>OX422212.1:142006540-142619040 GCA_949130495.1 Sambucus nigra
GGCCTAAGGGACCTCTTTACTGACTGACCTTCCCAGCTGGGTTATCGCTGGTGTGCCTTAAATAAGGCGTTGTGACGAACTAGTTCGATTGACCCTCAACTACCGGGGTATAATACGGTAGAAGAATACGGTATTAGAGTGTACTTGGCCATCAAAATGATATGATTGAAAGAAAAAGATATCACATTTGATTTGTTGCATTCGTCTTATTCTAAGCTATCCAATTGTGATATATATACTTTCATTTCAAAACATATATCTATTTACTACAAGTTCCTATCCATATATGTATATGCCTTCTCTTTTGACTTGAATAGGTATCTATTTTCTGAAAACCCTGGAATGTCTGGAGATTGAACCTCATTCGGCTTTTAGCTGATGTTGTATAAATAAACATTTTTCAGGAAACGTTTAGGCTCATAGACGGAACGAAAATGGACTATTTTGAAGATTTAGCTTTTAGGACTCTTTTTGTAAAATGTTTATTTAGAGCATGTCTGGCTCTCTTGTAATAAGGTTTATATCTTCTGTTAAGTTGTAACTCGTTGTTACTTTTAATATATATGAAGTTTCCTTTAGAAAGCTCTCATGACGTAATTCCTTTACTTTCAGTATTTTACGATTCATAACCATGTGATAATATTTCCGTTGTATTTATTTAAGGAAACAATTAAATCCGAATATTTGTTGCCTTGGTGGCATGTCAAGACACTCCTTCCCTAATACTATTTTGGGTCGGGATCGTGACAGAGGTGGTATCAGAGAATATGTTATGAACCCGTAGACTATTGAACATAAGTTTCGAACGTTATAGATTTTAAGTTTCCATACATAGGATACATGATTAAATATCCGACTTATGTGATAACCCTCCACATGTATTAAAATATATATAATTATTTATATATCATTGTTCTTCTAAATTGCAATCTTGGGCTAGTTTAATACATCTTACGTTTGGCCATGGCTATAGAAAATGACCAAGGTAAGATCAACTCCAGGTACTAGTGGTTCGAGTATGGAAGGACTGGAAGGTGCATACAAGACAATTGAAAGTCTAGAAAGAATTGTGGAGCATCAAGTGAATAATGGAGCACCAAGGAATCTTGAACTAAGTAGTTGTAGTATTGAACAGTTCAAGAAGTTGAATCCGCCGTCTTTTAAAGGGACTCATAACCCCACTGAAGCAGAAAATTGGGTGATGCAAATGGAAAAGATGTTCAATGTTCTTAAGTGTAGAGATGAACAACGGGTTTTATTTGGAACATTCATGTTAAAAGGTGAAGCCGAACATTGGTGGAGAATAACTAAGAGAATGCATGGGGAAATGAATAATCCCATAGGTTGGAATGACTTCTTAGTGATCTTCTACGAGAAATACTTTCCCGAAATGGTGCAAGATCAAAAAGCAACTGACTTCATGAGTCTGGTTCAAGAAAATATGACGGTTAGTCAATACGAAGCAAAGTTTACTGAGTTATCTCATTTTGCACCTCATGTTGTGATAACCGATGTTTTAAGAGCCAAGAAGTTCGAACGTGGGTTACTAAAGTTGACATCATATAATGACGTGGTGGCTAGGGCAACAATAGCTGAGAAGGATAGTGAAGAATATAATCAGGTTACAGAGGGGAAGAGGAAGTTTGGAGAACAAAAAGGAAGGAACCCCAATAACAAACCCTTTAGGACTACACCTAATATAGGACAACCTTTAGTAAACAAACCCTTTAATGTTGATAAATGTCAATGTTGTGGTAATATTCATAGAGGGCGATCGTGTTACCTGGAGACAGGGAGTTTCTTTGGGTGTGGCCAAAAGGGACATAAAATGCGAGATTGTCCTAACAAAGGGAAGGCGGCAACAAAGACTTCTAATGACAATAAGGATCAGGGCAGCCAAGGTAGAGTCTTTAATCTTTCCGATGCAAAGGCTTCTAATGCAGTAGTGTCAAGTACACTTTCTATATGTGAACAACCTTTTCAAGTTTTAATAGTGTGACACACCGACTAATTAAATACCGGGTAGCTACTCCTTTATTAAATTAAATCAAAATGCCAAGTTGGCTCAGTTAATAGCATCACTATCGAAAACATTTTATTATTACTAACCACCTAGTATTTAAAAAGTAAGTTGTCAAATTTTAATTCAGGTCTGATTAACATGCAGTAAAAGATTTAAAGCAAGAATACTATCACCATTCACCATAACGAAATACTAGAATAACCAGCACATGATATAAATAAATCCGGAGGAAAACTCCTCACAACAAATCCCACAACTGAAATAAGTAACGAAGTACTGAATACTGAATTAATACATGCCAAAGTCTGAAAAACTGAAATGGAAATGTCGCTAATAGAATTTGGGCAACATGCCCTACAACTGAGGAATACTGAACATGGAATTCAAATGATAGAAGCGTCTAAAAGCAAATCCATGTAACTTCCACAAACAGCTACAGCTCGTCATCGGAATGAGAATCCTATGCGTGGTGTCCTTGTGGCTGGGCACCTAGAATGGTTTTACAAGAAAACAGATTTGAAAGCAAACGGGTTAGAGCCCGAATGTGGAGATATTTTAAAAACCTGCAAGTGCTTTAAAAACATTTAAAACATTAAATGCAAAATACATGTTAGGACGTGCACTCACATGAAATTCTCACCTCTCGTCTAACTGTGCACTCCTAACGTAAGTACCCATCTAAAATGACACAAACCACTAGCTAAGTGACATCATATCTAGCTAGACTGTCATAGGTTCTACCCGTATTACTTGGTTCCCATTAACATTATAATGATCTCAATTAAATAAGGGGGCTTAACGTAAATTCAGGTTCTCATATAAAAGTAATACAACTCGTTATAGATTATCCCTTTTATGTTATTCCATAGTTATACACACAATACCATATGAAAGTTCTCATTTTACTAAGTGTATATTTTCCACAACATAAATATACAATATAAGCACCCCGAGACTAAGTTGCGGTGCACACATACTCTTCTATCCATCCCGGTACATCACGTACATAAGGATCACATATTCCGAATCTCTCAGGAATAGTTCACAGATAACAACATCACAAATAATGGAGGCGAACACAGTCACATCACATGGGTCACGCACATACCTGCGCTCCCACGATCAGCAGACTTATTAACATCCCAATAAGTCCTTCTCTGACCTATGTTCATCGAGGTAACCAGTCTAAATCCGGGCAACACAAGGATTAGAGGGCCTAAGAGCACGCAAACCTCCCGTGATAGCAAGTATGGTAGGTATGTCATACACATAAAATTAATACATATACTAAGTATGCACACGTCTTAGTAATCACCATAATATTTTGGTACATATCTCTTCTCGTACTGACATATAATACTACACCATTTATATGTTCCCGGTTAATATAATAAATTAGGCCGTCAACAGCTCACATCGTAATAGACACTCACGTCCTACTTCATATTTTCCTTTAGGTTCAAACTACACTTCTAGGTTTGACTCCTCATTATATCCCAAACATCCCAAATATAACAATTACTCATCAAAGAAAGGCTATCTCTACCTATACACAAGGTTTCGGGGCACTCGGGATCAAAACAGGCTAAAAAGCCTAAACTGTCAACTCGTTCGAAGTCTCGTTCGAACGAGGCTGTTCGAACGAGACTTCGTTCGAACGAACTGAGTCTTCTAACGAGATCTCGTTCAAACGAAGTGGGATTTCTAACGAAATCTCGTTCGAACGATTTCATCGAACGAACTTCACCTTCGTTAGAAGTCAACGGTCAACTCGTTAGAAGCTCCTTCGAACGAGCTCATTCGAACGACCTGGGCAGGTCTTCTAACGAGTGGCCAGTTTCAAGCCCAGAATTCCTTATTTCGTTTTTCACCAATTTCTACACCTCAAATCTCAATCAAAATTCGTCCCAACAATGTTTTAAGGTCTCTAATCAATCCTAAACATATTAAAGTCACATACTAACGTGGTTTAAGGAATTAATTCATCCTCAACATCATTAAATCATCAAGTCTCATCATTTTTCCCCAAATTCTCAAGAACATAAACCCTAGAATTTTAAATCTTCCATTCCCAGAATTAGATCCGTTTTTGTATCACATAAATTAGTACTTCACTTAATTCGATCTTCCAATGACATCTCTACGTGCAAACATATCTCCAAAATTTATTAACAACTCCAGTTTCATGGGTTTTCAATTATCTCCCAATTAATTATGATTATTGAATAGTCTAAGCATGGAAGAAGCATTTACTGCATAAAAACGTAAATTAAACCACTTGCCTTGATTCAATCTCTGATTTTGATGACGATTTGAAGAAGTTCTCTCTCTCTTTCTGCAGAATTCCCTTCTATCTCTCTCTCTAAGCTTTCTTCTCCAATGGCTATGGTGGCTAGGGTTTGTTTTGGGAAAAGTTTAGAAAACCTAATCTAATAACCCCCGTAGCTTATTGGGTCATAAAGGGTTGGTTAGTGGGTTTAGTGGGTCAATTCCCAATCAGATAAAAACTCTTAATTTTCGTCACTTTTAATTCCCAAAAATACAAAATTACCAAACTACCCTTTATGTTGCCGGTATGGCCTAAAAATACCCCGGGACCCAAACTAAACCCCCGGCTAGTGTTTTCTGACTATCTCAACCCTTTCGGACGCGTTGACGCACTCAAAATGACCATACGGTTAATAGAATACAAATTCACTTTTATAATTAAAATAATTATATCCTGACGCGACTGTCTCACGCGTCCCAATAAATGTCCAAATTGTCGTATATCAATCTCACGACAATTTCATAATTCAATATTCATATATCATCATATATACTCAATATAGTCAAATACCAACTCACATCTCGCTTGTATTTTATCCGGATTAATTCCCAATTAATTCTCGTTTAATTAATTAATCCCAAAAATAAATATCGCCAAAAATACGGGGTATTACATACTTCCCCCCTAATAACAGAATTTCGTCCCGAAATTCAGAACTAGAAAATACCTGATAAAAACAACTCTGGATAACGTTCGCGCATCTCATCCTCGCGTTCCCATGTGGACTCCTCGACATTATGATGTCGCCACTCAACACGCACTAACGGAACTATCTTTGACCGCAACTTCCTCTCACTTCGGTCCAAAATAGCAATCGGCCCCTCCTCGTAGGAGCTATCAGGCTGTAGATCAATCTCCTCCAAAGCGATGTGAGAATGAGCCAAATCGTCTCTGAGATATTTCTTTAGCGAGAAAATATGAAACACATCGTGAATCCGATGTAAATGCTCCGGTAACCCGAGTCTATACGCAACTGGTCCAATCCGTTCAATAATAGGAAACGGCCCCACATACCTCGGTGCCAACTTCCCCTTTTTCCCGAAACGCATAATCCCCTTCATAGGAGATACTCTGAGCAAAACCTGATCCCCCACTTGGAACTCCCTGAAAGATCTCTTCGCATCAGCGTAACTCTTCTGCCGGTCTTGAGCTACCCGAATACGACTCCGAATCAACTCAATCCTTGCCGAAGTATCCTGAATCACTTCCGCCCCAAGTAGTTTGTTATCCCCCACCTCCAACCAACATGCTGGGGAACGACAAGGTCTACCGTACAACGCCTCAAACGGAGCCATGCCAATAGTGAACTGGTAGGAGTTATTATAAGCAAACTCTACCAGTGGAAGGTATTGCTCCCATCCACCTCCAAAGTCAATAATGCACATGCGTAGCATGTCCTCCAACATCTGATTTGTGCGCTCGGTCTGCCCATCGGTCTGCGGATGATAAGCCGTACTCAACCGTAATTCCGTACCCATGGTCTCCTGGAAACTCTCCCAAAACAGGGAAACAAATATCTTGTCTCTGTCAGACACGATATTTAGGGGCACACCGTGAAGTCTCACAATTTCTGAAATGAAGAGCTGGGCATACTGTCCCGCAGTGTAGTCAGTCCTTACGGGTAAAAAGTGAGCGACTTTGGACAACCTGTCCACAATTACCCAAACGGAGTCGTGACCCCTCCGCGACGTAGGCAACCCCGTGATAAAGTCCATGGATATGCTCGCCCACATCCACCTCGGAACCTCCAACGGCTGTAGAAGTCCTGTCGGTCTCTAATGATCCACTTTTACTAGCTGACAAGTGCCGCATTTCGAAACAAACACAGCGATATCTCTCTTCATACCGCTCCACCAATACTGGCATCTCATGTCTTGGTACATTTTGTCCCCTCCGGGATGTACCACGAACCGTGAGCCGTGCGACTCTGCCATCACCTCGTGTCGCAATTCCTCCCCTTCCGGAACCACCAATCTCCCATTGAAGCGTAATCCCCCGTCTGAGCTAACGGTATAGGACTCGGCTCCCTCTGCTAGTAATCGAACTATCTGCTCCTGATAGAACGAGTCATTAGCCTGTGCCCGTACTACCTTCGTGACAATCTGCGGTGTAACGGTCATCACAGACATGAAAGATCGGGCCACTGCATCTTGGTGTCCCAACTCCTTCCACTTTGCCTTCCACACCCCTGCCACCTCATCTGCTGGCCTACGGCTCAACGCGTCTGCTACCACGTTAGCCTTACCCGGGTGATACTGGATATCGAACTGGTAGTCCTTCAAAAACTCAAGCCACCTCCTTTGCCGCATGTTCAACTCCTTCTGCGTGAACAGGTACTGTAGGGACTTGTGGTCCGTGAACAATTGGAACTTCTCCCCCAAAAGATAGTTCCTCCAAATCCGTAGGGCAAATACCACTGCCGCCAACTCCAAATCATGCGTGGGGTAATTCTTCTCATGAGGCTTAAGCTTACGGGAAGCATAAGCTATGGCCTGTCTCTCCTGCTGCAATACGCCTCCAAGTCCTTGTAAAGACGCATCAGTGTAAACCAAATACTCAACTCCTGGTCTCGGCAAAGCTAACACAGGTGCTGAGGTTAACTTGTCCTTTAACTCATCAAACGCCAACTGACAGGCATCACTCCAAATGAACGGCACACCTTTACGAGTCAGATGTGTCAAAGGACCGGCTATCTTTAAAAATCCCCGAATGAACCTCCTGTAATATCCTGCTAGGCCCAAGAAACTACGAATCTCAGTCGGTGTCGTGGGCTGTCCCCACTCCCTCACCGCGGATACCTTCCCCGGATCAACAGATATCCCCCGGTCGGAAATAATGTGTCCCAAAAACTGGACCTCCTTCAACCAAAACCCGCACTTCTCATATTTTGCATACAACTCGTTCTGACGAAGTGTCTGCAAAACTTACCTCAAATGCTCGGCGTGCTCCTCCTCTGTCTGGGAGTAAACCAGAATATCATCGATGAAGATAATGACAAAATGATCTAGGAAATCCCTGAACACCCTATTCATCAAGTCCATAAACACTGCTGGAGCATTGGTCAAACCAAAAGGCATAACCCGAAACTCGTAAGATCCATATCTCGTTAAGAACGCAGTCTTCGAGACATCCTCCTCCCTGATACGCAACTGATGGTATCCCGACCTCAAATCAATCTTCGAGAAGAAAGAAGCTCCTCTCAACTGGTCAAATAGGTCATCGATTCGAGGCAACGGATACTTATTCCGTATCATGACCTTGTTCAACTCCCGGTAGTCCACACAAAATCTTAGTGAACCGTCCCTCTTCTTCACAAACAAAACTGGAGTGCCCCAAGGTGAGGTACTCCTGCGAATAAAGCCCTGGCCTAACAGCTGCTCTATCTGATCTCGTAGCTCTCGCATCTCTGTCGGAGCCATACAGTATGGTGCGCGTGCTATAGGTCTCGTATCTGGCAGTAAATCTATCACAAAGTCTATCTCTCGACTGGGGAGTCGGCCTGGTATCTCCTGAAACACATCTGAATACTCCCTAACAGCTGGGATCGAATCTAAAGGAATCACAACCTCCTTAGAGGTATCCTCCTCTATGTAATACAGATGAGCGATCGAACCTCCCTCTGGGCGAGGCATCGCCACTACAAACATCTCTTGCCCCGGAATGGAAAAAACAATGCTCCTACTGAAGCAATCAATCATGGCTCTATAAACTACGAGCCAACCCATACCGATAATCACATCGTGCACATGCATATCTAATACCAACATGTCTGCAGGTAATACCAAACCACCAATCTCTACCCCCACTCCCCGGCATATAAAGAATATAAGTGACCCATTCCCCAATGGTGAGTCGACACACGTCACTGTGCTCTCCGCTGTGGCTAACAACCCTAAAGCCTTCGCGAAATGTGTAGCTATAAAATAATGTGTAAGCCCCGTATCAAACAATACCCGACCCATAGTACCATGGATAGGAAGCGTACCCTCAATCGCGGGTGGTGCCTGCGAAGCTGCTGCCTGGTGGACGTTATAGACATGTCCATACTGTAACTGTCCCTGCTGTACATGAACTGCTGGAATGGCTGGAAGAGCTGGCACCTGAGCTGGAGCTGGGAGGGCTGGCGGAAAGAGTGGCCTCTGTGGCTCATGTTGAGCACCCTGCTGCTGCTGCGGGGCCCTGCCTCTATCAGGACAGTCCTGGCGTTTATGGCCAGTCTTGCCACAAACGAAACACTTCCCTGGGAAGTTCCCTCCCCTCTGACCCTGCTGTCCCCGGCCCTGGTGGCCGTTACCATTCCTCCCTTGGCCCTGCTAGCCCTGCTGAAACTGCTGCCCATTCTGCCCCTGTTGGCCCTGATGGCTGTTTGGACCCTGATGGCCCTGACGAAAACCTCCCTGTCCGTGCCTGTAATTCCCTGATCTGAACTTCTTCTGATCCCCCTACTGGAAACCCTACTCACCCTGTCTCTTCCCCTGAACAGATTGTGCCCCACCGGCACCATGTCCTCCAGTCCTGCCCTGATGGCTAGACTCTCCCGATCTCTTGCCCTCAGCCATATGAAAGCGGTGATCCTGGCAGTGTAACAAAGCAGCGTTAACCACATCAGAATAAGTGGCCAACGAAAGGTTCCCTAACAGATGCTAACGGATCCTCCATGTCAACCCGTCGGTGAATTTCTCAATCTTCTTCTTTTCTGTCGGTATCTCATCCGGAACGATATTCCACAGATTCGTGAACTCGGCCACGGTCTTACCCTCTTGCTTCAGATTCATCAGTTTCCTCCTCATTTCCGTGTGAACAGCTGACGGAAAGTACTTGCGGTCGAACCGCACCCAAAAGTCCTGAATAGTGAGAGTATCCCTCTACTCCACGGTGGTAATAGACTCCCACCACTGCAGTGCATATTCTACTAGCTTGAAAGTAGCTAGCACCTGCTTCTGAACTTCCGTGCACTCATACATCCTCAAGTGCCTCTGCATATCCTTCCTCCACTGGCTCGAGACTACCACATCTGAGCTACCTGCAAACTCTGGAGGATACGCTTTCTGAAAAGCGTCACGTACACGTTCCCAAGCAGACGGAAATGCATTTGCCTATACTGGCGCGGCAACCAGTGCCTGAGGCGGTGCCTGCTGAACTACGACAATTGCGACATTTACCGCTTGGGCTATAATGGCTGCAACCTCAACGGCGTTCATCATGCCCTGAACTGGAGCGGGCTGGGGTTCTGGCGTTGCATCCCTAGGAACTCGTCGTGGAGGCATCTGAAATAAGAATAAAGTTTATAAGTTCACCGTTTATAAACTTAAAATAGCTGAAGAACGAAGCATACACAAAAAGAGTACAACAGTCCTAAAATATAGGGCTCTATATCAAAGAAAACTTAGCGGAAACATAATAGCCGTACAGATCCTAAAGGACACTAGAACCTGATGCTCTGATACCACTTGTGACACCCCGACTAATTAAATACCGGGTAGCTACTCCTTTATTAAATTAAATCAAAATGCCAAGTTGGCTCAGTTAATAGCATCACTGTCGAAAGCATTTTATTATTACTAACCACCTAGTATTTAAAAAGTAAGTTGTCAAATTTTAATTCAAGTCTGATTAACATGAGTAAAAGATTTAAAGCAAGAATACTATCACCATTCACCATAACAAAATACTAGAATAACCATCACATGATATAAATAAATCCGGAGGAAAACTCCTCACAACAAATCCCACAACTGAAATAAGTAACGAAGTACTGAATTAATACATGCCAAAGTTTGAAAAACTAAAATGGAAATGTCTCTAATAGAATTTGGGCAACATGCCCTACAACTGAGGAATACTGAACATGGAATCCAAATGATAGAAGCGTCTAAAAGAAAATCCATGTAACTTCCACAAACAGCTACAGCTCGTCATCGGAATGAGAATCCTATGCGTGGTGTCCTTGTGGCTGGGCACCTAAAATGGTTTTACAAGAAAATAGATTTGAAAGCAAACGGGTCAGAGCCCGAATGTGGAGATATTTTAAAAACCTGCAAGTGCTTTAAAAACATTTAAAACATTAAATGCAAAATACATGTTAGGACGTGCACTCACATGAAATTCTCACCTCTCGTCTAACTGTGCACTCCTAACGTAAGTACCCATCTAAAATGACACAAACCACTAGCTAAGTGACATCATATCTAGCTAGACTGTTATAGGTTCTACCCTTATTACTTGGTTCCCATTAACATTATAATGATCTCAATTAAATAAGGGGGCTTAACGTAAATTCAGGTTCTCATATAAAAGTAATACAACTCGTTATAGATTATCCCTTTTATGTTATTCCATAGTTATACACACAATACCATATGAAAGTTCTCATTTTACTAAGTGTATATTTTCCACAACATAAATATACAATATAAGCACCCCAAGACTAAGTTGCGGTGCACACATACTCTTCTATCCATCCCGGTACATCACGTACATGAGGATCACATATTCCGAATCTCTCAGGAATAGTTCACAGATAACAACATCACAAATAATGGAGGCGAACACAGTCACATCACATGGGTCACGCACATACCTGCGCTCCCACGATCAGCAGACTTATTAACATCCCAATAAGTCCTTCTATGACCTATGTTCATCGAGGTAACCAGTCTAAATTCGGGCAACACAAGGATTAGAGGGCCCTAAGCGAACGCAAACCTCCCGTGATAGCAAGTATGGTAGGTATGTCATACACATAAAATTAATACATATACTAAGTATGCACACGTCTTAGTAATCACCATAATATTTTGGTACATATCTCTTCTCGTACTGACATATAATACTACACCATTTATATGTTCCCGGTTAATATAATAAATTAGGCCGTCAACAGCTCACATCGTAATAGACACTCACGTCCTACTTCATATTTTCCTTTAGGTTCAAACTACACTTCTAGGTTTGACTCCTCATTATATCCCAAACATCCCAAATATAATAATTACTCATCAAGGAAAGGCTATCTCTACCTATACACAAGGTTTCGGGGCACTCGGGATCAAAACAGGCTAAAAAGCCTAAACTGTCAACTCGTTCGAAGTATCGTTCGAACGAGGCTGTTTGAACGAGACTTCGTTCGAACGAACTGAGTCTTCTAACGAGATCTCGTTCGAACGAAGTGGGCTTTCTAACGAGATCTCGTTTGAACGATTTCATCAAACGAACTTCACCCTGGTTAGAAGTCAATGGTCAACTCGTTAGAATCTCGTTCGAACGACCTGGGCAGGTCTTCTAACGAGTGGCCAGTTTCAAGCCCAGAATTCCTTATTTCGTTTTTCACCAATTTCTACACCTCAAATCTCAATCAAAATTCGTCCCAACAATGTTTTAAGGTCTCTAATCAATCCTAAACATATTAAAGTCACATACTAACATGGTTTAAGGAATTAATTCATCCTCAACATCATTAAATCATCAAGTCTCATCATTTTCCCCAAATTCTCAAGAACATAAACCCTAGAATTTTAAATCTTTCATTCCCAGAATTAGATTCGTTTTTATATCACATAAATTAGTACTTCACTTAAGTCGATCTTCCAATGACATTTCTACATGCAAACATATCTCCAAAATTTATTAACAACTCCAGTTTCATGGGTTTTCAATTATCTCCCAATTAATTATGATTATTGAATAGTCTAAGCATGGAAGAAGCATTTACTGCATAAAAACGTAAATTAAACCACTTGCCTTGATTCAATCTCTGATTTTGATGACGATTTGAAGAAGTTCTCTCTCTCTTTCTGCAGAATTCCCTTCTATCTCTCTCTCTCTAAGCTTTCTTCTCCAATGGCTATGGTGGCTAGGGTTTGTTTTGGGAAAAGTTTAGAAAACCTAATCTAATAACCCCCGTAGCTTATTGGGTCATAAAGGGTTGGTTAGTGGGTTTAATGGGTCAATTCTCAATCAGATAAAAACTCTTAATTTTCGTCACTTTTAATTCCCAAAAATGCAAAATTACCAAACTACCCTTTATGTTGCCGGTATGGCCTAAAAATACCCCGGGACCCAAACTAAACCCCCGGCTAGTGTTTTCTGACTATCTCGACCCTTTTGGACGCGTTGACGCACTCAAAACGACCATACGGTTAATATAATTCAAATTTACTTTTATAATTTAAATAATTATATCCTGACGCGACTGTCTCACGCGTCCCAATAAATGTCCAAATTACCGTATATCAATCTCATGACAATTTCATAATTCAATATCCATATATCATCATATATACTCAATATAGTCAAATAACAACTCACATCTCGCTAGTATTTTATCCGGATTAATTCCCAATTAATTCTCGTTTAATTAATTAATCCTAAAAATAAATATCGCAAAAAATACGGGGTATTACAAATAGATCCTGGTTCTACCCATTCATTTGTGTCTATGCGTTTTGTTAATCGTTTTCCTAATATTCCTGAATCCTTGAATCATATCATACACGTTTCTATTCCTTCGGTTGAGTTATTAACATGGACATTAGTATATAAGTCTTGCCCTATAAATGTCAGTAGTCATAAACTATTCGCTGATTTGATAGTTTTAGACTTAAGATATTTTGAAGTCATTTTGGGGATGGATTGGTTAGCATCATATCATGCTAGGGTGGATTGTTTTGAGAAGAGAGTTATTTTCCAAATTCCTAACCAACCAGAATTCAGTTTTGAAGGAACTAGCATCTTATCTCCCATGCGTATTATCTCTGCAATGCAAGCTTGTAGTTTTCTTAAGAAGGGATGTCAAGGATTCCTTGTCAGTGTTATTGATTTACAAACAAAAGAGCCTAGTTTAGAAGATATTCCTATAGCTAAGTTTTTTCCAGATGTTTTCCCAGATGATTTGCCCAGTCTACTTCCTAGTAGAGAAGTATAATTTACCATTGACCTTATTCCTAGAACTACACCAATCTCAAAAACACCTTCTCGCATGGAACCTTTAGAATTAAGGGAATTAAAAGTTCAATTACAAGATCTGTTAGACAAGGGTTTTATTAGACCTAGTATATCCCCTTGGGGTGCTCCAGTGTTATTTGTTAAAAAGAAGGATGGGATGATGAGGTTATGTATAGATTATCGTGAACTAAATAAGGCGGCCATTAAGAATAAATACCCCTTACCTCGTATAGATGATTTGTTTGACCAACTTCAAGGTGCGTAAGTATTTTCGAAGATTGACCTTAGGTCAGGCTATCACCAATTGAAGATTAAGGAAGAGGATATTTCGAAATCAGATTTTCGTTCTAGATATGGTCACTATGAATTTCTTGTGATGTCATTTGGATTAACTAATGCACCAGCCGCTTTTATGGATATGATGAATAGAGTGTTTAGGAAATATCTGGATCAGTGTGTGGTTGTTTTCATTGATGACATCCTTATTTATTCCATAGGTATTGAAGAACACGAGAAGCATCTGGAGATAGTATTACAAATCCTTAGGAAAGAGAAATTATATGCGAAATTAAAGAAGTGCGAATTTTGGTTGCCTAGTGTTTCTTTTCTAGGACATGTCATATCCAAGGAGGGAGTGTCGGTTGATCCTCAAAAGATCGAGGCTATACTAGATTGGATAAGACCAACTAATGTGACGGAGATTCGTAGTTTCATAGGGTTAGCAGGTTATTATCGAAGACTTGTTGAAGGATTTTCTAGTATTGCCAAACCTCTGTTTAAGTTAACATAAAAGACGGTGAAATATGAATGGTCTGAGGAAGTTGAGAATAGTTTTCGAGAACTTAAGAATCGATTAGTAACTGCCTCAATTTTGATTATTCCTTCCGGTACAGGAGGATTTGTGATTTATAGTGATGCTTCTAAAAATGTTTTGGGATGTGTGCTAATGTAAAATGGAAAAGTAGTAGCTTATGCCTCGAGAGAGTTAAAACCCCATGAGCAAAATTATCCAACCCATGACTTAGAATTAGCAGCGGTAATTTTTGCTCTTAAGATTTGGAGACATTATTTGTATGGTGAAACTTGTGAGATTTATACCGATCATAAGAGTTTGAAATATATCTTTACTCAGAAGGAATTGAACATGAGACAAAGGAGGTGGTTAGAATTGATGAAGGATTGTGATGTAAATATTCACTATCACCCAGGGAAAGCTAATGTAGTTGCTGACGCTTTGAGTAGAAAGTCTACACCAAACTTAGCATGTCTTATTACCAGCCAGGAAGGTCTATTAAAAGATTTGAGAAGTATGGAAATAGATGTACGTATTTATGGAGAAGGAGGAATAATCGCAAACTTACAAATATAACCCACATTAATTGAAAAGAATTAAAGTTGCACAAGTAAATGAGCCACAACTGAAGAAGATTAAAGAAGAGGTTACTGAAGGGAAGAGAATTGAATTTGCGATACGAAATGATATATTAAGGTTTGGAAATAAAGTGTATATACCGAGTGATGCCCAACTAAAGAGGCAGATTTTGGAGGAAGGTCATTACTCGAGATTCACAGTTCATCCCAGAAATACCAAGATGTATAGAGATCTCCGAGAAGTGTTTGGTTGGAATAACATGAAAAGGGAGATAGCAGAGTTTGTATCTCAGTGTTTGATCTGTCAACAATAAAAGCTAAACATCAAAAACCATCAGGATTATTACAACCTTTACCTATCCCTAAGTGGAAATGGGAACATATTACCATGGATTTTGTGACAGGGCTACTAAGGAGTTCCAATGGTAATGATTCCATTTGGGTAATTATTGATAGGTTAACTAAATCTGCTCATTTTCTTGCCATTAAGATTACCCATTCCTTAGAAAGTTAGCTAAATTGTATATACGGAAAATTATTAAGCTTCATGGAACCCCAGTTTCAATTGTTTCTGATCGTGACCCTAGATTCGTGTCTCGCTTTTGGAAAAGTCTAAAATTAGCCATGGGAACAAAATTGAATTTCAGCACCGCTTTTCATCCTCAAATAGACGGACAATCGGAGAGAACCATCCAAACCTTAGAGGATATGCTTAGGGCATGTGTACTTGATTTGAAGGGGAATTGGGACGATCATTTACCGTTAGTAGAATTTGCATATAATAATAGCTATCAAGCAAGTATTCAAATGGCTCCGTATGAGGCACTCTATGGTAGAAGGTGTCATTCTCCTGCATGTTGGGAAGAAGTCTGGGAAAGAAAACTATTGGGACCAGAATTGATTCAGGTCATAACAGAGAAACTGAAATTGATACAAGACCGACTTCAAATTGCTCAAAGCCGTCAAAAGAGTTATCTTGACAATCGACACCGACCGTTAGAATTCTAAAGAGGAGACTGTGTTTTCTTACGAGTATCACCGACAAAGGGAGTAATCCGATTTGGGAAGAAAGGAAATTTAAATCCAAGATACATAGGGCCTTTTGAAATCCTTGAAAGGATAGGTGTTGTTGCGTATAGAATAGCCTTACCCATGAACTCTCGAGTGTGCATAATGTGTTTCATGTTTCAATGATGAAGAAATACATCCCTGATCCAACACATATCTTAATTCATGAGCCTCTTCAAGTTAGAGAATATTTGACATACATTGAGCATCCAGTGAAAATCTTGGACCATAAAGATCAAATATTACGAACCAAGGTTATTCCACTAGTCAAAGTATTATGGCAGAATCATTCCGTTGAAGAAGCAACATGAGAGCGGGAAGATGAAATAAAAGAGCTATATCCATACCTTTTTGGAAATTAATGTAAGTAAAGTTTGGGGACCAAACTTTTTATAAAGAGGGTAGGATGTAATGACCCAATTTTCTTATGCCAATATATAATTTTCTTCTTTCAATTTTGTCACACTTACTATCTAATAATGATGTATTATTACATATATGATATTATGAGTTCTTAATATGACAAAGCCCGTTTTTAAATTTGAAGAATCAATGGTAAAATGGGTCAAACTGAGATTTTATGGCACATCCTAAGCTAAGTGATAAGTTTTGGGGTAGAAAATGAAATTTTATGAAACTTTAGGGACTTGGTTTTAATAAAGAAAGTTTTAGGGACCAAAATGAAAAATAAAAAGGGAACTTTTGTAAATAAATTATTTTCAGTGACCTAAAAGAAATATTGAAAATATATGGTGTGAAATTACCAAAATCCCTTCAGGTGCAAAATGACCCTTATACCCTTAATACCTTTCCACCTCATGCTCGACACCTCATGCTTGGTTTTGACACCTCCACCGTACACGTGTCGTCATTAGAGGAGAAGCCAAAACACGTGTCGTCGTTAGAGGAGAAGCTAAAACACGTATCGCATTCCAGTGAAATAAGACTACAAGATGCCTCTGTTACGCGACACGTCAACGCTGACTCCCATTGTAAAAGCTTGGCCATCATGGACACGTGTCAATGCCGTGATATCTTTGGAAACTATAAATAGGGCCTTTGGGGATCATTTAAAACTCACACCAATTCCTTGAGAATTATAGAAAGAAATAGTGAGAGAAAGTGTGATAAAGTTTAAGAAGAAGTTCTTAGGGATATTAATCTTAAGGTAATCTTAATGTTATAAGGCATCTTTATAGTTTTAATTTATTGCTTTATAGCTTTACTTAGTAGTTATGCTGGTAAAATACAATAAAGAATTCACTAATTAAAACTTAAAATTTAGAACAAATCCAAGTTAATTTTATAAACATGTTTGAAATTATACGCTTTTAAAAATGATTCTTTTTAAAGAAATTTCTTGTTATTATAGAATCCCATTTAAGTAATTCCAAAGTCAGTCCCGGTGAAGTTCTGTTTAGATGAGATGGTATTTAAGTGGTGCCCCTGTGACCCTACATCTCTACTGGGAATGAATCCGAAAATGTTCTGTCTAGATGAGGTGGTATTTAAGTGGTGCCCCTGTGACCCTCCATCTCTACTGGAAACCGATTGATGAGGAAAGACTATGAATTGAATTCTTCAATTACGATCAATGAGTTTTAAAAGTTGACAAATGGCGATTCAATAATCCTTTAAAAGAGAAATTTATTATTAAAGTATAGTATAAACTAGATCTTAGTTAGTGTACTTAAATCTTTAGCAGATTAACGTGTGATCGAAGACTCAATACCAGTAAATTTGACCTCCATTTTGGGTGAGTTATCTGACATTCCTTGTGTATTTTGATTATAGGATATTATGCAAACTATATATATTTTATGAACTGCTTTTATTCTCAAAATTCATGTGATACCGATGATTAATTCATTTGTGATATGTTTATATTTGTCCATATAAACATACCGATTAAAATGATTATTGAAAAGGATATTTAATATTGAAAATATGATTCGGCCTAAGGGACCTCTTTACTGACTGACCTTCCCAGCTGGGTTATCGCTGGTGTGCCCTAAATAAGGCGTTGTGACGAAATAGTTCGATTGACCCTCAACTACCGGGGTATAATACGATAGAAGAATACGATATTAGAGTGTACTTGACCATCAAAATAATATGATTGAAAGAAAAAGATATCACATTTGATTTATTGCATTCGTCTTATTCTGAGCTATCCAATTGTAATATATATACTTTCATTTCAAAACATATATCTATTTACTACAAGTTCCTATCTATATATGTATATGCCTTCTCTTTTAACTTGAATAGGCATCTATTTTCTGAAAACTCTGGAATGTCTAGAGATTGAACCTCATTCGACTTTTAGCTGATGTATAAATAAATATTTTTCAGGAAACGTTTAGGCTCACAGACGGAACGAAAATGGACTTTTTTGATGATTTAGCTTTTAGAGCTCTTTTCGTAAGATGTTTATTTAGAGCATGTCTGACTCTCTTGTAATAAGGTTTATATTTTCTTTTAAGTTGTAACTCGTTGTTACTTTTAATATATATGAAGTTTATTTTAGAAAGCTCTCATGACGTAATTCCTTTACTTTCAGTATTTTACGATTCATAACCATGTGATAATATTTCCGTTGTATTTATTTAAGGAAACAATTAAATCCGAATATTTGTTGCCTTGGTGGCATGTCAAGACACTCCTTCCCTAATACTATTTTGGGTCGGGATCGTGACACTAGCCTCTCACAATTAGACCTCAGAGGCACGTTTGGCGCCATAATGTTTTTAGATATGTGCAAAGTACCTATTGTGGAAATCAACTATCCAGAGGCAACAATGGCTGTTGTAATTGCCAAAGCCAGAAAGTAGACAACCAGAAGCAACAATAGCATTCCAAGTGTAAGACCAGATTCGAAGGTCCATGTCAAGCAAGCATAACATCCCAACAAAACAGATATCAAACATTTTTGGGACACAAATACTAGATTTAATGGTGCCAAGCTTCACACATTTTCAAGTTTGATCCACTACATTGATCCAATGGTTCCAAATATTAAGAAGACATCTTGCAGAAAGAAACTTCCAACCCTGTGCGTCCAGCAGCAGCAGCACCTTCTAATTCTTTGCCTGCAATTTGATATGAACAGATATTCATCAGCGCCACAATAATTTAAAAAGTTTGCAATGTTGAGAAGATATAAAGTACTCCCAGAGTACCACCTGGTGTATCCACATGGAAAACCAGGACCAATCTAAACATGACACGGAGGACACTGCAGTATCGCAGATCATGTTTCCACTAAGGGAACACCATGTCCCGATGTCGCATCCCTATTGGCCTGAAGTAACGTCACGGGGTACTCTTGGGGTACTAAATATTTTCTCATATATGTTGCATACCTACAATTTCTGTAGCCATTTCATCTGAAACCTCCCCCTCCACCCTGACGCTCATATGGTCCAGAACGGTCGCGATTATATCGATCCCCTCTCCCACGACCACCAGCGTCTTTATTACGTCCACCATAACGATCTCCATTCCGCTCAGGGCCAAAACGGCCACGACCACCGCCATATCAATCAACCCTGCCACCATACCGACCCCCACTAGCCCCTTCACCAGGACATTCCCTAGAAAAATGCCCTGGCTTACCACACTTGAAGCACTCCCCGTCAGATCCTCGACCACCTCCATAGTCACGATCACGGCCACGCTCATGACTGCGATCACTGTCATGATCTCTACCTGAACCTTGTTGAGGCTGGGCTTTGTCTACTGTAATAGTTCTTCCATCTAAATCAATTCCGTTCATTGCTTCTATAGCCTCTTCCATGGCTTGCTTCGCATCAAAAGTTACGAACCCAAATCCACGAGAGCGTTTGGATACCTTATCAAGAACCACCTAACATTGATAACATTTCCCTGTGAGAACCACAACAGTCATTGAAATTGTAGAAACAATTTAAACAAACCTCAATTCTCATAAAACATTGTTCCTTAGAACGCATGCTTAGTAAATTCTACAGACTTACCCCAATCTAGCTCAATTATGACAAAAAGAAGGGCAGGCTCATATGTTTATAAAATCAACAAAGCCAAGTGAATAGTAGCTCCCTGAACTTAATGAGATAATAGGCTTAAACAAAATAAAAATTGGCTACCTTCGCCTCGAGGAGATGGCCAAACTTTTCAAAGGCATCTTTTAGAACTCTTTCAGATGTTGACCATGAAAGGCCACCAACAAAGCAACGGTATTCCACATCACTGGACATGTTTTGAACTCTTTTTCCAAAAGCACAAAGAAAACAAAAGTAACAACTACAGTTATTAATAATCCATTGTTGACAGCTCACGTGTTTAGATGAAATGCTATTGTTTACATTTTAAGACCACACAACCAACCAATTCTAGGAATGCAATCAACTATAAAGAAACGCAGTGCAAACAGAATCCTCCCTAACAACCGTCACAAACCATCCTCGTATTGTTCAACATGAAAGTCAGCTAGAAAAACTAAGAGATAAATAATCCACGTACAAAAGAATACTTTTAGCAATACCCTTCATAATAATAAACAATAGGGGTTCAATTTGGTTCAGTTTACTACACGAACCAGAATAGAACCTATTTGATTAGTTCCAAAAAATTTGAACCCAATTCGAACTGATCACATAAGATAACTGAACCAAACCAAATTAGACCGGATTGGATCGGATTGGATTTTCGGTAATATAATTTAGTTAAAGTAATGCTTAAATAAACACAAATCATTAAACATAATGGTATATTAATAAAATAACTAAGAAATATAAAATAACGTAGAGATTATGAATTGAATTGTTGGTTATAAAAGTCACAAGTGTCAAATATAACACATGTGAGATCTCAACCCACCATCTCACCTAAAAGCAATTGGTGTTAACGAGCCACCATCTCAACTAAAACCAATGGGTGTTAAGGAGGATATACCTTTAATCTTTTACGGGTTCACTCAACATCGACTTCCTGAGCAAGGCATTTGTTGTACTCTCATTCCATCAATAACGATAATCCAAACAATGGTGAACCCATTTGTTGAGAGAATCCATACAGTATCAAAAATAAATAAATAAAATCGGAGTTTGTTTTGATACTGTATGGGTTTTTAATGAGGTATATTCAGGGACGTAGCCAGGAATTCTTGTTAATGGGGGCTAATTCAGCGGTGATTTCCGGGGGTTCGGGGGGGGGGGGGGGAGCCCCCGAACCGAATTTTTTGAGGTTATTTTTGAGTATTTGACAAAAATAACGTAATTTATTTAATCTAATGAAAGGAGAAATAAATTTTTAAATGAACATTTCGGCCCCAAATTTAAACCAACAATATCCTTAATTATCCCCTAAAATTAGCCCTAAAATAAAAACTATCAACAACTTTAAAGAAAGCTCTAACAAACATTAACATGAATTAACTGTTAAAACACAAAATTCAATCATAAATATTTCAGCCCCAAAATTCAACCATAAAATTAAGCAACTTTATCCCTAAAATTCAACACTAAAATTTCAGCCCTAAAATTAAACCTCAAAATTTCAGCAATCAATATGCAATTAATACACCAATTAATAAGCAATAAATTTCAGCAATTAATAAATTTCAGGAATCATATAATAACTGTTAAAATACAAATTCAACCATAAAAAATTCAGCCCTAAAATTCAACAATTTTATCCCTAAAATTCAACCATAAATTTCAGCAATAATTTTCAACAATTTTATCCCTAAAATACACCAATTAATAAATTTCAGCGATCATAGAATAATATTTATATACAGAAAATTAAATAATTAAGTTAAAATCTTACAAATGCCGCTACTCTTAAATTTCAGCAATCAGAGCCGCTACGTGTTTGTTGCTGCTTGCTTCGTACTGCTTCAACTTACAACGAGAATAATGCTTACTAACTTAATGGAAATTAATGGAAGAATAAAGGAGTGGGGAGAAGTTATTGAGAGAAGAAGAGAATGGAATTAGGAAGAAAAAGGGAAAGGCTGAAAACGATGTGGGTTTTTGTCAAAGTGGTTGTTTTGTTTCAAATAGGATTTTAAGTAGGTTTAAGGTATTTATAGTTTTTGCCCTATTTTTTTATAAAAAAATCAATTTTTACCTACAAAAATAATTTTTTTTTTTTAAAAAAAACATGGGGGCTTGAGCCTCCACCTGGCTCCGTCCCTGGGTATATTGTAGAGTCTCATGGTATATATATTTGGGGGACAACTATGCCTCCTAAACTATTACCAGATTTCACTTTACCCCCTTTTCTCTCTTTTTTTTGTCTCGTTATACCCCTTAAAGTATTGGTTGGTTTTAAAATGCCCATTCCGTTAAATACCATTAGGGTGTGTTTGATACCATAGCAAATGGTAGGCAAATGCAAATAAGTTGGCAAATATGGTATTTGCCTACAATTTGGTGTGTTTAATAGCAAAATTTGCCTACAAGCTATTTGCCAATGTACAACACCTCTTATGCATAACATGTTGGCAAATTTTGCTTTGCTATATGGGTGAGAAATATTTGCCAGCAAATTTGCTAACTTCTTAAATGCTTTTAATATTTTAAAAAATAATTTAAAAACTGTTTTAAATAATTAAAAAAACTTTTATGAATATTTTAAAAACTGTTTTAAATTAAAATCTGTTTTAATGTAAAAACTGTTTTTCCGTAAAAACTGTTTTAATGTAAAAATTTGTTTTCATGTAAAAACTGTTTTAATGTAAAAAATTAAAAAAAAATTAAATGTGTAAACTGTTTAATATAAAAAATTGTTTTAATGTAAAAACTGTTTTAATGTAAAAAATTTGCTTAGGTGTAAAAACTGTTTTTCCGTGAAAACTGTTTTAATGTAAAAAAATGTTTTAATGTAAAAACTGTTTTAATGTAAAAAATTAAAAACTGTTTTAATAAATAATTTGGGGTAAAAAACTTTTTTTATATATAGTTTGTTACTTTATTAATAAATAAAAACGGGAAGTAAAAAGAAAAGAAAAAACTATTTTTTTATTAAATAAAACTGTTTTAATGTAAAAAATTAAAAATTGTTTTAATGTGAAAACTGTTTTAATATAAAAAATTGTTTTTTCGTAAAAACTGTTTTAATGTAAAAAATTGTTTTTTCGTAAAAACTGTTTAAATGTAAAAAATTAAAAACTGTTTTAATATAAAAACTGTTTTAATGTAAAAACTGTTTTTAATAAATAATTTTGGGGTTAAAAGACTTTTTTTTATATATAGTTTGTTACTTTTTTAATAAATAAAAACGAGAAGTAAAAAGAAAAGAAAATTTTGTTTTTTTATTAAATAAAATTTGGGACGAAAATAAAAAAAATAAAAAAAAATTATTATTATATACGATAACATGGACGAAAATGTGTTAATAAAATGTTTTGCCTAAAAAACTTGTTTTACCTCATTTGGTGTTTGATAGCTTAATGTGAGAAAAAAATATTTGTCTTCGCAAAATTTGCTTAGGCAAAATTTGCAAATTTTGCCATGCCAACACTTTTGCCCAATTTGTATCAAACGGACCCTTAGTTTTTTTTTGATAAAAATACAAAAGTCAAATTTAATAACATGCGAGTTTACCAAAATACCCTCAAAATATTAAATTAAAAAAAACAATACTCTCTCTCTCTCCTTTCTCTCTCTGTCACACACCCACAACTCCACCCCTCCCCCATCGCCCAACCTTAGCCCAAATCCCCACCGCCCAACCTTGGCACAAACCCAACCCCACCCCACCCCTACACCTTCTCCCACAACTCCCTCAAATTATAGAGCTCTCTTTAAGTTTTGATTTTGATTTTTGGGTTTCATTTTTTTGTTGCAATACAATGAAATCCTTTGCAAAGAATCACGCCTCACCTTCCTCTCTAATTTTCATGTTTAATGATGTATCTTCGAGTAATAATTAGAGTTTCTTGATCCTTAACCCCAAATCCTAAATTTCCTCCCACAAGATTATCATGACACATTAAACTCATGAACAACATATAACATTCACAGCTAAGGTTCAAAGCATACAATTGCGTTATTAAACATGTGGCTCACACATAATGGGTTAAAAAAAAGTAAGTACGAGAGAGAAGGCAATGTTAGCAATAATAAAATCATTACAAGTGCGAAAGTTTAAAATAAATTACGTACCAGGTGAGAAGACGAAACAGAGAAGCTCAGACTGATAGAAGCTTTGGGGCACATTGCATTTCATTGAAGAGAATATGTAGGCTAGCTAGCCTGTTTAAAAAGAATCTTTTATGTTTTGGATATGTTCCGGGTGGTGCCAGTTGATGAAATGGAAGCAAGAATAAAACTTTCGGGAATATTTAAAGAGTAATGCTAGGTTTACCGAAGCGCCATTATCGATCCACTACATAACTTAATCTTCGCCCTTTTAAAATACGAGTAATGATAGACTCCCGAAAGGGAGTCTACCGAATTCATCTCCCATTTCATCTCTCCCATTGATTTCAATCAAAACAATTCTAGCCTTTGATTTATTATTTATACAAAATACATTATATACTTACACTTATTATTTATTTAAAACAAAAATTAAAAGATACTCTCTTATTTTTTTTAAATTAATAAATGTGATTTATTTTAAAGATAAATTAATTTTACATTAAACTCAAATTTAATGATTAATTGTTAAAAAGTTCCTCAAATATTTTTTAATACACATTTAGTTCAATCATTTTTATTTTTTTTCAAAAAGACCTCAAACACTAGTTTAACCAATATTATCTTATTTTTAAAGGTTCGCGCCAACGGCACACTTTGAGTGTTTTTATTTTGTTTCAAAAACTCCTCAGCGTCACACATTGAGTGTTTTTATGTGGTGAATGACTTTTTGGAACATAGTTTTTTTATTTTTGTCGCGAGGAACTTTTTAATAGTAAACATAGTTTTTTTTAAAAAAATATGTACTTTAATTTTAATAAATAAAAAACTGTTTAATTTAATATTTTAGATTCACGACTCATTAGTGCCGCTCGCGGGAACCTACATTCCCGGACCAACATCGTTTATTAAATGTGGGTCCGCGCCAGCTGCACTAATCAATTGCGAATCTAAAACATCAAATTAGCAGGTTAATTTTTTTTTATTAAAACTGATTTTATCAAAAAAAAAAAAAAAAAACTCGTATCGTGCCTTAGCGAACATAATTTAATTGGCATTAGATAGAACATAAAACTTATTTTATCAACAAAAAAAGACATCCAAAAAATGTGTTAAAACTGTTTTTAAAAAAATAAAATATTACCTAAAAAAATTACTACCGAAATAATTTATGTTGCGGCATGTCGTGTTTTAATTAGGTTATGTTCGTATTTGGTAAAAAAAAATCGTTTTTTGTCGTATTTTAAAAACATAATTTTTAAAATACAGTTTTTAGTCATGTTCGTGTTCTTTTTTTTATTTTATAAAAACACAATTTTTTTTTACAAAGGCACAACTTTTTTTTTATAAAAATACAATTTTTTTTTTAAAAAAAGCATAATTAATTAAACAAATGAGGTGGCAGCTGGATGGGGCTTTCGGTTTGGAACGGGGATAGAAATTTCGGGGAGTATAGCACTACTCTTAAAATACATATAAGTTGCACGAATGAGTTTGGTCCATGATAATTTCTTAAATATATTCATTTATCTTAGATTGATATTTCATTATTTTTTTTAAAGTTGAGTGAAATTTGATAAAAATCTGTATTTTTTATATAAAAAAACTGTGTTTAAAGAAAAAGGAACACGAACATGACTAAATAAAAATAATTCTAATCTGACCCAATTAAATGCGATAAAAAATAATATTTTTTTTATCAAATATGAACATGACCTAATTAAAATACGACATGACACGACATAAGTTTTTTCGGTAATAATTTTTTTTTGTTAAAATCAGTTTTATATCTTTTTTGGGGGTAGTTTTTTTTTTTGTTTTTTTTTTTAAATCAGTGTTAGGTCCTATAATCAAGGTTTTAATATAAAATCAATTTTTTTTGGGTAATAATTTTTTTTGACTAGTGCCGCTGGCGCGGACCCACATTCAACAAATGATATTGGTCCGGAAATATAGATTCACGCCAGTGGCACTAATTTTTTTGGACATGCTACATATGTATTAATTTTTTTTGATAATAATTTTGTTTTTTGAGAAAATATTTTTTGACCTACAGGGACGCACAAATCCGACTCATTTTGTGCGACGCACTGACGTGTTGCGTCTGTATTGCTTCATTTTTGGGCCGTGGCGGGACCTACACTATAGGACCCTCAAAACGAATCAATGTAGACACAACACGTTAGTGAGTCACACAAAATAAGTCGGGTTCGTGAGTTCGCCTAGAAATACTGTTTTTTTTATCATACGACATAATTAAGACGCGACACCACATAATATAAAATTTATTTTTTTGCCTAAAGAGAGCACGACAAAAAAAAACTCGACACTAATTGAATGTTTTTTTCATTTTTTTTATATACCAAATCCAAAATAACCCAATTAAATATTAATTTAATATAAAGTTTTTAACTTTAAAATAATTGGGCCATATACCAAATAGTCACTCGAATAGTTTTTTTTAATGGAGAATATTTTTAATAGTTACTCGAGTATTTTTTTTAAACACTCAAAGTGTGTCACTGACGCGGACTTTTAAAAATAAGAGAATATTTGTTAAATTAGTGTTTGAGGACTTTTTGGAATAAAATTAAAATGATTGAATTAAATGGGTATTAAAAAATGTTTGAGGGACTTTTTGGTAATTAATCCATTAAATATTAATTTAATGTAAAGTTTATTTAATTTTAAAATAAATCATAACTCTAGTTATTTATTAATCTTTTGTTAAATTTAAAAAAAATTAAGAGAATATCTTTTAATTTTTGTTTAAAATAAATAACAAGTATAGAGATATAATGTATTGCTTTTTAAAAATACATTAAGGGTCAAGATTGGTTTGAATGAAATTAAGGGTCCGGATGAAATTGGGCATGGGATCGGTAGATTCCCTTTCGGGGAGTCTATCATTATTGAGTGATGCTAGGCTTACTGAATGCCTTATACCCATTTCATACCGATTTGCATTATCAGCCTCTACTAAACTAAAATCAATTAACCAAATGCATTATTTTGAACTCAAAATGTTATATACTTAAAAAAAATGTTGGCGCATCGCGATGAATTAGTGCCGTTGGCGCGGATCACACATCCATTAGACACTAACTAATCGCGACACGTCACGTCAGTGTGTCGCGATCGACACATAACAATCATGTGTTGACCGATTAGTGCCGCTGGCGCGGATCCAAATCCATAAGACACTAGTCAATCGCGACACGTCACGTCAGTGTGTCACGGCTGACACATAAAAATCATGTGTCCGCTTAGACTTAATTAAAACACAGTATGACACGACACAAATTTTTTAGGTAGTAATTTTTTTTCTTTTAAAAAACCATTACGTACTTTTTTTCTTTATTAATTTTACAACGGCGCACAAATCAAACTCATTTTGTGCGATGCACTGACGTGTCGCGTTTGTATGGGTTCATTTTTTAGCCCTGAACCAATCGCGACATGTCATGTCAGTGTGTCATCTTTTTTATATACGAAAAAATGGGACTACAAATGGAAAAAAAAATAATAGAGAATCATTGGGATAAAAAAGTAACCTAAAAAACATTTTTTTATATACGAAAAACTAGGACAAAGAAAAGAAAAAAAATCTCGAAGGAAAAAAAGAAAAAAAATAGTCAAAAACTAGATCTTATTTTTTAAAATAATTGTACAATTTTTTTAAAAAAAATATAATTTTTTATATTTATAAAAATTAGATATTTTTTTTTAAATTGTACAATTATGTATGTATAAAGATCTAATGCATATTTTGCAAAAGAGATTTGATGTATTGTTTGGAAAAGAAATCAACGGTTAGGATTATGTTGGGTATGGAATTGGTAGGGTGAATTCGGGAAGCATATCATTATTCATATTTAAAAGGACAAAATGTTCACTCATCTTTAAGAGCTCTTCTAACTGGTTATGCTTTCGGAGAGCATTGGAACTTAGAGTTACTTACACTTATACCCTTCAAATTATCATTATATTTCAATTTGACCCTCAAAATTTAACTTGTTTTGATTACCCCTAAAATTCACAGATTTCCACTTATACTTCAGTTAAATAGTATTTTGACACCAGTAAGTTTTAAAAATCGTTATAATCACACATTAGGAACCAAGTGGTTCGCTTATATTTCTTGGGAACAAGTTACATCAACTTCAATTATAGGTTGGGAATTAATTCTATAATTATAGTTTGCAACTAGCATGTAATCCGCACGATGTACATGCGAGATACATAAAATCAGGGGCGGAGCCACGCTTGGGCTCGGGGGGTCATCAGCCCGCCCAAGAATTTTAAAAAAAAAACAGACGTTAATTTCTGATATTTAAAGTTCAGCCCACCCTAGGGAAAAACGTAAATATAAAAAATTAGAATACACTCTTATTCAAAGACATCCGGCCTCCTTTTTCATTTCAATTTGTAAACCTAAAAAAACTGCCTTGTTTTGCTTTGCTTGTTGCCTACTGTCCGTCCCCCATCCGGTCTCCTTTCTTCATTCCAAGCTCCGGCTCAAATCCGCCAACCACCACTGTCCACAGTCCACCACTGTCCACAATCCACCACTAGCCGACCACCACTACCTATTTCGGACACCACTTCCAACTCCACGCTCAAATCCTTCGGTATGATATGTCTAAAGACTCTAAATCTCTCTCTATTTAATATTTATGTTGTCAATCTCTCTCTCTCTCTCTCTCTCTCTCTCCTCTCTCTTTCTCTCTTTGTTGTTCGTTGATAATGTTTGTTTGTTGATAGATAATCTCTCTATTTAATATCCACTACTTTCTATAGATTTTTTATTATTAACATTTAATATCCACTATCATTTTTTTAATAAAGGAGGTTTGGATAAAAAACCTAAATAAAAATAATTAGGATTTTTATTGCTAAACAATTTATTTTTATGGTTTAATGTTGTTATGATTTAATGATTTAGGTAAGTATGATTTGTTTGTTTTTAGGGATTTGCATGTTGTCTTGGACATTTTTTCTTCGATTGGATTGGAGTTATTGAGATATTTTTATTAAGCCTTACATTTTATTTAAACTTGCAATTTGTATATTTTTTTTCATGATTTAATGTTTGGTGAGTTAGATAATAGATATAAATTTAATGTTTGGTGATTTAATGATGGGTCTGTTTTATGTTGTTTATTAATACAAGTCGGAGCATTGAATTTGTGCTATTGTATTCGATTTTGTTTTATTTGAGTTATAATTGTCTAAAAATACAAATTATCAATTAAATATTCGTAAAAACGTAAAAATAACTCTAAAAAAAATTCGGGGGCTACCGCCCCCAAACCCCCGTCACTACGCTGTGCCCCAGCTAAACAAAATTCCTAGCGTCACCACTGCCCCTTGCCTTGAATAATCTTAGCCCATCCTAATCTAAAATCCTCGCTCCGCCACTACATAAAATATTTATAATATAGGAATGATTATATTCTCACACCCCTCTCATCCTCCCTCACACCATTTGAGTATCAAAATGACCATTGTACTATTAAACTTGTCCATTTTTTTTTCATCTAACACATATGCATTTGATAAAAAATAAAAAATTGTAATTTCAATAAACACAAATTTTATAAAATGACTCTTTTTAATAAGAAACTGCTTAAAAAAATGTTTTAAACTTTTTATAATTGTTTTTAAAAAACATTTTTACTTTTTAAAAAAACTTATCCCTTATTTTTAATTATAAATTTGTTTATAAAAAGTAAAAAAAAGTTTTATATAAAATAAAAGCTGTTTTTACAAAAATATACTGTTTTAACTATTAAAAAAACAACATTTTTTAAATTTTTCTACAAAACAATCGTTTTAAAAACTATTTTTTATAAAATAAAATAAAAATAAAAATAAAAAATCTGTATTTTCAATT
This sequence comes from Sambucus nigra, assembly GCA_949130495.1. Lineage (NCBI taxonomy): Eukaryota > Viridiplantae > Streptophyta > Magnoliopsida > Dipsacales > Adoxaceae > Sambucus > Sambucus nigra. The sequence continues at coordinate 142,036,300 of OX422212.1, forward strand.
AAAAAACTTTTTATAATAAAAATATTTTTTAATAAGAATCTTTTTTAAAAATTAAAATAAATGTCATATGGTGAATTATAATTAAAATAAAAATAAATTAATTAATTAAATGTTTTTTAAAAAATAAAAATTAAAAAAAAATCTCCTTTAGACACGTATTTATATTTGGTATAATATTGGATGTTTATTTACTTAATTTTTCAAAAAAAATATTATAAAAGAAAATAGTTTCTAAAACATGTCCTTTTTAAAAAAAGATTAAAAAAATGTTTTTTAAATCATTAAAACTGTTTATTTTTGTAAAAATAGTTTTTACTTTACATAAAACATTTTTTGATGTTTATAAATAGTTTTTAATAAATAAAACACAGACAAGAAGTTTTTTTAAACAGTTGAATTTTTTTAAAGGAGTTAAAAAAGTTAAAAATATATTTTTTTAAAACAGTATGTTATTAAAGATATTTTTATTAAAAAAATTAGATTAAAATACACATTTATTATTTTTTTTATAAAACAAAATATTTTTTTTCTAAAAAGTTTAAAAAATGTTGTTTGTTAATAGTAAAAACAGTTTATTTTTGTAAAAAGGTTTTTATTTTATATAAAACTATTTTTTACTTTTTCTAATCAGTTTTAATTAAAAAAATAGATAAGTTTTTTTAACAGTTAAAATATTTTTTTAAACAATTATAAAATGTTAAAAACAAATTTTTTTTTATTTTTAAAACGGTTTCTTATTAAAAATAGTTTTCTACGATGGAAAAAGTATTTTTTTCAATTGAAAATACAGACAGTGCAAATAGAGTTCTTTGATATGCATAACACACATCAATGTTGTAATTTCTAGGGGTGGTAAACGGACGGATACGGATCGGATAGCATATTTTTCATATCCGTATCCGCTATCTGGATGCACTATCCATATTTGTATCCGTATCCGCCCGGATAGTTAAAACAACTATCCGTATCCGTATCCGCTCGAATACCTCGAATTCGGATAATATCCGTATCCGTTTACATTGTTTAGCCATTACCAAAAATAACTATTAAAAAAGCTACAATATAATTCTATAGGAAATTAGTAATAAATGAAGTACTAACCTTTAATATCCATACTCATAAGATCATTTGTGTGTCCAAATTGTTTCCTTAAATTAGCATGACAATCACGTTCCAAAAAAACCTGTTGATTGATAGAATACGAAGAGCATACAATAATAAAATCAACTAATAATGAAAATACTATAAATAACAAGTAAATGATTTGAAGTAAGTGCAAATAGTTTTGCAATATAACAAAAAGTGGTGCCACGATATATAGTCAAGTTTGCAACATCCATAAACGAAAAGTGGTCCCACGATACATACTAAGAATTGAAATAACAATAAAGATTGTTTTTGCCAAAAAAAAACATCGCTTCATAAACAAAAAGTTTGCAACGTCTCGGTAGTCGTCATTCAGTATCCCTTGTGACCTTCAAATTATCTGAAAAAAAATTATGAATTAATGAAAAATTAATTGACTACTTAGATTTTTTAATATGTAATAAATAATTAATTGACTTACTTAGTTTGTCACCAATTGATGGCAACCAGTCTTTTATGCATATAAGAGTCTCAACGGTCTCTGAAGCCAACGATGAACGTGAGTCATCCACAATCCGACGTCCCCAACTAAAAGCGGACTCTGACGCTACGGTCGAAACAGGTATAGCTAGAATATCACAAGCCATCTTTGCAAGTATTGGATACTTTGGCCCATTAAGTTTCCACCAATTCAATATATCAAAAGAAAGGTCATTTGAATCATCAAGAGGAAATAAAGCCTCCTCTAAATATTGTTCCAACTCCGTCTTTGGCACCAATGAAGTGCCGGAACGCTCCCTAATGTACCTCTTAAACCCTCCAGTAAATCCAACCCTCATTTGGTTTGTTATTTCACCATCACTATCACTTGTACGAGAATGCTCAAATATTGTGGGAGAAGAAGATGAAACATTTAAACTCTTATACTCACCATACAAATCAAATAAAGCTGTACGAACTCTATGTATGTAACTATCGGCCAAAGAACCATATATCTCATGGTAAGCAAATTGAACAAACTCCATTTTGTACCTAGGATCAAGCACTAATCCAAATGTCAATACCAAACTACAATCCTCCCAATATTTTTCAAACTTAACTTGCATCTTCAATGCCATCAAACGAACGTAATCTACATTACTTTGTTGCCACTGCATCAACTGAAAATTAATTTGGCATACATCATTAAAGTAATAGTTTGCCGTTGGATATTTTGTGCCAGAAAGACGATTTGTCATGTCATAAAATATTTTCAAACACTGACAGATAAGTTTACCACGCTCCCAATCTTGTTCACTTGGAAGCCATTGGTATTCCTTATCCAATTTCGCTAAACGCTCAAATGCTTCTCTCACATCTATAGCACTCTCAAGCATATGGTAAGTGGCATTCCATCTAGTTTGACAATCAAGTTCAACATTCTTTTTCAAATTCAATTGGGTTTGTCGTAAAGCTATACTCCATGTGTGATCTCTTGGAAGTGACGAACCAACATACTTAACACTGCTCCTAATCCTTTCAATAAAACGATCAATTACTTTCAATCCATTCTTCACAATTATATTGATTATATGTGCGGTGCAACGAGTGTGAAACATATCACCGTTTTTAAGAAGGGTTTTTTTACCATTCAACCACAATTTAATATGATCAACCATTGGCTTTTATAGCTGGCATTATCAACTACAATAGTCATTAGTTTCTTATCAATATTCCACTCCAAGATTCTAGCCTTCACCCACTCGGCCACATTTTCCGCATCGTGAGGACATTCAATCCAACAAAAAACAATTATCTTTTTATGCAAATCCCATTCATCATCAATATAGTGACATGTTAAACAACAATAACCGGTGCCTTGATGCTTAGGAGTCCATATATCAGTGGTTAGGGTAACTCCTGAAGAAAGATTTTCCAAAACTTTGTAAAGTGTTTCTTTCTCGATCTTGAAACATTTTTTCAAATCATTTTTCACAGTAGTTCTTGAACGAAATTTGTATGTGGGGAAATAATAAGAAAGCCAATACCTGAAATACTCGTGCTCAACCATAAGAAATGAATAATCGTGTCGTGCAACCATTTGATCATATAGCATTCGCTCCACCTCCGGGTCAAACTTATGATTTCCGAACTTTGGAATTGGATCGGTGGGAGACTTGAAACTTTCGAGAATTTTTTGTTGAATATCACCACCACCATCTCTTGGTTTTGCTTTACATGATTTCCAATGATTATTTAAATTAGACGTCCCGTTCGAACTTCCAGCATCGAACTTTCTCTTACAATAATTACAAGTGGCTGTAACATTATTATCCGGGTGTATCTCACGAGAAAAGTGATTCCAAGCCTCAGATGTGCGCTTCTTGTTTGCTTGTTTTGATGCATCACTGATTTGATTCTCACTACTGGGAGGAGCAGGGGAAGATGCATTAGTTGAAATATTTGTTCGGCTTGCCTCTTCTTCCGACATAATCCTATAATCACGAATAACAAATTTAACAATTTTAGTACAAAAACAGTTTAAGAGTTGCAATTCAATTCTAATGGTCAAATGAATTAGATTTAAAATTAAGCCCTAGATACTGAATTAATATTAGCCCTTTGCTAATGTGTGAGAGGGATTTAAAATTAAGCCCTAGATACTGAATTAATACTGCATTAATGTTGGAACAAAAATTGGTTCCCAATGAACTCTCACTAATACTAAACATTATGAAAATTTGGATTATGAAAATTTGGCAAGATTTCATCAAAATATGAATTCAACAATACATAACATGCCACTGATAAACCTAAATATTCAAACTCAACAACTAAAAAGCCAAAATAACAATGAAATCAAAACCACAAATTAACCTAAACGTATTCCAATGTCACAAATTCAAATCAACTAGATATGACAAGTAAAAATACTCACAATTTGATCCTTTTAAGCACTAGCGGATAATTTCAACAACTATGATTAAGACATTTACATGTATATATATATATATATGATGTTTATTGCATGTATATATATATATATATATATATATATATATATATGATGTTTATTGTTTATATTGTGTTTATGAAATGAAAGACTCACGGGAGAATAGAGAACGGTGATTGCTTGTTGTTCTTGAGAGGTGTACGCGGGTGGAAGTTTCCAAACCTAGAGAATAGAGAACGGTAGAAGGACAGGCAACCAGAGACAGACACTAGAGAGTTTCAGTGGGCGTTTGGGCGGCTGGACGAAGGAGAGGGAGAAGGAGAGGGATGGTGATGGAGAGTTTGGGCGGCTAGAGAGGGAAAGGGTTTGAGCTGTTTTTTGGTTTGGGACGATATCTCTTTTTGATTTATTAGGTTAGAAAATTAGATTTTAAAGTTTTGATAATTAAACATCTACCCCAACTTTTATTTTAAGTGTTACTTTATACCTAAAATATTATATAAGTAATATTTGAAACTAGTGTTAGACGGATACGGATATCCGGTAAAACGGATATCCGGTAAAACGGATATCCGGTAAAATGGATACTCCGCATCGGATACGGATTATCCGTGTCGGATATTAGTACTATCCGTATCCGTATCCGTATTCGTTTTTTCGGATATTTTTATAGAGTATCCATATTCGTATCCATTTCCATTTTTTCGGATAAATATCCGTAAATTCGGATTCGGATTCGGATATCGGACGGATGCGGATTTTCGAATATCCGTTTACAACCCTAGTAATGTCTATTTAAGAAGGGAGCCTCCCTTAGCCTCGGACTAAACTTATCTAGTGGTTAGAAAAAGAATGATGAATTAGCTTTTTCTGATTAATAATATTATTATATATCTAATAGAGGGATTACATAAGTAACTAATTATGTTCAGTTAAGGACTTTTCTCAAACAGCTTGTAACTGTCCTTATCTATTTAGAGTGTTAGTTAGACTAGAGTAAATCTTAGCCGTCTGTTTCTAACAGGTCTTATACCAACATATCTATATATATTTATAATTCCTCATTCTTTATATAATAAGAAAGAAATACAGAACTCAGAGTTTTATTCAATATCATTTTCTATCATGGTATCAGAGCTATAGCCTCACGGCTTTGATCCTCTTCACAGCTCCAAATCTACAGAGCTTTCTTTCTCAACCCTAGTCTTTTGATCCTTTCTGCTTTAAAACCTCTCTCTTCGTGATATTCAATCTGTTTTTATGTCTAATCCTTTTGAACTTCCTGCTCCTCACAATATGATAAATATCATTCCAACCAAATTAAACACTGGAAATTATCTTACTTGGAAATCTCTATTCCTACCTGTTCTACGAAAGTACAAAGTTCTTGATCTTGTTGATGGATCATCTTGTTTTCCTTCAAAATACGAAACTAATTCAGCTGGAGTTATTTCTGATCAAATCAATCCCTCTTACACTGAATGGATTGATCGTGATCAAACCCTCATGATCTGGATCAATACAACCATTTCGGATACTCTATTGCCCTATGTTATTGGAGCTTCTGCATCTAGAGAGCTCTGGCTAACTCTAGAGAAACGATTCTCTTTTCTCTCAACCTCACATATGATTCAACTCCAATCTGACCTAACTAATATCAAGAAAGGCACATCCTCAATTTTGACCTATCTTCAATCAATTAAAGCAATAGCTGATCGACTTGCTGCCTCAGGATCTCCTGCTCCAGATCGAGACCTTGTAGTTCATATTCTTAATGGATTACCTCCTGAATATGAATCATTTTTCACCTCAATAAAGCTCCGATCTCCTCCTGTTACAGCTGATGAACTCCATGGTTTACTTGTTAGTCATGAAGTAACGATCAATCGAAATATCTCTGTTGTGCACTCTGAGCCACAAACTCATGCTTATGCTTCTGTTAAGACATCCAATATTCCTAACTCTTCATCTCAATTCAAAACCACTGGTCCTAATCTACATTTCATTCGAGGCAGAGGTCGTGGGAGAAATCAAGGTCTTCAATCAAATCGATCTAATTCTTCCTTCTCACAAGGACAATTCAACTCCAATCGACCTATTTGTCAAATATGTGGAAAGCCTGGGCATGTTGCTATTGACTGTTATAATCGGCTGAATCTTTCCTTCATTGGCAAAACTCCACCTGCTAGACTTCAAGCTATGCTTGCTGGTACCTCCTTCAGTCCTAATTACTGGTATGCTGACACAGGAGAAACAAATCATATCACTTCTGACCTCAATAATTTGGATATCCAAACTGACTATAAGGGTAAAGAACAAGTCACGATTGGTAATGGTCAAGTTTTGAACATTCTTCACACTGGTTCTTCAATCTATTCTAATGTTAATCATTGTTTCAAAATGAACAAAATCTTACATGTTCCTTCAATAACTCAAAACCTTCTATCTGTTCACCAATTTGCCTCTGACAACAATTGTGCTCTAATTTTTACTTCTCATGGTGTCACTGTGAAGGATCTAAAATCAAGGAAGACTCTTTTCTAAGAACCAACTAAGGATGGTCTATATCCCATTCATCTCTCTAGTTCGTCTCAATCTCCTCTCCAAGATTCAACTCATGTATCTTCTGCTCTTCTTGCTGACAAAGTCTCCTCTATAACTTGGCATGAAAGATTGGGACATCCCTATGTTTTAACTCTTCAAACCATACTTTCATCAAATTATTTACCTATTAATGGTACTATCAGTGATTTTAGCTTTTGTAATGCCAGTCAATTAGGCAAAAGTAAGAAACTTCCTTTTGTTCTTTCTGCTTGTAAATCATCTATACCATTACAATTGCTTTTTGTTGACCTATGGGGTCCATCTCCTGTATCTTCTATAAATAGTTATAGATACTTTGCTACAATTATTGATGATTTTACAAGATATTGTTGGATTCTTCCTCTATGTAGGAAATCTGATTTTTACTCTTCTTTTCTATCATTCAAATCTCGAATTGAATCATCTCTTGATTTGAAAATCAAATGCATACGCACTGATTCAGGGGGTGAATTCACTAGCAAGATTTTAGAAGATTTCCTTGCTTCTTGTGGTATATCTCATCAATTTTCTTGCACTCATACTCCTGAATAAAATGGAGTTGTTGAGCGAAAACATAGGCATATACTTGAAACTAGTAGAACTCTTCTAGCTCAATCTAATGTTCCTGATATCTACTGGGTAGAATTTTTTCAAACTGCTGTTTATCTCATTAATAGAATGCCTTCTTCTACTCTAAATAATGTATCTCCTTGGGAAAAACTTTATCATGAGAAGCCCAATTATACTATTCTCAAAACCTATGGTTGTAGCTGCTTTCCTTGGTTAAGACCATATACCTCTAATAAACTAAAGTCTAGAAGCAGACACTGTGTCTTTATTGGTTATAGCTTTAATCACATGGGCTATAGATGTCTTGATCCTCTCACCGGGAGGGTATTTATCTCTAGACATGTAGTTTTCAATGAGAAAAATTTCCCTTTCTCATCTTCACAGTCTAATACTTCACCTCAATCTTTTGTCTCTGCTCTAGCACCTTCATTCTTACCACCTTTTCCAACTACCATTAATTCCATTCCTCCTACTTCAGTACAGGATCCTGTCCAGTATCCCTTACCTCCCTCCGATCCCTCCCAGTTACCAGTTTCCCATATCAACAATGAACCTTCCTGTTTACCTCAAGTTACTACTACTCCTGTTGGACCTATTACCACAACTCCTGCTACACCTATTACCACAGCTCCTACTGTACCTAATAATCATCCTATGCAAACCAGGTCCAAGAATGGTATTTTTAAACCAAAAACATTTATATCCACAAAGTATCCACTTCCTCATGCTCTCATAGCTGATATTAGCTCTGCTCCTGTCATACCAACATGTTACACTCAAGCAGTTAAGGACTCAAACTGGAGGAATGTAATGACTACTGAATTTAATGCGTTATTACAAACCAAAACTTGGTCATTAGTTCCTCATGACCCTCAATATAATTTGGTGGGCTGTAAATGGGTATTCAAAATCAAACGTCATGCAGATGGTTCGATTGAGAGATATAAAGCTAGGCTGGTAGCCAAGGGTTTTCATCAACAACATGGGATCGATTACAATGATACATTCAGTCCTGTAGCTAAACCAACTACTATTAGATTGGTTCTTTCTTTGGCTGTTCAATTTGATTGGGAGGTGAGGCAACTTGATGTTAGTAATGATTTTTTACACGGAACATTAACAGAAGCAGTCTATATGGTTCAACCTCCTGGATTCATTGATCCCACTAAATCATCTTATGTTTGCAAACTTCAGAAATATCTCTATGGATTGAAACAAGCTCCCCGCATTTGGTATGAGAAGCTCGCCCAAGCTTTGGTTGCGATAGGATTTGATACAGCTAAATCAGATTCCTCGATGTTTGTTAAGAAAGATCAACACAATACCACCTACATCCTCATTTATGTAGATGATATTCTCATCACAGGAAACTCACCCATATATTATCAATCTATCATTCAGCGCTTGAGCATTAATTTTGCAATGAAAGATCTCGGTCCAGTGCATTATGTTTTGGGTCTTGAAGTTCAACGTGACAATAAGGGAATATTCCTATCTCAAACTAAATATATTCTTGATCTTCTCCAAAAGTTTGATATGCAAGGTGCAAAGCCCTGTACTACTCCTTCTTGCACTACTAAACTTGAACCATTTACTAATCCTCTGCTTTCTGATCCTACTACTTATCGATCAATGGTTGGTGCATTACAATATCTCACTTGGACAAGACCAGACATCTCCTTTGCGGTAAACCAAGTTTGCCAATTTATGAGTCAACCAAAGGAATCTCATCTTACTGCAGCCAAAAGAATAATGCGTTATCTTAAGGGCTCTATTACTCATGGTATTCACTTCGTCAAGGGGTCTCAAACTCTACAAGCCTACTGTGATGCAGACTGGGCTGGATCACTATCTGAAAGACATTCTACTAGTGGATACATTCTATTTTTTGGATCTAATCGCATCTCCTGGAGTGCCAAGAAATAGAATAATGTTGCTCGATCTTCAACTGAAGCCGAATATCGAGCTTTAGCCACCACAGCTGCTGAGATAACTTGGATCTGCTACTTACTCAAAGATTTGAAAATCTTTTTACATCCTCAACCTCTCATTTGGTGTGATAATATCAGTGCTATTTCCTTGGCTTCTAATCCCGTGTTTCATGCCCGAACCAAGCATGTCGAAATTGACTATCATTATGTACGAGAACTTGTTACTCTTAATCTTTTGAAAGTGCATTATCTTTGTAGTAAGGATCAGCTAGCGGATATCTTCACCAAAAGTTTGTCTTCTCAACGTTTTCTCTTCCTTTTGGCCAAGCTTTCAATTCATGAATGTCCTCTCAGCTTGAGGGGGGTGTAATAGAGGGATTACATAAGTAACTAATTCTGTTCAGTTAAGGACTTTTCTCAAACAGCTTGTAACTGTCCTTATCTATTTAGAGTGTTAGTTAGACTAGAGTAAATCTTAGCCGTCTGTTTCTAACAGGTCTTGTACCAACATATCTATATAGATTTGTAATTCCTCATTCTTTATATAACAAGAAAGAAATACAGAACTCAGAGTTTTATTCAATATCATTTTCTATCAATATCAAGAAAGGAAAAGAAAAAAAGAACTATACACTTGAAACATAATGTTGAAAGCTTCAATATCCTATTAAATTTTGTTATTATAAGTAACATTATATGCCATTTAAAATTAAAAATTAACAGTTTTGAATCTCATAATTCTCATTAAGCTTCAAACAATTATTTTCATGAATTCATTTGGGGTATGTTACAAAACATAATATAGAAAATTCCCGTGCCGATATTACTACCCTAACTTTCTCTTGGTGTAATTGAGTTTTGGACACAACATGGGTCTACGACACGTGAGGGAAGCAAGCATGCCCTTGGATTTCAAGTCCAATAAACTATCATGACATAGAAACACAAATAATCTAATTAACCATAAAGATTGAACATCACAAATTTCTTCAAGTTTTCGCCAGTCCTATATATAATAATTTAATGAAAGAAGTAAACATTGGAAGGAATACAATACCCGAAATGAACATAAGACATAAGACAGTTAAATAGTTTAAAACATTCTACAGTAAAGAGTCACTGTAATAGCAACAATAGCTTTACAATAGCCTAGCAAGCTACTATTAAAAATAAGAAGAAATATTCACCAGTCAATTTGCAGCAATAGTGAACTAATCCTCGAGTTCATCACAAATTTCAAATACAAAACAATATAGAAAAAAATACTAACAAACTCATAATGCGATCATGTGATATGGATGTTAAACCAACAAAGCATGCCTACTAAAAAATTATGTATGCCTACAAACACTACCTAAGCATATTTCTTAATTCTTGTAATTATAAATCCTACAAACACTACCTAAAATTATCACCCTGAAAATATAACACATGGCATTGATCATTAAAATATTAAAACACTTTCTACCCAAAATAAGCAAAACTTAAAGGATTGCCAAATCAGTATGTAATAAAAAAAATACTACCATAACCAGTGTATACTTTAGATGTGGAAAGATTACCAGATACTTAATTGTCAAAACTCTCAAACCCAACATAAACTAAAAAAAATATGCGGAGAAAACAACCAAAAAAAAGAAATTCAAAATGAGCTTCAATAAAATAGAGATATCGAGTGACCAAACCCCTACTTAGCAATTGATCACAATATACACCACTAACGAACCTCGACACAAAGAACCCTGAGAGCCACTAACCCAAATGATAGATAGCGATAGTGATTGACCGTAAACTCAAGTGGACAACCTCAACACGTAGCATTTCTCTAGAAAAACACACACAAACCAATTTAGCATGCATTGTAACACAAAATTCAACACATGAATATCTAAGAGCCGAAGGATAAGAAGTGCATGCGTTTATGTGGTGATATAATAATGTCACAATTTATAAAGAAAAAAGGCATGTATGTAAAATGATATGCAACATACTTATCATCCTCTCTAAATCTAGGTCGATCCCATACTTATCAAAGAATCAAAGTTATGAAACCATATTAAACAAATAGTTTAAAACCTAATAACATTAACAAATGATATATTTTTTCTTTACAAAAAATTAAGACATTAACTTTACTGGAATATGAAAACACTGTATAAAAATCAAGAGTTGTATCCGAAAGTCTAAAACAAAATAGTTGCGACCAAAAACTATATAATAAGCAAAGCTATCAGAATTAATTTTATAATTCAATTACTTCGAGTAAAAGCATTGCCATTCCAATACTCTCGGTAAAAGCATTTGAAATGTATTTCCATTGAATATTCAAGAAAATAGATCCCAACATAACTATGGTAATATTTATACCTCCTACGGTATCTGTTATAACTATGGTACTATAATCATGAAAATAGCCTATCCCCTCTAATTTCCTCCATAAAACCCAACATCAAATAGAAAAACAAAACTCCCACATTTAGTATAAAAAGTACAAAATAATATTCAAGATGAACCTGTATTGCTTGCAAGATAAAATAGACACCAAGAATATAATGTAATGGTAGAGTTAGTAAAAAAATAGAGAGATAGATAATATTAGTAAAAAACAAAGAAACATATAAAGTTAGTAAAAAACAGAGAGGTAGAAAATCGAAGATAATTAAAAGATTTATTTTTTTTATATATTAAAAAGGTATACGCTAGAGTTTAAGCTAGGAAAGATCATACCTGCAATAAAGAAATAAAATTAGTAAATGTAAACTAAAATTAAGACCTTAGTTTTATGAAAAAACACAAAATATTAAAGAGAGGCGCAAAAGAAAACAAAAGAACAATAAAAATTTAACAAAACCTCACAAGGCCACCAAATTTCGGAGGGAACCCCAAAAATTAGATAAAGACACAAGATCGTGTTCCATTTATGTCCCCAATACACGTGTAACATGTATACAACATCGTGTTGTGCCGATAGCACGTACAATGCCAAAGGCTTTTTTGAATATTGAAATTTAAATAATCAACTTCACAGTCATGTTCGACACTATGCATCCCTATAAGAACAAATAATTAAGGAGATCCCAATTTAAATCAATGAGCTAAATAAATGAAAAATAACTAGTGAACTCAAGCTTAAGTCACGATCAACATGGTAGGATATAAATAATCCAGAATACTTGGGCTTAACACACTTTCATTGGGCACCTATGCAATTTATAGCAAAAACACACACTTCAATTCTGGTGAAGTATGCGAGTTCGAAGAGCCTTAACTTCCCCCAATTTATTACAAATAAATTATTTGGAGAGAATTGATAACAAAAACAGATTCAAAAATAAAATAATCTTAGGAGAGAACTCAAAACTCATAATGGGAAAAAAATAATCAAATACACATATCATGAAATGATAAAAAAATTATATGAATTTACAATAAACAAAAATTATATCACCAACTCCCATATTCATCAAAGGATATAAAGTAAAAAAGACTTCCACAATTATTTCAGGTCCGATTGTTACTTGCAAATCACATGTTTACCGTGAACTTCTTTACTTTTAGCTCATGTAGTTTGTACTTACACTACCTTATAACCATTGAACTGGTCGAATGGTCCTAGCACTTTTAATCTTGTTACAATGCAAAACAAAAAAATAAAAAACAAAGACAATTTAAGAGATCATTTTGCCATATCTTAATCATGTCACTTCATCACTCACAGAGTGAAAGCTAAACATATATAAGAACAGACCAAACTGAAGATCAAATTTAAAAATAGAAGACAAGTGTGAAGCATATGTGATATGTCATTCATTAGTATTGTTTCTTGCTCAAGGATTCATATAATTCTTCTAACAATTCTCATTATAAAAATAGATTAGCAAATAACTAAATAAGTTACACCCATGAAGTTTGTCACAAATATTGTTTTCACGAATAAAGTGATTTTCTTAATTTAAACTTTAAAATAATTTAAACAACATATTTTCTAGAAAAACAACTAAAGGACATGAACAAAGCAAAACACTTAATTAATTTATACCTCAAGATCTCGACAATTGGGACCTCAACTATCAATGCTCCTGCTAAAAAACCAAAAACAAAATGCCATATAAGAATAAATGATAATTAAATAAGCAGGTTTAGGTAAATAATGAACCCACCAGATATTGAGAGTGCAAACATTTTGAAGAAACCCGTAAGAGGGAAAATTATGGAAATTATATAACAATACAGCACTACGGAAATTGTATAACAATTCAAAAAATAAATTAATAAAAAAACATAAAGAACGCGAAATAGAACTATGAAAATATTAACAAACTACCAACACCCAAAATGCATGAAACTTAACATAGGAAAGAAATTTGCTTTGATCATTTTTTAAATCACAGTTCTGCCTATGTAAAAAATGAATTTCGTAATACATAACAAATGTCAAGAATATTTGAAAAGTCCAAGGATACGACACAAAATTTGGGGTGTAACTCATCCATATAGTAAGATTTAAGGATTTATTAGATTGATTTTAAAATTGAGTCAAGACTAATAAAAAAAAGATAAAAGACCATTTTAAACAATAGCACAACCCTAAAAAATGTGGATTGAGCTAAAATCTCAGCCCGAATTTTAAAAGATATGAATATCGCCATCTTATAATATTGTCTAATGTAAAGAAAGGAAAAAACTTGAATGGGCATCCAAAACTAACAAAATATGCTGCCAAAAAGATGTTTGTTTTTTGTTTTGTAAGTATAATTAACAGTTGAACATAGATATGTTGTATGTGTACACTATGATAGAAAAAGAAACAAAGAACCATAAAGATATCTAGAAAATAAAAATGGAATGGGAGAACAAGGGAAATAGAGAGTCGAGAGGATATACCTGAGAGATAGGATACAAAAGAATTATAAACATCAAATTAATACATGCGAAACAAAAACAAACATCAAATTAGTACCTACAAAACAAAGATAAACACATTTCATAAACTCAATAAGCCCTAAAACCCTATACATGAGATATTTTGAACCAAAATCCAAAATAAACATAAAGTATAGCATTAAATATGAATGAGAAATCCTTAAAGCAACTCGCACCCCTAAATGCCTAACCCCAAAACCCTAGAGTTGATGCACAAATTACACACATAGGGCATTATTTGAGAAATATGAGATGCATTTAGTGAAAGCATTCTTTGGTCACTAAAAAGATCCCGAATGTAAAATCCAAAAACCAAGCACCAAAGTCGATTCAAAGATGGCATGAAAAAAAAATTCAAAATCTGTCCCACCTTATCACTGAGTAATATCATATAAATATCAAACCTCAATGCAAGACCCACATACACATTGAGATATTTTTTATCAATGTTACTTAAAAGAAAATAAATTGTTACCTTAGAACGGTGATGGAAACGGAGAACGACGATGACTATGAAGAACGGAGAGCTTTGTGGGGGGTAAATTGCGATGGAAGAATATTGGCCACATAGAGTAGCAGATGATAGAGAACGGTGCCAGTGGAAATGGCGGTGAACGAATATCCATATTTTTTACAGGTGTTAGATTGAATGCCTGGCAGGATTTGGACGATTTTGAAAGAGAAAGGGAGGAAAAGAAATTACATAGATTTGGACATTTTGGTTTCAACAGGCATTCAAAAAAAGTAAGTCAAATAGCTTTTTAAGGCAATGAGCAGGTATTCTCAGAGATGGAATGCGAGAGAAGGTATGATTAAGGAGAGAGAGGGAAGGTATTAAGTTGCATTTACACCTCTAATACTATTGTACTAGAGGTATAATAATAATAATAATAATAATAATAATAATAATAATAATAATAATAATAATAATAATAATAATAATAATAATAATAATAATAATAATAATAATAATAATAATAATAATAATTGTGAGTACAATCCAACTAAATCAAATCTCCCCCCAAGACTAAGTACACAACAAAAACATAATGCAAACTAAGTCCACATATAGATAGCTCAAACAAAGTTCACAACATACACTAAACATATTTAAACCAACAATCCAACCAAATCAAATATCCCCCTAAGACTACGTCGACAAAAGTGGATTGGCCACCTTGAGGAGCATTAAACAACCTAGCATCCAGCTTCGTCACTTCCTCCACATATACTTTCCTCTCCTCGACTCCAACTCGCATACCATGATATGCATCCTTTGTTTCATCTGTCACGACATACCCCTTTGCCAATTATTCATTATACCTAACAAGCAAGATGACTTTGGGATTGTTGGTAGGAGAAGGTGTGGTCAAGCAAAAAGGACGAGAAACAGATACAAAAACATTATCCAAATTTTGAGAGACATCCCTACGCGACATACTTGTATTGGATGCATAAACACTTACAGTGTGATTGGTGGACTCTTTTCGTTTTGAGCATTGAAGGTATCAAACAAACTTTGTATAACACCCTATGAAAAAATGGATCAAACAATAGTAATTTAATATCTATTATATCTAGATAGGTCTGTTTATTAAATGAAATTATATAAAATACATATATACCAGAATTTGTGTGTTATTTTCCTCAAATCTTCTATTGACGGAAGAGATGATATCTTCTTTCAATGCACCTACATCATCATTTGCCTTCTTTTTTTGTTTAAGTTTAGCCATTGCCACCCTTAAATGCATCAACTGCTTCTTTGAAATAAGGGGACAAACTGCATGAACTCCTCCCATTTTTTCCTTACTAAAAACCTCAATCAACTCATCATTCTCTATGCATTGGCTCTTGCTACTACCCTCTCCACTCTCACTCTTTCTTTTCTCCATCAAATCCTTTACTTTATCCTATCAAATGATAGCTATAAATCATAATGAGAAAATTTCATTAATAAACACAATGAATAATACTAAAGATATTATTTTTTTCATTTAAATACGCACATAGTAATGCTTAGCACTATTTAGGACATTCCCCATTTTGTCCTCATGTCCCGCAAATCATGTATCTACTCGCATTAATTCTTGTTCTGGGTTCAATTGAACCTACAATTTAAATATGCTATACACGAGAGTAGTGCTGATAACTGAAAAAAATTATAATGCATACCATTTTATATTGCAAAGCAGCATAGGTGTGATACCCAAATGTATGGGAATATTCTAAATTGGTTCCATTCTTGGCATTTTGAATGTTTTGTGACTTCTTTTTTGCATTCTCTCAAAACAATATCTATACGTTGGGATCAACACCTTCTGGTAGGACTCTAGGATGGTCTTCGGTAGGCAAAAAACATCTCATATTATTTTTGTGTGTCTTAAACTTCTGTGAAAACCTTTTCTCCATCAGTGGGCGGGACACCTCCGGTTCAACATATAACTCAAATCCTACCATTAAAGCATTCATCATATTTGTAATGGTGTGGCACAACTCTCCAATATTCTTAACTAATCGTATTATAAGATCTAACAAGATCACTAACACGGGTACTCCATTTCCCACTTCATGGAATGACTACACTCCCATCCATTAGAACGGTGACCATCATTTTACCATCGTGGGTCATATTTTGTAATTGTTTATCCTTTTAATCCATTTCTTCTTGTTTCTTTTTATTTTCACTTGAAGTAGGTTACTTCTAATCTCCATTGGCTAATTATTGTTATAGATTAGATGATATTTGTTGCGTTGTTCATGACGTCTGTTGTTTCGAACCACCACTTGCACTTGAAGCCATAACACCCAATACAGTGCTGCCAAGATAAAAAACAGATGCCAATAATGGAAATACCAGTCATAAAATAATATGTACTGAATTATCACATTATTACATCATTAACATATTGATATATATATGTATATATATAACAGATGCCAATAATGGAAATACCAGTCATAAAATAATATGTATTGAATTATCACATTATTACATCATTAACATATTAATATATATATATATATATATCATAAGATGATATCATATTAGCAACGGGGTAATACAAAATATAGTCATGTTGGCAAAACAAAATATCTTTCAACGGTTACAATACCCAAAAGAAAAATATTAAAACAACTAAATGGAGTCATATTGCTTGAGCAAACTTTCCAAATGCGGTTAGTTTTCAAGAATAGGTTGGAAGACTGTTAGTATCTCTAAATCCTCCATTTGACTAGTCAATCTCTTCGATGAAAGTTGTAAGATGTGGGTTCTTGGAATACGGTTAATATTAACTGAGGCGTAACCCATTATCAAGATCGAAATTAATGATCAAGATAATATTTAATAATGATAATGGATACAGGTGAAAGGGACAACGAGATTTAATATTTCAGACTTGTATTGAATGATATTTATACACTGTGCACACATTACAAGTATAATAAATAGAAAGTACCAGTAGGTAACTTGATCGGAGGGAAAAAGATCAAGAAATCTAGGCTCAATAAAGGCAAGGCAGGAACTTCAGGTCCAGTTAATGCTCAATGATACATGTATTAAATGGATATGGAAAGAATTTACTCACATGGGCTCTCGTGTATAAAAGCAATCGGGTAGTAGTTCTGGGTTCAAAATGTCGTCTGTGTAAACTATTTAGTTAGTGTATTTATATGGAGGCAAGGTTACTCGAGTAACCTTGTTGTATTCAATGTGATAATCAACATTAAATGCACAAGTTCCCCTTCATTAACATGGGAGATATTGCATTAAATGCATGGGATCTTATAATTTGGCGGGAAACTACTTAACCAGTTGAAGTATGGTGGGCATTAATGAGGAACGTAACGTGGTAGCTCAAAGGCTTATATTAGAACGACTAAGAGGTCATATTTGGTAGACTAGACCTGTCATCCTAAGGATAAACCCACTTGAGTGTTGTAGTTTTGAGTCCCTAAATGCCAGACGTTATAACATCAGAAAGTGAGCAAACAATGACCCCACTAGGCATGTGGTCACATCAACCAAACAAATGGTGTTTGGCTTGAGTTTGCTCGGCTGAAAAGTAGCGAGTTTTTAGTCTTTGTTTATTGGCTAAAACTATCATTAGGCCAAGACTGTAAGGTTAAGGTACCTCAAGGATGTCCCTCGAGTGAGTAGGAGTTATGGTAGCTCGACTGCAGGTAGCTCGAGCAACCACATATACTGGATGCAGTTTTGCCTAAGTGTGCCAAGAGGTTTGGTTATTGTATTCCCAATTATGCCTTGCTACCAATCCTTTAAATTATCCCATGTGATGTTCCCAGGAGGAAGTTATTAGATAGAGCATGTTAGCTCTCCTATGTCCTTCCTGACATGGTCCCTCATGGATATCGAACAACCTCGCTTACGATATAGTGTAAGATAAAGTACATGATAAAATACATTATGTATCATGTTACAAACTACAGTCATTCAAGTGACTTTAATCTTCGAGCTAGATTCTTTGAGTCACGTTTGTGGAGGATCTTCGAGGGAACTCCCTCGGGTGATTTTTATCTTCCTTCTGTCTATTAGGCGTCGGATTAACTAAGTTAATCATCCTTCGGTGGGGAGTCCCCCTTACATTTGCCCATTCTTAGAGATATTTGTTTATTGCATGAAAAAATATCTGTACGAAACCCTTTTTTGGGTTTCAATCTTTTTCCTGTCTTTCAAACTGCTTCATTTGTTTAAATGTCATGTAATATTTCTAATAACACCTTCTTCTTTAATGGGACTTTATTATTGTGTGCTCTAGGTGCCTTAGGGTAAGTGAAGGTATTTATTTAAATTTCTCCTAAAGTTCTTCATCTCCCCCAAGTTTGAAAAGACTCCAAACACGTCTCACTTAATGAGGTCGTCGCTTGTACTTCTGCCTGCAATACGTGGTGACGTCAGGGTAAGTGCATTTTCCTCATGTGAAATTATCAGTGCTTCACTTACCAAAGCGTCATCATTACAACCCTTGAATCCTGCCCCTATGAGTGCGTGTTGGCCACACAAGGCATTTGATCATCGCTACTCTTCCCAAAGCATTGTTATTTATCGCCTGTTGGGGTTTGTATTGCCCTTATAAAAAGGGTATACTCCCTTTTCAAACTTTCACCCCTGAGTTTTCATTTACGAAGTGAGTTTGCATTTGTGAGAGAAGATATTCAGTGCTTTGCCTTTTGCTTTCCTTTCTTTTGATCTATTCTCCTTTTCTTCTCCTTTTAATTTCTCTTATGGCACCCATTGTAAAAAGGACTCAATCTACTAGGGTGATTCCCCCCATACTCAGGCACGCCAAAACCAATGGGCGCGCTATCGTTATGCCCTATATTTTAGTGAGCTCGATCATTTTTGGCCGATGACTGAAAACTTCCCCGGAGAGCTAGTGCCCGTTGAACAGGCGAGGTTGCTGATGGAGGAAAGTGATGATGCTAAAGACTTCGCGTATATCCCAACTGCCACTGTTACCAGGTTCCATATTGATCATGGTGACTATCCATTTTCGAAGGTGGAGTTTGAGTCCTCCTCTGGCACCTGTGAAGGTTTAGGTCCTTGGACCAATTATATACACTCTAAGTATCCTGTGCAGCTAGCTCTAATTAGTCGGTCATATACTAGTTAGTTGGGTGATCTCACCCTTGAAAAGAACAACGCCGTCCTCCAGTTGCTTGTATCTCGCTGGAGTCATAGGTCACGCACTTTTGTGACCTCTTGGGTCGAGTTTACCATCACTCTATTAGGTCTGGAGGTGGCGGGTTTTGACACCTTCTTCAAGGAGGCTATTTTTAGCAAGGAAAAAGCTTTACGGGAAGATTTGGAGGAAGTTGTGTAAGACTGTATGGTGACATAAAATAAGTGTACTTACTCGGAGGTGATTAGGTATTTTTAGTTTATTGAGGACAAAGCTGTGATAAAGGTGCGCGAGGCGACCAAAGAGAAACCTCGTGGGAAGTAGGTGTTTGAGTAACCATCAACTGGAAAGGGGTTTAACTCCTAAATAGAACTTGCAGGCTATATATGGTTTGTGCTATCGAAGATCTTTATCCCATACAATCCCCACGATTGTCCAAGAAAGGACTTAATCAATATGGTCGTTCACATATGAAGTGGTGTGAAACTTCCCCTTGCTGCTATTACTCTTGGTTCGCTATATACTTGGTTGCATCGAGTACAAACTGACTTAGCTAGGAGAATTTATAGGTCTGATATCTCCAATTATGCGAATCATGTGTTGTTGACAACCTTTTTATATGCCCACTTTCCAGATTATACCTCAACCAGTAGCTATCCATTCTTTAAGCCCATCAAAGTCGCTCAAATTTTTTATTAGAATCATAAGAGTTCCAAGAAACCACTTGTGTCTTTAATTGACGGAGATAAAAGGTTTTTACCTCGTCCCTACGTTGGGGTAGACTAGTTTTTTTCAAATCAGTTCTTTGTGGACGAGGAGCATCCTATCACCCCAGTCGAGGAAGCTTTGACAAGGAACTTTTCGACGAGTAATGTTCCATTGTTATTGATTACCTCTTACTTGCCTTGTTGTAAGGAATGGTCCTCTTTTAATTCCATTTACAGTCCACATCGCGTAGCCATGCAGTTTGGCTATGATCAAGGTAACCCTATGTTGAGCCATTTCACCTGAGAAAAGCCCACCAATCTCTCATTTGCATGTAGTAATTTCCTTACTTAAACCGTTGTTAATCTTTGTGTGAATTACCCTGCCAATACTATTATCCTAAGCAAGGACACACAAGGAGGTAAGTCAGCGATGTACCTTATAGTATTCTAGCAGAACCAACTTGGTCTCTTCGAGAGCAATCTTCTCAGGGAGCCTCGATATCCTGAAGTTGGAAGGTATCCTCCCATGGAGTTGGGTTTAAGGAATTATACTACTTTCAATTCAATGTTCACTCTCAGCACCACTAATAATTATGTTCCCTCTGAGTTTCCTCCACTTTCCCCAGTGGATCAAGCAATAGTGAAGATATAGAGAACTACTCAACCTTCTATTTCTGTCGAGGCAGTTGCCATTACCCCTAGTTCTTCTAGGCCTAGCGAGGGGGATGATACTTCCCATGCTCGTTAAACTGGAGAGGCTGTAAGGGCCACTAGGAAGCCCCAATAAACAAGCCTAAAATTACCCATAAAGTCTCTCCAATCCAAACTCCTGATCCCAAGATTACCCAACAGGTTAGCTTGATGTTTGACTAACTTAGGTAGACTTGGGAGAATTTTACAGAGGAGGATAGGTCTTTTATGTCAGCCCAGATGGCCTTGAATGGGTTTTTCTACGCTCCCCCGGCTGTCGAAGGTAGCAAAAAGAGGAAGTTGATTAGTCTGGTCAAACTTGTATTGGAGGAATCAGGCAAGGTGAGTTAAGAAGAGTATTCTGATAGATATGCATCTGTTGGTGAAGGTGGTAATGATGATGAAGAGGAGGAGGAGGGGGAGGAGGAGGAGGAGGAGAGAGAGGAGGAGGAGGGAAAAGAAGAAGAAGAAGAAGAGTAAGAAGATCAATCTTTTCTTGTTCGGGGACGTAGGTTTAGAAGAATGGTTTCTTCTTCTAAGCTCGCTTCACCTCCTCGAGATTATGGGGTTTAATGATGTTTTAGACGAAGAAGAAGAGGTATGTCTTATATTCCCCTTTTAAGTTTGTAATATTTCCTTTTTTCCTTTGTGATGAAAGCTCCTATTTGTAGCCCCCCCTTTTTTCAGGTTGGTGTGCGAAATGGTGCGCATGATAGTGTTGATGAAAGTAATCTATTGGAAAAATCAGTCGAAGTTTCACCTGCTTCGAAGGAAGTTGTGCAGAAGGAGATAAATGCTATTATAGCCTCGCAGGTAACTAAGAATTCCTCCCTAAGGGCAGATATTTTTGTTACTACCCTCAAATTCAGTAGTCTCTATTCGCATGACTCTGTTTTTTACGCGAGTAGGCTGGTCTCAAGGCAGGTGCTCCTGATGCGAATGTTGTTTAATCTGTGCATAAGCCCCCTACTATTGTTGTTTCGTCATCCGTGGTAAGCTTTTCCTCTTGTTGTTCTCAACTTCTTATGCCTTTGTCTCATTGTTCTTACTTTCTCTCCATTGTGCTTTAGAGGTATCTTTAGCCAAACCTATTTCTCTATTAGTCCTCCCTTCCTATGACCAGGATCTTGTTACACTTTTTGGGCCTTCAATCCATAATTCGGAGTGAGTCAAAGTTTCTACTACGAGCCAGGGGGAATAAGGCCAGGAGGGAGTTGCTGAAGTAGGAGGTGGTGTGGTTGCCCGTCCAGAACAACGTCTTTTGGTGACACCTAATTTGCGTGAGGAAGAAGATGTAGTACAAATAGCTACTCGATAATTTGCTAGTGACCAACATCCATAGGTATGCTTTTCTTTTATATATCTACTGCATTTAAATGTTATTAGTTTTAGCCAAGTCATAATCATCTTAAAATCTCCCATAATTGAGGGTCAGGCGGGCCAAGTCATATTGGTCTTAAAATCTCCCATAACCGAGGGTCGGGCGGGTTAAGTCATATTGGTCTTAGAATCTATGCTTGCAGGCCAATTTTTATATTTGTTTCTTAATTTGACAAGTTGTTGTATTTCAGGTGTAAGCTGAGAAATATACAGCATGCGGCCTAAGAGTTGAGGGTGTCGCTCATAAAATTATGCAGGCGAGGACTTTGGCTGAATTTTCATCCATGGACGAGGCCCCTAGCGTGCATGTTTAAGGAATGTTACCCACTGTTAGTGGGATGCGTGAGGCGATTATTTCCATAGCCCAAGATAGTGACATTGATTTATACAGTAGACTCCCTTCTGCGAGTGATAGCATTTTTAGTGTGCACTCTCCTAAGGTAGCCCCCGAAGTGGTTGTAAGGAAGACTTTGATCAACTTCCCCTATATATTGACTGAAGGACCTTGTGCACTGATTGAGCAACTGTTAGCCAAATTTCCCTCAACTTTTACTTCTCGTAGCCTTCAACCCATGCCTGTGATGATGGTTTACCAACCACTTGGGCTCTCCACTGTTTTAGAGGAAATCCTCAATACTCCGTTGGAATCTCTCAGCTTTGATGCAATTAAAATGTAGTTGGGGAAGGTTAATATTCTTATTAATGATGGGTTATCGCTAGCCTTATTAGTGAAGATGCTGCACGATTTCAAGAAGGCAGACCTACCTGCTCTTTATCAACGATTGCAGAGTTCTTATAATTTGCAAGTAGCTATCTTGGAGGAAATTATAGGCTTAGAGACTGAACTAGTTATATCTGAGCAAGAAGTGCAGGAAGCGCGAGAAGTTGTTACTCAAGCAAAAGCTGAGTTACTTAAGAAGGAGAAAAACTTGGGGAATGTTCAGCGGGGGAGGGAGCTCCGTCAAAAGGATCTGGTTGATCTAATCTCTTACCAAAGTAACATTGAGAAGATTCTTCTTTAGTATCGTCATCGACTTCTTGGCTCGGCCAACCTTTGCTTTATCATGGATGCCCCTTAGCAGCTTTTGTTTAACTCCTCCTTTTAAATTTCCCACTGTTTGTTGTTTTTTATTTTCTTTGGCGTGTGAACCCAATAATTCTTTATTAAAATAAACTTTGTGGCATTTTATTTCTTTCCTTTCTATCTTGTTAGAATATTGGCTGATCTATTACATTAATGTAAGTCACACTATGCAAAAATAAGGAAAATAACTAACACGAAATAACAGTGGGGCGACATCTTTAAGGCAAATATCACTTTACACCATGTTAAACAAGTAGCCCCAATAATTTGTAAAGGACATCCTCCCGGATAAGTATTAGCAAAACATACTATAATAAACTGAAGTATTGGTAAAATATATATTCAAACATGATAGATTTCCAGCCGCTTGTTGTTTAGTTTGAAGGTAACATTGTCTTCCATTTTGGATATCTCGTAGTACCCTGAATCATGAGCTGCTCAAACGATGTAGGGTCCCTCCCAATTGGCTTCAAACCTTGGCAATGTTAAACCTCTGATGTACCTCGTGCATACTTTTAGGACCATATCCCCTTCTTTGAACTTCCTCGGCCTCACCATTTGGTCATAGGATCTAGACAATACATCTCAAAATGTCTCACAGCTTTGTCCCTATGCTCTTTCGGTGCTTCAAGTTGCTCGTGCCGACTATAGAGGAGCATGGAGCTTCATAAGTTATAGCGGGTGGAAGGTACCGCCAGCTAAACTGGCAAAAAATCTTCTGCCCCAAAGACTAAGGAAAATGGGGTATACCCCGTCAGTTTCCTCTTAGTTGATTGACATGCCTATAGTACTTTAGGAATTTTGTCATTCCATGTGCTCGGGAAATCTTCTAACATTTTTGCCATGATATTCACTAAAGTCTTGTTAGTGGCTTCTACCTGCCTGTTGCACTTCGGGTATGCTACTGTCGACTTATGGTGGATGAATTCCGGTAGAGCAGCAATGGTGCACCCACATGTGGTGGTACATAGTTGAGGGGGATGCCAATATCTCTTTGGCTTCTTAAAAGCCTTATTCTATGCATTTCCCAAAACCAATTGGCCTTTTCTTTCATCAGTGGAGTGGATGAGTGGGTCACCTCTGCCAGTGCTAGTATGAATCTCCTTAGGTAAGAAACCTTCGCTAAGAAACTTTTAAACTGGCTCTAGCTTTTTAGTAGTGGAATATGTAGGATGGGCTTTTTTTTTCATCCACCTACACTCGTTGTTGATTTACTACAAAACCCTGGTCCTATTATTATCCCAAAAGCTCATTTTGAGGGGTTCATCTTAATTTTATACTTGAACCATCTTTTAAACACCCGCCTCAGATCTTGAATGTGCTTTCTTTCCTATTTTGACTTTACCACTAGATCATCCACATAGAACTATAATATGTCATGAAATAGATCATGAAATATGTCCATCATAGTACGCTAGTATGTGGCACCCGCATTCTTTAGCCCATATGGCATGACAATATAATAAAAGTTCCCCAATGGGGTGTGGAAATTAGTTTTTTCAGCATTAGTCGAATCCATTATAATCTACTTATAGCCTATATATCCATCCATAAAACTATACATTTCATGGCCTGTAATGGCATCCACCAAGTTATCGATATTAGGCAGTTGAAACTCATCTTTCGGGTAGGCCCGATTCAGATCTCAAAAGTCTACACAAATTCTTACTCGTCTCTTGTCCTCTTAGCTACAAGCATAATATTAGAGAGGCATATTGGGTGTTGGACGGGCTTAATGAACCCTGCTAACATTTTTTCCACTTTTTCTTTGATATTGAGGTCTATCTCCACTTTTTATATACGAGTGGCTTGCCTTACTGGTAGGCCATTGAGAAGGACATTCAATTTATGAGAACTCACCTTTGGTCTATCCTAGGAATTTCTGTGTACTTCCTTGAAACATGTCCGTGAATTCCCTGAGCAAACCAATGATATCTTCTATCTACTTTGGATCTAGCCCCTTAAAGATTAGAATGGGTCTTCCGTCCTCCCCTTATAATCCCAAGTTTGTTTCCTCTAATTCCTGGATCTTCTCCCTTGGATCATCTTGCATACATTCTAGTGCTTCTTTTAGTTCTTCCGCATACTCAATGATGTGTGACTCATCTACTACAAAGAATTCCGGTGCCATGTCGATGCTCTCATCCCAAAATGCTGCACACGTAGACCATTATAAATGGTATATAACCTTGACATCTGTGAGTATAAATTTCTTGCATGTGTGAGGTGGTATAGCCACTTCCTCTTTCCTTTTCCTTTCTCTTCTTGTTGGATCACCCTTTGACCCAATCGATCATGGACAGACATTGAGCATCTCCTTCAACCACCCGCGCCCCCTCTAACCTTCTTACTGAGTTCTTTCTCTCTTCATCCAGTTCAGTGTAGAATGTCACATTTACCAGATGGGCCTCTTCTATAAAAAATGGTTTCTCTATCGCTTTTTTCAAGATCTTAGTACGACGAATGTTGGCCTTAGCGCATTGATGATATATTGAGGGAACTATTCTATGACTGGGCATCCACACTCGCCCTATCAGAATCTGGTATTTGATATTGGCATTGATCACATGAAACTTAATATGGAAAGTAAAATTGCTCAGCTTGATCCCCACATTCACATACCCTAGTGACTGCATGCCAGTACAATTAAAACTCGAAATAACCAACAACACTCGTGTGGCTATCCTCGATCCTTATCGCGCGACGGAGGATCCTCAGGTCCCGCGTGTCCCATCTCGGGAGCGCTTCGGCCGGTGACATTTTGAGGTGAAGTGAAAGAATGTAGAGAGATTAGAGTCGCCAGTCTATTTTACTCAAAATAGACAAAAGAAAAGGGGAATCCATCCCGAAAGACTGCATCCAAAGACATACTGGTGCATGCGAAACCAAAATGATTCGAGAGGGGTCCGGAGGCTAAGTTACGAAATGGGAAGGTGTTAGGCACCCATTCCGCACTTTCGGTTTCTCATGGATTTTTGTTATTTTCCTTTTATTTTCCCTGTGATATGTGTGCATGTGTATATATAGTGGAGATAGGAATCGTCGACTTATACCATGGAAGAGGTAAAGTGAGTCATCCGTAGGAAGGTATAAATGTGTTAGAAAATAGGATTTAGGCGATCATCCTTATGTTGAACGTTATGAGGGAACGATAACGCACACGGAATGATACACCCCTAAGAACAAATATATATATATATATAATGTAAGAGAATGGAGTTTAGAGAAAATAGAAAATGAGAGAAAAAGTAAAGACTAGGACTCGAGTCTCGAGGTTAACCCCAAAATGCCTACGTAGCCTATAGAGGCATCAAAGTCCACGTAGTTCACATACGAAACGAGGGGCGAGGTTTATCCCATAAATCCAATCGGGGATTCTCTTATTTGTGTGTGTGTGTGTGTGTAGAAAAAATGTTTTAGTTATGAGGGAAGTGTAAGAAAAGTATGAGAATTCTCGTTTGGAATTTATGAGCAAACCCTCTTTTTCTTATTTTTTGGGTTTTTATTTATATGAAAATAAGAGATGTGCAATACTACTAAATAAAAAGTATATTAGGATGTGTTAGATGAGATAATAAAGGCACTAAGTAATAAAACAAGTTATTGCAATTTTATGAGAATGTAAGGAGAGAGTTGAGAAAATTGGACCTTCTTTAAGATCTTGAGCTTGACCTTGAATGTTGGAGAGCAGCCCTTAGACCTGGATGATGATGGAGAGTAGTGAATTCATCAAGTTTGATGAAAAGGATGATGAAAAGTGAAGGTTGTAAAGGGATTTGGGTGTAGAAATCACGCTGTTTTCGAGAGAGGTTTTTCAGGATTTGCTGAGAGTGGTTTCTATCTGATCTGGTCCCTCTTTGCAAGTGAGGTTAGGGCCTCCTTTTTATAGGCCTAGGGCATTTCCGATTGGCATAACCTTGTTCCTACCGTTCGGCAGGTGCGTTTAGGCACATTGCCGATAGGCAGGGGTTGAGACTTGCCGTTTGGTAGTATTTTTCAGGCCTTTTTGGTAAATCGGCCGCAGAACGCAAATTGTTGATTAGAATCATGCACGGGGTAGACCATTAGAAAGGTAATTCATAGACCTTCGGAAGTCCTTTGGACCTCTCCCAGGTTCGAGAGTTGACTTTAGGTCAAATATGGCTCGAAATAATTCATCAATCCATTGGACGAGAAACTATCGGACGCAAACGAATCGGTCATTCGCATGGTATGTCTGAATTATGCACGGGGAAGACCGTTGGAAAGGTTAGGAGATGTACTTCAACATTACAAAGAGTTTGATCTGGTTAGTGGAGTTGACTTTGGTCAACCGGGCCTTGGAAGCATTCGGTGACCTTTTAGAGTCAAACGGATCGTTCGTCCGTACCGTAAGTCAGAATTGCGCATGGAGTAGACCGTTTGAAAGAGGATTCAGTGAACTTTGAAGATTCATTAAGTCTTGGTTGAGCTGAAGAGTTGACCTAGGTCAAACAGAGGTCGGGAGCGCCCGGTGGCCTCGTGATTGAGTCTCGAGGGAAATGGGTCGTTTGTACGCATGGTAAGTCAGAATCACCCACAGAACGGATCGTTGGAAAGGGGTTTAAGTGCCATTTGGAGATTCATTCAGCCTCAGTCGAGCTGAAGACTTTGAATTTTGGTCAAACGGAGCCTGGGAGTGTCTGATGGCTTCTAGGTCAATAGCCGAGGTATGACCCGGGTTGGTAGTGATAAAGGGAAGTGCTACGAACCTAAGGAGAGTTTTAGGGGGAAACAGAATGGGGTGTCTATAGAGCCCCTAGACGGGTGAGTTTGGAACAAATGATAGCCATCGAATAGACACCGCATGATGTTTTGAAGGAGGATGACCAATTTAGAGGGTTGAGGCCGATTCTGAGGGCTTAAGTTGAGATGACCAATTCTACGAGTCGAAGCCAATTTTGTGGGCTTAAGTTAAGGTGACCAATTCTGCGAGTTGAAGCCAATTTTATGGGCTTAAGTAGAGGTGATGATCCAGGACCGAGGTAAATTCTGACCTAAGAGTGGTGATGATCGAGGACTGAGATCAATTCTGACCTAACTAAGGTGACGATTCAAGACCGATGCCAATTATGACCTAAGAGAGGTGACGACCAAAGACCGAGGTCAATTCTGACCTAACTAAGGTGACGATTTAAGACCGAGGTCAATTCTGACCTAAGAGAGGTGACGACCGAGGATCGAGGCCAATTCTGACCTAACTAAGGTGACGATCCAAGGCCGAGGTCAATTCTGACCTAAGAGTGGTGACGACCAAGGACCGAGGTCAACTCTGATCTAACTAAGATGACGATCCAAGACCGAGGTCAATTCTTACCTAAGAGTGGTAACGACTGAGGACCGAGGTCAATTCTGGCCTAACTAAGGTGACGATCCAAGACCGAGGTCAATTCTGACCTAAGAGAGGTGACGACCGAGGACCTAGGACCGAGGTTAATTCTGACCTAACTAAGGTGACAATCCAAGATCGAGGCCAATTCTGATCTAAGAGTGCTGATGACCGAGGACCGAGGTCAATTCTGACCTAAGTAAGGTGACGATCCAAGGTCGAGGTCAATTCTGACCTAAGAGAGGTGACGACTGAGGATCGAGGTCAATTCTAACCTAACTAAGGTGACAATCCAAAACCAAGGTCAATTCTGACCTAAGAATGGTAACGATCGAGGACCTAGGTCAATTCTTACCTAACTAGGATGACGATCCAAGGCCAAGGTTAATTCTGACCTGAGAGTGGTGACGACCGAGGATCGAGGTCAATTCTAACCTAACTAAGGTGATGATCTAAGACCGAGGTCAATTCTGACCTAGGAGAGGTAACGACCGAAGACCGAGGTCAATTCTGACCTAACTAAGGTGACGATCCAAGATCGAGGTCAATTCTGACCTAAGAGTGGTGACAACCGAGGACCGAGGTCAATTCTGACCTAACTAAGGTGACGATCCAAGACCGAGGTCAATTTTGACCTAAGAGAGGTGACGACATAGGACCGAGGTCAATTTTGACCTAACTAAGGTGACGATCCAAGACCAGTGTGAATTCTGACCTAAAAGAGGATGAAGATTGGATTTTGGGTTCCGCTGGGGAATGAGCTGGGGAAAACGTAGTGTGTCCTTTGGAGACTTTGAAAATGACTTTCTGGAGTTCCGCTGGGGAAATTACCTCGTGATGTTATTTTGAGCTGGGGAGTTGATTGACGGGGAAGTGTTTGTGATCTGCGGAGGAGAGGAGAGTTTGATGTCGTAAACTTTACTGAGGAAGTGATTAGGTGGTCCAGGTATTGGCTGTATTTCTTGAGGAGGTTTGAGACCTTTAGAGATACTCCGGGGGCATTACTGGGAGGAGTTTTACTTGGTTTTTTGGGATTTCTGCTGGGGAAATGGGGGTTTCTCCTGAGGGAGTGCGAAATTTTCTTAGTGAAAATGTTCTAAATCCATCCTTGGATTTTGAGGAATTTCTGGTATTTTCTAGGAATTTTTGTACGAAATTTCAAGAGGGTGCCGGGGGTGCCATTCCACAGTGGCCTTGACTTTTGGACTGCCTCGGGAAGGTAAGGGGATAGTGCCGATAGGTGGGTGGGGGTTCAATGCCGATCGGCATGACGCTTAGCATCCTATATAAAGGGGGCGAATTTCCTTCATTTTTCACAGCTCTTTGCTTTCTTTCTCTCTGTGATTTTCCTTTGAAAATCATTCTAGCATTCTGATCTCTAAGAAATGGCCGCCTTTGTGAGCACTGCAGCGCACAGGGAATGGTTGATTGTTGACAACTGGGCGAACGTGGAGTGGGGGTTCAGGGCGCCTCTTTCTTTGGGGAGTGAACTCCTTTGATGCATTCGAGCCGGTTGCGGATGAGTGAACTTTGCTATGGGAGCCATCGCGTCATCGGTCTTCTAAGGTGGTGAGCCCTCACGGTTATGTAAGTAACCTGATTTTTGGCATTCCTCCCTCTTTTTGGTGATTTTTCCTTTCTTGAATTTTGACAAGGTTTCTCCTTTTGACAGTTTGATATCTCTTTGAAGAACATGCGTGCCCGTGGGACGACATGGCTTAAGGATGTCTCAGAGCATCTTCCACCCGTGGTGTATTGGGTGGCATCATCAGCAAGTTTCGGGCGGTTGGCGTCTGCATTGGATGAGAAGCCTCGATCGACAGCGGTCTTGTGCGCTTTGAGGGAGAGATGGTGGGATACTACCCATGCCTTCCATTTTGGCTTCGGGGAGATGACGGTTACTCCTATAGATGTACAATAGCTGTTGGGGCTAGATTGTAATTGAGAGCAGATAGAGGTGGATTGCTCTTTGCGGGTGAGGCCGGAGGCAGTGCATGCGGCACTTGGTGACGTAGGGAGGATAGTCTCTGGGGATTCCATATAGCTGTCCTTGTCGAAGGATGTTCTACTGGGTAGGGTGATTGATGTGGAGAACGGGCTATAGGTGAGGCAGATGGCCGGGTTGTTCATTTTGCTGGTGCTCGGAGGCTTTATAATTGCATCGAGTGGCGACGTCGTCCACTTGTGGTTCTTGCCGTACTTGAGGATGTTTTCGAACATCCCTCTCTATGATTGGGGGAGCCTGACTTTGGCAACCCTCTATTTTTATTTGGATGCCTTCAGCCGATGCTACCGATAAACTTTTACTGGAGCCACGTATCTCCTCGAGGTATCCTTTTTTGCTCATTTTTCTTTCATGCATTTGCAATTTCCTTATGCGTCTCTTTTTTTATTGTGAATTTTTGTCTTTGGCGGACGTGGTTCTATGAGGTGATTGGGTGCAATACCCAATTATTCTCTCTGAAGGACGAGACTGTTGGGGACTTCTATTGATTATATCGATGGTGGAAGGCCAATAGACAGTCGAAGGGATCTCTCTCTCTGGAGGCAGTGCATCAAGTCTTGAATGGCCTGACCAGTGGTAGGGTAAGACTCTTTCCTTTTCAGTCTTGGTTTTATCATGTTCTAATTCTGTATTGACTTATTCTTGCTCGGGGATTTTCAGATGACCTTTTATCCTTGGGGGACAACCATTCATGATACGGGGGTGAACGCGCAGATGCGGCACTTACTGGCTCATGAGTTTGGCCATTCTTGGTATTTTGAGGAGCGGGTGGTTCAGCAGATTGCTGAGGAGGAGGTGATGGTGCCACCCGTGCAGCCTCATATGTCCATGAGGTGGGCGAGGTTGATGCCGAAGGATGCGAGGATCGCGACGATAGTCAGCGAGTCCTACTTGTTGTACACTGATACGGCTGCACCGTATGACTATATGGACTTTATGACGAGCTGACCGATGGTGCCCAGCATAAATGATGCATTGCCTTTCCTCCTGCGGGTTCGAGTTGGGCGGTGGGGTCCTCCCATAGCGGCTTTGGTTCGGCGACGGTGGCGGCGAAGGCTTCAGAGGTTCCTTTCGTGCGATTGCACACTCAATCGTACAACATTCGGTGAGGTGATGGAGGGATGGTACCTATGTTGCACCGTCCTCATGCGATGGATTCAGAGGAATTGGGTTTGGTCGAGGAGGTTCTTCATCCTGTGGTATACCTTCTTTCTCTTTTTTGGTTCCTTTTCTATTTTGATCCCTCTTTTGATACTGATTCTGCTTTTTACTTGCAGCAAGTTCGGGTGTCGACCACTTGGCTGAGGGACATCAGAGACTGGATATCTTCGACGACTGCCCATATTCGGGATGCGGTCCTAATTCCTTCTTGCTTGGTACCATCTGATTTGTTTGAGGAGGACTCGAGCTCGGTTAGCGGTGGTGCGTCATCTCGCCGTAAGGAAAAAAGAGAGCGTCGCAGGGGTGGAAGCTCTTAGAGAGAGGTGAAGGGTAGGTGAGAGAATGAGAATGAGAATGTGGGTTCGAGCTGAGTCCCATTTTTTTTTTCTTTTCTTTTATTTCCTGCAAAATTTGATGTAACACAGAAGAACAAATATATATGCAATGCAATGGAGTTTTTATTATCTTTTTTTAATGATGAATGAGTGAATGTATGCACATGCGCTTTTTATTTTGCTGCTGAGATCGTAAAAAGAGATGTTTTTGGGAATTTTGAAGGAAAGTTAAAAATAGGAAATCATATAGGGATGGAAGAGGATTTTTGAAATTATGTTGAGAATATCAATTTATTTTTATCAGGTTTTCCTGATTTTTGACAAAAAAGGAAAAAGGAAAATTCCCAAGAGTAGGGTGTTGACGATCGGCAAGCACCTTGTCCTGCCTATTGGCAGTCAAGTCCATTTCCATCAATTCAAAGCTTTGATTAGTGCCCTCTTCAGCCTTTGGTACTTTGTGGGGTAGGATTTCCTCCTATTTCTGCAGGGATTATGTCTCTTGTGACGGTTCTCATGTATAAAAAGGGTATGGGTGGGGTGTTTCCCTCACACTTTTACATTCTTGCCTACTATCTCTTAGCCTTGCAAGATGGCTCTCCCTGGTAGCATTGAGTTTGCAAATTACCTCGAAGCCTTAGAAGCGATGTGCTCTTGTAACGTCGACTATGATGCTTTCAACATGCGTCGAGTTTCTTTATGGCGCAATCGGCCTGTTGATGCAAAAATTCTCCATCTACGAGATCCAATGAGAAAAGGACACATGTCATCCTACGTGGCAATATTCGGAACCCGAGGAGAGTTAGTCGGTACCCGAGGAGAGTTGGTCGGCACCCGAGGAGAGTTAGTCGACACTCGAGGAGAGTTGGTGGGCATACCAACCAACACATTGCATACCAAGCTACTCAGCATGCAGAGAAACCAACCAGGAAGATCAAAGGATAACTATGCATTTAATGTGCATTAATGAAGATAACAACGCATTTAATGAGCCTCAATGTACATTTCTACTGTATCAATAGATGACAACACATAGCATACCAAGCAATTCAAGGAAGACCAACCATCATAGAAGGCCAACAATTAGATTCATTGTATATAGACATAAATGTCTGAATGTATAAAGACATTGTATCTCTTTATCTCCCATCACTATAAATACATGTATTCCCTTAGCCAAAAGAGGGGACAACTAAGAAACACCATACACAAGATACACATTCTTTCTCTCTCTACACCATATTGTGCTATTATAAACCCGTGAGAATAAAATAACAGTGGACGTAGGCTTTATTCATAGCCGAACAACTTTA
Organism: Sambucus nigra; assembly: GCA_949130495.1. Lineage (NCBI taxonomy): Eukaryota > Viridiplantae > Streptophyta > Magnoliopsida > Dipsacales > Adoxaceae > Sambucus > Sambucus nigra. The sequence goes on from OX422212.1 coordinate 142,069,989, forward strand.
AAAACCTTTTGTCTCTTATATGTTTGATGTGAATGTTTATCTTCATCTTCAATTTCATCCTCATCATTTATCTGCGTGGCGTCAACACGGCCTATTGAGTGGAACATGCTGATGGAGGTGGTACAATTCTGGTACCTCTAAAACCATGTATTCCGCTTTGGGTTGGATGAAGTTTGTCCTACCTACGAGGAATTTTTGGTCATACTGGGGGTAAATCCCAGTGTTGCTGTGGCTTTACCTTAATTTTACTATTCTCCCAGGGATATGCTGGCTGGGCTTCTTCGCATTTCGCCTTCGGTGTCTAGATCACTAGTTGCTGGAGGAATGATTTCCCTCTCGGCGGTGTTGCAGTCCATGCATTTGTAGGTTGCTGGCAATGCTGGATACGCTGGAGCCGTTGCTCTGGGCTTGGTTTCAAAATTATTGCTGGTGACTGGGGAGCTGCTGGTGGATCTGCAACTTGTAGCCGTTACTTCATGGATGTCATACCATCGCAATCCTGCGGCGGTGATACTGGCGGAGACCCTGAATAGTCTGGATGCCTAACGAGAAGGTCGTTTTGACTTCCTGCGGGGTAGCCCCGTGATGCTATTCATGTGGTTGTCTGAAAGACTCCGCCTAGTGAATCCTTCAGAATATCCTTTGTCGATTGTACCCAACTTCTTTTCGCATCACTTCTTCTACGTTGGCCTGGATATTGCGAGCTGGGAGAATTGGCTTGTGGAGCATGGGGCTCAAAATCTGTATTAGTCAGTGCCTTGGTGGGAACAGCTGCTGCCTATTTTGGAGCTAGGAGAATACTCATATGTGCATCTAGTTGGTCTCAGACAGACCTCTTTCTATTTACCTTGGCGACTTCTACGCCAATTTGGTTGGGCACAGGTCGTGCCACCTCGGGCACTAAATTTCTTTCCGCTAGAAGATTTGATCGAGCTCCAGCATCTGCTGCTTGGCTCTCTGTGGGAGAATCGGCGTCCATTGACCCGTCCCTCTCAGTCTGTTGGGAGAGTTCGGCATATCCCTGGGTATTATATGAAGTGGTTATGGAGGAAATTAGTTAGCAAGATGTTGTCAGTGGAGACTGGATATACGTGGTTTATTTCTTTTAACACCATGGAAGGAGGTGTTGTGGTCTTTTCGAAGCTAGTTCGAGCCTATCGGTCCATGGAGTGTCTGCGACACTCTGTTTAGGCAGGGAAAACTTGGTGACCCCAGGACGCAGATAATGATGACGGAGAAGGATCCTCTAGCAACTGTGGGTAGGAAGATTTATTTTGTAATGGGGAATAAATGTGGGGATTTTATTATGGCTTTCTAGGAAGGTGGGTGGAAGGGAGTTATCCATTCCTTTTCTTATGTAGTCTGTACCGTAACTTCTTATTAAGGAAAGAAATAAGTTTCTGATCATCCAGCTGTGCCTTTGATGAGTTTGTGTTGTTTGAATTATCTATACCGATCGTTAAGGCATATATAATCCTTTTGTTCAAATATATATTGGAATTGACTGTCATTTTCGGAGGTAAGAAAAGAATAGTATTTTGTGAAAAAGAACGATCCATGCTCATGTAAGGCTTATGAGTTGCCTACGTACCTCTGGGTTTTTTTGAAAAGTTTTAATTTGTTTGAAAATGATTTTTATAGAGGATCAGGCCCACGTAGTTCTGGGTAATGGGGAAATAAAGAGACTTTTTTTTTTAGAATAGAAGTGGGATGAGAAGAGTTGTAGCGCGTTGAGATTTCGGACTAGGGGTAGAACTTCTTGAGACGATCCAGGTTGACTGGACGGGCCATCTCTTCCCCATCCAAGTCGGTAAGCAGGGTGGTACTGCCGAACAAGATCTTCTTGACAATGTAGGGGCCGTTCCAATTGGGCTTGAATTTCCCTCTGGGGTCCTAGATGGGTTCTATGATTTCGTTGAGGGTTAGGTCCCCTTACCAGACACCGAAGTCCTTGACTCTCTTGTTGAATGAACGTGATATTCAACGATGGTACCCTTTTATGTGGTATAGTACTTTTAGTCTCCTTTCGTCTAGGAGGGTCAGTTCGCCAAGACGGCTTTGATGCCAGTCCTCCTCACCGACCTTTCTTTCAAGCATGATGCGTAGCGAGGGTATTTCCAACTCCACTGGTAGGACTGCTTCCATGCCGTAGATTAGAGAGTAAGGGGTAGCCCCAGTAGAGGTTCGAATTGAGGTTCGATAGCTCCAGAGGGCGTACGGGATTCTGTCGATCCAATCCCGATAGCTTTCAATCATCTTGCGGATAATGGCTTTGAGGTTCTTATTGGCGGCTTCAACTGCACTGTTGGTCTGAGGTCGGTAAGGGGAAGATTTGTGTCTCTGAATTCCATACTCATTGACCACTTCTATAACTTCTGCCTCAAAATGTAACCTATTATCTGATACTAACTCGTGTGGGACCCCATATCAGCCGATGATGTTTTTCTTAATGAATTTGGCCACTTTCTTGGCATTCAATACTGCGTATGACTCTGCTTTAACCCACTTGGTGAAGTAATCGATGGCAACTAGGATGAACTTATGTCCATTAGAAGCCTTCAGTGTAACCTTCCCTATAATGTCAATGCCCCAGGTGGAGAACAGCCAGGGAGAGGTCATGTTGTATAATTCGTGCGGAGGTAGATGCTAAAGGTTGGAGAATCATTGGCATTTAAGGCATCTCCGAACATAGGCGGTGCAATCTTGGGTCATAGTGGTCCAGTAGTAGCCCTGTCAGATGATTTTCTTGGCAAGTATGTGACCATTCATGTAGGGTCCACATTCCCCGCTGTGGATTTTCTGCATTATCTTTTCAATGTCAGCCCCTGTGATGCAGTGTAGATGGGTTCCATTGAAGTTTCGTTTGAGCAGTGCTTTGTGACAGATGATGTACGGGGCGGCCAGTCTTCGGAGGGTTGCTCGATCTTTCTTGTTGGAACCCTCGGTATACCTACCATGCTTAAGGAGGTGCCAAATATCATAGTACCAATAATTAGCTAGCTCGGGATCTTCTGCAGTGACAAGCTCAATATGGTAGCAGTGGGTTGGTTTGTCTTGCTTTTGAACAAGGAAGGGGGTCACTATTATTCCTTTGGTCATGTCGACCATGGAGGCCAAGGTAGCGAGAGCATCGGCTAGGTTATTCTTTGCTCGGGGTAGGTAATGGAAGGCGATATCTTAGAATTGGGAGGCTAGTTCTTCTAAGTGGGAATGGAAGGGTTGGAGATTTTTGTCCTTGACTTTCTTTTTTTTGAGCAACTTGACCGATGATGAGGGCGGAATCCCCGTAGACATTTAGGCATTGAATACCTTTCTCGAGAGCAATGTTGAGTCCTACCGTGCATACCTCGTATTAAATCATGTTGCTGGTGCAAGGGAAATCCAACTTAATGGAGATGTGAATGTGGGGTTCATCTGGGGAGATCAGGAGTATCCCAATGCCATGTTCGTATTTATTGGCAGCGCCATCAAAGAACATTTTCCATCGGAGGTTATCTTGAGCAGTGCAAAAGATGTTTTCATTTGGGAATTCGGAGATACAGACATCGACTTCTTCTACGGGGTAATCAACGAGGTAGTCAGAGATGGCTCTTCCTTTCATGGCTTTATGTGTGACGTACGCAATATCAAACTCGGATAGGAGCATCAACCATCGGGCCATTCGGTTGGATAAAGTAGGTTTCTCGAGTAGGTATTTTATGGGGTCCATTCGGGATACAAGTTTGATGGGGAAGGCGAGCATGTAGTGTCGCAAATTTTGGGTGACCCAGACAAGTGTGACACACGCCTTTTCCAAAGCGGTGTAGTTAACCTCGTACCCGACCAATTTGTGACTAGCATAGTAGATGGATCTTTCTTTGCCGGAATCTTCAAGGTACTGGGCTAGAAAATCCCCGACGGAAGTGTCGGTTATGGTTAGGTATAGGAGCAAAGGGCGATCAGGTTGTGGTGGCATGAGTATTGGGGGTTAGGTCAGATATTGTTTGATTCGGTCAAAAGCTTCTTGACAGGCCTCGTTCTAAACCTTAGTTGAATCCTTTCGAAGGAGCTTGAAGATAAGTTCACAGATGGAGGTTAACTGGCTGATGAACTGGATGATGTATTGCAATTTCCCAAGGAAACCTCGGACTTCTTTCTCTATTTGGGGAGATGGCATCTCAAGTATGGCCTTTAGCTTGGCAGGATCTGCTTCTATCCTTTTCTCACTGACCATGAATCCTAAGAGTTTTCCCTTTGTAGCTCCAAAGACGCATTTTTTGCGGATTGAGTCTCATCTGATACTATCGCAGTTGCTCGAAGAACTTTCGGAGAGTAGGAACATGACCCTCTCTAGACTTGGACTTGATAATCATATCATCCATATAGACCTCAACTTCTTTGTGAATCAGATCGTGCAGGATGGTTGTGGCAGCCCTTTGGTAGGTAGCCCTAGCGTTCTTGAGACCGAATGGCATAACGGTGTAGCAAAAGGTTCCCAATGGGGTGATGAATACAGTTCTTTCTTGGTGGTCTGGGTGCATTTTAATTTGGTTATATCCGCCAAACCCGTCGACGAAGGACTTGAGATCATGACTGGCCGTGTTGTCCACGATCATGTCAATATTGGGTAACGAATAATTATCCTTTGGAGAGGCTTTGTTCAAATCCCGATAGTCTACACACATCCGAACTTTTCTTCCTTATTTCAGTACGGGCACTATGTTGGCTAGCCACGTGGGATATTCGATCACACGAATGAAGCCTACATTCAACTATTTGACCACCTCTTCTTTGACTTTGAGCGATTATTTGGTGCGTAGCTTTCTCAACTTTTGTTTGACCGACTTATAATCTGAGAGAGTAGGAATCTCGTGCTGAACTATTTCAGGATCAATGCCGGGCATATCATCATAAGACCATGCGAAGACATCCACGAATTCCCTTAGAAATTCTTTGAGTTGTGCACGCTTATGCTCGTCAAGGGTAGCTCCTATCCTAATCTCACGCAGTTGGCTACTAGAACCGAGGTTTATAACAACAGTCTCTTCTTCATTAACTTGAACGCGGTTATGTTGTTTATTATTAACCTTATTTAGATCAGTTAAGAATTATTCATTTGCAAAATCATCATCATCAAAAGTTTGATTAGAATCCAAACAGTTAATGTAAGGCACAACAAGATACTCAAAATCTTCGTTTATTTCATTGATAGGAAAAATAACATTGAGAACCTCGTTAAAAGAGGATTCGATTACATTTGAACAAGGATAGACAATAGAAGAAGAAAGGGGGTAAACATTGGGATTAGGGGAGGTTTCAGTAGGTAGAACTGGTGCAGCATGCCAGTTGAGGAGAGGTGTATCAACAGTTTTAATCAGGTGGAATGGATCGAGTGATGTAGTGCCTGAGTGAACCATGTAGAGTGCCAGCCCCAGTGTCTGTAAGTTGAAGGAATCTTCGGAGTCACTTTCCTCAGTCTCTTCGGTATCTTTGATGAGTGGTTGTACATGGTGTTGGGAACTCTCGGCCCATGGGTAGTTGTCTTGGAAGAAGATCTCCATTCCAGGCTTCATCTTCCTGTCTGTATGGTCATACTATGGTTCAAGAAAGCCATAAAAGGGGAAGTCCTCACCCTCTTTGATGAATCGTCCATTAAAGGAATCACCTGGGATAGTCTGGACGCAGTCTAGTCTTCTCTTTGGTCGAGATAGGCGTATCATTCTGAGCTTTGTTCTAATGGATGATACCCCAAACCACAGGGAGGAAAAGCCTTCTTTAGTTCAATCGGCTCAAGTATCCCTTGCGGCCTTTATCCTAGCCCCAGTCCGAGAATGAAGTGCATGTTTCTGAATATATGAATCACATTGACATTGCCATGAGGGTCGTATTCTGGATAAACCCTTTCTTTGAAGTTATCCCCTGCTGGGAGTAGAAGTGGTTCAACTCGGAATCCCGATAGGAGCATATCATTTGACCCGTGATGTATCTCAAGGATTGGACTGCTGGTACTTGCACCATCGGCATTGTCGTCATCGCCCAAGATGGTAATGACCTATCCGCCGGTGAAGAATTTTAATTTTTGATGGAGTGAGGAAGACACGCCATTGATACTCTAGAGCCAAGGTCGTCCTAGTAATAGGTTGAAACAGGCTGGGATGTCAATAACTTGGAATTTAACGACAGGGTTTATAGGGCCAGCCCATATTACAAGATTTATGGATCCCATCACCTCCCGATGGGTGTTATTGTAGGCACGCACAGGGACGGAGGTTGGAACAAGGTCGCTTTCTTTTAGTCCTAAACATTTGAAAGTTCTCAGTGCACATAAATTCAGGGCGGATCCATTATCGACAAGGGAGAGTGGCACAACCCTCCCCATAACCTCGACGGAGATGTTAAGTGCATGATTGTGGTTTGGCCCAATCTTGGGGATTTCCTCCTAGGAAAAGGATAGCATTCAGGTAGAGGTCAAGGATACGACCAAATTTATCGCTTCATCTGGTGTGGTAGAAGGATGAATTGTGGGTCCTATGAGCAACTTGATCAAAGCATTTATGTGTAGCTGAGAAGACATAAAATCCCCCACAGAGTGATGTTAGCTTTAGTTTTCTTCAATTGATCAAGGATCTTGCTCTCCTCGAGGGTCATCTCTAGCATATGAAGGTTTTCCACGCCCCCCCTTGTCATTGGCTGGTAGTGAGTTTGGGATCTGGTAATGCCTCCCTGATCTGGTCATGTGATTTAATGAAGAAGGGAAAAACATAAATCCTATTTCCTCATCGATCTCGGGTTGTTCTGCTACCTTGTTTATTTCTCCAAGGAGTTCTTCAAATGATATCATTCCACACATGTCAGCTACCGAGCCAGTTCTCTCTGAAGCTTGCTCTTCATTCGAATCTCCGAATTCTTCCCCCCATCCGGTGGTAATAATTCTGTCTTTTCGTGTAAAATCGATGCATTCCATAACTTCAACGGCTTCTTCATATAAGTCTTCCCAATCTACGGGGATGTGTAAAGGTGAAGGGACCAGGCACCCTTGTAACTTCAAAGCATCGGACAACTTGGTGATACTACAAATGTTGTTGGTTTGCCTGAATAATTCTGCCATAATCCGGACGACATCATCCAAGATGACTTCATTGGTTGGTACCACCCATCTATCTGACTCTCGGGCCCATTTCCTTGCTTCCAAGAATAGCGTACTGAACCTTTGGCAATCAATGATCATCTATGAGGGCAGTTTCAGCTCAAACTCTAGGAGTTGGTTTAACACTTCTGATAATTCCATGCTTCCATCTTAAGAACGGGTATGAATAGCAATGCATGCTCTGGTAAGGAGTGGCAGTGCCTGATCAGCGAGGATAGAAGGGTGTAGGAGGGAATATGGGCAAATTTGGAGAGGTTTAGGAGAGTATATGGGTGTGGTTTGAGTTGAAGGATCAAACTCTGGGTTCTTTTCTAAGAAGATGATATTGGTATGATTTGGAAGTGGGTTGTGAGTAGTGTTTGGCTTAGGATTGGATGGTGGGGCGATGGTACCCCTGTCAATTAGACCTTGGATCATATTTAAGAGGTTAAAGCATTGGTCGGTGGTATGGCCAGCTATTTGGTGATAGGCGCAATGGGCATCTACCTTGAAGTTTCTTGGGAGTGGATTTGGCAATGGATGAGGATCCAATGGTTTGATAAGGTTTCGACTTAAGAGGGCTTGATAGACTTTGGAGAGGGGAGCATGGAGCTCGGTGTATTCCTTACGGATTGGGACAAGGAGACTTTCTCGTGCCCATGATGTGGTTGGTTGAGAGATGTTAATGACGGTTGAGACTGTAGCACTAGCAGGCCTGTCATATTTTCTGGGGGCGAACTGTCCGGGCACCTTTTTTGGGTCAACTTCTGTTTTGGGAAGACCTTCCTTGATTTTTACTCCTGCTTCTCTGAGATCTTGAAAATGGGGATAATGTTGTCCTCCCATCGTTGCTCGGACGTAGGGTAAGAAGTTCTTCTTTACTATGCTGACTTATTCTTCCTCGGAAGGACGATTGGTCATGGTTGCTGCTTTTTCCCTCCATCGGGCGATGAAGTTACTGACTAATTCAGCAGGGTTCTGGTTGAGCAGCTCCAAATCATGGAAGGTGACCTCAATCTCTTCATTGTATTTATACTATGACATGAATTCTCGGGCTACATCCTCCCAACTATGAATTCTGGATTCTTCGAGAGATAAAAACCATAGGAGGGCGCTATCCTTCAGAGTTTGCTAAAACAATTGGGCCATCACTTCTTCAGAAGCCCCTAGTAGAGTCATGGAATGGTGATAACTTCGAAGATGAACAATCGGGGGTCCACTTCCTCCGAATTTCTCGATATATGGCATCTTCAACTTCTCGGGTAACCTTGCTTTAGGATAAGGAGACATGTGGGTGTAGTCTATGTAATTTCCTGAGATTCTGACTTGGTCGAACTTCTTGGTGAGCATCTTGAGATCCTCTTTGACTTTGTTCAATTATTCTTCTTTCAGATCAATGATCGTAGGCAAGTTAGCCCCATATTGGGCAAGATTCGACATCGGAAGCTGGGCAGGCGGTGGCCCATTAGAAGGAGGGGCACGTGGAGCGTGCTGATATTCTTCGAGAACCCAAATAGGCTCCGGTGGATCCATATCACGAGGAAATAGAGCCTTAGGCTCTTGAGGAACGGGGAACCTGGTTTTGTTGCATCTCTCAGACCTCGGTTTGGAGGTTATCAATCTTAGACACAAGTTGAGCTAGAACTACCGTTAGATTCGGCTGTGCAATGGGAACTTGATCTGTGTTCTCCATGGAAAGCGGATGGATTCCGGACTCGAAAGGAGTAATAGGGTAACAGACAGAACTCCGGGGTGACTTGACTGAAGACCTAAGCTAATAGGGAGACAGGCCAAGGGTTTACGATCGACCTGAGAAGGCGTAGAATGGGATTTATTTTTGAGAAAAAAGAAAAAAAAGGGAAGATATTTTTGACATTTTTTTTCGAGATGGAAAGACAACATGTTTTTGGATTTTTGATAGAGAGATGAGAAATGTTTTTGGATTTTTGATAAGGAAAGAAATGTGTTTCCCCCTTTGGGGATGATCTCAGCATGTTTATTATAGTTATTATGTTTTCACTTGTATTAATTCTCCTAAATGCTAAATGAAAAGCCGGATGGGACCCGAGCCTGGAAAAATTGGGTTTGTAATATATGTAAAGCTATGGATGGACTTGTGACCAGGCTCACGAACAGGGTCCCATTTTAAAAATGAGCGAAAAATTCGGGCGACAGGCCGACCCAGAATTTTGGCAGAGTTTCAGGTTGAAACCGACAATCTAACATGTGTGTACTAGGGTTGACACCTATATGCGGGTATACATTTGGTTGGGTGAATTGGAATGGGTTCCCCCTTTTGGCGTGACTTCCACGATATACGTCTTACTCTTGCGAGCAATCGGTACATATGGACAACCATTTGAAATACCTGAGTGTACTTGAATTGCCTCACCGTATACCTCATGGGGACGGTACGTGTGAGAGAGAATTAGATATACTCGGCGTACGTAAATGAATTCCCTGTGATATACCTCCCTTCATGACTTCGATCAAGCAGTACTATGCGGGGGAACCTGTGACACCCCGCCCAATTAAATATCGGGTGATCAGTCCTTTATAAAATTTATAACAGAATGTTCGGTTGGTTCAGTCTTAGCATCACTGTCGAAAACTTAAATCCAATTAATTACCTAACATTTAATTAAGCTAGTGTCGAAACATTTTCCAATTAAACTCGAAACCAATTAATTTAATAAATTTTGAACATGTAAATATAAACCATACACAAGGATTAAATGTTGACTGAATCAAATACTGAATAGATAAGACTGGATAAAACCTTCTAGTTCACAGTTACAAACCAAACCATAATAAATACTCAAACAAACTGAGAATAACTACAAAGGAAACTGAATACAACTATGCTAATGAGAATGGGAGACACATGCCCTAACTGAGATATCTGAACTAGGAACTGAATGAAATGAGAGAAGCGTTTAATCTCAAATATCCCGCAACTTCCACAACAACTGCAGCTCGGCAAACCATCCAAGTAACTAGAACCGGTGTCCCTGTGGCTGGGCACCTGTACTAATACATATATATATAGCAAAAGAGAGAAGAAATGCAAGAGACGGGTCAGAGCCCGTTGTGTAAAAATATTTGTTTTAGCAAGTATTTAAAACTGCATTAAAGCAAGTATTATATGCATGTTAGTTCGAATTCTCACATGATATTCTCACCTCTCGACTAGTGTGCACGCCTAACGTACATCTAATCCAACGTAGACATCTGACACACTTCTAAATAGGTGAAAGGCTTATCCATCTAACTACCCCTCGCAGTATTATTCCGATTTTAGATCTCAACCTTTATCATTTTAAACAAGTGTTATTACACTAAAGTCAAGTATTCACTTATTTGCATTACTGAAGATTTCACTATCTTAATTATTTGACATTTTCTCAATTTAGATATACCAAAAGCATACATACATATATCTTTCACTACTATATATATATGCATTAACCCAATCTTAATAGCCTACAATTATCACATTATAAGTATAACACAAGTATATATAAATAACCACCACTATTTATATATATACTAATACAACACCCCAAGGCTATACCTGTAGTGCATTGCATACTCTACAATCATGTCCCGGTACCTCTCGTAATCAAACAAGGACTATCGGTTCGGAAGTCTCCCACGAACCATATATACAAAACACACATAATGGAGGGGAACATAGCTCACATAACTATGGGTCACGCACATACCTACGCTCCCATAGTCATCAACTTACCAACTCACAAGTAAGCCCTCACAGTTCTATGTTCTGAGATACAAGTCAAAATCCCCTCATGATAAGACTGTCTCTACACCACCTCCCGTGATAGCAAGCAGCTAGGTATGTCATACACATAATACTAGCAAGTAATAGGTATTCACACAACCCATCCAATTAAATTGTATACACACAAACAATTGTCATATTCCATACGTAGTATTATTATCACTAAATACTATCCACGTATTTTAATTTACAATATTCCCTCTCTCGTAATATATTTCTAAGGATAATATGTCACTCGAAAATCCTTAATACAAAATCATAAGAAGTCCCAACCATAATTACTAACTATTATTCTTATAAGTTCCATTTCTTTGGAACTAATTTCGTAAGTATTTATCACTTAATACTTTCGACGCATTTACAATTACTATTATCTCTCTCTCGTAAATTCCAAGGTAATCTCACCCTTCGGATATCTAAATCAATACACCTAAACAACTCCCAATAATTTTGCACTATTTTGGGTTCATCGAGCACTAATTTTCCTCACTCCAATCAACCATTTACTAACTTAGGGCAAAATAGGGAATTTTTTAAAAATAAAAAATCTTGCTCGAACCAGAATAGATATCGCTCGAACGACTTCCACGTGTCGCTCGAACGACTTCGCGCGACTTCCCTATCTCGCGCAAACGACTTCGCGCGACTTCGCCCCGAGATGTCACTATTCGTCTTCTGTGTTTTTCCCACCATTTATGAACCTAATACCTCTAAGATTCAACACCCAACACCTCATCATCAATACCCATCAACCCATAACAGATTACAAGTCATTCCTAACATCCTAGGATTCCTAATTCGTCATTAATCATCATAATTATATAAACCCACCAAATTAATTCAGATGAACCCTAGTTTCCATAATTTCAATTAAAGAATCCAACCAACCCAGATTCGTTCATCCATATATGATTCAATTTCGTAGTATCACCTCTACATATATGAAGGAATATCAACAACTAATTTGTCTAGTCTCTAATCATCATTTAACCCCAATTTTCACCAAATTATCATGTAAATCAAGGATTAAATCCACCTACACTAACATGAGTATGATTATTGCTAAATAAAGTAAGTAATAAACACTTGCCTCGATTTCGACGGTCTGATCCGTTGATGTTGTTGGTATGGCTGCGTTCCTTGCGTTCCGATCTACACGATGGTGGTGGTGGTGGTTGTGCAAGGTGGTGAACATGGCTTCTCCACCCTTGGAAACTACTCCCCCTCACCCATTGTGGCTCTCTCTTGATTTTGGTTTCTTCTAACCCTAATTGTCCCAATTAGCTGATATAATATTCCTTTAATTTTCGTCCATTTAATTCCTCCAAAAATTCAAATTACAAAACTACCCCCACCTGGTGCTGGCTTGGCCTAAAAATCCCCAGAGTCCAAATAAATTCCCGGGTAGAGTTTTCTTACTATCTCGACCCTTTCGGACTCAATGGCGCACTCGAAATGAACATACGAGTTACTTAAAAATAATTTACCTTTATATTCCACTTAACTAGTCCTGGCACGACTCACACGCGCGTTCCGACTTAATATATTAAACTGTCGTATTTCTCTATCACAACAAGTTATATAAAATCGTCATTACATATTACTTATTCTCGGAGCAATATTAATAGTTACTAACTTCTCATCACGCTAGTAACTATTCTATGTTAATTCGGATTAATAATTAATTCTCACATTTTAATTTAATTAATCCCACAATAATAATTCACATAATAATTTAAGTCTTCGAAAATACGGGGTATTACATATTTCCCCCCTAATAATGGAATTTTGTCCCAAAATTTGGAAAATAAGGCATTTCTGGTAAGGAAAACTACGGGTATTAACCTCACATCGCATGTAATCTACGCAGTACCGCCCATACAGTACATTACTGAATACCCTGAATAATGAACACCTCAGTGATTAATTACTCTCTAAGCCTTACCATTTAAGTTTCACCATTTAACTTATATATAGTCACTATCTAGCCTCCTACTACTTGCACTAGTAGGTTAATTGATATTTAGCTATATACAAATTTTTCTTACACACAATATATACTATAACTGTTAACACATTTTTGCCATACTACCTCCACAAAGGACTATGAAACCTAAGCCTGTACGCTACCGGCTCAAACTTAACAATAATAGCAAAAGATTCCACATCACTCGGTACTAATTTCCTCATTCCAACATGCAATAATGCAACTCCCAATCATTTCCACCCTGGTTGACGGGCCCTAAAATTCCTCTGGACCTAGTAGATTATTGCCCTCCCTTCTATCCGATAAGCATAGGGATGACAAGGATTTATATATGATGATGCTGGAATTAGCACCACTAGGTAAGGTATTTTCAAGATCAATCTAAAAACAATAATGGCAGCATAGTTATGTAAAAGGTAGGAGAAAGAGATGAGGAGAAGAGGAGAGTGCACCATGACATAAGTGGTTCAGCCTAAATTGGCCTACGTCCACTGTGTGTGTGAATAACCTCACTGTAATAAGGCACTAATAGCCATGGATACAATCTCTCAAGCTTTCTCTCTCTACTGTGTATCTAGACAGAGTTTTAGCTAGGGTTGTATATCTGGATCCTTTGCAAGGTAGAGGATGACCTCTATATATAGTACCTGGGGGGTGTGATATACCCCCCATGCAATGTTCATGTGTGTGATAGCCTCACCAATATGGGAAAGCCATCTGTCACTGTCACATGTAGAGAATGATGATGCAATATTCTCCCCACGTGTGGGGAATAATCTTGTTATAACTGATTTGTGTCCGCGTGCCCTTATCCAAATGTCAGCAGATGCTCGGCTATCGCGCTAGGTGTATGACCTCGGCCTGGGAGAGGCCGAGGTTGGTAAGTCTAGGTACTTATTCAGTTCGAGTATTCCATGGAGGTCCCGGCCTAATCCCAGCCGAGATAATGGACAAGGTCGGCTTGAGACGAGGTTGGACTGGAGTGTTTGGAGTATCGACTAATGTCTTGATGAGGTTGCTGGTGGCTTCCAGCGACCTCGGCCTGTGCTTGGCCGAGGTTTCCATTCCAAGGTATACGTGAATGCTGCTGATCCTTGTGATGTCCCTTGGAGAGACTCATGGTGGTGTCGGCCTGGGCCGACCTTGCTATGGCCGAGTGCTGATGCCACATACCCAAGGCTTGTCCGCCGTCGGCCATGATCTCGGCCGAGGTTGCTGCCTCCGGGCCGAGGTTACACTTGGGGCATATCAATCACCCTCCAGCCCTTAGTGACATGTGGGAGCAGGTGACTAGGGGATTATCACACCTCCGAGGCCTGTCTATTATGAACCAATATTTGTTTAACACTTGTCCAATGCTGAAGTATGCTTGCTTGGTGGGCATGTACTGTTAGCCACCCTTTGGGGCTCCCAAGGCAATGACGGGCCTTGGGAATTGCGCCTGTATATTTAAGGGTTTTGAACCCTATTTCCATTCTTTCTTCTTCACTTCTCTCGTTTCCAGCTAAACTCGTTCCTGCAGCTTTCTCTCTCTAGAAAGATCTTTGCTGAGGCTTTTGGAAGGTGGTTTCTCGCGTCTTCTCGTCTCCTCCTTACTATTTCATCCTTAGGTAACCTTCGCCATACTTTTTCCTTTATTTTTCCTGCAAGTCTCCTTATTTTCGCATTTTTCGGCGAGTTTCTGAGTTTTTCGGTGAGAACACTATTATTTCAGGCGAACAATTCTTGGCACATTTAGGTAGTTTGATCTTTTACTGCTTTACTTCACTAGCTAATCTTGTTTGTAGTTTTAGGAAGTCTCCTAAGTGTAGTGTCAGCCCCTGATGCCCAGACCCTTATATCAACTTCTTGAGGAGTTCCCCTCCCTTAGAGAGAAGACTCTAGAAAATATTAGACAAATAGAAAAAGCACAGGAGGAGGCTCGTAGGTCAGAAGAATGTCCCATTAGACCCATCTTTCCACCACCTCTGAAGGTGATATATCCTGACCCCCCCAGAGTTTTTCACTTAGACAGAGGTTCCTGCTGATCCCATACCGATGTCTGAGTCTGAATCTTCTACCTCAGACCCCATGTCTGTGGATTCCTTTCAGGAGGCCATGGACTTCACACCTCGGCCTGATCAGGCCCCTGATCAGGCTGAGGTCTCCAGTCGAGCCTCATCACAAATAGCTCAAGCACCTCAGCCTCTTCCTCAGAGGTTGAAATTGTTGAGCCAAGTGTGGCTATACCACCATCACTTGACACCATTCCTCTATCGGCCTTCACTAGTGTCGAGTTCGCTCAGAGGTTCCCGAGTAACCCATCAACATCTGCTCCAGCCGACATTGAGTTGGATGATGATGATGACGTTGAGAGTGATGTCGACGTCTCTGAGGCGGCCTAGATCGAGAGTACTATTACTGAGGTAGACCTTCTCTGCTTCAGATATCTGTATTCTATCAGTCCCTCAATAAAGCTTAGGAGACCTCTGAGGGAGGACAGGGCTTATCATGGACGAGACGGCGAGATCTTCCTGTACGAGCAGATGTTCAAGTTGGGGTTTCATCTGCCCATTCACCCCATTATCAAATCCATCCTTTCCTATATCAATTTGGCCCCCTCTCAACTATCCCCTAATTCCTGGAGAGTAATAATAGGGGCCATAGTCTTATGGAAGGCTGTCCACCACTCAGACCTTCCAGTTTAGGTCTTCGTAGGTTGCTATGTCCCTTCCTCGACCAAAAATCATCCGAGCTACTACCATTTTGTAGCTCGGAAGCCTGAGAAGAAAATGCTTCAAATAACTCAGACTTCTAACCATAACTGGAAGCCTTGGTATTTCTTTGCTTCTGGGCCATGGGAATTTGGCCCATGTGTTACCTCATCTATTCTAGAGCCGAGGATGCCCCTGAGGTGGGGTAAAGTCACAATGTATGCGAGGGCCGACCCTAGCCTGAGTCTACAAAACCTCCAGAAGGTGAAATCCCTTCAAGATCAGGGGGTACATGGTCTGTTCGTCAGGTTCGAACACGTGATGACCCCCCACTACCTCTCTGGGACAAGTCTAGCTGGAAGTCCCCTTGCCGAGCTTGGTAAGCATTTTTATTTCAAGTTGAACCTTTGAGTTTATTCATGTATGATTATCTAACTCAGATCTACTAATTTTTTGCAGAACGACCACATGATATTTCGGACGAACTTTGGGAAATGGCTGCGCCCAGCTTGACGAGACTTGCCAAGAAAGCAGGCCTTAATGCTCCTCCCCCAGCTCCCTCTGCCTCTAAGCCCTAAGCCATAAAAAAGAGGGCTCCAGAAGGTCATGCCCCTGAGGATCAGAGGCCGAAAAAGAAGATTGCTGACACTACCATCCCCATCTCTTCAGCTGACACCCTGTCGGCTCGTCTAGATCAATTGAAGATAACTGATAGCATAGTCGGCCACAGTCTTCAGGCCCTAGATGCCTTCGGCTCTACAATGACCGAGGATGACAAATGCTTCTTCAGATCACTGGACACCCCATTGCTGGTTGAGTTCGGCATTCACAGATCCATTCAGGTATGACTTGATCTTTCTTATTGTTCTTCACCCCAAGTGCAACATCTGATTGTTCTTCAGCTCATTCATGATCACAAAATATGCAGGGCCTGGCAGCTATGCACCACTTATCCAACTGGACTCTGAGGAAATTGCCCCTCATCCAAAAGGGTCAAGAGGCCGAGAAGGTCCAGAGCACTCTGAACGCAGAGATTGACCGCCTCAAATCTGAGCTAAAGGATTTTGAGAAGAAGGTGAGGGGGCTGGAGAAGGACATCTCTCAGCTTGGTAAGGATCATACTTCATCTCTGAAGGCTAAGGATGATGTTCTGCAGCAGAAGGTCAACTTAGTTGTTAGGGCAGCCCTCGATGATGCCTCTGAGAAGATAATCTCTGACTACAAGTCCTCTGACGAGTTTATGAGCTTCGACTTTGAATACATTGAAAGAGGTATCAAAGCCACTATTAAGTGGGGTGATGTCAAGGAGAGGGAGGCTGGTACTTTGAAAGCCTCAGATTTTGTAGGCCTCGGCTTTGCCAATCCTCAGTTTGCCTAGGCCCTTCAGGAGGTGGAGGAGGAGGCTACCGCGCCCGTCGAGACTGCCACATTGGTCGGCACTGAGGTTGAAGGGGCATACCATCATGATGACATGGCCGAGGTGACCAATGTTGTCCAGCCTAACCAAGCCGAGGATATCAACATTCCCCCCTCAAACCCTTAGACAATTTTTGAACATTGTTTGTAACCCATAACATTTTGAAACTTGTTCTGTAATCCTTGATCATTTATTATTTTTGAATGTATCAACCTCTGAGGAGGATCATCCTCACTTACTTCTATTGAATGTCATGTGATGTTTTCGCTCTTAGTCTCGTTGCAATGATATCTTGTTTAAACTTAATCAATGGTCTGACCTCAGATTTTATCCCCATAATTAATCTCACCAAATTAATGATGTTCAGGGTCTGAGTTTATCCCGTATGGTGTCTGATCTCAGACCTCGTCACCACTGAATGGTGTTATGAAAGTCTGAGGTCATCACCTAAGATGTTATCCTCATAATTAATCTCACCAAATTAATGATGTTAAAGGTCTGAGGTCATCCCATTATGGTGTCTGAGCTCCGACCGCGTCACCACTGAATGGTGTTATGAGGGTCTGAGGTCATCACCTAAGATGTTATCCTCATAATTAATCTCACCAAATTAATGATGTTAAGGGTCTGAGGTCATCCCATTATCTTGTCCGAGCTTAGACCTCGTCACCACTGAATGGTGTTATGAGGGTCTGAGGTCATCACCTAAGATGTTATCCTCATAATTAATCTCACTAAATTAATGATGTTAAGGGTCTGAGGTCATCCCATTATCGTGTCTAAGCTCCGACCTCGTCACCACTGAATGGTGTTATGAGGGTCTGAGGTCATCACCTAAGATGTTATCCTCATAATTAATCTCACCAAATTAATGATGTTAAGGGTCTGAGGTCATCCCATTATGGTGTCTGAGCTCAGACCTCGTCACCACTGAATGGTGTTATGAGGGTCTGAGGTCATCACCCAAGATGTTATCCTCATAATTAATCTCACCAAATTAATGATGTTAAGGGTCTGAGGTCATCCCATTATGGTGTCTGAGCTCAGACCTCGTCACCACTGAATGGTGTTATGAGGGTCTGAGGTCATCACCTAAGATGTTATCCTCATAATTAATCTCACCAAATTAATGATGTTAAGGGTCTGAGGTCATCCCTTTATGGTGTCTGACCTCAGACTTTGTCACCACTGAATGGTGTTATAAGGGTCTGAAGTCATCACCTAAGATGTTATCCTCATAATTAATCTCACCAAATTAATGATGTTAAGGGTCTGAGGTCATCCCATTATGGTGTTAGACCCATAATTAATCTCTGACCTAAGAATGAAGCAAGAACTGTCATGGGAACTGATCTTTATTAATAACCTCTTCATAACAAGATGGTATATTTACATAAAACTCTATGCAACATCATATGTAATATCTCTTTAGGTGATCAGCATTCCATGGGTTAGTGAAAGGTTCTCCTTCTAGGTTTTCTAGCCTGTAGGTGCCAGTCACAACCTCTTCTGTCACTTTGTAGGGGCCATGCCAGTTTGGGTGAATCTTATTTGCTTTCTGTAGGGTGTTCTTTAGCACTAGGTCTCCCACTGCAATGGGTCTTGACTTCACCCTCTAGTTGTAGAATTTCGCTGCCCTCTGTTGGTAGGCTGATTGTCGGACCTCTGCGTCCTCTCTTCTTTCTTCAATAAGATCTAGGTCTAGCCTCCTCTCTTCCCCATTATTGGAAGGGTCATAAGTCTGAATCCTATGAGTTGGGAGCCCTACTTCCATTGGTATGACGACCTCTGAGCTATGTGCCAACATGAACGGGGTTTCTCCTGTTGGTGTCCTTGCCGTGGTTTTGTAGGCCCATAACACAGCGTAGACCTCTTCAGTCCATCTTCCCTTCGAATCTTCTAACCTCTTCTTGATTCCATCCACGATAGTTCTGTTTGTGACCTCGGTCTGACCATTTGCCTGAGGTCGGCCAGGAGATGAGAAGAATTGCTTTATTCCTACTCTTAGGCAATACTTTTCTAAAGAGGAGTTCTTGAACTGGGTCCCATTGTCCGAGATGAGAGTGTTTGGGAGGCCATATCTGCATATGATATTCCTCCAAATAAATTGGAAGGTCTTCTGTTCTGTGATCGTTATCATCGTCTCTGCCTCCACCCACTTTGAAAAATAGTCTATGGTGACTATCAAGAATCTATAATTATTGGCAGCTCTTGGTATGGGTCCTACTAAGTCAATCCCCCATACTACAAATGGCCATGTAGAGGTGATTGACGTCATAGGTTGATGGGGCTGATGAGGAATAGTGGCGAGTCTTTGACATTTATCACACCTCTTTACGTAAGCTGTGGCGTCCTTGGACAAAGTTGGCCACCAGTACCCCTGTGTGATGATTCTCTTGGCCAAGGGTCTTCCCCCTATGTGGTTAGAGCAAGAACCCTCATGAACCTCCTGTAAGACCCGGGGAACTTCCGTGGGATGCACACATCTGAGGAGAGGCAATAGAAATCCTTTTTTGTACAAGACGTCTCCTATCATCGAGAACTTGGCAGCCCTATATCTCAATTTTCTCCTCTCTAGCTTGGACTCAGGTAGCTCTACCCCTCTAATATACCTGACGAGGGGGTCGATCCATGAGTCTCATAGGTTCAAATTGTGACACGGGTTACATACCTCTTCTTCCTCGATTGTTACCTTTCTCAAGACCTCGATCGGAATGGTCCTTCTAACATCTGTTTTCGTTGCTGAGGCCAGCCTTGCCAATGCATATACGTGACTGTTACTTTGTCGAGGCACTCTCTTCAGTTTTTCCTCTTTAAAATATTCTAATATCGTTCTTACCCTCTTCAAGTACTTGGCCATCCTTTCATCTTTGGCCTCATAGATCCCCAGTACTTGATTGACAACCAACCTTGAGTCGCTGTGGAGTAGGAGTCGCTTTACGCGAAGAGTTGTTGCCAATAAGATACCTGCTATCATGGCCTCATACTCGAACTCGTTGTTTGAGTCCTGGAAGTTGAACCTCAGAGCGTATTCAATGTTCGCACCATCTGGAGCCGAGAGTATCAACCCCGCACCGCTTCCACTGTCGCAGGAAGAGCCATCAACGAAGAGGCTCCAGATGTCTGTATCTGATGAAAAGGCTCCTTCTGTCATGACTCCTTGTTTGAAGAGATATCGATCCTTCTCGTCCTCCGTAATTCTGCTCATAACTTTTTTGGATGCGACCTCTTCCATATCTCGGAAGACACTTGGTGTTATCTCTTCCGGATTTTGAAAGACATTTGGTGTCGTCTCTTCCGGATTTCGGAAGACACCGCGGTTTTTAACACCCTCTAGGCCATTCTCTATCTCGGCCTCTTCCCATGTAAACTCAGCGACAAAGTCTGCGAGGGCTTTCCCCTTGATGGCCGTCCTAGGTTGGTAGGTAATATCGTACTCCCCCAATTCAATGGCCCGTGTCATCAATCGCCCGGACTTATCAGGTTTATGCAGGACCTGTCTTAGTGGGGAGTCAGTGAGGACAACCATGGAGTGGGCCTGGAAGTAAGGCTTCATATTTCTCGAGGCATGTATCAAGGCGTAAGCTAGCTTTTCCATGCGAGGGTAATTCTGTTCGGCCCCTTGAAGGGCCTTGCTGTTGAAATATACAGGCCTTTGGATTCCAGCGTCTTCCCGTATTATGGCTGTACTGATGGCTGATTCAGAGACTGCCAGATACACGTATAATTTCTCCTCTGCTACAGGCCGAGACAGCAATAAGGGAGACCCTAAATAAGACTTGAGTTGGTTGAAGGATTTTTCGCACTCTTCGTCCCATTGAAAGGCCTTTCTTAGAACTTTAAAGAATGGAAGACACTTGTCCGTTGCCCTAGAAATAAACCTGTTAAGGGCAGCCACTCTCCCCGTGAGTCTTTGGACATCCTTGATACTCCTAGGAGTCTTCATGTCAAGTAATGCCTTGATTTTCTCAGGGTTCGCTTCAATTACTCTCTGGTTAATGATGAATCCCAGGAACTTCCCAGCTCCTACTCCGAAGACACACTTCGCTGGGTTGAGTTTCATTCTGTATGAGTCCATAACATCGAAGGTCTTCTCAAGGTCTGCTACGTGAGTATAAGCTTTCAAGCTCTTTGTTAGCATATCGTCTACATACACCTCCATAGTCTTACCTTTTTGCTATTCGAACATCTTATTGACAAGGCGTTGGTATGTTGCCCCAGTATTTTTCAGACCGAAGGGCATCACTTTGTAGCAGTACGTCCCTTTGTCGGTAATGAAGGTTGTCTTCTCTGAGTCTTCAGCATCCATGAATATTTTGTTATAGCCTGAATACGCGTCCATGAAGCTCATGAGCTCATATCCCGCCGTGGCATCCACCTTCTGATCTATCCAAGGTAAGGGATAGCTGTCTTTTGGGCAAGATCTGTTCAGGTCGGTGAAATTAATACACATTCTCCACTTCCCATTAGCCTTGGGCACGATGACTGCATTTGAAAGCCACTCCGGATAAGTAACTTCTCTTATAAACTTAGCCTCTTCTAACTCTTTGACCTCTTCTCAGATGACGTCGTATTTCTCCCTGGAGTAAACTCTTCATTTCTGTTTGATAGGCCTGGCATCTTTGGTCACGTTGAGCTTGTGACTCGTCACCTCAGGGTCGATGCCAGGCATGTCTGCGTGACTCCATGCGAAGACACTTTGCCTCCTTCTGAGGAAGTTTATCAACTCTTCCTTAATTTTTGAATTAAGGGCTTTGCCGACCTAAATGGTTTTTTCCGGCTCGTCCTCATTGAGGACGATGGATTCTACCTCTTCCGCAACCTCTCCCTTCTTCAGTTTCATCTCATCCCTTGGATCAAGAGTATCAATGCTATAAGTGGTGGTTGCCCTCTTATGGGCCTCCCTCTCTTCGGCCGAGTTGAAGTAACATTGCCGAGCTATGATCTGGTCACCTCGTACTTCCCCTACCCCATAGGGGGTCGAGAATTTTAGCATTTGATGGACGGTCGACAGTACAACTTCAAACTCTTTTAGGGACACTCTTCCTATGATGAGGTTATAGGCCGAGAATACATTCTCGTCCATTACGAAAAAAATTTATCTTCCTCGTCAGCCTCTTAGGCCAATCATCACCCATCCGTATGTCCATCTCATACATGCCCAAGGGGTGGACCTTTTCTCCACTGAAGCCTATCAAAGGGTGATGATAGGGTATCAACCTTGCTCTACTAAGACCCAAGCTCTTGAAGAAAGGCCAAAACATCACATCCGTCGAGCTCCCCCCGTCTACCAGGATCCTCTCCACCTCACACCCATGCACCCTTGTCCTTATGACTAAAGGGTCATCCTGGGGGGACAAGATACCCTTGAAGTCGAGTCTGGAAAACCCAACTACGAGGGTGTCTATATCTACTTTCTTACTCTTCTGCACTTTATCGGAAGACGTTAGATTCCCAACTTCAAGCTTGGCCACTGACCTGGCCTCCACTACGTGAGCCTTCCTATCAGCTACTTCAGAGCCACCTCCTACAAATCCTCCACATATGGTGTCAACACCAAACGAGATCATATCGACCCTCTTCACTGGGGTGTTGTCATCTTTCGGCGGAAGATCCGGATCGTCTTCATCATCACCTTCTGAATCATCGTCTCTTCTGGCCGGGACATTGTCACGACATCTGTCATTTCTCCTTTTCTTAGGGTCATCTCTTCCACCCTTAGGAGCTTTACCGTCCACATACTTCCTCAATTTTCCAGATTTTAGCATCTTTTCAATCTCATCCTTCAGGGCGAAGCATCTGTCCGTGACATGGCCATGATCCTGGTGGAACTCGCACCATAGGTTTTTATTCCTCTTATGTGGGGGGGCTTTCAGTTTTTCTAGCCATCTCAGAGTCCTGTCATTCTTAATCTCGTTGAGGATGTCCTCGCAGCTTACAGTCAGAGGAGTATAGTGAGCGAACTTGTCATCACCCGACCTCTTCTTCCCATCTTTCTTACTTTGGGACTTTCCACTGCCACCGCGGTTCTCATCCTCATACTTGGCGACCATTGCCTCTTCCTCATTAATTACTTTCCCTACGGTTGCTAGGAGCTCCGCCATAGACCTATGGGGGTCTTCCGCAAGTTTCCACAATAGCTTCCCCTTCTGAAGACCTCCTATAAGGGCGGTCATGGCTATGTTCTCTTCATAATCTTCGACCTCCAACTTCTCTTTGTTGAATCTCGCTATGTAGTCTCTTAGGCTCTCATCCTTGGCCTGCTTGACGTACATCAAATGGGTAGTCTTCTTTTGATGCCTCACCCCAAAGCAAAAGTTGTGGATGAATCATTCATCCAAGCCTTTGAAGTTCTCAATTGAGTTCTTCGGAAGGGAGGTGAACCAACTGTGCGCTGCCCCCGTTAAGGTCCCAGAGAAGGCCCTACACTTCATCTCATAGGGTATCGAGTAGATGTCTGCTGCCGACTGGTACATCTCGATATGATGTACAAGGTTAGTGCTGCCATCATACTTGGGAGACACCGTAGGAGGCTTGAACTTAGCTGGGGTTGGGAAACCCACTATCCTGGCCACAAATGGGGAGCCCTCTGAGTAACCCCTTTGCAATGGGTCCCTGCTTTTGATGAGGTATCCTATATTCTCCTCAAGACGCTGAATAGAGTCATTCCAGGGTCTTCTGCCATCGACTTGGCCGAGGTTATCCCCTGCCACCTCCATGGGATGGACCGAGGGTTCCCCTGCCGCGCCACGTTGGCTGTTAACCTCTTCCTGTTCCCTGCCTCTTCTTTCACAGTGTCGGCCTTGATCTGGCCGACCCTGCCTGTTCCCTCTCTGAGAGCCTGCTGCGCTCCTTAATCTCGACAGTCTCTGTCTTAGGTCATTCATCGGGCCCAACCTCTCAAAGGCCGACCCTCTACTCAACCTATCAAAGGCTAACCCTCTTTGTTGGGCCTCTTCACCTCTTCGGCCGACACAACCTTGACTTTGCCTAAGAGGTCGTACAGTGTTATTTGACACCTCATACGGCTCCCAGCAGTCTTCCGGGGCTTCTTCTGCCTCTAAATCATCATACCTGTCCTCTAGGAAAGGGTTTCCCTACCTCCCCAGGTGCAAGCGCCTAGGGTCAGCAACGTCCCTTATCTGCTGGGGTGCAGGCTGGTCCTTTATTGGTGCCTGGGGTGGTCCCCTGGCATCAGGATGAGGCTGAACTGTCGCCGGAGTGATCATATTCGGTGAGACTCCAGGTGGCCTCATCATAGTTTGGCTGAGATGTGCAAATTGCTCCTGCATAGCTTGTTGTGTTATAGCTAAAGATCTCAAGGCTGCAGCTATCTCTGCCATTTCGGACTGGGGGCGCCTGACTGGAACTAGGCCCTCCACCCCCAGGTGGCGGAAGAGGCGGTGGTAATTCTGGTGCCATATGTTAACACTATAGAGCTTGAGTAGCAGATGAGCTTAGTACCTCAAAGGACCTCTTTCAATGGTGAAGCAACTCCATGCAAGGGGTGGTGCCTGGTTCACCACCAGAGTCTCCGGTAAGGTTAAGATGAAGAAGAGGAAGAGATAGCTTCTCCTTCCTACAGACGGCGCCAAAATGATGATGCTGGAATTAGCACCACCAGGTAAGGTATTTTCAAGCTCAATCTAAGAACAACAATGGCAGCATAGTTATGTAAAAGGTATGAGAAAGAGATGAGGAGAAGAGGAGAGTGCACCAGGACATAAGTGGTTCAGCCTAAATTGGCCTACGTCCACTGTGTGTGTGAATAACCTCACTGTAATAAGGCACTAATGGCCATGGATACAATCGCTCAAGCTTTCTCTCTCTACTGTGTATCTAGATAGAGTTTTAGCTAGGGTTGTATATCTGGATCCTTTGCAAGGTAGAGGATGACCTCTATATATAGTACATGGGGGGTGTAATATACCCCCCATGCATGCAATGTGCATGTGTGTGATAGCCTCACCAATATGGAAAAGCCATCTATCACTGTCACATGTAGAGAATGATGATGCAATGTTCTCCCCACGTGTGGGGAATAATCTTGTTATAACTGATTTGTGTCCACGTGCCCTTATCCAAATGTCAGCAGATGCTCGGCTATCGCGCCTGGTGTATGACCTCGGCCTAGGAGAGGCTGAGGTTGGTAAGTCTAGGTACTCATTCAGTCCGAGTATTTCATGAAGGTCCTGGCCTAATCCCAGCCAAGACAATTGACAAGGTCGGCCTGAGATGAGGTTGAGCTGGAGTGTTTGGAGTATCGACTAATGTCTTGATGAGGTTGGTGGTGGCTTCCTGCGACCTCGGACTGTGCCTGGACGAGGTTCCCATTCTAAGGTATACGTGAATGTTGCTGATCCTTGTGATGTCCCTTGGAGAGACTCATGGTGGTGTCGGCCTGGGCCGACCTTGCTATGGCCGAGTGCTGATGCCGCATACCCAAGGCTTGTCCGACGTCGGCCATGATCTCGATCGAGGTTGGTGCCTCCGGGCCGAGGTTACACTTAGGGCATATCAATATATATAATGCCTCGAATGGAATTCTATCGATAATAAGTCGAGGGGAGTCATCTTACGCTAACTCCTCCAGTGAAAGATATTACACTAAACCTTCCCATAATTGGAGATACAATATACCTCGAAATGTGTAACTAAAACTCTCAGATTTATCGTCCGCCTATGAGTGTGTTAGGCCGAATATGTTCGCATCTCTATATTTAGGGCCTCCCAGAACTCTTCCCAATAATCGAGTCATAACTCTCTTGACTCTTTCAGACAAAAAATCTATTTGTACCCCATATAACCTTACTATCCTAGGAATAATGGTTGGGATTTACTGTTATACCTTATGATTTGTCCTAACTTGGCATAATGTGAGCTACTTTAATTACCCGACCCACTTTCACCCACATAGGGTCGTGATCCCATTGCAAAGTATTTAACTCTGTATTTATTCGGGGATTCACTCTCCCATTATTACCAAGGAATTCCTAATGCTGAAGAAACTCTATTATTTCCTGATGGTGCACTTTCAATTGGAGCTCATAAATGTATTTCTTTGCTTAAGCCATCACTACCATGGCTTTATATCGATATGCATTTTACCTTTCTTATAACCACATCCATATCTATGGCTCAGGTGATAGGGTCATCACTGCATGTTGCAAGTCTTTTCCCCTCTCTTAAAGCTTCAGATTCTCGTGAAACATGTTCTCTCCATGTCCTATCAAGTAAGTCTCAACTTCCTCGAGTTAAACTTTATCGGATTCTTCCTATACCATCCTCGTGGCAAATCTGGGAATTAATGGTCCTGACTGTGCTAATACATCAAATAGCTAAATCCTGAAGTCACACTCTTCTACATTCAGTAACTCTCGTAATACGCGTTGTCTCGCAATCTTTCACTTAAGGGAGAAAAATTTATTACTCGAACATCTAGGGCGCCCATACACCCTATGCTTTGTGCATTATAGCACCACCGCATTAGACGTGTTATAAATATAAATAATAAATTATTCCCCACATACATGGCATGACTATATGGTAAGGTCCTACTCATTCACCCTACCTTTTCCACCTAATCATATCTTAGGTTGTCCCATCGGTCTGCTCGTGGTGTCATCGATTGGTAACTTTATCACATTTATTCTTATACGGCCCCATCGGCCTTAATTTGTAACATAACCCTTATCTCACGGTTATAACTACATATATGGGTAATCATTACGATACTAAATCCATGTACTAAAGGAAAACTTCTCCCAACTTCCAACGTTCGCTTGCGTGGGATGTCTCGTAAAGCAAAATTCAAATAAGGAACCCCCCGATACACTGCTGGTCGTTGGGATCTGTTAAGTCTTTAATCCATAACATATATCCCTGAATTCCCATTTGCGACATAAGAAGTCTACTCATCCATTCTCATGTTACTAAAGACAGTATAAAATGCAAGGCTCTCACTATCACGAGTTATTAGCGCTATATAATTTACGGGCTATATCTCTCTGCTCTACAATAATTTAATATACCCTGAATCACATCAGTAAAACATCCCTGCTCACTGGAACCAACATAGTAAGACAGCATACTCACTGAAGTCTACAATACAATACAACGCATGTGCAGGCTTAATCGTCTTTCAGGTGATGCCTCGCTAAAACCATATGTTTAAAATTTGAATTTTTTTAGTACAATAGTCTTATCACACAATTTACTACTGTTCAAACCCTCGACAACCAGTAACTATAAAATTTAATAATGTGCTCTACTATCGTAACGCTCAAAGGAGCACGAATCGTTACATAATACCGTATACAAATTTCTCTTAGCATCCACACTTGCTCCTCCCCACAGGTGGCACGAAAATCTCGCTACCAAATGGTAGTCATTTACATAATAAGGCTGCTGTCGTCAGCATATCCACTAAACCGAATGCACACTCAAATTCTTAGCATTAACTATTCACATATGTTGTGACACCCCCGTCACTTAAACTCATCATTTATTTACAAGGATGAAACAAAACTCCATCAGTCTATCCTGATCGTAGGGTCCCCGTACGCATGTTTTGCGACCCATAATTATCTACAATCGTTATACCGTTCGGATTCCACTCATTAGTGTTTCCCTTCTTATTCTATTTTATGGCTTACCCGCCCAACATTGATACATTGATCCCATATCTCTAGGCCTCAAATATGGCCTTACTGGCCTTCCCTTTATTTCCTGGGCCCCATCAACCCCAAAATACTGTATGCTACAGTTATTGAGGACTACGCTGGTCCTGCCTAGTCCTACTACTCTCGGGTTATTAATTCCTGGGCCCAATTCTTCTGACCCGATTTCTACACTGGATATTTCACTTCTCCAACTGTTATGCCTTACAGGCATGGTTTATTATTCTCGATACTATCAATTTCACTACTCATGTGAACACATTCCATGATGGTAACCCTATATCTACATACAGGGAAATTTTACTTTTCACTGGTCCTCCTGGACTTGTTGGGATGTCCTTCTCTCAGACCTGGTAGTATTAACTCCTAGTTGTTATTTTTATTGTTCCTTGCACTCTACAGGGCATATGGAACACATGATCGACCCGCTGGTCTTGACTGAATCCATCACCATTACGTTAATATTTAATCATATCATTTAAATAGGTTTTCCCTCATTGGGTATACTTTCTGGTGATGATCTACTAACACTATTGAATTCAACCTTGCCCTTCGTCTAGGTATTACAACTCGACTGACTCCCTTTCTTCTGGGGTGTTGACACACTCTAATAAACATATACTTTGATGACGTTGACACTAGTCACCTTATTCACACCTCACATTCGCGCTAGGGCATTCTACCAACGTGTCCATTTTCAACTTACGGACCCTTTTTATCTTCCGTGACTTCTACTTCTGTCACGAAGTTAGCTTACCCAGTTAACTCATCCTTTACAGTCGATCTCTACCCGACCTATTGGTGATAAGTTCAATATCTCTTCCATATTTCTGTCTGACCAGAAGATGGAAAATTTAACTGGTCAACCCGAACCTAATATCTCGGTGTGATTAACTATTTTTTTACTCCTTGATGATTCTCTGAGCTAGAAAATTTCTTATGAATTTAAAATTCTAAGTGTCACTACACTCTACTTTAGATTATTTCCTTTGGATTAGCTTCCTCCATTGGCCCATCATACTTAGATATTACTGTTGGTGACTTCTACCGCGATCACCGTTCCCCGAATGCTTCACAACTCTCAATTGTTTTCCACCTCATGTAGTCCCGCTAACAGCCTTTGCTGGTCGTCCCATATTGCTCGGAGCATGAAGTCCAATCACTCTCGCATAGGAATTGACTTCACTAAACTAAGTTGCAGGAGAGCACAAATCGCATACGTAGTGGAATACAATAATCCTAAAATAAGGCTCTACATCAAAGAATGCTAAGTTGAAACGTAATAAGCCGTACATATCCTAAAGGACACTAGAACCTGATGCTCTGATACCACCTATGACACCCCGACCAATTAAATATCGGGTGATCAGTCCTTTATAAAATTTATAGCAGAATTTTCGGTTGGTTCATTCTTAGCATCACTATCGAAAACTTAAATCCAATTAATTACCTAACATTTAATTAACCTAGTGTCAAAACATTTTCCAATTAAAATCGAAACCAATTAATTTAATAAATTCTGAACATGTAAATATAAACCATACACAAGGATTAAATGTTGACTGAATCAAATACTGAATAGATAAGACTGGATAAAACCTTCCAGTTCACAATTACAAGCCAAACCATAATAAATACTCAAACCAACTGAGAATAACTACAAAGGAAACTGAGTAAAACTCCGCTAATGAGAATGGGCGACACATGCCCTAACTGAGATATCTGAACTAGGAACTGAATGAAATGAGAGAAGCGTCTAATCTCAAATATCCCGCAACTTCCACAACAGCCGCATCTCGACAAACCATCCAAGTAACTAGAACCAGTGTCCCTGTGGCTAGGCACCTGTACTAATACATATATATATATATAGAAAAAGAGAGACGAAATGCAAGAGACGGGTCAGAGCCCGATGTGTAAAAATATTTGTTTTAGCAAGTATTTAAAACTGCATTAAAGCAAGTATTAAATGCATGTTAGTTCGAACTCTCACATGAGATTATCACCTCTCAACTAATGTGCACGCCTAATGTACATCTAATCCAACCTAGCCATCTGACACACTTCTAACTAGGTGAAAGACTTATCCATCTAAGTACCCCTCGTAGTATTATTCCGATTTTAGATCTCAACCTTTATCATTTTAAACAAGTGTTATCACACTAAAGTCAAGTATTCACTTATTTGCATTACTGAAGATTTCACTATCTTAATTATCTGATATTTTCTCATTTTAGATATACCAAAAGCATATATATATATATATATATATATATATATATATGCTTTAACCCAATATTAATACCCTATAATTATCACATTGTAAGTATAACACAAGTATATATAAATAACCACCACTATTTATATATATACTAATACAGCACCCCAAGGCTAAACCTGTCTGCTATTATGTCCCGGTACCTCTCGTACTCAAACAAGGACTATCGGTTCGAAAGTCTCCCACGAACCATATATACAAAACACACATAATGGAGGGGAACGTAGCTCACATACCTATGGGTCACGCACATACCTACGCTTCCATAGTTAGCAACTTACCAACTCATAAGTAAGCCTTAAGAGTCCTATGTTCTGAGATACAAGTCAAAATCCCCTCTGTCTCTACACCACCTCTCGTGATAACAAGCAGCTAGGTATGTCATACACATAATACAAGCAAGTAATAGGTATTCACACAACCCATCCAATTAAACGGTATACACACAACCAATTATCATATTCCATACGTAGTATTATTATCACTAAATACTATCCACTTATTTTAATTTACAATATTCCCTCTCTCGTAATATATTTCTAAGGATAATATGTCACTCGAAAATCCTTAATACAAAATCATAAGAAGTCCCAACCATAATTACTAACTTTTATTCTTATAAGTTCCATTTCTTCGGAACGAATTTCGTAAGTATTTATCACTTAATACTCTCGATGCATTTACAATTACGATTATTTCTCTCTCGTAATCTACAAGGTAATCTCACCCTCCCGGATATTTAAATCAATACACCTAAACAACTCCCAATAATTCTGCACTATTTTTGGTTCATCGAACACTAATTTTCCTCACTCAAATCAACCATTTACTAACTTAGGGAAAAATAGGTAATTTCTTAACAATTAAAAATCTCGCTCGAACCAGAATGGATATCGCTCGAACGACTTCCACGTGTCGCTCGAACGACTTCGCGCGAGATGTCACTGTTCATCTTCTTTCCCCGAATTCTACGTTTTTCCCACCATTTATGAACCTAAAACCTCTAAGATTCAACACCCAACACCTCACCATCAATACCCATCAACCCATAACAGATTATAAGTCATTACTAACATCCGAGGATTCCTAATTCGTCATTAATCATCATAATTACATAAAACCCCCAAATTAATTCATATGAACCCTAGTTTGCATAATTTCAATTAAAGAATCCAACCAACCCAGATTCGTTCATCCATATATAATTCAATTTTGTAGTTTCACCTCTACATACATAAAGGAATATCAACAACTAATTTTTCTAGTCTCTAATCATCATTTAACTCCAATTTTCACCCAATTATCATGTAAATCAAGGATTAAATCCACCTACACTAACATGAGTATGATTATTGCTAAATAAAGCAAGTAATAAACACTTGCCTCAATTTCGACGGTCTGATCCGTTGATGTTGTTGGTATGGCTACGTTCCTCGCGTTTCGATCTACACGATGGTGGTGGTGGTTGTGCAAGGTGGTGAACATGGCTTCTCCACCCTTGGAAACTGCTCTCCCTCACCCACTGTGGATCTATCTTGATTTTGGTTTCTTATAACCCTAATTGTCCCAATTAGCTGATATAATATTCCTCTAAAAATCCAAATCACAAAACTACCCCCACTGGGTGTCGGCTTGGCCTAAAAATATCCCGGAGTCCAAATGAAATACTCGGGTAGTGTTTTCTGACTATCTCGACCCTTCCGGACTCAATGGCGCATTCAAAATGAACATACGAGTTATTTAAAAATAATTTAGCTTTATATTCCACTTAATTAGTCCTGGGATGACTCACACGCACGTTCCAACTTAATATATTAAACTGTCATATTTCTCTATCACAACAAGTTATATAAAATCGTCATTCCATATTACTTATTCTCGTAGCAATATTAATAGTTACTAAATTCTCATCACACTAGTAAATATTCTACTTTAATCCGGATTAATAATTAATTCTCACATTTTAATTTAATTAATCCCACAATAATAATAATTCACATAATTATTTAAGTCTGAAAAAATACGGGGTATTACAGAACCGTTCGATATATTTCGAAGGTACTTGGCCAATGGAAGGGGAGAGTCATATCGCTTAGGCTAACTGCGACCTGCCGGACTAGCGCCCATCACGAAGTGACCCTCCAGTTACTGGGTAAAATTTGGTCAATAGCAATGCTCTTTAGTGATGTCGTGTGAATCATGCATGATCCTCTTATTAGTATCTTATGTAAATGTCTTTCTTGATTATGCCAAACAGGGAGCAAAGTGAAAGTACCAATGGTACCCCAAGTATGGATGGGGCATGCAACATGTGGATATATGTGACCCTAGGTGCACGTGGTGCGAAGTGTACATGGAGAATTTTCTATTAGTGTGTGAATAGAAGCATAAGCATGGGGTACACATGAGTAATAAAGGGGGAACATACAAATAGGGGAAAAATATAAGCAAACATAACATCCATGTAAATAGAGTCTAGCCCTCAAAAATAAAAATATAATGTTCCCTAGCAGAGTCGCCACTATGTCCATCCACGATCCTCACCGCGCGACGGAGGATCCTCAGGTCCTGCGCGTCCCATTTTGAGGCGTCATTTTGAGGTGAAGTGATAGAATGTAGATAGATTAGAGTCGCGAGTCTATTTTACTCAAAACAAAGAAAAGGGGAAGCCATCCCGAAAGACAACATCCAAAGACATACTGGTTCATGTTAAACCAAAATGATTCAAGAAGGGTCCGAAGGCTATGTTACGAAATGGGAAGGTGTTAGGCACGCATTTCGCCCTTTCGGTCTCTCATGGATTTTTGTTATTTTCCTTTTATTTTTCCCGTGATGTGTGTGCATGTGTATATATAGTGGAGATAGGAATCGTCGACTTGTACCATGGAAGAGGTAAAGTGAGTCATCCGTAGGAAGGTATAAAAGTATTAGAAAATAGGATTTAGGCGATCATCCTTATGTTAATGGTTATGAGGTAACGATAACGCACACGGAATGATACGCCCCTAAGAACAAATATATATATATATATATATATATATATATATATATATATATATATATATATATATATATATATATATATATATATATATATATATATATATATATATATTGTAATACCCCGTATTTTTGGCGATATTTATTTTGGGATTAATTAATTTAATGAGAATTAATTGAGAATTAATCCGGATAAAATACTAGCGAGATGTGAGTTGGTATTTGACTATATTGAGTATATATGATGATATATGAATATTGAATTATGAAAATTGTCGTGAGATTGATATACGACAATTTGGACATTTTATTGGGACGCGTGAGACAATCACGTCAGGATATAATTATTTTAATCATAAAAGTGAATTTAAATTCTATCAACCGTATGGTCGTTTTGATTGCGCCAACGCGTCCGGAAGGGTCGAGATAGTCAGAAAACACTAGCCGGGGGTTTAGTTTGGGTCCCGGGGTATTTTTAGGCCATACCGGCAACATATAGGGGTAGTTTGGTAATTTTGCATTTTAGAGAATTAAAAGTGACGAAAATTAGTAAATTATATCTGACGTGGATTTGACCCACTAAACCACTAACCAACCCATGTTAACCCCATAGGCTACATAGGTTATTAGAATTTAGGTTTCTAATTTTTCCCAAAACAAACCCTAGCCACCATAGCTATTGGAGAAGAAAGCTTGGAAAGAGAGAGATAGCGGAGAAAAGCTTGGAGAGAGAGAGAGAGCTTCATCAAATCGTCATCAAAATCAGAGATTAAATCAAGGCAAGTGATTTAATTTCGTTTAATTCAGAGAATGTTTCTTCCATGTTAGATAATTCTAAGATTTACATTTGTTCTTGAAAGTTAATGAAAAACCCATGAGTTTGGAATTAGTATACTATATTTTGAGGAAAGGATTGCATGTAGAATCGTATTTAGAGGACTAATCTGATGTTGATATATCTTGCAAGAAACAAAAACGGATTTAAGTGGATAAATTAAAGACTTAAAATTTTAGGGTTTATGTTCTTGAGATAAATTGGGGAAAAGTGTAGAGACTTGTGATTTAATGATGATTAGGGCGAATTAATCCTTCAAAACACGTTAATATGTGATTATAATATGTTTAGGATTGATTAGAGACCTTAAAACATTGTTGGGAAAATTTTTAGAGGAGAATTGAGGAGTAGAAATTGGTGAAAAACGAGTAGAAAATTCGTGGCTTGAATATGGCCACTCGTTAGAAGACCCACCCAGGTCGTTCGAACGAGCTCGTTCGAACGAGCTTCTAATGAGTTGACCATTGACTTCTAACGAGGGTGAAGTTCGTTCGATAAGATCGTTCGAACGAGATATCATTAGAAAGCCCACTTCGTTCGAACGAGATCTCGTTAGAAGACTCAGTTCGTTCGAACGAAGTCTCGTTCGAATAGCCACGTTCGAACGAGACTTCGAACGAGTTGACAGTTTAGGCTTTTTAGCCTGTTTTGATCCCGAGTGCCCAGTAACCTTGTGTATAGGTAGAGATAGCCTTCCCTTGATGATTAATTGATATATTTGGGATGTTTGGGATATAATGAGGAGTCAAACCTAGAAGTGTAGTTTGAACCTAAGGGAAAATGTGAAGTAGGACGTGAGTGTCTATTACGATGTGAGCTATTGACGGCCTAATTAATTATATTAACCGGGGACATATAAATGGTATAGTATTATATGTCAGTACGAGAAGAGATATGTACCAATATATTATGGTGATTACTAAGACGTGTGCATACTTAGTATATATGTATTAATTTTATGTGTATGACATACCTACCATACTTGCTATCACGGGAGGTTTGTGTTCGCTTAGGGCCCTCTAATCCTTATTATGCCCGGATTTAGACTAGTTACCTAGATGAACATAGGTCAGAGAAGGACTTATTGGGATGTTAATAAGTCTGCTGATCGTGGGAGCGTAGGTATGTGCGTGACCCATGTGATGTGACTGTGTTCGCCTCCATTATTTGTGATTTGCGTTATTTGAACGATTCCTGAGAGATTCAGAATGCGTGATCCTTATGTACGTGATGTACCGGGATGGATAGCAGAGTATGTGTGCACCGCAGCTTAGTCTCGGGGTGCTTATATTGTATATTTATGTTGTGGAAAATATACACTTTATTATGGGAATTTTCATATGGTATTGTGTGTATAAATTTGGAAAATATAAAAGGGATAATCTATAATGAGTTGTGTTGCTTTTATGGGAGAAACTGAATTTACGGTAAGTCCCTATTTATATGAGATCGTTATAATGTAAATGGGAACCGAGTAATAAGAGTAGAACCTATGACAATCTAGCTAGATATGATGTCACTTAGCTAGGGATTAGTGTCATTTTAGATGGGTACTTACGTTAGGAGTGCACATTTAGTCGAGAGGTGAGAATTTCATGTGAGTGCACGTCCTAACATGTACTACGAATTTAATGTTTTAAATGTTTTTAAGGCACTTGCAGGTTTTTAAAATATCTCCACATTCGGGCTCTGACCCGTTTGCTTTCAAATCTATTTTCTTGTAAAACCATTTTAGGTGCCCAGCCACAAGGACACCACGCATAGGATTCTCATTCCGATGACGAGCTGTAGTTGTTTGTGGAAGTTACAGGGATTTCCTTTTAGACGCTTCTATCATTTGGATTCCATGTTCAGTATTCCTCAGTTGTAGGGCATGTTGCCCAAATTCTATTAGAGACATTTCCATTTCAGTTTTTCAGACTTTGGCATGTATTAATTCAGTATTCAGTATTTCGTTACTTATTTCAGTTGTGGGATTTGTTGTGAGGAGTTTTTCCTTCGGATTTATTTATATCATGTGATGGTTATTCTATAATTTCGTTATGGTGAATGGTGATATTATTCTTACTTTAAATCTTTTACTGCATCTTAATCAGACTTTAATTAAAATTTGACAACTTACTTTTTAAATACTTGGTGGTTAGTAATAAGAAAATGTTTTCGACAGTGATGCTATTAACTGAGCCAACTTGGCATTTTGATTTAATTTAATAAAGGAGTAGCTACCCGGTATTTAATTAGTCGGGGTGTCACAGGTGGTATCAGAGCATCAGGTTCTAGTGTCCTTTAGGATCTGTACGGCTATTATGTTTCCGCTAAGTTTTGTTTGATATAGAGCCCTATATTTTAGGACTGTTGTACTCTTTTTGTGTATGCTTCGTTCTTCAGCTATTTTAAGTTTATAAACTACGAACTTATAAACTTTATTCTTATTTCAGGTGCCTCCACGACGTGCACGACGAGTTCCCAGGGATGCAACACCCGAACCCCAGCCCGCTCCAGTTCAGGGCATGATGAACGCCGCTGAGGTTGCAGCCATTGTAGCCCAAGTGGTAAATGCCGCAATTGCCGTAGTTCAGCAGGCACCACCTCAGGCGCCGGTTTCCGCGCCAGTACAGGAAAATGCATTCCCGTCTTCTTGGGAACGTGTACGTGACGCTTTTCAGAAAGCGCATCCGCTAGAGTTTGCCGGTAGCTCAGATGTGGTAGTCTCGAGCCAGTGGAGGAAGGATATGCAGAGGCACTTGAGGATGTATGAGTGCACGGATGTTCAGAAGCAGGTGCTAGCTACTTTCAAGCTAGTTGGATCTGCACTGCAGTGGTGGGAGTCTATTACCACCGTAGAGGAGAGGGATACTCTCACTATTCAGGACTTTTGGGTGCGGTTCGACCGCAAGTACTTTTCGTCAGCTGTTCACACGGAAATGAGGAGGAAACTGATGAATATGAAGCAAGAGGGTAAGACCGTGGCCGAGTATGAGGCCGAGTTCACGAATCTGTTGAATATCGTTCCGGATGAGATACCGACAGAAAAGAAGAAGATTGAGAAATTCACCGACGGGTTGACTTGGAGGATCCCTCAACATCTGTTAGGGAACCTTTCGTTGGACACTTATTCTGATGTGGTTAACACTGCTTTGTTACACTGCCAGGATCACCGCTTTCATATGGCCGAGGGCAAGAGATTGGGAGAGTCTAGCCATCAGGGCAGGACTGGAGGACATGGTGCCGGTGGGGCACAATCTGTTCAGGGGAAGAGACAGGGTGAGAAGGGTTCCCAGCAGGGGGATCAGAAGAGGTTCAGATCAGGGAATTACAGGCACGAACAGGGAGGTTTTCGTCAGGGCCATCAGGGTCCAAACGGCCATTAGGGCCAACAGGGGCAGAATGGGCAGCAGTTTCAGCAGGGCCAGCAGGGCCAAGGGAGGAACGATAACGGACACCAGGGTCGGGGACAGCAGAGGCAGAGAGGAGGGAACTTCCTAGGGAAGTGTTATGTTTGTGGCAAGACTGGCCATAAACGACAGGATTGTCCTGATAGGGGCAGGGCCCCACAGTAGCAGCAGCAGGGTGCTCGCCAGGAGCCGCAGAGGCCTATGTTTCCCTCCGCTCTCCAGATGGCAGCATTGCCACCCATTCCAGCAGTCCCAGCTCAGCAGGGGCAACTACAGTATGGACGTGTCTATAATGTCCACCAGGCAGCAGTTCCATAGGCACCGCCCGCGATTGAGGGTACGTTTCCTATCCATGGCACTATGGGTCGGGTATTGTT
The DNA here is from genome assembly GCA_949130495.1 of Sambucus nigra. Classification (NCBI taxonomy): domain Eukaryota; kingdom Viridiplantae; phylum Streptophyta; class Magnoliopsida; order Dipsacales; family Adoxaceae; genus Sambucus; species Sambucus nigra. Next base: position 142,107,557 of record OX422212.1, read on the forward strand.
TGATACGGGGGCTACACATTATTTTATAGCTACACATTTCGCGAAGGCTTTAGGGTTGTTAGCCACAGCGGAGAGCACAGTGACGTGTGTCGACTCACCATTGGGGAATGGGTCACTTATTTCCTTTATATGCCGGGGAGTGGGGTTAGAGATTGGTTGTCTGGTATTACCTGCAAATATGTTGGTATTAGATATGCATGTTCACGATGTGATTATCGGTATGGATTGGCTCGCTGATTATAGAGCCATGATTGACTGCTTCGGTGGGAGAATTGTTTTTGCCATTCCAGGGCAAGAGATGTTTATAGTGGCGATGCCTCACCCAGAGGGAGGCTCGACCGCTCATTTGTATTACCTAGAGGAGGATACCTCTAAGGAGGTTGTGATTCCTTTAGATTTGATCCCAGTCGTCAGGGAGTATTCGGATGTGTTTCAGGAGATACCAGGCCTACCCCCCAGTCAAGAGATAGACTTTGTTATAGATTTATTGCTAGATATGAGGCCTATAGCACGCGCACCGTACTGTATGGCTCCAGCTGAGATGAGGGAGTTACGGGATCAGATTGAACCGTTGTTGGGTCAGGGGTTTATTCGGAGGAGTACTTCACCGTGGGGTGCCCCTGTGTTGTTCATGAAGAAGAGAGATGGTTCACTGAGATTGTGTGTGGACTACCGAGAGTTGAATAAGGTCACGATACGGAATAAGTATCCGTTGCCTCGAATCGATGACTTATTCGACCAGTTGAGAGGAGCTTCTTTCTTCTCAAAGATTGATTTGAGATCGGGATACCATCAGTTGCGTATCAGGGAGGAGGATGTCTCGAAGACTGCATTCTTATCGAGATACGGTTCTTACGAGTTTCAGGTTATGCCTTTCGGTTTGACCAATGCTCCAGTAGTGTTTATGGACCTGATGAACAGAGTGTTCAGGGATTTCCTAGATCTGTTTGTCATTGTCTTCATCGATGATATTCTGGTTTACTCCCAGACAGAGGAGGAGCACGCCGAACATTTGAGGCAAGTTTTGCAGACACAACGTCAGAACGAGTTGTATGCAAAGTATGAGAAATACGGGTTTTGGCTGAAGGAGGTCCAGTTTTTAGGACATACTATTTCCGACCGGGGAATATCTGTTGATCCGGGGAAGGTATCCGCGGTGAGGGAGTGGGGACAGCCCACGACACCGACTGAGATTTGTAGTTTCTTGGGCCTAGCAGGATACTACAAAAGGTTTATTTGGGGTTTCTCGAAGATAGCAGGTCCTTTGACACATCTGACTCGTAAGGGTGTGCCATTCATCTGGAGTGATGCCTGTCAGTTGGCATTCGATGAATTGAAGGACAAATTGACCTCAACACCTGTGTTAGCATTGCCGAGACCGGGAGTTGAGTATTTGGTTTACACCGATGCGTCTTTGCAAGGACTTGGAGGTGTATTGCAGCAGGAGAGACAGGCCATAGCTTATGCTTCCCGTAAGCTTAAGCCTCATGAGAAGAATTACCCCACACATGATTTGGAGTTGGCGGCAGTGGTATTTGCCCTACGGATTTGGAGGCACTATCTTTTGGGGGAGAAGTTCCAATTGTTCACGGACCACAAGTCCCTATAGTACCTACTCACGCTGAAGGAGTTGAACATGCGGCAAAGGAGGTGGCTTGAGTTTGTGTAGGACTACCAGTTCGATATCCAGTATCACCCGGGTAAGGCTAACGTGGTAGCAGACGCGTTGAGCCGTAGGCCAGCAGATGAGGTGGAAGGGGTGTGGAAGGAAAAGTGGAAGGATTTGGGACACCAGGATGCAGTGGACCGATCTTTCATGTCTGTGATGACCGTTACACCGCAGATTGTCACGAAGGTAGTACGGGCTCAGGATAATGACTCGTTCTGTCAGGAGCAAATAGTTCGATTACTAGAAGAGGGAGACGAGTCCTATACCGTTAGCTCAGACGGGGGATTACGCTTTAATGGGAGATTGGTGGTTCCGGAAGGGGAGGAATTGCGACACGAGGTGATGGCAGAGTCGCACGGCTCACGATTCGCGATACATCCCGGAGGGGACAAAATGTACCAAGACATGAGACGCCAGTATTGGTGGAGCGGTATGAAGAGAGATATCGCTGTGTTTGTTTCGAAATGCACCACTTGTCAGCTAGTAAAAGTGGATCATCAGAGACCTACAGGACTTCTACAGCCGTTGGAGGTTCCGAGGTGGATGTGGGAGAGCATATCCATGGACTTTATCACGGGGTTGCCTACGTCGCATAGGGGTCACGACTCCGTTTGGGTAATTGTGGACAGGTTGTCCAAAGTCGCTCACTTTTTACCCGTAAGGACTGACTACACTACGGGACAGTATGCCCAGCTCTTTATTTAAGAGATTGTGAGACTTCACGGTGTGCCCCTAAATATCGTGTCTGACAGAGATAAGATATTTGTTTTGCGGTTTTGGGAGAGTTTCCAGGAGGCCATGGGCACGGAATTGCGGTTGAGTACAGCTTGTCATCCGCAGACCGATGGGCAGACCGAGCACACAAATGAGATGTTGGAGGACATGCTACGCATGTGCATTATTGACTTTGGAGGTGGATGGGAGCAATACCTTCCACTGGTAGATTTTGCTTATAATAACTCCTACCAGTTAACTATTGGCATGGCTCCGTTTGAGGCGTTGTACGGTAGGCCTTGTCGTTCCCCAGCATATTGGTTGGAGGTGGGGGACAACAAACTACTTGGGCCGGAAGTGATTCAGGATACTTCGACAAGGATTGAGTTGATTCGGAGTCGCATTCGGGTAGCTCAAGACCGGCAGAAAAGTTATGCTGATGCGAAGAGATGTTTCAAGGAGTTCCAAGTGGGGGACCAGGTTTTGCTCAGAGTATCTCCTATGAAGGGGATTATGCGTTTCGGGAAGAAGGGAAAGTTGGCACCGAGGTATGTGGGGCCATTTCCTATTATTGAGCGGATTGGACCAGTTGCGTATAGACTTGGGTTACCAGAGCACTTACACCGGATTCACGATGTGTTTCATATTTCCTCGCTAAGGAAATATCTCAGAGATGATTTGGCTCATTCTCACATCGCTTTGGAGGAGATTGATCTACAGCCTGATAGCTCCTACGAGGAGGGGCCGATTGCTATTTTGGACCGAAGTGAGAGGAAGCTGCGGTCAAAGATAGTTCCGTTAGTGCGTGTTCAGTGGCGACATCACAATGTCGAGGAGTCCAGATGGGAACGCGAGGATGATATGCGCGAACGTTATCCAGACTTTTTTTTATCAGGTACTTTCTAGTTCCGAATTTCGGGACGAAATTATGTTATTAGGGGGGAAGTATGTAATACCCCGTATTTTTGGCGATATTTATTTTGGGATTAATTAATTTAATGAGAATTAATTGGGAATTAATCCGGATAAAATACTAGCAAAATGTGAGTTGTTATTTGACTATATTGAGTATATATGATGATATATGAATATTGAATTATGAAAATTATCGTGAGATTTATATACGGCAATTTGGACATTTTATTGGGACGCGTGAGACAGTCGCGTCAGGATATAATTATTTTAATCATAAAAGTGAATTTAAATTCTATTAACCGTATGTTCATTTTGAGTGCGCCAACGCGTCCGGAAGGGTCGAGATAGTCAGAAAACACTAGCCGGGGGTTTAGTTTGGGTCCCGGGATATTTTTAGGCCATACCGGCAACATATAGGGGTAGTTTGGTAATTTTGCATTTTTGAGTATTAAAAGTGACGAAAATTAGTAAATTATATCTGATGTGGATTTGACCCACTAAACCACTAACCAACCCATGTTAACCCAATAGGCTACGTAGGTTATTAGAATTTAGGTTTCTAATTTTTCCCAAAACAAACCCTAGCCACCATAGCTATTGGAGAAGAAAGCTTGGAAAGAGAGAGATAGAGGAGAAAAGCTTGGAGAGAGAGAGAGCTTCATCAAATCGTCATCAAAATCAGAGATTAAATCAAGGCAAGTGATTTAATTCCGTTTAATTCAGAGAATGTTTCTTCCATGTTAGATAATTCTAAGATTTACATTTGTTCTTGAAAGTTAATGAAAAACCCATGAGTTTGGAATTAGTATACTATATTTTGAGGAAAGGATTGCATGTAGAATCGTATTTAGAGGACTAATATGATGTTGATATATCTTGCAAGAAACAAAAATGGATTTAAGTGGATAAATTAAAGACTTAAAATTTTAGGGTTTATGTTCTTGAGATAAATTGGGGAAAAGTGTAGAGACTTGTGATTCAATGATGATTAGGACGAATTAATCCTTTAAAACACGTTAATATGTGATTATAATATGTTTAGGATTGATTAGAGACCTTAAAACATTGTTGGGATGAATTTTAGAGGAGAATTGAGGAGTAGAAATTGGTGAAAAACGAGTAGAAAATTCTGGGCTTGAATCTGGCCACTCGTTAGAAGACCTACCCAGGTCATTCGAACGAGCTCGTTCGAACGAGATTCTAACGAGTCGACCATTGACTTCTAATGAGGGTGAAGTTCGTTCGATAAGATCGTTCGAACGAGATCTCGTTAGAAAGCCCACTTCGTTCGAACGAGATCTCGTTAGAAGACTCAGTTCGTTCGAGCGAAGTCTCGTTCGAACAACCACGTTCGAACGAGACTTCGAACGAGTAGACAGTTTAGGATTTTTAGCCTGTTTTGATCCCGAGTGCCCAGTAACCTTGTGTATAGGTAGAGATAGCCTTCCCTTGATGAGTAATTGATATATTTGGGATGTTTGGGATATAATGAGGAGTCAAACCTAGAAGTGTAGTTTGAACCTAAGGGAAAATGTGAAGTAGGACGTGAGTGTCTATTACGATGTGAGCTATTGACGACCTAATTAATTATATTAACCGGGGACATATAAATGGTATAATATTATATGTCAGTACGAGAAGAGATATGTACCGATATATTATGGTGATTACTAAGACGTGTGCATACTTAGTATATATGTATTAATTTTATGTGTATGACATACCTACCATACTTGCTATCACGGGAGGTTTGCGTTCGCTTAGGGCCCTCTAATCCTTGTGTTGCCCGGATTTAGACTGGTTACCTCGATGAACATAGGTCAGAGAAGGAATTATTGGGATGTTAATAAGTCTGCTGATCGTGGGAGCGTAGGTATGTGCGTGACCCATGTGATGTGACTATGTTCGCCTCCATTATTTGTGATTTGCGTTATCTGAACGATTCCTAAGAGATTCGGAATGCGTGATCCTTATGTACGTGATGTACCGTGATGGATAGCAGAGTATGTGTGCACCGCAGCTTAGTCTCGGGGTGCTTATATTATATATTTATGTTGTGGAAAATATACACTTTATTATGGGAATTTTCATATGGTATTGTGTGTATAAATTTGGAAAATATAAAAGGGATAATCTATAATGAGTTGTGTTGCTTTTATGGGAGAAACTGAATTTACATTAAGTCCCTATTTATATGAGATCGTTATAATGTAAATGGGAACCGAGTAATAAGAGTAGAACCTATGACAGTCTAGCTAGATATGATGTCACTTAGCTAGGTATTAGTGTCATTTTAGATGGGTACTTACGTTAGGAGTGCACATTTAGTCGAGAGGTGAGAATTTCATGTGAGTGCACGTCCTAACATGTACTATGCATTTAATGTTTTAAATGTTTTTAAGGCACTTAAAGGTTTTTAAAATATCTCCACATTCGGGCTCTGACCCGTTTGCTTTCAAATCTATTTTCTTGTAAAACCATTTTAGGTGCCCAGCCACAAGGACACCACGCATAGGATTCTCATTCCGATGACGAGCTGTAGCTGTTTGTGGAAGTTACAGGGATTTGCTTTTAGACGCTTCTATCATTTGGATTCCATGTTCAGTATTCCTCAGTTGTAGGGCATGTTGCCCAAATTCTATTAGAGACATTTCCATTTCAGTTTTTCAGACTTTGGCATGTATTAATTCAGTATTCAGTATTTCGTTACTTATTTCAGTTGTGGGATTTGTTGTGAGGAGTTTTTCCTTCGGATTTATTTATATCATGTGATGGTTATTCTATAATTTCGTTATGGTGAATGGTGATATTATTCTTACTTTAAATCTTTACTGCATGTTAATCAGACTTTAATTAAAATTTGACAACTTACTTTTTAAATACTAGGTGGTTAGTAATAAGAAAATGTTTTCTACAGTGATGCTATTAACTGAGCCAACTTAGCATTTTGATTTAATTTAATAAAGGAGTAGCTACCCGGTATTTAATTAGTTGGGGTGTCACACACACACACAGACACACACACACACATATATATATATATATACACACACACACACACACATATATATATATATATATGTAAGAGAATGAAGTTTAGGGAAAATAGAAAATGAGAGAAAAAGTAAAGACTAAGACTTGAGTCTCGGGTTTTACCGCGAAATGCCTACGTAGCCTATAGAGGCATCAAAGTCCACGTAGTTCACATACGAAACGAGGGGTGGGGTTTATCCCATAAATCCATCCAGGGATTCTCTTATTTGTGTGTGTGTGTGTGTAGAAAAAGTGTTTTAGTTGTGAGGGAAGTGTAAGAAAAGTATGAGAATTCCCGTTTGGAATTTATGAGCAAACCCTTTTTTTCTTATTTTTTGGGTTTTTATTTATATGAAAATAAGAGATGTGCAATACTACTAAATAAAAACTATATTAGGATGTGTGAGATGAGATAATAAAGGCACTAAGTAACAAAACAAGTTATTGCAATTTTATGAGAATTTAAGGAGAGAGTTAAGAAAATTGGACCTTCTTGAAGATCTTGAGCTTGACCTTGAATGTTGGAGAGCAACCCTTAGACTTGGATGATGATGGAGAGTAGTGAATTCATCAAGTTTGATGAAAAGGATGATCAAAAGTGAAGGTTGGAAAGGGATTTGGGTGTAGAAATCACGTTGGCTTCGAGAGAGGTTTTCAGGATTGGTTGAGAGTGGTTTATATCTGATCTGTGCGCACTTTGCAAGTGAGGTCAGAGCCTCCTTTTTATAGGCCTAGGTCATTGACGATCGACATAGCCCTGTTCCTGCCGTTTGACATGTGCGTTTAGGCACACTGCCGATAGGCAGGGTCTGAGACCTGCCGTTTGGTAGTATTTTTCAAACCTTTTTGGTAAATCGGTCACAGAACGCAAATCGTTGATCAGAATTATGCATGGGGTGGACCATTGGAAAGGTAATTCAGAGACCTTTGAAGTCCTTTGGATCGCTCCCAGGTTCAGGAGTTGACTTTGGGTCAAATATGGCTTGGAAGCATTCATCAATCCATTAGACGGGGAACTGTTGGACACAAACAGATCATTCGTCCGCATGGTAAGTTCGAATCGCACACGGGGAGAACTGTTGGAAAGGTTAGGAGATGTAATTCGACATTCCAAAGAGTTTGATCTGGTTTGGGGAGTTGACTTTTGGTCAACCGGGCCCTGGAAGCATTCGATGACCTTTTGGAGTTAAATGGATTGTTAGTTCATATCGTAAGTCAGAATCGTGCACGAAGCGGACCGTTGGAAAGGGTATTTAGTGACCTTTTAAGATTCATTTAGTCTCGGTCAAGCTGAAGAGTTGACCTAGGTCAAACAGAGCTCGAGAGTACCCGGTGGCCTCCTGATTGAGTCTCGAGGGAAATAGGTTATCCGTCCGCATGGTAAGTCGGAATCACGCACGGGATGGATCATTGGAAAGGGGTTTCAGTGCCATTCGGAGATTCATTTAGCCTCAGTCGAGCTGAAGACTTTGACTTTTGGTTAAACGGAGCCTGGGAGTGCCCGATGGCTTCTAGGTCAGTACCCGGGGTATGACCCGGTTTAGTAGTGATGAAGGGAGGTGCTAGGGACCTAAGGAGAGTTTTAGGGGGTAACAGAATGGGGTGTCTACAACTGGCATTATCTTTTCTTGAGAGATGTTCGTCTCATACAACGTGCTGATGGGTGTAGAGGGGCTTGATGATAATCTTGTGATTAAAAATAACTCCCCCTATTAACAGAAAAATCCCAAGAGAAGGAAGAGCATAAAGGCAGCGAATAAACTCAGTAAACAAGCTCAAGAAAGAAGCTTAGCAAAGAAGCACAGTGAGGGAGCTCAACGAGAGAGATCAACGAGAAAGCTTACCAAGAGAGCTGATCTTTATCTTCCATTTCGATTACTTAGTCAAATGACATCTTTTAATTGCATTGATTGTAAGCTGTAACGGTTTTAACTTTCAGTGTGAGGTCAAACTATACTCCTGAGAGATTAAGCCTGGAAGGGCTTGGGAGAGCTTACATGCTCTACCGAATGACTTCACCATGGGAACTTCAGAGGGACTTAGTTTGGAGGATTGATAATTAAGGAAGTATTAAGACTTGTCTTAACCATTTTAGATACACCTGGTAAAACACTGAGAGACCATTTTTCGTAGAAGCTTATGCAGAGTAACTTTGAGTTCCATCTTACATTAAGCCTTAAGCCAAACAATGCTCTATCAAAGGTCACATATACTTTAAGTGATGTCACGAGACACCTACCCACTGTCCAATCCAAACTTGAGTAAACCCTTGTTGTATTGGGGTTGTTAGACGATTTGGTGAACTACCACTGTCGCGATTGTCCTTTGGCGCACAATTGGTAGCCACAAGGTATGTACGAGCATTTAATGATTATAACGTACGATGGGATGACCCACCAGGCATTTAATCCTTGTGACTTAAAGTGTGAGGGGATTGTCTTTCACATTAATGAGGACTGAGACCTCTTAAGAGAGGGGTGGGGCTATTTATTAACCTCAACCACTTTCGAGAAGAGAGAGTTCTTCTTAGAGAGAGAGAGAGAGAGAGAAAATACACTGAGAGAAAAGAAGTTATTCAAAAATAGAGTTTATTCACCCACCATTGACATTTATTATGAAGATTTTATTAGCTAACAAGAGGCATTGAAGGTTGTTGATGTGTTGGGTGTCTACCAAGGTGTATCTAGGGTGCTTGCTTCTCTCTCCCTTTGACTGAGTTGTTTATGTGGTTTTTTATTTTTATTTGAGTTGTACACAAGTGATTTGTGAGTTCAATTTGAGTGTTTTTTTATACAATATTATGTGTTCATTTGTGGGTTGTTGAGGATATTTGGGTTAGTGTTTTATCACCATATCTATAGGGGTTATGCCTCTGATTATATTATAATACTCTCAGTCCCAAGAGGACCCCCTCTTACATTTGACGAATCTGTTGAGTAGGTATTCTTCTAGAAATATAGTGCAAGAAGAAGCAAGGGATCTTAAAACCTGTAGAGATGGAGTGCCTCGGGTGGAGGTTCCCCAAGTCTAAACGACGATAGGAGTCCCAATGATGACACAAGCTTTCATTAGTGTTATGATGGGACCAGTCCAGATGGCCCATCTGATGGGTGGATTTATGGAGTTTTTACAGACTCCCAGAGAAGTAATGGATTTCAGGTGAGGGATGGACCCCATCTATTTTGTCACTCCAATGGAGGCTCCGATAGCACCATCAAGTGCAATTCCAACGGGCGCAGTCCCACGACCACTATCCCTACCCCCATGCCAATAGAGGGCACTCCAAACATGACCAGTATTCCACCTATGGTACCTCAACCCAGTGTTCCAATGGTTAAGAAGGTTCCTTCATCTTCCTTGGAGGAAATGAGAAAGGAGATGCTGAAGATTATAGCAACTTCCTTTTTATCAGTTAGTGAGGTAGCTTCAAAATATGATGATTTTCATACTCCTAACTGAGAGGAGTGTAATGAGGAACCTTACCCCAAAGATTACGTGCGACCTATCTTTGACAATTACACTGGGAAATGAGGGAATCCTAAGGAAAACAGTAAGAGGTTCATGGAACATGGGAGTTCACTGCAATAACAAGAAGTTTCTTTTGAGGGAGTCTTATAAATCCCTCACTGATAAAGAATACAAAGGTACTCTCACCTTGCTACAACGAGTGTTTTAACGTGGGAGGAAATGAACATTTAATTTGTCCAGAAGTTCTTTCTAGAAGAGTATGAGTTTAGACAGATACAGTTGGCTAGGGAGAATCAACAGTCAGGTGAAGAGGTTGTGTCATACATCCTAAGGTTCAAGTAAAGGTCCCTCGATGGGAGGGAAGAGACCAAGGAGTCCAAATTGTTCTAGATCTGGGCTAAAGGTTTGCTCCCGGAGTACATTTTCCATCTGATAAACAAAACCCGTGAAGAAAATTTTACGGCATTCCTAAAACCTATAAGAAACATATCTTTGGTGGTACGCCTGATCCCTATCATGGCGCCAATAATGTTCAGGCAACAAGTATATCCCGTTGGGGGATGTGGCCAGTCACCATGATAATAAGCCTTTTTTGCGTATGGTCGTTGTCTTCAAAAGTCAATCTCAAAATTCCCTTGATTACCTACAAAACTTGTTTAAAACAACTCGTATTGCGGTAAGTACGAGTATCAATCCAACTTTCATGGTGAAACAATTAATGTAAAAACTTGCAATTCATTTTTATTAAATATTTTTTTATTTTATTATTATTTTTTAAAGACAATTTCAAGGAAAAATTAACTAATAAATGCTAAAAATTATCAAATGACTAAATAACAAAAAATGATGTGCAATCGAGTGTGAAAAATGTGAGAATGTCAAGAGATGAGATTATACTGCATTATCAATTAGTTAAATTTCTCAATTTATTAATTTGAAATATTTTGAGATAGTATTAAATCGATAATCTAACTCTCGTTATAATTATAAATTTAATAATAACTTTTTCAGAAAACTAATTTAAAAATGTCACATGATGAAAAATTAAGAATTATATTATTTTCAAGAAAAATACCCGCAAGGATCAATTTAATAAAAATAGTATCAATCCTCAAATTTCAACACCAAATTAATATTTAGATTTAGGAAAAACATATCTCTAGTTCGATCCCTAAATTCAAACATTAATTTATACAATTAATTTACAAACTCTGGTTATATAAATTAATTGGTGACAGTCAAAAATTAATTTTCCTAGGAATATAGCATTAATGAAATCAATTAATTAAATTAATATCCTACGCAGTGCATCCCACCCCTTGAACATGGTGTTTAGCCAAACATTCTTATGTGTGCATAAACAACAATCAAGCATATGTCAAGAAGGATATAAATTGAAAAGAGAAGGAAGAAATACGATACGGATTTTTTCCATAAATATGTCTTGAAATGCGCCTTGACATGCGTCCAACTTCTTCACAATTTTCAGCACTTGATTACAAAAATAAAAATAAAAACTAATCCTAAAATTTATTCTAACACTAAACTAATTTTTTTTTGGAATTTTTTTAGGTTCCTAACTATACAAAATATATACAGAGAACTTGTCTCCTTTATTTGTCTCTCTCGTCTATCTTGTGCTGATAGTCTCCTCTGTATGAAGGTCCACTTTAAATAAGCTGCCACTTCTTTATAATCTACCCATGATTTTTGAGTTGAAGATTTGATGAGATTTGATTTTTGGCTAAGTCAAAAATCAATTAAGTAAGTTTTAAGGTGATCGAAAGGTTCGGTTTTAAAGGGAGTGAGATAAGGCTAGTGGTGTTAGGATCGGGTTGGAGATAAGGGGTCGAATGGAAAGTCCGGGTATGGGGATTTGGACATAGGTTCAATCGGGTATGGTGGAGTTGGGATCGGGTTGCGACTTGGGGGGATGTGGGTGGTTCTGGGTTTGGGCAAGGTGGGTTTTAGAGGTGATCGACCTAGGGGCTGCCTCATTTTTTTTTACACGATTTTTCTTTTTTTTTTCTTTATTTGGTTTAATTTGGGATTTGGTTTTGGGTAACATGGTTTTGAGGTGGTGGTTCATGTGAGTTAATGGGTTTGTTGGAGTAATAAGTGGGTAATTTGTTGAATAAGGATGGTGGAGGTGAAATGGGTTTTTTGGTTATGGTGGTGGGTTATGGAGTTTTAGGAGAGAGAGAAGAAGATGGGGAGGAAGATGATGGGTTAGTCTTGAGTGTGTGAGGATGTAGATTAGTTAGTGTGTGGGTGAGGGTGAGGGTTGTTTTAGGTGTATGTGAGTGTGTATGGTATTAAGGTGTAAGTGAGTGTGTTTAATTTGGGCACCTAAAAAAAATAAAACAATCTAACTAAAGAAAATTAAAATTAACAAAACTAAAAAAAAATAACGTCCTAATCTAAAAAACACTCAAATAATAAAATAAAAGAAATAAAAACTAAAAGTCTAAAAATGAAATAAAAAAATAAAAACTAAAGGCCAAAAAAAATAAAATCTAATAAGACTAAAAATAACTTCCTAAAAACTAATCCTAATAAAATAAAATAAAATAAAATAAAGATTAAAAATTAAAATTTAAAAGATAATAAAAATTAAAAAATCAGAATAAAGAAATATAAAAATAGGAAATAAATCCCAGAAAATTCTAAATAAATCTAAATTAAATCCTAAAAATAAAAATCTAAAAAACTAATAAAGGTACAAACTCAACACACACCGGGCTCGGGGTATGGACTGGGCTGGGTCTGGGCTAGGTGTAGGCTTAGGTTTGGTTCAGGAAGATGGTTCGAGGCATCAGAACTCTTCTGGGCAAGCTCAATGGGACTTCTGACTTCTCGTCCGCTTTGAATTTCTTCATTTATCACTTTTGACCGCTATTGAGCCGCAATTGACTTGATTTAGCATTATTTGTACCGCAACTACGTATTGACCTGAGAAATAAACAAATACGAACAGAAGGCCATTTTTATTTAAAATGAGCGACTAAAATGCATCTATTCAGGGCATAAATTTTACACTTTTGAGTGCTTATCACACCACAAATGGGTTATGTAGATGGAGGAGAGGAAGGATCCAAGCAACCGAATAATGATAACAAGAGGAAATTTGATAGATAAAGAGAGAACTCACCCCTATTTCCTTTCACTATCAAGGAGGATGTTATATGTTACAATGCCATACTACAAGGAGGGGCAACCTATTTAGCCAAGGATGCTCCAACTATAGTGCCAGAACCACAAGTAAGGGAAAAACCTAAGTACTGTCAAATACATTGGAATATCAGTAATCCAACAGTGTCATGTTTCACTCTGAGTAATATCATCAATAAGAACAAGAAGGCAGGGACTTTGAAGATCGCTCAAGAAAATGTCAACAATAACCCATTATCAGCACATGCAGAAAATCTAGTGGTGGTGGCCTATGACGAGGAAGCTGAAAGAGAAGTTAGAGAGTTAATGGTGGAGTAGGAAGAGTTTGAGGAAGCCCTAGAAGATTGCACAAGGGGAATGGATAATGTCGTGATATCCTATGATGAAGTAAGTGAGAGGGATGTAGAGGAAGTGTACAACATTGATAATGAAGAGATATATCAAGGATTGGAATACCAAGATGTATTGTAGTCACCCAAGTTCACGCTATTCTTCGATGAAGTGGGAATGCCCAAGGAGAGCGGGCTGAAGATCACTCAGGCAATTTTAAATATTGCCCAAAAAAATATAGTTTCATCGTTGAGGTGGAAAGGACCTATGGCTAGGCTAGCGAGGAAGTTTTTTTTCGAGGTGACTTTCTCTGACGCTGATAGAGCAGTGAGGTTCCCTTACAACAGACCACTATACGTAATGATGAGAATTAATGAGGTAAGATTTATGAGAGATTTGATGGACGGGGGAGCTTCCATAAATAGCATGCCTATCAACTCATTTTATGATTCTAACATCTCTGACGCTAGGTTGATACTAATGCCTTTGGTGATTTTCGATTATGACAACTAGTCTTTAAAGTTAATTAGGTATATGAAAGTGGGGAGAGTGATGGGGAATCTCACTTCACATATCAAATTCCATATCATTAAGAGTGGAACTTCTTATCATCTTTTGATAGGAAGGGTGTGGATGCACAACCATGGATAAGTTCCTTCGATGTACCACCAGTGTGACAAGGTGAATGTAAAGGGAATAGAGATTGTAATACAGGTAATCAAGAAGCCGTTTGAACACAAGGAGGCTCACCTGGTTGATGTTGCATTTTACACAAAATTGGAGGAAGATGCACGAGTACATCGAGACGCATGGAGTGTGTCAGAGTCCCCTCTATCATAGAAAGGATGGGGCTTGTGAACGATCGAAGTGATGAAGAGACAAGCGTACGAAAAGGAGATGCAGAGGTTAACAGTGCAAGACCTAAACCTCAAATTATCTCTAAGAAATTGAGAAATAGGATGAGTCCCATGGATTGATCCCATTGAGCATAAGGTCAAACGGCACAGTGTACTGATTAGATTTTTAGGAGACATGCTAGAAGAAGCTTAATGAGAGAGGAAGAGGAAAGTAACTGCATTGGTCAACCATCGATGAAAGAAGGTACAAATGGAGGATGAAAGGGTGGTATATCGCCTCTAAAGGTGTGAGCGGGAGGTTGAAGGAGCTTATAAAGAGGCTGGCGAAGAGATGAGTTCTTTCTGGTGGAAAAATAAGGGAAATATATAGTCATCAATAATTCCAACATATATGAGTTTATGGAAGAAGTGGAGGATGAACTGGAATACATGATGAATCGCCCAAAGCCATAAGTACAGGAGTTGGAACAGCTTGATCTGGATAAAGAAGGAGAAGATCTAAGGACCATCTTTATTTCGAATGATCTAAGCATAGAGAAGGGAGGGGCTTTGATTGAGTTGATTCGAGAGTACAAAGATGTCTTTCCATGGAAATATACTGAGTTTGAGGGGTTGGATGAAGAAGTAAGTTTCCACAAGCTGAACGTTATTCCTTTGGCCATACTAGTGAAGCAAGCTTCGAGGACTTACAAGCTGAAGCTAGATATGAAGATTAAGGAAAAGGTGCAACGGATGTTAGTGGTAGGGTTTATCAAATAGATTCAACACCCTCTTTGGTTGCCTAGAATTATCCCAGTGGATAAGAAGGATAAGAATCAGATAAGAATTTGTGCAGATTTTAGGGATTTGAAAAGAGCTTTCACGAAGGATGAGTTCACTCTTCCTTCTATTGACAACTTGATCGATGCAACTACTGTGCATGAAATATACAACTTTATGGATGGGTACGTGGTATACAACCAAATCAAAATGGACCCAAATGATGCGAAGAAAATAGCATTCGAACTTCATTGGGTAATTTTATGTACAAAGTGATGCCTTTTGGGTTGAATAATACTGGAGCCACATACTAGAGAACAATGATGAACATTTTCCATGACTTATAATATTTTAAAATTTTATATGGATGATTTGGTCATCAAATCAAAAAAAGGAGGAGTTTCATTTGGATGATTTGAGGAAAGTGTTCAATAGGTGCAGGAAGTAGAAGCCAAACATGAATTCGTTGAAGTGCGCATTTGCAATAACGAGCGGGAAGTTTCTAAGCTTCATGGTGGATCAGGAAGGACTGCAGATGGAACAAGACAAACACTGAGCAATTCTTGAAATGCCACGTCCAAGAAATGTGAAGGATTTCAAGAGTTTCCTAGGCAATGTCTCCTATCTCAGAAGGTTTATTCCAGGACTGATTGAGATAACTCATCCATTGATGGATTTATTAAAAAAGGGCACAAAGTTCAAATGGTAAGAATCTCACCAAGAATCCCTCAACAAGCTGAAGAAATTACTCACTTCTCCACATACGATGATTCCTCCCAAGGCAAGGATACCGTTGCAGCTCTACTTTACCTCTACCACCAGGTCTATCGGGCCTATCTTGGCACAAGAGATTAATGAGAAAGAAAGACCAACCTACTATTTGAGTAGGATCATACATGGACCTAAGGCAAGGTGCACTATAATAGAGATGCATTGTTTAGCCTTAGTGTTCGTAGCTTAAAAACTTAGACATTATATGTTATCTTTCACAATTCATATTGTAACAAGATGCGATTGTATTAAGTTTTTATTGGCAACAACTATTTTGATTGGAAGAGAAGCTAGGTGGTTCCTCATTCTTTCAGAATATGACTTGAAGTGTGTGGTTCCTCGTGCGATCAAGAGCCAAACGTATGAAAACTTATTGGTGATCTTTCCATCAGGGATATTTGAGCCACCTCATGAGAGAATTCTAGGAGATCATTTGCAGGCAAATTTTTTGGATATAAACTTGGAAGAATGGACAATGGAATTCGATGGTTCCTCGATGAAAAGAAAAGGGGGAGCAGGGGTTATTCTCTTTAAGGAGAAGGAGGATTTTTTCCTTTCCTACAAGTTAGATTTCCCTTGTTCCCATAATTAATCAGAGTATGAGGCGTTAGTACTAGGATTTCTATAAGCTCTTCGAAGAGGCATCATCTCACTGTGCATCAAAGGTGATTCGAACTTAGCGATCAATCAAGTAAATGGGGAATATGCATTAAAGCATCTCAGCCTAGCACCCTACAGAACAATTGTCCAATGGATGATTGACCATTTTCATCAGGTTAAAGTAAAGAGGCATCTTAAAATGATAAATAGACATGCTAATGCTTATGCCACTATTCCTCAGAAGGTAGCCATGAATAGCAATACAACTACGATGGTGATACAACGAAGAACAATTCCCTTAGTTGTGCAGTCAATCTTGCCAATGAAGATGATTCATATTGGAGAGGTGAGGTTAGGAAGCAGTTGGAGTCTAGAGAGGAAAATATGGAACTTAGATAGTTGGCACAATACTTTCCAAGCCAAGGAAGTTTGTAATTCAAGAATATGAGAGGATATCTATCAAGATGCATCAGGCTAGAGGAAGAAGAACACAAGTTGAAAAATACACAATAAACACTGCGAGATAACTGAGATCCCTCTGTATAGAAGAATCCAGAAAGAGGGATAATTCTAGACAACGATGAAGTAAGATGCTGTAGAGGTACAACGCGAGTGTGATAAATGTTAACTTTTCTTCAGGTAGCTGAATGTCACTTCGTTGAGGCTTAAGAAGATTGGAGGCACCCTTACATTGATTTTATCAAAGATGGAGTTGTTCCTTAGGATAAAATGGATGATATGGGACACAGGAGAAGGGCCCCATATTTCTACGTTCAAGAGGAGCAGCTATATCGCAAAGGATACTTTAACAGGCCTTTACTATGCATCATAAGGGAGGAAGCAACAAAAGTCTTGAAGAAAGCTCAAAAACCAGATCACATCAGAAGGTCGAAGCTATATGAGTAATTAATGACCTTGAGTTATTATTATCCAATCATGGAGAAGGATTTTACTGAGTTTGTTCACAAGTGCAAGGCGTTCAAGTTGCATGGATCCATGTCCCCTCGGTGGACTTGCACTCATTGTCTACTCTTTACCCATTTAATACTTGGGCGTTTGACCTGGTAAAGGAAATACATCCATCCTTATGAGGAAAGAGATAGATACTAAAGCCAACAAAGTGTTTCACTAAGTAGTCTTAGGCAATACCTTTGAAGAGAAAAGTAATAGGTATGGTAGCAAAATTTATCAGGGATTATTTAATTTTTCGATTTAGGATTTAGAAGGTCCTTTTATCTAATAATGGAACCCTATTTGTTAACAAAGGAGTAACGATGCTCATAGAAAAATACTCCATTCTTCACCACACCTCAACGGTGGCATACCCTAAGGGCAATGGTCAAGCAGAGGCAACTAGCGAGACCTTTCTCAACATTTTAGCTAAGATGATGGAATATTTCCCAGGGTAGTAGGATGACAAGATTCTAACAATCCTATGGGACTATCGAACAATGAAGATGAATCCAATAGGGTATACACAATTCTCACTGGTTTTCAGAGCTGAAGCCATTTTTCCAGTAGAACTGGAAGTCCCCTTGGCCAGATATGGCTTGCAAAGAAACATGCTCCCTCAAAGTAGACATGTTTATTTGAAAACGCTTGATGAGCACAGAGATAACAAGATGAAAAACTTCCAAATGTATACAAAATAGATTTCCAAGGCATATGAAAACTTAATAAGACCACGAAAGTTTGTGAGGGCCCTTAGTTTTAAAATCAGTTGTGAAGCACATTCGAGGCCTCCCGTTGCCCAAATTTTCTGCCAATTGGGAAGGACCTTTCATAGTGAAGGAGGTTCACGATTTAGGTTATTGTTCAATCTAAAAGATAGAAGAGGACTGACCGTCCAAAATTAATAACAAGTGGTTAAATGTCTATCATGTCTAGAGTGATGTCACCCGAGTTGGAATTTTGTATTAAGCTATTCATTATCATTTTACAGTGTAATATCTTTTTTTTGTTGTTATTTCATTTCTTATAAGATGTTAAAGTTATAATGGAAAGAATAGACTGTAAAGTGTAATATTCTTTTATTCTTTTGCAATGAGAATATAGCAGAAATAACTTGAAAGATAACTTGAGACATAATGTGGCCAAAAAAAAATTTGGCTTTCAAAATTTACAAGTATGGGAACTACCGCCCTTGAATTAAGTGTAAGTATTGAAAAAATAATATACATTTACACCGAATGGCCTCAACCTAGAAGAAACCAAAGATCTGGGGAGGAGAAGAAGTCCCCAGGAAGGCCCAAAGAAGCTTGTAGGCATGTTTGTTGGGTAGAGATGGAACCCTCGAGCCTGGTTTGGACTTGAGCGCATTAGATGACCAAAGCTTCCTATTTTTGCATAGCTTTGGATAGAGCTTCCTCCAATGATTTCATCTCTTGATCAAGAGCTTCTAATAAAGGCACCAACTCAATTAATGCGGCTTCTTATGTTCGTTGGGCCTCCATAAGCTTTTGATACATCTCCCTCTAACTTTTTAACCTGGAGACCTTCAGCAGTTTCAAATGATTGATCAGCCAACCAAAATTGAACCCATCCTTGGTCAATTCTCTCTAATTACCCAAGTATTAATTAATGAGGGTCCTAGAGAGATTAACAATCTGAGTATTCACGATCTTTTCAATAATGCTGGCCATACTGTGGATCCTGTCATTCATCATCACCCGGTTGGATTGTAGACAGCCAACGATAAAAGTCTCTGGATGGTTAGAGGCCAACTACTTTATGATTTCTCAATAGATGGCTGGAATTTTTGGAGATTGTTGAAGGACCCGAAGACAAAATTCAAGATGAGCCAAATCAGGTAGAGGAACCTCACACTAGGACTCACTATCAACTAGAATATCAGTATTGGAACCACGATTGTTATGACTTGACTCATTTAAGGAAGCGGGTTCTCAAAAGGGTGAGACAATGGGAAAAGGAGCACACTCAGGTTGCCCTTGAGCAAGTGTGGGCTCCCTCGTGACCTGAAATGAGATACATAAAAGTAAGATTTTGAGAAAATCTTAACAACTGTTTTTCATTGTTAAATCACCTCGTAGGTGTGAGATTCTGAGAAAATCTTAACAAGTGTTTTTTCATTGTTAAGTCACCTCGCAAGTGTGAGATTCTGAAAAAAATCTTAACAATTGGTTTTCATTATTAAGTTACCAATGGGTGTGAGTTATGTTTTCTATATTATTTTGAAACATAGGCATAACGCTAACACTTATGAAAATAAAATGAAAGGAAAGGAAAATAGAAATTACCTTAGCAACAGGAACACCACCATAAGGAGCATCAACCTCCATACCCCTAAGGACCTCAGATGAACCTTCTAGTAGAGGAACCTCAGACCCTTGTGAAGCAGCTTCTGGAAGAGGAACCTTAAGCTCTTGTAAAGAAGCTTCTCACAGACGAACCTCAGGCCCCTGTGAAGCTATTTCCCCAAGAAAAAGCACAAGTGCCAAAACGAGAGAAGTCATTACTGAAGTTTCTTGAGCCCTACCAGTCTCAACCACCATAGAGGTCAAAGGAACTGATAAGCACCCAAACGTGTATATTTCATACCCCGAATAGACGTATTTTAATTGCTAATTCTTGGTAAAATTGGGTCTTCTGCACGTCATAATCTTTTGTGTAGGCTTGTTTGCGGTTTCAAAGGTGTTATTTCCAGGAAAATTGCAACAAGAAAGGGTTAAATAACCTCTCTCATAAACTAGCCTATCCCAAACCGAGCCTAAACCTACCCGGAACCCATGTGTGTTGAGTTTGTACTTTTATTAATTTTTATATTTTTATATTGAGTCGTTTTTATTTTTAGGATTTATTTAGGCTTTTTAGGAATTATTTGCAATTTTTTATATTTCTTTTTATTTAGTGTTGTTTTATTTGGATTTTTAGTTTTTAGTTTTTATTTTATTTTTATTATGATTAGTTTTTTTTAGGAATGTATTTTTTAGTTTAATTATATTATATTTTTTTGTTTTTATATATAGTTAATTTTTATTTTTATTTTCTTTTTATTTAGAGTCTTTTTAGTTTAATAGGTTTTACTATATTTATTTTTATTTTCTTTTTAGTTTGATTTTTTTTAGTTAGGATTTTATTTTTATTATTTATTATTTATTTTTTTTCGTTTAGATAATTTTAATTTCTACTTCTTTTTTAAGGTACACACTCGCACACACCATACTAAGCTATACCTCTACACGTACAAACCACACTCCCTCCATCATTAACCTCACAATACTCTCTCTCCTCTCACCTCGATAACCCAAACACAAACTCACACTCAGCAACCAAATCTACCCAACCTGAAACCTATATCTCAACCAACATAACCCGAAACCCCTTCTCCGGCATCCGACCTGCTGCTCCATAGCCATTTCCATATCCCGTAACCCGAATCCCAATCGAACCTGACCATATCTCCACATTTGCAGACTATCTGCTAACCCGAGCGTAACCCGACCAGCTCAAAACCAATCCCAATCCGAACCTGGAACCAAATTGGAGCAACTAGAGTGACCCGACCTTAACTCGCTCCAACTCCGGACCTCTGAACCAAGACCCGATCAGCCCCACACCATAACTCTAAACCCATTTCCCTTTTATCTCCCATGCCAAATCGAACCCATATTTCCAAAGACCCATTTTATCACTTCCACATCCATACCCACGATTTCTTCTTCTGCCAAAAACCCAAAGCCAAGACCAAGTCAAACCCAAAATAAAAACCAAATGCCAAACGAAAACTAATGACCCACATGTTTTAAAAAATCATTTACCCCACACTCCAAAATTACCGCCCAACTAACTCCTTTTACCCCAATACCCAAAATACCCTTTTAACAAATCTGATTTTTTCCCTCTCCCTTACCTCACACACCCCATGCACACTCTTATCTCTACCCAAACAACCCCTTAGCTCCTTTTGCATTATATAAGAATACCCAAGGCCATAAAAAAGGACATCACCTAGAAACCCTAAGAGGGTTTTGAGAAAGGAGACTAGAGAGAGAGAAACAACTTGAAAATAGTTTTTTTTATTTCCTTTTAATTTTTTAGATTGGCGAGTGATCAATTTGTTAGAGATTCAATTGAGTGTGTGTATATTATTGAAAATCATTTGGATGCTCAATTTGAATGGATGTTGTGCAAATTCAATGAGGGATTGGAGCTCAATTTCACTCAAAGAGATTTGGTTTGATTGTTCTATTTTCTATTTTCTATTTTATTGTTTTGTTTATTTGATTATCATGGTTCATATTATGTTAGGCTAAAAAAAACCTTTCAAGGGGTGGGATGAACCCATAATTTGATGTTAATTCATTTTAATTGTTTAATTACATTAAATTTCCCTTTGATAATTAACTTGGCACTCTTACTTTTGATTTACGCCTCGAGAGAGGGTAAATGATTTTCGAGAGAAAATTGAGATTATAGTTTTAGTTTCCATTTTAGAATCGAACTAGAGATAGGTTTTTCTAAAATATGGAATTATTTCATTGAATTTATACTCTACACTTATTTTTATTATTTAAACTAATTTAGCAAATCGATCCTAGCGGGTGATTTGCTAGATGATGTTTGGATCTACATTTCAAGAGCCGTAGGAGTGTTAAATTTAATTTTCTAAAATGTTATTATTAAAATTACATTTTCAACGAGAGTTGATTTGTAATTTTGATACTAGCTTGGGATATTTAATTTGAATGAGCTAATTAACTAAATTAACTAGAATTTATGGTATAATCCCATCTCTTGTTTTCTCTCACCTTGATTTCCTCACTATCTCATATTTTACATGTTCATTTCATTTTCATCACACTTTTTATTTAGTATTTAGATATTTGGATTTAGTTTAATATTATTTCACTACTCCTAAAAATTATTTTAATATTGGAAAAGCTGCAAAAAATAGAAAAAGTAAAAATCCAAAAAGAAAATAAAAATAATGAATTGCATGCATCTCTTGTATGTTTCACCCTCAGATTTGGATTGACACCCTTAATTACCCCTACACTCTAGTTTAATTATATTTTTATAGGTTATTGAAGCTTTTGATTAGATAGGCTTTCCACAACGACGACACACAAAAATCTATTTATCAGGAACCTCAGAGTAAGAGGGCGAAGTAGCTGTAACATCGAAAACCTGAAGAATGTGAGGGTGAGAATGTGAAGAAGCATCTTGAGAAGGCTGCACAAAATCACTTAGAGTTAATAATAGAAACACCACATGAGTCGGAGAAAATACACAAAGAAGATTATGGTTACCTCAGTAGTAATGGGGAAAGAAGCAAGGCCAATGATGGGCCTCACCAAAGGGAAGTGAAGTAATGAACCAGAAAGGATTGTGGCCAGTGAAGAAATAATAACCTAGAAAAATGAAGAAATATAACACTTATTATAGAAGAATTTAGGTTTGAAAATTGTTCATAAGGAGAATACATTACCTCTGGAGGACTTAAGATAATGGGAACCATTTCCAGAGGAAGCACAGGCAATTGGGACATCTCAGATGAAACTAAGGGAGTCTCATCTACCTGAGGGAAGGTCCCAATGGTGTCAAGGGATGTGGAAGCTCTGCATGAATCCTCCTTTGCACGCCGTGAAATAGAACTCCTAGAATATGTAAGTCCAGTCATGGAAGAACGGGGAGGAGGTACAACGGTCTTAGAAAGTCCAAATTGTCCTCCCATGAATAGATTTGTAGGAGGAGAATCTCCACCCGAGTGGCATTCTTTCAAAGACAAAGACAGATTATTTTGTGCTAAGTGTTAGAAAAAAGATATTCCTTACTAACATAAAAGTTATCAAAAAAGGGAAGTAACCTCTTGATCTAGAGAAGAGGGCGCCGAAAGAACTACATGAGAAGGAGGTGGTTAGAGAATCGTGGAGGCTCCTTCAACAGGTCCTTGCTCTTTCATAGAACTATCATCTATCTCTATAGGCTAAGTGGAAGGGGGAGGAGGATAGGTCCTAGGACTTAAAGGATGAGCTATGGGTTATGCCTCGTAAGTTTTTTTTTTAGTTTTCGTGCCTAAAGTCTTCTTTCTTCCAGAAAAACCACTAGCGCCAAATGTTACTTTGAAGCTTTCGCATCGCGAGGTGGCTCCCTTTGTGGGAAGTGCGATAATGGAAGGAAAAACAACCAAAGGAGGAATATGAGGGGTGTGTTGTTGAAACTGGCATTGAATCTGTTCGAGTTCAGCTTGAAAATTCTCTTAAAGTTCCTCGCGTGTAACTTCGGTCATTGCAGAGGGAAAAATAGTAATTGGAAAAAAACTAAAGGAGTGTTGTACTAAGAAGAACCATTGCTCTTGGATGTCTTTGATTTTTTGAAGGCTAGTTGAGAAGCCCCCTCGTTCGGAGAACCTTTGGTAGAAAGGGTCGGGGCAGGTTATTGTAAGGGAGGAGCCTTCTTGGGCTTTTGGGTAGTAACAACCATGGGGGTATAAGAAGGTAACTCGGTGTGAGGATCTTTGGGAGTGCTGCTGAGAGGGAACTCAATTATTGGAATGGCGTTACCTTTGAGACCAAGATACAAAGGAGGAAATGACATAACGTGTGGATAGATTGGAGGACTGAGAATGAATTGATTAATTTTAGTTAATGGCATTAGTAAATATTTCATAGCAGAGTGGGAACGCACATCACCTTTCCTCATGGAACCTGGACTGGTGATTTGGCCACTAACTTTGGAGCACAATGATGAAGAATCTGAGATGGTGTAATGGGAACAAGATTCGAAGAAGGTTTCCTTGGGGTGAGATGTCTGATAAACGAGGTAGGAGGCTCCTTGATCGTAGCCAAACTAGCATGAGAAATGATTAGGGTTGTAATGCTCTGACGTAATGCCCCATTAATTACAAGAAGGTAAGAAACCTAGGGCTAGAAGAAGAACTACGCTGAACGAGGGATCTTTATCAATGAGCTCCTTAGAGGTAACTTTAACTCTCCTAGCTTCGTGAGGGAAGAATGACCAAGAATGAGCATAAGTCTCATCACTGTACGACCTCATGATGAAATCATTAGACCTATCCAAGATTGGAAAAATGTCCTTACGACTTTTCTTTTTATGCCAATATAGTAGGCGATGGGGCTTGAGGTTGTCTTGAAACGACATCTTCACTTTTTTTGGCACTATCTTTGGAAATTGGGTATAGAGGAAACCCATTAGAAGAATTGTGTTGGTAAAATTTCCCACGTTGTATCAGATGAGGGAACGCTACATGTCAAGATGAGTCATGTCCAACCAAGTGTAGAGGGACCCCAAAGCCATGATTGCCAGAGGGAGATTGAACCTCTTAGACAATCGGACGGAGATATTAACCAGGTCCCTACGGGGCTAGTCATTTGGTATCCCGGGAAAGAGAAAATAAGAAAGAATGACTAAAATGAAAGTAGGTAACTCTAAGGCTGTATCCTTACCCTTACCATAGGCATAATAGCCTTTATTGGAAGAAGGGGCATGGAAGAAGTAGATGATAAGAAAAGTGAAGGTGGCTTTATTTGAAGACCTTGTGAAACTTTTGCATATCTTATCCAAGTTTACAAGGGCTGTAGTCTCTTCGTCATCAAAAGCTTTGCCAAAATAACATGATGTACTTGTCAGCTCATGACCAAGAAGTTCACAAACTTCTTCTAGGGTAATGGTAAACTCTTTCCACATTGCGAGTAAAGTGTGGGATATAATATTCCAGCGAGACACCATCACCTGAAGGGCAGTGTTGTGCTTGGACTAAATAAAATACCTAAACTAAGAAGTACAATGGAGACCAACCTTCTTGAGGGAATCAGCGTGAGTGGCCTGTATTTAGCTACTCCAAGCAGCAAAGCGATCTGGGAAACCTCTAGGCCATTCAAAATCTATTTGGGAGAAAAGAAATTCACCACGGTCAAGGAGAAATTTCACAGTCCCCTCTGGGGGTAGGAAACCTCAAACTATAGAATCATCGTCTTTAATACCAAGTGTCATGGGGTCACACTTAGAACTTGTAGAGAATTCCTTGCACTTACTAAAAAATCATCACATTTGCCTAAAATAGGAGAACAAAGGTAGAAATAAAGTTGTTCTTAGCATACCACCATTAGGACGGTGGCATTTAGGGCAGGAGCAGGTGTAGTAGCGGTGGTAGGGGAACTCGGAACTTCAAAATAAGCCATTAGAGGGTTGTAGTGTTAGAAAACAAAGAAAATCTTAATAAGTAGAAAGAGAAGGACGAAAGTGGCTGATGGTGGTGGAAAATGGAGGAGGAAGAAGGCTTTTATAGGTTAGAACTTGAAATGAAGATTAATAATGGCAGAAAGTTTTTTTTCTCGCTCTAAAATCTTTGGAGATGTTGAAGGTAAATGAAAGGTAAGAGAAGGAAAATGATAAGTGTGGAGGTATTAGCAGTTTGAGAATTTCAAAATAAAGGGTGAGTTTCCCACGCTAGCAGGTGCTTAACCATCAACAATCATTTTAAAAGACACGTGGCACTTTAGGGATCGCTCTGATAGTTGGAAAGACATCATCCTGTATTAATGAGGTCAAGCTTTGAAGAGAGAGAATGTTACTTCCACGAGAAGTAATAATTTGGCGCCAACTCTAAAATTTGATAGAAGTCCAAAGGCCCGAGTGAAGGTTGCCCCCTTGATACAAGCCCAGACGATGATATAATAGGTTGAGGTACATCGGGGAGAATTTTCAGTAAAGGTATGATGTCATATGGAATCAAGGACAATTGTAAAAAAGTAGACATCATCCTTCATTCAAGTTCAAAAAGGTCATGATGTTCCCTCGCCATTAGCCTAAACGCTGATAGCTTTGGCTCAGGTACATTGGGGAGAATTTTTCTTTTTAAACAGTCAAAATAATGACGGATTGGATTCAGACATACATCGGGGAGAAATTTCACTACAGATGAACAAGTTTCAACAGTTCGAGGCTACTCACAAAAAATGAATGGCAGACTCCCATCCACAATTTAAAAAGTTCATGATGTCCCCTTGCCATATGCCCATACATGGAAGATATTTGTCTTAGGTACATTGGGGATAATTTTCCTTTTTAAACAGTCATAATGACAACAATAAAATTGACACAAATCGAGAAGAATATTGTATAGGATAAGAGGTGGTCCATCAGATTGAGAAGTTTTTGTGTAGAAATTTCTTACGCTCATAACAAATATCTACATAAAGGGGAAAATATAGGGGGTCTTGAAGGTAATATCGTGATTAGAAATATCTCCCCCGCTTCACAAAAAAAGCCCAAGAGAAGGAAAAAGCTCAATGAGGGAGCTCAGTGAAGAAGCTTGCCGAGAGAGCTGATCTTTATCATCCATTTTAATTACTTGGTCAAATTGCATGTTTTAATTGCACTGATTATAAGATGTAACAGTTGTAACCTTCAGTGTGAGGTCAAACAGTACACGCGAGAGATGAAGCCTGACAGGGCTTGGGAGAGATTACATGCTTTACCGAATGACCTCATCGTGGGAACTATAGAGGTAATTGGTTCGAAGGATTAAGAACTAAGTCAATGATAAGACTTGTATTAACCATTTTAGATAAACTTGGTAAAACACCGAGACAACATTTTTCTTAGAAACTTATGCAGATTAACCTTGAGTTCCATCTTACATTAAGCCTTAAGCCAAAAAACCCTCTACCAAAGGTCATATCTACTCTGAGTGATGTCATGAGCCACATACCCACTGTCTAATCCAAACTTAAGTAAACCACTCTTGTATTGGGGTTATCAAATGGTTTAGTGAACTACCACTATCATGATAATCCTCTGACGCATAGTTGGTAGCCAAAAGGTATGTAATGGCATTTAATGATTATGACGTAGGATATGCATTTAATGCTTCTGGGTTAAAGCGTGAGGGGAATATTTTTCACATTAATAAGGACTGCGACATCTCAGGAGAGGGGTTGGGCTATTTTTAAACCTCTACCACTTCTGATAAGAGAGAGTTCTTCCTAGAAAGATAAAACACACTTAGAGCAAAGAAGTTATTGAAAATTGGATTTTACTCACCCACCATTGACATTCATTATGAATCTTTTATTAGCTAACCAGGGACATTGAAGGTTGTTGATGTGTTGACTACCTGTCAAGGTGTATCTAGGGTTTTTTCTTCTTTCTCCCTTACGTGAGTTGTTTATGAGTTTCTTTTATTATTATTTGAGTTATACACGAGTGATTTATGAGTTCAACCCTAGTGTTTGTTATCTACAATATTGTGTGTTCATTTGTGGGTTGTTGATGATATTTGGGTTAGTGTTTTATCACCATATCTATAGGGGTTATAGCTCTGATTGTATTATAATACTCTCAGACCAAATAGGATCCCCTCTTACAATGGGCATGATATTTATGGACACTCCTCCATCTATTAGCGCTTTAGGAAAACTAATCATGTTAATTAAGGTTTTTACATAGAGAGGGCGATTGTAAAAATAATAAACATGCCTATTTTCTTCAGAGAAAGCTTCAGAGAATACCGCCTCTGAGGTGATAGGTATCCCCTCAGTACTGGACTGATTCTGAAATCATCCTTGTGATTACCACACGAGTGTCGTTCTTCATCCTAATTTGGTCGAAAAACCACTTGAACCTTGGGCTCATTGCTATAGCGCCACACTATGAATTTGACTCCATTTCATATGTTTATGCATTACATACATACAATGCCTCATATGTTCCTCCCTGATATAGGGAGAGAACAACATCTTCTCTTCCTTCCATGGGGTTTACTTTCTCAACCCCCTCGTTTTCCTCTTTTTCTCTAGCAAGGCTCAACCCTCTTAGTTATTCACACTTTTCTCATTGCTCCACCATTCCTTCGGGTCTTGAGCTTTTTATTCATCGTATTCCACCACCATGTTGATTCAATGGGAGGGTGTTTTCATTAAGATTTACGAGTGGTATCTATAGAGTACCATTGGCCACTTGCTCGCCAATTATCCTTCGTAAGTTAAAACAGTCTTTGGTAGCATGTTGCACCGTCTGGTGAAGTTCACAATACTTGGCATCCTCCCTCTCTGTCACTATTAGGACTTACCCATTAGAGTGAGGTGGACTTTCTCGCCCCTTTTGCAATAAAGTGCAGTAGCAATCCATGGCCTCCACCACGCTATAAGGCACTGGTGGTGGAACATCGTCCCCAAACTTTCTTTTTCTTAGACTACCTCTTTTAAAGTCCGAGCCTCCCTTCTTGCCCTTCAAGTTCCTTTTCATGTAGTTGACAACTTATCTTGTAGAGACCTAAAATCTTCTTCAGGTTAGAGGCACTTGCGTCCTCCATCTTGACGATCCAAATTTGATTATCATTGAGATTTTGTTGGCTTCTCACGTGAACTATATAAACATCCCATCCCTGATCTCGTTGACCAAGTGGATTTTGTACTCCTTTAGGAGCCCCTCAATGTATATCTACAACATTCATGATTTAGCCACATTTTCATGAACATCTGATGCCCTCTCGCGAAAGCGCTTGATGTATTGCATCAGTTCTTCGCCTGGCTTTTGTACTTCTTGAGCGAGGAGCCTCAACGTGAACTCATCTTCTGCTATAAAAAATTTCTTGATGGACTTTGTGTGCATCTATTCCCATGTTGGGATACTTCTAGGTGCAAGGTGGGAGTACTAGAGATATGCCTTCCCTATGAGATTTCTAAAAAAATCTCGTATCTTTAAGTCTTTTTTATTACCATGAACACCCAAGCACACTACAAACCTCTTCACATGTTCTCTAGGGTTTTCTCCCTTTCCATTTAACTTTATGAACTTTAGAGGAACATACCCCTCTGGTATGGATTTTTATCTATACTTTCTGGATAAGGATTCTATAACTCCTCGTACATATGAGGGGCTTATCTCTGAGAGGAAATCAACTTATTTACCTATTCCATAGTGACAACCTTGGAAGGAAATTCCTCCAAGATGACCCTCTTACTGCCGGAAAAGTCACTAGTATCACTACTTTCTCCACTACCACCTTCTGTGATAGAGCCACCTCTACAGTCGCTGCTACTATTGTGGCTACCCCTCCAGCAGGGCCAACACCGGTGTTGTACAATATTTACTTAGTTTTGCTAAATCGACATTGTTTTATTTCAAAAATTTAAAGGACATACTCATTACGTTCATACCTGCCATGGCGTAGCTGGTGTCATGTTGGTATACCCTGCCTGAGGTGTAGGTGCTCTCACTCCTGTAACCACCTCCTCTTCTTGTGTGGATTAGTCACTCTTAACTCCATTACCAGCTGGAGTATCTTAAAAAATTAGATACTTTGACACACTATAACC
This sequence comes from Sambucus nigra, assembly GCA_949130495.1. Classification (NCBI taxonomy): domain Eukaryota; kingdom Viridiplantae; phylum Streptophyta; class Magnoliopsida; order Dipsacales; family Adoxaceae; genus Sambucus; species Sambucus nigra. The sequence goes on from OX422212.1 coordinate 142,137,145, forward strand.
TTCTTTGTCCATGGCAATGAGGATACCTCCCCAGTGGAGTCACCAAATGTAGGAGGGAGGTGCAATTGGGGTATGTGAAAAAATGGAATGGGTGAGGCATGACCCACTCTGATGGACTCTATATTCAAGGTCCTCAAAGTTTCAAGAGCAGCTCTAGTAGAAAACCTTCATCTTCTGGTAACAATGGAGTAAATTCTATGACATTATTCTTGTAAGAGCAAACTTCACAAGTAGTAGTGATATCTGGGAGAGAGAGAGATCTCCTGATAATAATAGGAGTGAAAAGGAAAGAACTTTGACACTTAGAGATAGAGCAGGGAGATAACGCTAGTTCTGGTGTTATTTTGGCAGACTAACAATATAACTTAAGTTTTCTATCGCCTTGACCTTACCAAAGGGTCCTATTTATAGGTATATACTGGGCTGACTTGGCGTTTTGGGTGCCAAAAATGACAGGGAACTTAGGTACAAGGTCTATAAGGTACCTTTTGTCCCTATCTGTCTGTTAGCCGCATGTCCCCTCTAACAGGCGACTCCTGATTCATACCAAAGTAAAAAAAAAATTGTCTTCGTATAGTGACAAAATATTTGATTTGGTAAATATCATTTCAAACAGTAGCTTGTAGTACAAACTTTTTAAAAAACTTGAGAGTGGCCTTGAGAGCCACCTTTTCTACAGGTTATTTTGTAAAAGTATTTTTCCTTGTGAGAAACCTCTGAGCTACTCACTTCTTTATGTCAAGTGTGGGTTGTGTGAGTTCTTGAGTGACTCCTGGAGTCGCTCTACTAGTATTCTATCTATCCAAAAGTGTTGATCTTGCTCAATGAACCTCGTCTCTCAGCCACCAAACCAAAACTCCTAGGAGATCCCAACTGGCATTTTTGAGCCCTGCTTGCTCAACTAAGGTTACCTATACAAGAAAATAATCATTAGCAATTTATTATCTTTTGAGAAACAATCCCGTGACGGGGCCACTCATGTTGTAACCCCCTCGCCCTAAGTCATTTTTGGGTGATAATTTGGGGATGGATCCACTCAAAATGAATCCTCTCGCCTTGAGTCATTTTCTATGATATCAATCCTTGGTAGAGGGGAAACTCAAGGTGAGTTTCCTCGCCCTTGGTCATTCTATATGGTATTAATATTTGGCAGTGGGGGCCACTCGAGGTGGAACCCCTCGCCTTGAATCTTTTCTGCGATATGTCAATCTTGGGCGTTAGGGGCTACTAGAGGTGGATCCCCTTGCCCTAGGATATTTTCTGTAATGATTCAATCTTGGTGCAGTGGAGCCACTCACAGTGGATCCCCTCGCCTCGGCCCATCTTCCGTAATATCAATCTTGGGTAGAGGGTCCACTCAAGGTGAGTCCCCTTTTCCTGAGCCTTTCTTCTGTGGTATGTCAATCTTGGGCAACTGTGACACCTCGCACATTTAAATACCGCTGGATCAGTCCTTTATTAAATTAAACATGTTTCCTATTTGGTTCATTCTTAGCATCACTGTCGAAAATTATATTAATAACTAATCACATATTAGTTTGTTAAGCCGATGTTAATTTTTGTTTCATTAAATACATAATAATCATAAGCAAAACTAATTAAAACAATCACATCATTAATAGAGTCTAAACCCTTACAAGGAGTAAATAGATAAAAGTCTTTATGAATAAACCATCGTCTACAAATAAAAATCCAAAAATAAATCAACATTAAATAACTTAATCCCCATATGAGTCTGAACTGAATAACTGAGTAAAGGAAGTATAAATAGGGAAATATGCCCAACTGAGATACTGAAATGAAATCCTATACCAGGAATGAAGGATGGAAGCATCTAATCGAGTCCCGTAAGCCTCCATAGTACTGCAACTAATCGTCAATGGAATAGATCGTCAAGTCTGGCGTCCCTGTGTCTGGACACCTCAAAGGTTTTAAAATATTTTGACATGGGTCAGAGCCCAAGTAAAATATTTTGAAAATATTTAGTAATTATTTAAATCACAATTTAAATCAGTTATTTATTACACATGTATTATTCACGTACACATCCACACCTGTCAACTACTGTGCACGCCTAATGTATTCTCACTAACTAGTATCACTTCCCCGACTAGTTAATGTACTTGAATATTCTCACTAAGTCTCATTCCCTCGTATTTCCCCATGCAACCCAATATTACAGTTTTAGTACTAAATTTATTTATTATTATTTTATTAATGAGTTAATCATTTAAGTTTCACTACTTAAATTCTTTTAAATATACATCATATATCAATTCTACTATTTCACATAAGTAGATATATTACATTGGTAAATAGCTTCATCACACATATAGTATATACAAAATATAGCATCTCCGGAATAACCCCTCGTGATGTTGATATACTCTGCTATCAAGTCCCGGTACCTCTTGTACTCCAAATTAATCATCACAACAGTGGAAGCGAACATGTTCTAAGCCTTTGGGATATGCACATACCAAACATACCCAAACGACATGCCAATCCTATTAATACACGATACATAGTTCACCTCCCTAAGTTCCATGTTCTGGGTAACTAATCCAGATCTCACTAGAATCGTCAAGGTGGGATCGCCTTCTGCGCGTAGACCTCCTCATAGCAGGCAATGCAAGTATGTTCACACATATAATCAAATCATATCTATAGGTATTCACACAAACTATTTATATTATTCAGTAGCTATAGACACAACCCAATTTCATCAACTTGTACATAATATATATCACTCGTGTATTCGACGTACCATAAATTTCAATTAAACTTCCAATATGTATAATTTTGAGTATTACTCACTACTCTAAGGATCCTAATAAATCTTGAATTAATGTGTAGTTATTCCCATCATCTCATACTTACGTAGCCCTTCTCGAATTTCATTCATCTATCACTTTCGGATATTTTCTTAATTATCCCACTACTTAATTCATCTCAATTTATGTAAACCAATTTCCACTTTTGGCCTACTGTCATTTTTGTATTTTCCTTTATAATTTAAAAATACCCCAAAATTCCCCTAATGAATTATCCATAATTTCTGGGATTAAGAGAATTAATTTTCTATTCTAGGAAAAATCAAATCGATTCGCTCAATAGTCGAATTGATTCGAAATGTATCAGGGGCAAATAATGTTACGAAATTTCTACACTTTCCATTTCTCAAACTTTCATATAATCATTCTGAAATTTCAATTTAACATAACTAATCATCAAGGGTACATGTAATGAGAATTCCCAACTTAGATTATGTGAAATTTCATTCAATTTCATCCTAAAATCAAATTGAAATCCCATTATTTTCATATCCAAAAATCTCCTTAACTAATTATTAACCATATATTTCGATTTTCTTCATCTAAAATCACCAAAAACCCAGATTTATCCCATGATGTAAATCTCAAAATTTCATATTTCCATTTAAGCCTATAATTGGGTTTATTCTACTTGAAATCATATTCCCAATTATGAGATATATGCATCAAATCACATAAATTGTGTTAAAATTCCTTAATTCAAAGACCCTACTCTACATGGGTATTATAACTCATAAAATTTTCAAGTTAAATACTTGACTTATATAGAAGTGGTCTAATTTGATCATGTTTAATGAAGCTTATCTTCTAATCCTTCCTCTAAAAATGGTTGTGATGCCAAAATGAGCTTGAATTCTCTAAAATCCTCTCCTAGGCTCCAAGAAAACTCTTCCCCTCATCTCTACTGACCTCCAATTATTTTTTATTCTTTTTAACCTTAGCCTCCAATCACCACAACTATGTATAATCCTTGAAATTTCGAAATCCCCTTAACCTTAGGTTATAAAATGACCTTTATGCCCTCATGGGGTGTCGGTTTGGTCTAAAACTGTCCTGAGACCCAAACTACACACTCGAGTAAAATATTTAAAATATTTCGACCCTTTCGAACTCATCAGTGACCTCAAAATTATCATCCAAATCACTCATAATTTATTTCTTATCACGACCAGATTTAGTCCAAATATGACATCTAGTTGAGATAACATATTGTCACGTCACTGTCACGCGTTATAATGTCAAATATGTTATTACTATTCACGTAGTAATTTTATTTAATAACATTAATCATTTCTTTTCAATTAATAATTTAATCAACCCATAATATTTAATTTCCATTAAATTACATCACACGTGTAATTTAAATTCAACTGAATTAATTCATTTTTAATTCTTTAAAAATACAGGTTGTTACATACTTCCCCCCTTACAAGGGAATTTCGTCCTTGAAATTCGGATGTACCTACGATGAATAACTATAGATACTGCTCACACATGTCATCCTCCCGCTCCCATGTCGACTCATCTACATTATAGCGGCCCCACTGAACTCCAACCAAGGGTACCACCTTTGACTGTAACTTACACTCACTACAATTAAGTATCGCCACTAGTCTCTCCTCATACGAGATGTCGACCTGCAAGTCAATCTCTTCTAATGGAACATGCCAAAAATCTCTCTCTCTCTCTCCTCTGGTATTTCTTCAGCTATGACACATAAAACACGTCATGAATCCATTGAAGATGATCTGGTAATCCCAATATATAAGCCACTGGTTCCACCTTCTCGATGATCGGAAATGGTCCCACATATCTCGATGCCAATTTCCCTTCTTTGCCAAATCTCATTACTCCTTTCATAGGAAACACTCACACCAATACCTGGTCTCTAACCTCAAGCTCAATATGTCTTTTATATGTATCGACGTAACTCTTTTGCTTATCTTGAGCTATTAGAATGCACCCTTGAATCAACTCAATCTTGGCAGTGGTGTCCTTAACCATATCTGGCCCCAAAAATTTATTGTCCCTAACCTCCAACCAACAAGTAGGTGAATGAAAAGGCCAACCATACAATGACTCAAAAAGTGCCATGCCTATAGTGAATTGGTAGGAGTTATTATACGTAAACTCCACCAATGAAAGGTACTACTTCCATCCTCCCCCGAAATCGAGTATACATATTCACAACATATCCTCAAGCATCTGATTAACCCTCTTAGTATGCCCATCTTTCTGTGGATAATAGATGTACTCAATCGTAAATCTATTCCCATCGCTTCGTGGAAACTCTACCAGAAATGGGACATAAAAATCTTATCCCAATCAGACACAATATGAAGCGAGACCCTATGTAAGCATACTATCTCAGCGATAAATAACTGTGCATACTACTTTGTCTCAAAATCAGTACGAACTAGAAAAAAATGAGCCACGTTGGTCAACCAATCCACTGTCACCCATATAGAATCGTGACCTCGTTGCAATACCGGTAATCCAGTGATAAAATCCATGGAGATACTTTCCCATTTCCACAAAACAATCTCTAATGGCTACAACATCCCTGTCAATGTCTGGTGGTCCACCTTTATGAGCTGGTAGGTAGCACACTTCGAGACAAACTCTATTATGTCCCGTTTCATCCTCGACCACTAATACTGTCGGCACATGTTCTTGTACATCTTATCTCCGCCAGGATGTACTGCAAACCGAGACCCGTAAGACTCTGACATCAGTGCAAGTCTCAAATCATCACCCTTTGAAACCACGAGTCTTCTATTAAAACGTAATCCACCCTCTGAACTGATCGAGTATCCTTTTGCCCCATCAGCTAATAACTAGCAAACTTTGTCCTGGTAATATGGATCCTCTGCGTGTGCTTTCATTACCATCATCACAATCTCGGGCGTGATAGCTAATACGTACATACAAGCCATAGAAATCTCATCATCATGTCGAATCTCTCTCCACTTCTCTTTCCAAACCTCTGCTAGCTCACCTGTAGGTCCTCGACATAACGCATCAGCCATAAAATTAGCCTTTTTAGGATGATAATGAATATCAAACTGGTAATCCTTCACGAACTCTAACCACCACCTCTACATCATGTTCAGTTTCTTTTTGCGTAAACAGATACTAAAGAAATTTATGGTCCGTGAATAAAGTAAATTGATCTCCCAATAAATAGTGCATTTATATCCTCAAGGTAAATACAATCGCGGCTAACTTCAAATCATACGTGGGGTAATTATTCTCATGGGGATTAAGCTTACGAGATGCATATGCTCTATCCCTCTCCTCTTACTACAACACACCCCCAAGTCCCTGTAAGAATGCATCAGTATAGACACAATATGCCTCTCCTCCCTTAGGCAGTGCAAGTTTGTGTGCTTAGGTCAATTTACCCTTTAGCTCATCGAAAGCTAACTGAAAATGGTCATCCCAAATAAATGACACTCCTTTGCGAGTCAAGTTTGTTAATGGGCTTGCAATCTTTGAGTAAATCTTAACGAACCTCCGATAATATCCTTCCAACCCCCAAAATCTACGAACCTCGATTGCTATCGTGGGCTATCCACACTTCCTCACCACCGATACCTTGCTCGGTCAATAGATATACCCTTCTCAGATATAATACAGCCCAAAAATTTCACCTCCCAAAGATAGAACCCATAATTACTTAACTTTGCATACAACTGATGCTCTAAGTGTCTATAATACCCTCCGTAAGTGCTTGACAAACTCATCTTCAGAGCTAAAATAAACCAAAACATCATCGATGAACACAATCACAAACTAGTCAAGTAACTCCAAAAAAATCCGCTTCATGAGATCCATAAACACTGCTAGCTCATTGTTGAGTTCCAATGGCATCACCTTAAACTCGTAGGACCCATATCGAGCCAGAAAATAAGTCTTAGGAATGTCCTCCTCTCTGAAATGCAACTGATGATAAACGAACCGCAAATCTATCTTGGAGAAGTAAGTTTCTCCCCTCAGCTGGTCGAATCAATCATCAATACGTGGCAGTGGAAACTTATTTCAAATTGTGACCTTATTTAACTCTCTGTAGTCAATACACAACCGAAGTTACCCATCCTTATTCTTGACAAATAACATCGATGTACCCCATGGTGAAGTACTCTGTCGAATAAAACCCTACCCCAAGAGCTACTGAATCTTCTCTCTCAACTCCCGCATCTCAAATGGGGTGAAGATAGGGTGATCAAGCTATAGGTCTCGTACCCGGTGCTAAATCAATAACAAAATCAATTTCCCGGCTAGGTGGTAATTCAGGAATGTTATAGAGTAAATACTCGAACTCCTACATGACAAGAATTGAGTCTTACAAATCTACCACATCCTATGAGGTTGCCTCCTCGATGTAATATAAATGAGTTCGCAATTCTCCCCCAGGAAAAGGCATCGCCACTAAGAATACCTCTTTTCCAGGCATCGAGAAAATAGTAGCCCTCTCGTAATAATCTACCATCGCCCGCTATCCAGCTGACCAATCTATTCTGAAGATAAATTCATATACATCCATATATAATACAAGAATATTGACAGCTAAACACAATCTACCCACATCGATATCCACACCCCTATAAATCGAGTGTATAAGAGACCCACTATCCATCGGTGACTCCACACATATAAGGAGACTACCAGTTGTCTCTAATAGGCTAGAAGCTCGTGTAAATATAGTCGCTATGAAAGAATGTGATGCCCCAGTATTAAATAAAACACTACTCGCAAGCCTGTGAATAAGGAACGTACCCGCTATTACTGGTGGTGCTTGTGTTACCCGCTGAATAGAGGCATCTCGGACGTTATAGACATGCCTATACTGAAGCTATCCTTGATGTGGTGGTGTAGGTGGGGTTGGTGTCACAATTGACCTCCATGCCTGCTGCTCCTGCAGGGCACCCTACTACTACGTAGCTCTCCCCTACTGTGGGCAATCCTTCCTCTTGTGGCCCATCCGTCCATCAATAAACACTTTCCTGGAAAAAATATCTAATACTGGCCCTGATTTTCCTGGAAATATTGACCCTGCTGTTGGCCCTATTGGCCTTGACCCCGCTGACCACTTCCATTGCTACTTTGGCCCCGAGAAACCTACTGCTGCTGAGGACCCTACTGACACTGCCTATAACCACCATCGGGTCGATAGCCCTTGATCTGAACCTCTTGACCTGATCCCCCTGTCGAGAATCCTTCCCATGTAGTCTGCCTGACTGATGCTATTGTGGTGCTTCACTAGCACCGCCCCTCTTGTCTTTCCCTACTGGCTGGGCTCACCGCCTCTCTTTTTCCCCTTAATGTGGAAGCAATGATCCTGACAATGTAACAGTGCATCATTGACGACATCCATACAAGTCACAAATGCGGGATTACCAATCAAGTGTTGGAGGAAGCTCCAAGCCAAACCATTCATAAACCATAACTTCTTACCTTCTTCGTTGTTCACCTCATCTAGTATGAAATTAGCCAAATGAATGAACTCTTCCTCATATTTGTAAACATAACGATTACCCTGACTCACCTCACTAAACTTCTTTCTCATCTTAGCTTCTACGGCTGGTGAAAAATATTTGTTGTCAAACTGCATCCAAAAATCAACAACAGTCATAGTATCCCATTAGCAACAGTGGTCAGTGACTCACACCACTGCAATGCTTCCCTAACCAACCTGAAATTAGTAAGCATTTGTTTCTGCACTTCGCTGAAGTTAACCATACGCAAGTGGCACTAAATATTTGTCTTCCACTAACATACCGCAATAACATCAGAACTCCCCTTAAATTCAGGTGGGAAGCCCTTCTGGAAAGCCTCCCTAAGTCCTTGCCACTCTATCAGTCCTGGGTATGCCTGAAGCCCTGGTGCCACTACCTGCAGTGGCTGCTGGACCTGAGGAAAATGTTGAGCCATGGCAATTATAGTTGCGTTCACTGCCTGTGCCACTATCTCCACCACCTCAACTGTCGTCGTTGTCCCCTATGGAGCTGGTGGCTGCGGTGACTGTGGCTTTGGCTGAGCCACCCCCGTATTATTTTGAGTCACTACTCTCACTGCTCCTGATCTCCCAGGTGGAATTTGAAAATAGATTTGAATTGTATGAGTTCATAGTCAATACAATTATAAAAGCAAAAGGAAGAATCTTAAAAGTGTAATCATGAATGAAACAATCCTAATAATAGGGCTCTAAGTTAAAGAACGCTATGCTGAAATCATAGTAAATCGTACAAATCCTATTGTAAGGACATTTTTATCCATTATCAATTTATATGTCGTACGCCGTTACACCGTTGAAGAAATTCAAGATCGCATATACATCAACAGATCCGAATATCAAAAGCATCTTCATCTTATAATCAATTTTCTGAATACCCGGATCGGTCCGCCAATTTGGAAAACGAACTGATCCGCCACGGACCGATCCGCCTTCAAGTCACACCGATCCGCTTTGCACCAAAACCAGTGAACCCCGGATCGTAGGAAAATCGAAGAGCCCCTTTGAAAAAATGAAACGATCCGAGGTCGGACCGATCCGCCTCCAAGACGGACCGATCCGCTTGAGATAAAATCGATCAGATGTGCTTGGGATTTTTCAGGCCTATGTTTCCTTATTCAAACCAACTTCGGGTAGTTATTTTCCAAGACTTTCATATATGATTTTTATGAGTTCCAAGACTCATGTTTTGATTCACACAACTTTGCCAAACCTTTGTGAATCAGTTTGCAACCCAAGAACACAACCTTTCTATTTGTACATACTCTTGTGGAGAAGACCGTCCTTCTTCTTCATTGCTGCCCTCCTGGAAAAGGAATGTTCCAGCCTCCGACTACAGAACAGACACCCGCGGGTATTTCTGTGTCACTGCATTTTTACTGTAATCCGTGTAACCGTTCCTTACAATATTATAGTAAAAATAAAAGATTTTGCCCCTTTGGGGAATTTTTCCTCACATTTGTGTGTTTGAATGTTCTTGCATGTTTCATCATCCTATTCAATCACACCTAGATGCATGTTTAGGGTTTAATTGGGTAAAACTGAGTTTAATTAAATAATATCTCTATTTGAATGCACACGCACTCTTCTTAAATTGGTATCAGAGCGGGTTATGCTAATCTATCGCGTATTCCTAATTTTCCGCAAAATTTTTCTAAGATATCAATTTTCTGAAAAATTGATTTTTGAAAACAAGTGTGTTCATAATGGTGAAGTTATATAATAAAGTGCCAGTTTTTGACGGGACAAACTATGCATACTGGAAAGCCCGCATGAGATCTGCATTAAAAGCCATTGATGAAGGTGTCTAGATTTTGGTTGAAAGAGGGTGGACACCTCCCTCCGTCACTCTTGAAAATGTGACCAATTTAAAACATGTCACTACATGGACTGAAGGAGAGTTTAAATGGTCATCTTTTAATTCCAATTGCTATTTCTGGGTTTGTCACACTTGATGAGTTCAAACGCATAATGACGTGGACCATGTCAAAAGAGGCAAGGGATGTTTTGCAATTTACCCATGAAGGAACCAATGATGTGAAAGAGTCTAAACTGCAAAATTTAACAACTCAATTTGAAACAATCACCATGCTTGAATCTGAATGTTTTGATGAATTTTATGCTAGACTGTCTGATATTGTTAACACTATCTTTAGTCTTGGTGAACACATTCCTAATGCTAGAGTTGTTAAAAAGATTCTTAGATCAATTCCTAAGTGTTTTATCCCTAAAGTCACTGTGTTAAATTCTATGGGTAATTTAAATACGCTTAAATTGGAAGAACTTGTAGGAGACTTGCAAATGTATGAAATTGATATGTTTCCTAAATTTGTCAAGTTTAAAGATAAGGGAATTGCACTTAATGCCCAGGAGAGAAAGAGTGAGGGGTCGGCAAGAAAGAGGGGAGAGTCATCTAGAAAAAGAGAGACAGATACGTCAGATTCTGAGTGTGATTTTGACTTAGATGATTTGTCTCTTGTTGCTAAAAATTTCAAAAGAATTCTCAAATTTAAGAAAAATTGTAATTTTAAAGATAAAAAGAAGTTTGAAAAAAATAATTTTGAAAAGAAAAATGAAAAAGTTTTTAAAGATCCTCATAAGAAAGAAAGTGAGAGATGCTTTGAGTGCGACGGTAGGGGTCATAGAGCTTTTGAGTGTGCTACTAGGCTGAACAGAGAAAAGGGAAAAGCTGTCCTTAATGCTACCCTTATTGACGACAGTGAGGTCGAGTCGGTGGATTCTGGAGATGAGTAACCGCATGAGTGTAACTTCACCACATTCATGGCTATTCATGTGAGTACTTCTAGTGCTACTCACGATGATGAGGGTGTTGCTTCACAGGAACACCTAGACAGTGAGAGAGATGTGAGTGAGGGGGAGGATGACACAAGTGAGAGCGAGAGTGATCTTCAACGCGCCTACGCCGAGCTTTATTCTGAGTCATTTAAAGCTAAAAAGCTTAATAAAGCTTTAGTTCTTAGGATCACTACGTTAGAGGAAGATTTAAGAAAAGCGAGAGAGAGAGAGTCCTCCACCTGCACTACCTTAAGAGAGAGAGAGTCTGCTTGTGTTGAGAAAGAGAGTTTGTTTAGAGAGAGAGAGAGAGTTGTTTTAAGACAGAAAGAGGGGACTTGACTAAACAAGTGGCTAGTCTTATGAGTGAGCTCCATTCCTCCATGGAGACTTGGAAGAAACTTGAAGCTCTTGTAGCCCAGCTCACTCATGATCTGGAGAGAGCACGGGAAGTCAAGGTACAAATCGAGGACAGATCTGGGAAGATAGTAAAGATGCTCCTCGGCGCAGCTTTAGGTTTTAGTGATAGTCAAGGAATAGGTTATGATGGTGCTTCCACGTCCCAAATTTCACCTGGACCAGTTCCTGAGTTTACTACGACTCCTTTTGGCCATCGTCAAAAACCTCGAAGGAGAGTTCGACCAAGAAAAGCATACTAAGGTCCGCCTTTGACTGTGTTCTTTTGTATATATAACAAAAGAAAAGGCCACCTCAGGGAGTTTTACTATAGTATGGGTCAGACACGACGTACTACTGCTTCACCACATCATACTGATGACTTTACCAGTCAGAGAGAGCGAGTTGAGTTTTTAGCTACCACATCACAGAGTGTGATGGAGGAATTCCGACGGATGTCTTTACCGTCAGTGAATACTTCTCACATTCCGGCTAAAACCAACAACAATAAAGGTAAACAAAAGATCACCACCTCATGGGTACCTAAGAAAGATAAAAAGGCCTCTATTGTTCATGTCTCTCTCAAAGAACATAATACCTCACAGTGGTATTTTGATAGTGGATGCTCCAAACATATGACAGGTGATGCCTCATTTTTTACGTCTCTTGAGGATTATCAGGATGACAGAGTCACCTTTGGAGATGGGAGCAAGTCTAGCATTATAGGACGTGGTACTGTAGAGTTACCAGGATTTCTTAAGCTAGAGAATGTTTTGTACGTCAAAGGTTTGAAAGCAAACCTTCTCAGCATTAGCCAGCTGTGCGACACTGACTTTGCCGTAAAGTTTAACCGGGACGCATGTAATGTTTATAATCAAGTCGGTAAACTATTAGTGCGAGGGGTGAGGACAAAGGATAATTGCTATGGGACTGAGCCCAAGTCCTCACTTGTCTGCATCATTGCCACAATCACTCTTATGGATCTGTGGCACCAACGTCTAGGTCACATGAACGTTATAGACTTAACTCGTTTAGCTAAAAAGGACCTAGTATGTGGCTTACCATCTCTTGGAAAGCCAACTTCGACGGTTTATGGACCCTGTCAGTTGGGAAAACAAATTCGTAGCCCCCATATGAAGTTGCATTCCATTACCACCTCTCATGTTCTTGAGCTTATTCACATGGATCTTATGGGTCCTACTGGTTCTGAGAGTCTGCGTGGTAAGAGGTATATCCTCGTGATGGTGGATGATTTCTCCAGATACTCGATTGTAGGTTTTCTAAGGGAGAAATTCGATGCTGTGGAGTTTTTGATGAACAAGTGCCGTGTCCTGCAAAATCAACACGGAGCCACTATTAACATGATACATAGTGACAACGGCACTGAATTTAAGGAAGCAAAGGTAGATATTTACTGTGATAGAATTAGGATCAACCGTGAGTTTTCTTCTATGAAGACTCCTCAGCAAAATGGGATTGTTGAGAGAAATAATAGGACGATCCAGGAAAGGGCTAGATCTATGCTTCTAAGTCGTAAGGTTTCTAGGAGATTTTGGGCAGAGGCAATGTCTACTGCAAGCCACATGGTGAATAGGGTTTACCTGCATCCATACACTCTTAAAACGCCTTATGAATTGTGGACTGGGAAGAAACCCAACCTTGCATATTTTCGTGTTTTCGGAGTACATACTACATCTTACGGGATAGAGAGCAATTAGGAAAGTTTGACTCCCGAAGCGACGAGGGGATACTGTTAGGATATTCATCGAATAGTAGAGCGTACCATGTTTTTAACCTGAAGAGCTCTAAGGTTATGGAGTCAATAAACATCATAGTTCAAGATGACGAACCTTCGACGTTTATTGATTCTAGCCTTCAGTGAGAGGATGAGGATGTTTCTGGCAGTAATTTATTTATACCTCACCCACACTCTGTGGACCCTGCTCCTGTGTTGGGATACACACCTGCTTGGGTTCGCAAGAGTCATGCCCCTTCTGCCATTATTAGTGATCCCACTCTAGGGATTAAGACTCGTGCTAAGCTAGAGAACGTTGTTAGCCATTTATGCTACACATCCAAAGTCGAGCCCAATAATCACAAAGAAGAACTCAAGGATGAACACTGGATATCTGCTATGCAAGATGAGTTTCTTCAGTTTAAAAAGAACAATGTCTGGGAACTTGTCCGCCGACCTAGTGAGAATAATGTGATAGGTACCAGGTGGATTTTTAAGAATAAAATGGATGAAAATGGTACCATAATCAGAAACAAGGCTGGGTTGGTCGCTCAACGCTACACACAGATAGAAGGTGTAGACTTTGGGGATACATTTGCTCCTGTTACGAGGCTTGAGTCCATCCGATTACTACTCGCCATCGCATGTCATCTGTGCTTTAAACTATATCAAATGGATGTCAAGAGTGCCTTTCTAAATGGCATTCTACAGGAGGAGGTTTACGTGGAACAACCGAAAGAGTTTGAAGACCCTAAGCACCCGGAGCACGTCTACTATCTGAGGAAAGCCTTGTATGGTTTGAAGCAAGCACCCCATGCTTGGTACGAGAGGCTTACTTCCTATCTCTTAGCCCGTAAGAAATGGGGAGTTGATATGACGTTGTTCGTCAGGAGAGATGACGGTGCTATTTTGGTTGTCCAGGTCTATGTAGACGACATAGTCTTTGGATCCATGTGCTCCTAACATGGTCATCACTTTGAGGAGGAGATGAAAAGTGAGTTTGAGATGAGCATGGTTGGTGAGCTTACTTTCTTCCTTGGTCTCCAGGTTCGTCTTCTAGAGGATGGGATATTAATCTCCCAATCTAAGTATGCTAGAGACCTAGTGAAGAAATTTGGGTTAGACTTCGCTAAGCATGCCCGTACACATATGAGTACCACTTCCAAGCTTAGTAAGGACACTTCAGGCAAGGACGTAGAGCAAACCTTGTATCAGAGTATGATAGGTAGTCTTCTCTACTTGACTGCCAGTCGTCCCGACATAGCCTTTAGTGTTGGAGTCTGTGCGCGATATCAGGCGTCCCCGAAAGAGTCACATTTACATGCTCTAAAACGTATTATTAAATACGTGAGTGGGACTCCTGAGAGTTGTTACACACAACTCTTGTGGATGAAGCAAATACTGGAGGATTATGGGATTTCACAGGACACCATGACTATTTCCTGTGATAACACGAGTGCGATACATATATTCCGCAATCCAGTCCAACATTCGTGCACAAAGCATATCAGGATACGCGAGCACTTTATACGTCACTTAGTTGAGGAGAATGCCGTATCCCTGAGTTTCGTTCCCATCAATCGTAAGTTAGCTGATATCTTCATGAAACCTTTAGATGCCCTTAGATTTAAGAGTCTTAGGAAGTCTTTGGGGATTTTCACAGTTGACTGAGGGGTTGGTATGTGTCTAGGATAGGATGCTTTTTCATGTTCATATCATATGATTCCTATTGCTAGTTTGTTTTATATGTATTATTGCTTTGTTGTACAAATATATATTTTTTTTAAAATCGAAAAAGATTTTCTTTTTATAAAATTTTTAGAAAAGATGTATTTTATTTGCAACTTTTATGGATGAGCATTTAAGATAGCCGAGTAACAACTTCATTCCATTTATCCACGTGACTATTTGATAGAGATTTGAGACGCTACAACATTTCATCCATGTGCTTTACATTGTTTGGAGTCTTTGAGATGTAATTAGTGATATCCTTCTACATATTTCAGTCCTATCTCCTTTATTTCACTCATGCACGACTTTATTTGATTATTGTACTTGTTTATCACATATTATCTTGAGTGTTTCCATCTCAATTATGTCTATACAACTAACAATATGCGATCAAACTTGACAAGATTGGAACGCATGTAAAAACCGTTTTGGTGAGACTGTGTGTTTATTTGACAATGGGGAAGGGCTGCGAAAGGTTCATTTAGCCTTTGCGATTTTAAGCCACCGTTAAAAAGGACCTAAAAATTGAGGAATTTTATTATCCGGGGTCGAGGTTAAAAGAGCCTGAAAAATTTAAAGGCAATAAAAAGCAATATATGCCAAATATGGGCCATTAGGTTTCACCATA
This sequence comes from Sambucus nigra, assembly GCA_949130495.1. Taxonomy (NCBI): domain Eukaryota; kingdom Viridiplantae; phylum Streptophyta; class Magnoliopsida; order Dipsacales; family Adoxaceae; genus Sambucus; species Sambucus nigra. The sequence goes on from OX422212.1 coordinate 142,152,777, forward strand.
AATTCTCTAAAGTTTGAGAATTTAGATCGCCTCTATTCAAAATATATATCTAAGGGAGTTTGGTTGGAGACTATAAACGGGTTTGCACTTCCTTGAAAGTCCTGAAAAAAGCATGCTATAGTTTTGGACGTTATTGGTGTGGAAATCACTTTGAGCTTTGATTTGTTGATTTGAGTGAGTCAATGTCTAATATTTCTAACTCTTAACACCAAAGGAAGATTTTGAGTTCATTTGTTAGGAGTATCTGATATTCATCGTGCACATATGTCATGTTTGTATGCATTGATTTTCCTATCGAATTTGATCACGCCTCTACATTTACGCTATCATCGACTTGGTTGTTTTTGTGTTTATTATTGGTGTGATTTCTTATAGTCCGTATGAAAATTTTTGAAAAATTCAAAAATAGAAGTTTCTTTCCTTGTGACATTGTTTGAGTTATTCTTCTCATTTGTCTATTTGGGGACATCATAAAAAAAGGGGGAGAAATAATTATCAGATTATGGGGGAGTTTTGAGTTTTGAATGTTTATCATAAATTGGTATATATGTTTATCTCATTTCAAATTCGATACGTCACTTGGTATTTTGCTTTATCTCATGTGTATAGGTATCAAGATTAAAGATCAATCGTTGCACACCCTGATGAGAAAAGTTTTGATGATTTATGAAGACCTAAAGAGCAATCGATGTAGACTTATTCATATGTACCTTTTCAGTTTTGGGTTCATGGAAGGGTAGATTTGTATAGGCAGTTTGTTAGTTGATAATTCAGATTTTTTATGTATGTACCGGCATAGACATAGGGGGAGATTTGTAAGGAAATTTTTGTCCATTATCAATTTATATGTCGTACTCCGTTACACCGTTGAAGAAATTCAAGATCGCATCTACATCAACAGATCCGAATATCAAAAGCATCTTCATCTTGGAATCAATTTTTTGCATATCCGGATCAGTCTGCCAATTTAGAAAATGAATCGATCCGCCACGGACCGATCCTCCCTCAAGTCAAACTGATCTGCTTTGCACCAAAACCAATGAACCCTAGATCGCAGGCAAACCGAAGAGCCCCTTTGAAAAAACGAACCGATCCGAGGTCGGACCGATCCGCCTGAGATAAAATCGATCAGATCTGCTTGAGATTTTTCAAAACTAGGTTTCCTTATTTAAACCAACTTCGGGGAGTTGTTTTCCAAGACTTTCATAGACGATTTTAAGAGTCCTAAATACTCTAAGTCTTCACCTTTTTGAGTCCCAAGACTCATGTTTTGATTCACATAACTTTGCCAAACCTTTGTGAATCAGTTTGCAACCCAAGAACACAACCTTGTGTTTGTACATACTCTTGTGGAGAAGACCGTACTTCTTCTTCATTGCTGCCCTCCTGGAAAGGGAAAGTTCCAGCCGTCGACTACAGAACCGACACCCACGGGTATTTATGTGTCACTGTATTTTTACTGTAATCTGTGTAACCGTTCCTTGCAATATTATAGTAAAAATAAAAGGTTTTTCCCCTTTGGGGGATTTTTCCTCACATGTGTGTGTTTGAATGTTCTTGCATGTTTCATCGTCCTATTCAATCACACCTAGATGCATGTTTAGGGTTTAATTGGGTAAAACTGAGTTTAATTAAATAATATCTCTACTTGAACACACGCACACTCTTCTCACCTATGAACACTAGAACCTGGCTCTGATACCGTCTATGACACCTTACTTAATTAAATACCGGTGGATCAGTCCTTTATTAAATTAAACAGGTTTCCCATTTGGTTCATTCCTAGCATCACTGTCGAAAATTATATTAATTACTAATCACCTATTAGTTAATTAAGCTGGTGTTAATTTTTCTTTCATTAAACAGGTAATAATCATAAGAAGAATTAATTTAAAACATTCATATCATTAATAGAGTCTAAACCCTTACAAGGAGTAAATAGATAAGTCTTGCCAAATAAACCATCGGTTACAAATCCAAATTCCAAAATAAAATTAACAGTAAATAACTAAATCCCCATATAAGTCTGAACTGAATAACTGAATAACTGAATAAAGGAAGTATAAATAGGGCAACATGACTAACAGAGATATTGAAATGAAATCCTACACCATGAATGAAAGATAGAAGCGTCTAATCAAGTCCTGCAAGCCTCCACAATGTTGTAGCTAATCGTCCCTGGAATGGATCGTCAAGTCTGGTGTCCCTGTGGCTGGACACCTAAAAGGTTTCAAAATATTTTGACACGGGTCAGAGCCCAAGTAAAATATTTAGCAAGTATTTAGATCAGTTATTTATTACACATGTATTATCCACATACGCATCTTCACCTCTCAACTAATGTGCATGCCTAATGTATTCTCCCTAACTAGTATCACTTACCCGACTAGTTAATGTACTTGACTATTCTCACAAAGTCTCGTTCCCTTATATTTCCTCATACGACCCAATTTTACTGTCTTAGTACTAAATTTATTTATTCTCATTTTATTAATGAGTTAATCATATAAGTCTCACCATTTAAATTCTTTTAAATATACATCATCTATCGATTCTACTATTTCACATAAGTAGATATATTACATTGGTATATATTTTCATCACACAATAAGATATACAAAAATATAGCATATCCGGAATGACCCCTCATGATGATAACATACCCTGTTATCAAGTCCAAGCAGCTCTCGTACTCAATAAAGGACTATTTGTTTGGTATGTCTCCTCGAACCCAAAAGTAATCATCACAACAGTGGAGGCGAGCATGTTCTAAGCCTTTGGGAAACACATATACCTAACGTACCTAAACGACATGCCAATTCTACTAATACTCGACATATAGTGGATCGCCCTAAGTTCCATGTTCTGGGGCACTAATTCAGACCTTACTAGAATCATTTAGGTGGGATCGCCCTTTACGCGTAGACCTCCTGATAGCAGACAACATAAGTATATTCACACATATAATCAAAGTATATCTATAGGTATTCCCACAACCTATTTATATATTATTCAGTAGGTATACACACAACCCAATTTCATCAACTCTTACATAATATATATCACTCGTATATTCGACATACCATAAATTTCAATTAAACTTCCTATATGTATAATTTCGAGTATTACGCACTACTCTAAGGTAACTAATAAATCTTGAATTAATGTATAGTTATTCCCATTGTCACTACTAGTCATAACAAAGGTTCACTCATCTCTACATAACCCTTCTCGAATTTCAAGCATTTATCACTTTCGAATATTTTCTCAATCATCCCACTACTTAATTCGTCTCAATTTATGTAAACCAATTTCCACTTTAGGCCTACTATCATTTTTGTATTCCCTCTATAGTTTAAAAATACCCCAAAAGTCACCTAACAAATTCTCTATAATTTATGGGCTTAAAAGAATTAATTTTCTATTCTAGGAAAAATCAAATCGATTCACCCTTGGGCCGAATCGATTAGAAATGTATTAGGGGCAAATAATGTTACGAAATTTCTACTCTTTCTATTTCTCAAACTTTCATATAATCATTCCCAAATTTCAATTTAACATAACTAATCATTAAGGGTACATGTAATGAGAATTCCCAACTTAGATAATGTGAAATTTCATTCAATTTCATCCTAAAATCAAATTGAAATCCCATTATTTTCATATCCAAAAATATAATTAAAACTCCATTAATCATTATCCATACATTTTGATGTTCTTCGTCTAAAATCACCAATAACCCAAATTTATCCCATTATTTAAATCTCCAAATTTCAGATTTCCATTTAAACCTATAATTGGGTTTATTCTACATGAAATCCATTCTCAATTATGAGATATATGCATCAAATCACATTAATTGTGTTAAAATTCCTTAGTTCAAAGACCATACTCTACATGGGTATTATAACTCCTAAAATTTGCAAGTTAAATACTTGCCTTATATAGAAGTAGTCTTATATGATCCTCTTTGATGAAGCTTCTCTTTTAATTCTTCCTTAAAAAATGGTTGTGATCCTATAATGAGCTTGATTTATCTAAAATCCTCTCTGAGGCTCCAAGAAAACTCTTCCTCTCCTATCTAATGGCCTCTAATTGTTTTATACTCTTTGTACCCTAGCCTCCAATCACCACAAGTATATATAATCCTTGAAATTTTGAAATCCCCCTAACCCTAGGTTATAAAATGACTGAAATTCCCTCTCGAGGTGTCAGTTTGGTCTAAAACTGTTCCGGGACCGAAACTACACACCCGGGTATAGTATTTTTAACTATTTCGACCCTTCCGGACTCATATGTGACCTCAAAATATCATCTGAATTACTCATAATTTATATCCTATCTCGACCTCATTTAGTCCACATACGACATCCAGTGGAGATAACATACTGTCACGTCACAGTCACACATTATAACGTCAAATATGTAAAATTACTATTCACTTAGTAATTTTATTCAATAACATTAATAATTTCTTTTCGATTAATAATTTAATCAAGCTATAATATTTAATTTCCACTAAGTTACCGCACACATGTAATTTAAATTTATCTGAATTAATACACTTTTAATTCTTTAAAAATACGGGTTGTTACAGATGTGGGACCACTCGAAGTGGACCCCATCGCCCTAGTCCATCTTCAGTAATATCAATCTTGGGCAGAGGGTCCACTCAAGGTGATTCTTCTCGCCTTGGGCCTTTCTTATATGTCATGTCAATCTTGGGTAGTGGGGCCACTCGAAGTGGACCCCCTCGCCCTAGTCTTTTATAATTCATTTAATGAGTGAGTTCCCCTCTACAACCTAACCATCTTCCACTAGGGTTTGTCAAAGTTCTTGCCTCTTCACTCCCATCATTACAACCATTATTCTTAAAAGATCTCTCTCTCTCAGATATCATTATTGCTTGTGAAGTTTTCTCTTTCTAGAAGAAGGACATAGCATTTACTCTGTTCTTAGAAAAAGAGTATCGTTTTCTACTAGAGCTACTCTTAAAACTTTGAAGACCTTAAAGATAGAGTCCATCGGAGTGGGTCACGCCTCATCCATTCTAGTTCTTCAAAGACCCTAGTTACACCACCCTCTTACAGTATGGTATATAGCCTTATGTCTCTTTTCATCCGAGAGTGATAGTTTATCAAAGCGGCTTTGTTGCCAGTCTTCTTCGCTGACTCTGCTTTTAAGCATGATGCATAGGGAAGGTATTTCCAGATCAATGGGTATGACCCCTTCCATGTCGTATACCAGAGAAAAAGGGGTAGCCCCAATAGGTGTTTTGATTGAAGTGTGATAGCCTTAGAGGGCATATGGGATCTGATCATCCCAATCTATGAAACTCTCGATCATCTTCCTGATGTTGGTTTTAAGTATTTTCTTGGAGACTTCGAATACACCATTGGTTTGGGGTCGGTAAGGAGTAACCTTCCCTATGATGTTAATGCCCAAGGTGGATAAGGGACAAGGAGAGGTCATGTTATATAATTTTCGGGGAGGTAAGTGTTGAAGAATGGCAAACTTTTAACATTTGAGACATCTTCAAACATAGGAAGTTCAGTCTTGAACCATCGTAGTTCAATAGCACACTTAATGGATGATCTTCTTGGCAAGAATATGACCGTTTATATAGATTTTTCATTCCATATTATAGATTTTCTTCATTATTCCATCAATATCAACCCCTCTTATGCAATGCAAATGGGTTCTATCGAAGTTTCTCTTAAAAAAATCATTTTATCACAAATGATGTATTAGACAGCCAGTTTGTGAAGGGTCGCACGGTCTTTCTTATTTACTTCTTGGGGATACCTACCATGTTTGAGGAGGTGCCAAATGTCATAGTACCATAACCTAGCCATTTCATGGTCTTTTTTGGTAATGAGATCAATGTGGCAGTAGTGGGTGGGCACAACATATATTTGAACTAAGAAAGGGGACATTATTATTCCCTCAGTCATATAGACCATGGAGTCTAGGGTTGCAAGGGCATAGGCTAAGCTGTTCTTTTAACGAAGAAGGTAATGGAATGTGACATCTCTGAACTGTGAGGCAAGCTCTTCTAGGTGGGCATGGAAGGGTAGGAGCTTCTCATCTTTAACTTTCTATTTTTTGAGGATTTGGCCGATAATGAGGGAAGAATCACCACAAATGTCTAGGTTATTGATACCTTTCTTATGGGCGATGTTGAGACCTACAGTCCATGCCTCATATTCATTCATGTTGTTAGTGAAAGGCAAGTATATCTTGATGGAAATAGGGGTGTGAGAGTCATCAGAGGTGATTAAGAGTGTCCCAATGTCGTATCCTTTCTTCTTGACAATTCCATCAAGAAACATTTTCCATATAAGGTCCTCTTGAGAGTTGTAGAGAATGTTTTCATGTGGGAATTCGGAGACCCAAATGTCAGTTCCTTCCATGGGGTAATCGGTGAGGTAGTTAGACATGACCCTTCCCTTTATGGCTTTTTGTGTAACACACACAATATTGAACTCGACTAATAACATTAACCAACGAGTCATTCGATCGGATATAACGGGATTTCTAGTAGGTATTTGATGGGATCCATTTGGGATACTAGTCTGATGGGAAAAGAAAGCATGTAGTATCTTAACTTCTGTGTGACTAAGACTAAGGTGACACATGCTTTTTCCAAAACAGTGTAGTTGACTTCATACCCAGCTAGTTTACGACTACCGTAATAGATAACTATTTCCTTATATGATTCTTTAATGTATTGGGTTATAAAAGCTTTGGTTGCGATATATGTGACGATCAAGTATAATAAGAGTGAACAACCTGACCACAGAGGCATGGGCACTAGAGGTCGGGTGAGGTATTGCTTGATTCGTTCAAAGGCTTTTTGGAAGGCCTCATCCTAAACTTTAGTTAAATCCTTTCGAAAAAGTTTGAAAATCGGTTCGCAGTTAGAAGTCAGTTGGTTGATGAACTGACTGATGTATTGTAGTTTACCTAGGAATCCTCAAACTTTAACTTCCTTCTCTATCCATGGTGGTGGAATCTCAAGTATGGCTTTTAGCTTGACAGGGTACTCTTTGATTCCCTTTTCACTGACCATGAATCCAAAGAGTTTTCCTTTCATGACCCTGAAAACACACTTCTATGGATTTAAACGCATCTGGTATTTTCGCAGTCGTTTGAAGAACTTTTAGAGGGCGAGAATATGACATTCTTGAGTCTTTGTCTTAATGATCATGTCATCCAAATAGATCTCGACCTTCTTGTTAATAAGGTCGTGCATGATAATTACGGTAGCGCTTTGGTAGGTAGACCTAGAGTTTTTTAGTCTAAATGGCATGACAGTATAGAAAAAGGTTCCCAATGGGGTGATGAATGAGGTTTCTCCTGATGGTCAGGGTGCATCTTTATCTAGTTATATCCGGTGAATCCATCGATAAATGATTTGAGGGCGTGGCTGGGCGTATTATCCACGATCATGTAGATGTTTGGTAATGGGTAATTATTTTTTAGGTATGCTTTGTTCAAATCCATGTAGTCAATGTATATATGGACTTTTCCTCCCGACTTCGGCACAAGGACGATGTTGGTAAGCTATTTTGGGTATTCAACCATGCAAATGAAACCCATGTCCAACTATTTGACCACTTCCTCTTTGACCTAAACAAACCATTCGATACAGAGTTTTCTTAGTTTCTATTTGATTGACTTGCATTACGAGAATATCGGGATCTCATGTTGAGCTATCGTCGGGTCAATATAGGGCATGTCATTATTGGACAATGCAAAGATGTCCACGAATCCTTTAAAAATTCTTTAAATTGTGCACGCTCATGCTCGTTAAGGGTGGACCCTATGATAATCTCGCACTGATGGATACTAGAATTGAGATTAATCATAATGGTCTCATTATCATTAATTTGAATGTGATATGTTGTTTGTTATACTTATTGAGATCAATTAGGAATTGTTTATTTACAAAATCATCATCATCATCAAGAGTTTGACTAGAATAAAAAAAATTAATGTAAGGAACAACAAGATACTCGAAATCCTTGTTTATTTCAATTTTAGGAAAAACTATGTTGAGAACCTTGTCAAAAGAGGTCTTAGTTACATTCATATCAGGAAAAGGAAAAACAACAATAGTTGAAGAGACTTGAATAGGGTAAACAACAAGGTTGGATTGAATTTAAGCTGGTTGAATTGGTATGGCATTATAGTTGAAGAGAGGTATGTCAGCAATCATGATCTTAGAGGACAAGTCTGACGGTGTGACATCTGACCAGATCATGCAGAGACTCAGCCCCAGTGTCTCCAAGTCGAAGGATTATTTGAAGTTAATTTCCTTAGTGTCCTTGGTAATTGCCATGGTTTGCTCGATAAGAGGTTGCACTTCATGTTTACAATCTTCAACCCAAGAGTTACTGTATTAAAAGAAGATTTTTAGCCATGATTTCATCTTCTTGTTAATATGGTCATACCACGGTTTAAGGAATTTATAAAAAAAAGGAAGTATTCACCCTCCTTAACAAATCTTTAATTCAGAGAGTCTCCTGAAATAGTCTTTTCATTCTCTAAGCTTCTCTTCGATCTCAGTTGATGAAGGGCTTTGAGTTCATCCGATGAAGGTCGGTAATTTAGTCCACATAGGGGAAGGTATCTTTAAGGATTATGGTCTCAAGGATTCCTTATTTACATCATACTAGCCCCATTGCAAGTATGAAGTGTATGTTTTTAAACATATGAATTATATTGACATTGTCATGAGGGTTGTGTTTTGTCCTGATTTGGTCTTTAAAGTTTCCCCCTATGGGGACGGGGAGCATATCAATTATGAAATCAGAGAAGAGCATGTCATCGATCCCATACTGAATCTTCAATATTGGGTTATCAGTACTTATATTGTATGTACTATCGTCGTCGCAAAAAATGATGATGATTTTCCCTTCGATAAATAACTCCAGTTTCTGATGAAGAGAAGAGGATACTCCTCATATGCTACTGGTACAAGGTCGATCGAGGAGTAGGTTGAAGCAAATAGGTATGTCGATGATGACCTGAGGTTCCGTTAGAGGGTTGATAGGGTCAGCCCCTAGTGTGATTTTTATAAAACCCATTACTTCTCGATGAGGGTTGTCAGAAGCATGCATGGAGGCAAAGGTAGGAGAGAGATCATTGACTTTTAGCCCCAAACAGTTTAAGGTTATGAGTGGGCAGACATTGAGATAAGATTCATTATCGACAAGTGATAGTGGGACTATCTTTCCCAAGATTTTGATGGAGTTATTGAGAGCATAATTGTGACCAGGTTTGAACTTTGGGATTTCTCTCGTGAGGAGTTTTGTCAAGGAATTTCAGTGTAGTTATAGGACATGAAATGTACCCATAGGTTTATATTGGCTTGGGTATTCTTTAGCTGATCGACGAATTTGATTTATTCAATTGTCATTTCTGGCATTGGAAGTTCTTAAGCCACTCCCTTTCATTTATCTGTTTCGATTGCATGAGGAATTGGACTTTATAGTGCTTTCCTAATCTGGTCATGTGGTTCACTGAGGCGGGGAAGAATAAGAACCCCTTGGCTTCATTTATCTCAAGCTTAATGAACACTTTGTTGATTTCTCCTAATAAATCCTCAAAGGAGATGATTCCACACAAACTAGCAACTGAACTGGCTTCTTCATGATTCGGTTCATTATCTGAACTATCAAAGTCATCCCCCCATCCAGTGGATACAATTTATTCTTACCAAGAATAACCAACACACTCAACAACCTCAATAGTTTTATCGTATAAGTCTTCTCACTCAGGAAGAAAGTGCAGGAGTAAAGGGACTAACCGTACCTGAAGTTTCAAAGCAATGAGCAACTCAAGGATGCTACAAATTTTTTCTGTCTGGCGAAACATATTGGCTATGATCTGTACCACATCATCTAGACTAACTTCTTAAACAGGAACTACCCATTCATTTTATTCTTGATCCCACTTTTGAGCTTCCCTAAATAGGCCACTGAATTTCTGGTAGTCTATGGTCATCTCAACGGATAATTTCAGCCCAAATTTTGAGATTTGGTTCAACACAGTACGTAGTTCCATGATTCCACCCTCAGATCAAGTACGGATAGTAATTCAGTCCCTTATAAGGAATCACAGAGCTTGATCAGAAAGGCATATAGCGTGCAAGAGGAAAGACGGACAAACCTTGAGAGGTTTAGGTGAGACTATGGGTATAATGGGTGTTTTGATGGGCATGATTTATGTAGATTGGTCAAATTCCGAGTTATTTTATAGGCAGATGGAATTTTCCCTAGTTCCATGTGTTGTAAGAGGGTTATGAGTGGTATTGGGTTTGGTATTAGCCAGTGGGGCAATGATACCCCAGTCAATTAGGCGTTGGATCACATTTCTAATAGGAAACATTGGTCGGTGGTATGACCTACGGATTGGTGGAAGTCACAATAGACATTAGGCTTGAAGTTTTGAGGGAATAGATTTAGTAACGGACGAGGGTCCAAGGGTTTGATAATATTTTGTCTTAGCAGGGTTTGGTAAACTTTGGACAAAGGATCATGGAGCTCAGTGTACTCTCTTTTGGCGGGATTGGGTGAGTTTTTAGTGCCCAAGAGGTAGCGAGTTAGGAAATTTTATTAATGGCTGAGACTGTAGCACTAGAAGGCTTCTCATTCTTTTGGGGGTTAACTATTCGATCACCTTCTTTGGTATAGATTCCACTTTCATGACACCTTCCTCAATTTCCTCACTAGCCTCTCGAACGGCTAAAAAATATGGGTAGTACTATCCTCCCATAGATGCTCGAATATGAGGCAAGAAATTATTCTTAACAATGCTGACTTATTTCTCCTCAAATGGCTTATTGGTCATGGTGTAAGCCTTCTCTTTCCACCTTCTAAGAAAGCTAGTAACTAATTCCCTAAGTTTTTTCTTGAGAAGTTCTAGGTCTCAGTGCGTGACCTCTCATTTTTCATTATACTTGTACTGAGATAAGAATTCTCAAGCCACGTCTTCCAAAATAAGGATTCTGGATTCTTCAAGAGATAAGAACCCTCAGAGGACACTTTCTTTTAAGGTTTTCTAAAATATTTGGGTCAGTATCTCTTTGAAGGCACTAAGAATGGTCATGGCTCGTTGATAGCTATGAAGGTGCATAATTGGGGGACCGCTACCCCTAAACTTCTTGATGTCTGACATCTTGAACTTCTCTAGTAGTCTAGCTTTAGGATAAGTATACATATCGGTGTAATCCATGTATTTCCCAAATATCTTGACTTAGTCGAACTTTTTTTAAAGAAGTTTGAGGTCTTCATTGACCTTATTCAGTTCCTCTTCTTTGGGATCCATGGGTACTGGTAGATTAGCCCCTGACTGGGCAAGGTTTGGAATCAGGAGTTGAGAAGGTGGTGACCCATTTGTAGGTGGAGTTCACGGGACATGATGGTATTCTTCTGGGACCCAAACAGGCTTGGAAATGATTAGACCCATAGCACAAGGAAAGGGAACCTGGGCTTCTTCAAGAATCTGGTCCTGTTGTCACTGTATTTTTTTGACCTCGATTTGAAGGTTGTTAATCTTAGCATTGAGTTGGGCTAGAACAACCATCAAATCTGGATAAACATTTGGCACTTGGTCTATGTTCTTTATGTAGAGATCGTGGAGGTAGATCTCAAAATCAGAAAAAGTAGTAGAAGAAGCGGCGGAGCTTAGGGGTAATTTGACGGAAGATCAAGGATAATAGGGAGCTAGGCCAGAATCGGGATGCGATCATTTGGAGAGGGAAAACGTATCTAATTTATTTTTGAAAGAAGGAGGGAAATTTTTTGGGCATTTTTTAAAAAGAAAGAGGAAAATGTTTTTGGTATTCTGGAAAGTGGAGAAAAATATTTTTAGCATTTTCACAAAGAAGTCTTGAAAGGAAAACTCTTGGGATTCATGGTCGGTGAAAAGGGAAGGTCAAGAGTTACTGCATGACCTTATTCAAAAAGAAGTATAAATCTATGTGGACGATATGATCATCAAATCTAAGACTCGGGAAGGTCATATTCCCTCCCTCCGAAAGTTTTTTGAGCGACTGCGGCAATACCAGATGCGAATAAACTCACAGAAATGCATTTTTTAGCATCATTAAAGGAAAACTCTTTGGATTCGTGGTCAGTGAAAAGGGAATCAAAACATACCCTTCCAAGATGAAAGCCATACTTGAGATGACACCACCACGGACAGAGAAGGAAGTTCAAGGATTCCTAGGAAACTTACATTATATCAGTTGGTTTATTAGCCACCTGACTTCCATATACAAACTGATTTTTAAGCTTCTCCAGAAGGATTCTACTAAAGTCTGGAATGAGGCCTACCAATAGGCCTTTGATAGAATCAGGAGATACCTTACCCGACCTCTAGTACTTATGCCTCTGTAGCCAGGTCGCCCCCTCTTCCTGTACTTAAGTGTAATAAATACCGCAGTAGGGGATTTGCTAGCCCAATACATTGAAGAATCTGATAAGGAAAGAGACATTTATTACACCAACTAGAAATTAGCCGGGTACGAAGTCAACTACACTACTTTGGAGAAAGCATGTGTTTCCCTAGTCTAGGTCATGCAGAAATTATGGAATTTCATGATTTCTTACCCTATCATACTTGTATCCCATATGGATCCCATCAAGTACTTGGTAGAAAAGCCCGCTATGTCGAGCAGAATGGCTCGTTGGTTTATTTTACTAGCCGAGATTGATATTATTCATGTCACGTACCAATCTATGAAACAAAGATCCATCTCCCACTACCTTACTGATTACCCCATGGAAGAAGCCGATGTTTGGGTCTCTAAATTCTAAGACAAAGATAATCTCGACACCTTTTATAAGGACCTAAGATGGAAAATGTTCTTTGGTGGAGCTTCCAACAAAAAGGGATACGACATTAGAATACTCCTAATCGCCCTTAATGACACTCACACCCCAATTTATATAAAGCTAGACTTCTCCCACACCAGAAATATAACCGAGTACATGGCATGCACTGTAGGCCTTATGATCACCGTCAAGAAGGTAATCTAGCACCTAAACATCTACGCATACTCTGCCCTTATCGTCGGCCCAATTATCAAAAAATAAAATGTCAAAGATGAAAAGATCCTACCCTTCCATTCCCATATAGAAGAATTGAACATTTTGGCTGACGTCCTTGCTGCCCTGGCCTCTATGGTCGATATGCCCGAGGGAATAACAATGTCCCCTTTCCTGGTTCAAAAATAAGCTAAGCCTACCCATTTCTACCACATTGAACTCGTTCTCAAGGAGAATTTTGATATGGCCAGGTTATGGTATTATGACATTTAGCGCCTCCTCAAACATAGTAGGTATCCTCAAAACGCCGATAAGAAAGACCGTGAGATCCTTCACAAACTGGTTGCCCCGTATATCATCTGCGACAAAGCAATATTCACGAAAAAATTCGATGAAACCTATTTTCACTACATTGTAGGTACTTGTATTAAAAAAATGCAGAAGATCCACAGTAGGGAATGCGGGCCCATATGAATGGTCACATGCTTGCCAAAAAGATCATCCATCGTGGTGCTATTGGACCACCATGGTTCAAAATTTCACTGTCTATGTTCTAATATGACTAAAATGCTAATAGCTTGATAATATCCAACACTTGTCTCCCCGAGAACTATACAACATGACCTATACTCAGCCCTTATCCACCTGGGGCATTGACATCATAGGGAAAGTTACTCCTAAAGCTTCAAATGATCACGAATTCATCCTGGTAAGCATTGGTTACTTCACTAAATGGGTCAAAGCCGAGTCATACACAATGTTAAATGCTAAGAAACTGTCCATATTTATCAGGAAGAACATAATCTGCCAATATTAAGTTCCCATTCGAGTTAGTATCAAATAATGGGCTCAATTTTGAAGTTGAGGTCATAAAACTAGTCGACGAGTATGGGATTCAGATACACAAATCTTCTCCCTATCGACCCCAAACCAATTGTGTTGTCGAAGCCACCAATAAAAGTCTCTAGACCATAATCAGCAAGATGACTGAAAGTTGCAGAGATTGGTCCGATCGGATCCTTTACGCCCTCTGGAGCTACTTCACTTTAATCAAAACACCTATTGGGGCTACCGATTATTCTCTAGTACACGACATGGAAGCAGTCCGACCCGTCGAGATGGAAATACCTTCCATCTTTATCCTACTCGAAAGAAAAGTTGACGAAGAATAATGGAATGAGAGGCGTTTTAATGAACTATCAGTCTTGGATTAAAAAAGACCGAAGGATCTATACCATATATAGGGAAACCATTACCGAATATCATGATCATTCAATAAGAAAGTCAAGGACCATGGTGTCCATAAAGGAGACCTTGCCCTCAAAGAGATCATTGAACCCATCTAGGACCCTATAAGGAAATTCAAGCCTAATTAGAGTGTCCCCTACATCGTGAAGAAGATTCTCTCAGGAGCCGTCACAATGCTCACAAACGCCAATAGAGAGGAGATGGGGCATCCAGTCAACCTGGACCGTCTCAAGAAATTTTACCCTTAGTTCAAAATCTCGGCGCATTATAATTCTTCTCATCCCCCTTCTATTCTAAATTTTTTTTCTTCATTTCACCTACCCAGAACTACGTGGGACCTGATCCTCTCAAAAAAAAAATTTCAAAATGAAACTCATGAAAAATTTTAAAATCCCCATAGATACGTAGGTAGCCCATACGGCATATATGGGTATGCCCCCCTTCTTTTTCATAAAATACTATTCTTTTCTAACCTCCGAGAATGGTGGTTCATTTTATCATTTACATGAACAAAAGGATTATGTATGCCTTAGAGATTAGTATAGATAATTCAAACCCAAAACTCATTAAGAGGCACAACAAATTATGTTCAAAACCAACATTTATTTCTGATTAAGGAGAATGCACCGTTATTATATGAAGTATTAGCAAAGGCAGTCAAACCAACCACTCCTCTCCACTGAACAAACTGTTCCTAAACAAACCTAATCTTAAACCAAACTGCACAAAATTATCCCCAAACCTCGAATAAAAAAACACCCAATCACCATAGCTTCATAAAAATCATTAAAATCTTCACAAAACAATGTCTTCAACTACCAGACATCCCTGCTTCATCACCGTTACCAGCCCCTCGAGGTCCCTAAGTTTCCCATTTCTGATTGACATTACGTATATGCTCCATGGAGTGGTACGCCCTAACAAACCCGGACATAACCATAACATCGTCTTCCATTATGTAAAACGCCATGAACCACCTTTGACTAGTCTCCTCTGCCAGGATCTTCTCTACTACCTGCATCCATAACCATTTCAGGCAGTCCCCGGAAACATGCCAGGCCCATATCACAGACTGTAATAAATGTATAGACGGTCAACGATGCTTCCACAAAGAGCCCAACATCATCCTCAATGATTCAGTCAGATTCTTCACCGGGAAGAAATTTTTTATATGAGGGGGCTCGATTTGTTCCCACCCGACTTGGAGCAGGATCCCCCCAGGGGAAATAGAAGGAAGTCTGTCGAAGGACCACCAATCGTACATACTGATAATCTTCAAGCTGCAAGATGGGCAGTAAGTCCCCCACCATGGAACTGACTAACGAAGACATCGAGCTCCATAATCTACAAGTTTGTTCACCCAATTCTCTACAGATGGGTCAAATCTGAAGAAATGCCAGAAAAAGAAATTGGGCACAACCTCCAAGGGATACTATGTAGGGACCTCTCTGCAAGCCACATAAACGGCATCATGGGGTTCACCCTCATAAAGTCAGAACGACCTTCCTTCCAATCATCTAGGTCGTTCAGTGTATCATCTAGAACCATCGCTGTAGGATTATGGTGGTAGGATATCGAGGTTGTTATTGTATCAACCTAAGGATCCAAAGTCAAGTCCCCCATCACCAATAATAGCCTCACAGTAAGGCCTAAGGCGATAACCCCAGCAAATTCGACATCCTCGAAACCCCTCAGATGCATTGAATAACATAGATGCCTGAAGATAAATGGCCCCTCCGATAACTAACGATCTAGCCACCAATGGAGAAATGTGAAGCAACTCCGATAAGAAAACTCGAGGAGAATGAGAGAAATTAGGCATAAACGATGCCACACTAGGGTTGACCGCCAACATGGATGAAAACTCCTCATGAGTGGGACAAAGCTCATTCAAGCCGAAATAAAAGACATGATCTTCAGGATACCATAATTGTACTGCTTCTTCCAACATGTTCCAATCCATGGCTCGATTAGGCCACAAATAAACCCAGTACATGTTGAAGGAATCATAGTCCAAATTATACAAGCACATGTTCTCTAGACCGTTAAAGTACGAAGAGAATACTTCATGCATGGGAAGATCCATTTGTAAAGGAGGAATATGAAGCAAGAAAGGAAATTTGGGTATTGGTGGAGAAAACCCATCCCACACACCCCCTTTTATACTTAAAAGCTTTGGCAAAAAAAAAGAATCCTGGAAACTCGAGGGAAATTCAACCCCATAAGAGTACTCTGATGTGCAGGAAAGTACAATCAAGGCCTAGGGATGATTTGACTTGACCCCCAAACCAATAGGCATGTCAAGGGGTATGAAGATCGACAACCCCCCTATTTTGGAAAGTTCCATATTTCCTCTTTTATCAAAATCAATTTTAAAAAAAAATCTTCATTTCAAATAAAATTACCCTATGGTTATTTATTCATTTTTTTCTCTCAAAAAGAATCGTTTTCTCGTAAAAAAGATTCGTACTGAAAAATCCCGTACTCTCAGTTGGTTTCTCTTACTCTTTTTCATAAAAACAATTTCCTTTCATTTTTAAATTCCATACTCATCTCTATCTTTGCATAAAATAAATAATCTCAGCAGAAAATTAAAAGCGCATATAGGGTAAGTCACTAAATCAAGAAAAAAAGCCAAAAAGAAAATGCATATTTATTCATATATTTTGCTTCATTAAGTTAAATTTTGTAGAAAAACAGAAAAACAGAAAAACAAACGAGACTTATCCCTAACACACAAACTCTCTCTAGCTCTCAACCCCCATAGCGGACGCACTTTCCCATTCGATGAGTGGTGGATCCTCCACTCTCAGAACCCGAGCCCTCGTCAAAAGTAGCAGGTGACATAAAGCATGAACAAGTAAAACTTTTGATATACTCTGACATGGAGGACATCCAATTATTGAACATACTTTAAGCAAAAGAAGCAACAAGCAAAAGGCAAATCCGTCAAGATGAAAAGGAAAGTCAATAGAATAAGAAGAGGATATACCTTAGGCCAAAGGGAATCATTTATAAACCCCATAAATCCAGACACTGACCCGTGAGGTAGATGCGACACACTCAGTGACTCTCTTTTACTGAATCAGAAGTTGTAGGAAGGGGGAGTAACCTAAATAATCAAAGCCTCCTCTACCGCCGCCGTCGACTTGCCACCACCTGCATTGTGGGCTGATCCCACCGGTGCACTAGCCCCCTGACCATGCTGATTGGTAGTCATCTTTTTCCTTTACCAAGGAAGCCCAGGAGTTCGGCCCTTGCCGATTGTCACCCTCTCCAAATTTCGTACAGAAATGCCAGAAAATTCCATAAAAATCCAAAAAAATTCGAAAAAATTCCCAAAAATCCCAAAAAAATATGGAACCTCAATTTCCTCAAGAAAATCATATTTTGGAGCACTTAGCCCCTTACAATACTCTCAGAATACCAAGTCGGATTAATCTTACGCCCTTATCCCCAATATAATTCTCAGCCAAGTTAATCTTACAAACCTATCCACAACATATTCAACAAGCAAAACAACGATGAGTCCACATCCAGGTCTACTTTTCCCCAACCTAAACATCCTCCATTGGAGTCTCAAAACAACATAATCCCTAGCTGGATATCTCAAGGATAAAGCCTTACCTAGTAAAAATTTAAAACTACACAGTCCCCAGCGGAACCACAGATGCATCCGTAACCCCGAGATAATTTTAAAACTACACAATCACCATCAGAAGCACAAATGGTCGCTATAACTTAAGGTCCTCGGAATTGACCTCGAGCCATAGAATCGATCACTACAACTTTAGGTCCTCAGATTTGATCTCGGCCCTCAAAATAGGTCATCCCCAGGACAATTGACCTTGACCCACTAAATCAGTCATCCTCGTCTCTATAGGTCCTCAAAACTGAACTCGACTGCTGAATCAATCATCCATGTCTCTTTAGGTACTCAGAAACCAACCTTAAATCATTGAATCGGTCATCCTCATCTCTTTAGGTCCTCAGAGCTGACCTCGACCCGCTGATAAGGTTATCCTCATCCTCTAGGTCATCAGAATCGACTTACAAAGCTTCTTTCCTAATGTTGATGTGGTGTCTATCATTCGATGGCCTTCACTTATTCCAAGCTCGCCTGTCGAGGGGTTTTCTATAGACTTCCCATCCTAGGACCCTCTTAAGAAACTCCTTAGGTCCCTAACACCCAGTCAATCACTACAAACCCTAGGTCATATCCCGAGTACCGATCTAGAGCCCACCAGGCACTCCCGTGTCCTATTTGACCCCGATCAACTTCCTCTCCTGAGTAAAAGCTCAATAAATTTTTGAAAGGCTCTGAATCACCTTTCCAATGGTCCATCCCATGCATGAATTGGCCTTACATTTCAGATGAACGATCCGAATTTCTATCGAAAACTAATCTGGAGGCCACCAGGCGATCCTGGACCCAATTTTTGATTCGATCCCTTCTTCGTTTAAGTAAAATCTCAATGAATCTTTAAAGGGCTCAGAATTCCCTTTCCACTGATACACCTCGTGCATGAATCGACCTTGCATTTTGGACGAGCAGTTCGTTTTAGCTCGAAAACTAATTAAAGGCCACGGGGCACTCGCGGGCTCCGTTTGACTCTTGTAAACTCTTCATCTAGAACAAAGTTAAATGAATCTTAGAAAGGCTCTTTAATAAATTAATATGCATATACTTATTCATAGCACGAGAAAAATAAGCCAATAAAATATTATTTATATGATGATAGAGGAGAACGACTTCTTAGGTCATGCATCCACTGCAATATATTACAACCTAAACATCAAAGAATTCGCAAAAATTAGAGATAGGTAAAATGTAGAATTTTAAATATTTATTCATGTTAGTGAAATATTGAAATAACTTTTACATTACAAGTCACCCCACTTATAGCTGATCATGTCTCCAATAGTACCAAAGAAGTTACACCTGATAGATGAAGATGCCAAAAAAAAAGATAAGAAAACTCTAAAATAATTGAAAGCTTCGCTCCACAATAAAGATTCGACATCAGTAAGTTTTAAAGACTATATATATATATATATATATATATATATATATATATATAAAGTAAACTAACATATGAATTATAAAATAGGGAACCCTTTTCACATGTAAGACTACAATAGCTAGAATTGTAGATGATTATGGGTTGCACTACTTTTCATGTCGATCGTGTCGTACATCAATGGAAGATGGATCATATTTTTGTATCAAATGCAACAAATATACAAAACTAAAAACAATGATAAAAGTGAAATTAGAAGTTAAAGATAAAACTAATTTTGCTTCCTTCACAATGTTTGGATTTACAGCACTCAATTGCTACTAGTAATAGAACAAGAAATAGTTGAATCCAAGGTACGAATTAGATATATATTTACAAACCTTGATATTTATACAATTGATAATTAATTGACAATAAACACATAAATGCATATTGTTTATACATATCTGAAATTATCCTTTTATAGTTATTAATGTATAATTTAGATATCTACAATATATTTATTTTGATGATTACAAACCAATGCTTATTCAAATGATCATTTTGATAATAATACATAAATATTATGTTCTATTCTTTTGTTAATCTAAACTCTTGTTATATACTATACTCTTTAAACCTGAACTATTCTAACATCTCTCTCTCTCTCTCTCTCTCTCTCTCTATATATATATATATATATATATATATATATATATATATATATATATAGAGAGAGAGAGAGAGAGGCAGGCTCCTGTGCACACTAAGTTTGCACATTACCTTTTAAAAGTGTGCAAACTTAGTGCTGGCGCACACCAATTTTTTTATGTGATATTTTAACATTTCAACGAACTCACATAAAAAAAATCAGCTCAAAATTTTTTTTTTTTTCTATTTTTGAAAAATCGGTCAAACTTTCGTAGTTTTTAAAGAGCTTAAAAACTGCGAAAGTTTGACCGATTTTTTAAAAATAGCAAAAAAAGTTTTTTTGAGCAGATTTTTTTTATATGGGTTCCTTGAAATGTTTAAATATCACACAAAAAAAATTAACTCAAAAATAATTTTTTTACTACTTTTAAAAGGTAATGTGCAAACTTAGTGTGCAAACTTAGTGTGCACAGGAGTCTCTCTCTCTCTCTCTCTCTCTCTCTCTCTCTCTCTCTCTCTCTCTCTCTCTCTCTCTCTCTCTCTCTCTCTCTCTCTCTCTCTCTCTCTCTCTCTATATATATATATATATATATATATATATATATATATATATATATATATATATATTATGTGTGTATGCGTGTGTGTTATACTATAATACCCATATAGTCGCACTTATTTAAACACAACCCTAAAATAGCTATATACACCTACACATATATATACATTGTGTTAACCCAATGGGTTCCAAGTAATCGTAACTATAAAAAAGCTTAAATTCCAAACATAGTTCCAAAACCAATATATGGTCCGAAGCTACTAAAATTTTATCATATTCAAAATGGGTATTGAAAAAAAAGTAGGTATACTTACATTATTGAAACCATTATCTATAAAACTCATACACCCCATGTTGTTAGCCTTATTCACCACCTTGGGCAGTTGAATGCAAGAATTGTTTAAACCGAATATACTCAATATAATATACCACATATATCACCTGTCCGGAACCTCTTTTATCCATCCATCTATATCATCAGTATCTATATATTATATATCATAAGTATACTAGGTCATTACCATCTAACAAGCTTAGAAGTCTTGGTCCATCCTTCCTTTCTTTTGTCTGAACACAATTGCTTTGGGCAGTGTAAACCGAAGCATTATCTCCCTCTCCACGTTTTATATACATAATCGTATATTATATATACGTCCTCTACTTATAACTTTTATTATATGTGTGAATATATATGTAACTAGATAATGCAAAACACAAGGTTATATGCTCAAACATTTTTACAAACCTAGGCAGTTATAGTTTGTATATAAAATGGCAACCATTACAATCCCATGGTGTAACCCTACAACTGACCTATTAGCCGTATACAAAAAAATAAGGTTCTCCTTCTTTTCTATACGGGATCGACTATATCAGTACTTTGGTCCTTGTCAATATTTATGCCACGAAAAGTCCATAAAGTCACATGTACAGATATATGGAGATAGCCAAAGTTCTTTTGTGTAGTCCAAGAACTATGTCAGTACCTTGTATTAAAATCATACTTACAGAGAATATTGTCAGAAGACTTCCCTTACAGCATTATCCTTTTGAACAGTACAAGACAAAACTCTCTTATTCTTTTTAATACACTAGATGTGCCCACGTGCTTTGCACGTGTAGGCAAATTCAAATATTCAATTGAATTAGCTGAATAAATGAATAAGAAGATGTGAATTTAAAAATTATTCATATAAATCATAAAAACTATAACAAATTATGTACAAGTAATGAAGTAAATAAAATCAATGTGTAAAACAATGAAGCGATAATCACAAAATAAGATATGAAATCTCATGAAATAGTAAAAATCAATGTCAATGAATCCGAGTTATTTAAAATGTAAAATGCAAAGGAAGAGACAAGTTGTTTATGGAAGAACTAAGATAATAACAAAGTGTAATGATAAAATATTAAAATATAATGTTGCTTTTGACATTTGTTAGAATTCTATGTGTCTTATTCATCTTCAATTTTATGAGAGACAAAATGTGCAGGCTTTCGATTAGAATCTCTAAGCAATTTTCCTTAAATGTAGAATCTGCTAATTTTGCCAATGCACGTATATAACTTTCAAATATAATCCGAGTGCACAATCCCCCGAGGAATAAATTAACATAAAGAAAATAAGTATATGAAGTTAGTATAGAACGTTTGAAATGTATGCATGAATTTTAAGTTTTAATAAGAATGATATTACCTTTTCTTTAGAAACGATGAAAGTTTGAATGTTGCAGGCAATGAAAGACTATGTTTCCTTGAACAGTGTGACTGTTGCTCTTTCGTTGTCATCTTGAACCATTAATTGAAGCAAGTACCTTGTGTTTGGTTGAACAATGAGTCAATATCCAATAATGGTAATATAGCGTGTTCAAATTATGAACAACAAAAATTGAGCTTATAGATATTTGTTAAAAACGTAAGACAAACTTACCTGAAAAGTTGGAACAGTGAGGTTGTAAACATATGTCAAGGTCTAATCCTAAGATTAAAAAATATATTTTTAAAGATTTCATATTTTTTTAAACGGTAAATTTTAAAAACATATTATTTTATAAATATATATATATATATATATATATATATATATATATATATATATATATATATATATATAGAGAGAGAGAGAGAGAGAGAGAGAGAGAAAAAGACACTTTTTTTAATAAAAATTATAATTTTTTTAATAAAAAAACTCTTGTGTATAAAAGCTGTATTACTAAAAAACTTAATTTTAAAACAAACTGTATTGTTAAAATTTGTATTCATAAAAAAATACAATTTAAAAAAGCATTTATAAAAATACTGTTTTTTATAAATAAATAAAATACTATTTTTTTTATAAAAACAAAAAAATTTATTGTTTTTTATGTAAAAAATAACGTTTTTTAAAAATACAATTTATATACAAAAATACAATTTTTTTCTATATATTTTTGTTTTTTTCTTACATATTTTAAGAATACAATTTTTTCTTATAAGAAATGAAGTTTTTAATTAAAAAATAAGGTTTTTATAAACAATATAATTTTCATAAAAAAATTATACCATTAAAGAGGAAATCATCTCTTTTTATGTATAAGAGAGAGAGATAGAGGTGTATTTTTCAGAGACGCAGAGATCATGAAATTCCAGAAAACAATTAATATGAAATCTAAAGAGTTCCATCCGTGTTTTTTTACAATTATACTCTCTCGAGTTAATAATAAGGATTAAATGTCATAATTTTAAATAAGAACATAGTCAGATGAACCAGATTCTCTCCATACGTGTCTTTTTACTGTCAAAATGAAAAAAATATAATGGTTGGTAATACTGACAAAGGGAGTATACACACAAAGAAATAAATAAAGATAATGCAGATGAACCGGAGTCTTGATTAAAAATCGAATAACGTCTTCACCCGTGTAAATTTCGTACCAAATATGTTTCCAAGTGGATTCCTGTTCAGGTAATATTTAAAAAGTATCAAGATCAAAATCCTTATTTTAACAGTCTCAAGATCAAAATTCAACATACTAAATTACATTCTTAAGTTTTAAAAACTCAATAAATTGTTAAAACATCCATTTTCAAACAGTTTTTGTTCTTAAAATTGTTAAAACCTATGCACATGAATTAAACCTATATACATCACTACACCAATTATATAATGTAAACTCATTAAAAAAAAAGATAAATTAATGTGTTCAAATTTGGGGGCTTTAAACAGGTTATTATGCAACATGAAACATATTAATCTCTAAAATAAAATAAACAACGTGGTAAACATCTACACAAAATGATTACAAATTTAAATGTAAATTCGAACCTCATATTTGAGTTACCTTTCAGAATGGCATATATGTTTGGGACGGTTTAGTGTTGCTAAAATTATTTCTAGTCCACCTGCTTTTTTTGTGATTAGTTAGATGATGATTTAGTGAGAGAGATGAGATATTTTGAGAAGTGGGTTTCACTTGGAAAGTGTTTATAGCAAAAATTGGGCTTTTTCGTGTATTGGATTGGAAGTTGTGCATAGGAGATCGTGGTCAGTGTACAAATTAAAGTGCAATGTATGTGGGTGGGATTAAAATACAATGTATAATATATTCTTGAATGAAAGAGAAAGATAGAAGGGTATTGATGGATTTTTAAATTATATGAGGGTAAAATAGTCTTTATATCATTAAAGAAAAACTCACATCTTTTAAAGTAGTAGAGATTACTACTAATGTATAATGTTGGTTCTTTAAATATTAAAAGTGGAGAATGTATCCATTCTCAAAAAGTAAAAGACAAAGCCAAACTTCTTTTCAAGACCACCGAAAGTTCATATACCACTACAAAGAAGAAGAATTGCATTACTATTCTTTGTCTTCACTAACCCCTCTTATGCAGATTTTATGGAACAATGTCTTGAATAACTTCACCTCTATCATTCTTATTAATAATTCTTACTCTTGAAGTAGACTACATCAGACCTCATTCTCAATGGATACTTTTCTTATGACTACAAATACCAGCATAAGAGAAACACGAAGACACATAACAATCATATGCAACTTTTGATAATTTACAAAGAGAAGAAATAACAAGTCAAGAAAATCAGAATTTAATTTGGCACATTTAAGAGATTACAAAGACATATTATATTAAAATATTCAAAGGCACATATAAGAAAATACTAGTACAACAAGAAAGAGCTTTTGAAGAAAATCTTCTTCTTAAACTTGAGAGACAAGAACCAACATTCAAATCAGATTCAAGTCTTCTCACTTGTGAATGAAACTCAGATTCAAAATTTTATAATTTCGAGTTATCTTTCCTCTACATTTTTCAACACACATTCTATAACATTAAAGCTCAGAGTTAAGCTTTTGGGTGTATAAATTGTAGCTCGGCTTTTAATTACACGGAGTGTACAACGTAACTCGAAAAGTACCATTGTAACTTAATTTTAGCTGCAAAGGACTTATACGTGGTGATTTGATCTACTCGTAAGTGGATCGCGGTAGTGAAGTGCAGGGAGACGGACGCTCTAGGCATGTGGACGTAGGTCAGGATTTGGCCGAACCACGTTAAATTTTGATGTCATTTATTTTCTGCACTTTATTTGCTATTTACATGTCCTTACTTAATTTTATATTCTCAGCACTTAAACATGTAAATAAATTATTCAGAAATTTGATAAATATTTTAATTTTAAAATAATAATCTTGTAAAGTATATAATTATTTCCAGAATATTAATTATTATTAATACGAAAATTAATTATATATTTGTTGGGTGTTATAATCTATAACTTAAACTTGTTTAATTAATTGGTAGTATTTGTTTGATATTCACTCTTTTCATCATTAAATAGTTCTTACTCTGAAATTTGATAAGTGTTTTAAATTAAATATTTTCTGAAATTTTAATTTAATGGAAAAAGTTTGTAAAAGTTCAATTCACCCCCTCCCCCTCTTGGGTATTTTTCTGGACAACAATTGGTATCAGAGCCTGGGCTCTATAATATATTTTCATATAAAAATCTTAGAGTTTAAAGATCAGGGAAAACGTTTGTGTTACATATCTTGGTGAAGGTCAATCCATTACTAGACCTCCTTTATTAAAAGATTATAGCTACTGGTAAAACAAAATAATTTTTTTAATTCATTCTTGTCAATATGATGTTTGGAGAACTATTCTTAACGGTCCAAATATTCCAATGAAAATTGTAAATGAAGTTTGAATTCCTAAAGATGAAAATGAATAGGATGAATGAGATATTAAAAATATTCAAACTAATGCTAGAGATATAAATATCTTACATTGTGCTTTAGACGCAAATGAATACAATAGAATTTCTTGTTTTGATTATGCAAAAGAAATCTGGCATAGATTAAAAATCACATATGAAGTAACAAGTCAAGTTAAGGATGAAAAAATTAGCATGCTTATCCATAGTTACGAACTATTCAAAATGAAGGATGGTGAATCAATTTCTGAAATGTTTGCTAGATACACTAATATAATTAATGGTTTGAAGTCTCTTGGAAAAACCTTTACAGACGAAGAAAATTCAAGAAAAATTCTTAGGTCTCTCCTGATAAGTTGGATGCACAAGAAGCTAGCTATCAAATAAGCCTTAAGAGAGAGGTCGATCCCTCTTGATGAACTCCTTGGTTCTCTTATCACTTATGAAATGAATATGGACGAATTCAAAGAAGAATAAATGCCCACAAAAAGAAAAACTCTTCCATTAAAATCCTCCAACCATGATGATTCAGAGGATGAAGACAGAAGATAATAAGAACATTGCTTTTTTGACAAGAAGTTTCAAAAAACTACTTGCTAGAAAGAAAGGAACTCATGGTGAACAAATGAAGAAATTTTCCTCAAGAAAATATCATGAAGGGAAGTCCTCTTCAAAATATGAACCTAAATGCTACAACTTCAACGAAGTTGGTCACATTCGATCAAATTGTCCAAAATCGAAAGACAACAAACTGGACAAGAAAGACAAAATAAGAGAAAAGCTCAAATCAAATAAAGTCATGAAGGCTACCATATCGAGTGATTTTGATAGTGAAAACTCTGACTAATCTTCCCGTGATGATGAAATTGCCAACCTTTGTCTAATGGAAAAAGATGAAGAGTTATACTCTAACTTTGTATCTTGTAGTGATAATGATGTTGATGATTATGAAAAACAAGAGGCATTTAATGAGTTATGTGAAAACTTCAAAAAATTGAAAAGGAAGTGTATAATTCTTAAAAAGATTCATTCTAAGTTTGAATTAAATCCAAATAAAAATGATAACCTAGGTATGAAAATTGAACCATGGTAAAATTAAATTGAAATTGTGAAAAAGAAAAATATTGACTCTTCTAAAACACTTGAAAATGAAAATGTTGGATTAAAAAGGGAAATTGATTGTTTAAAAACATCCCTAGATACTCTCACTAAGGGAAATGAATTCTTTCACAAAGTTCTGGAAAATCAGAGAATCCAATTAATAAAAATGGTATTGGATACAATGGAGAAAATGCAAAAATTAACTATTCCATCTTATTTCAATCTAATGCATCATCTAGTCATTCTAAACCCTTATGCATTGTAACGGATATACATATTTTTCTGAATACTGTCCATATAAATTTCAAAGAAGAAAAATCGCATGGATTCCTAAAGAAACTATCTTGCATGCTAACCCTTATGGACCCAACACCTTTTAGGTACCAAAAGAAAAGTTATTTAAATGTACTGTGCAGGTATGCATGAAAGTAAGCTATCACAAATCAATATGGTTTTTAGACAGTAGATGCTCAAGACATATGAATGAAGATAAAAGTAAATTCACAAGTCTTATAGCCAAAGATGGTGGAAACGTTACATTTGGAGAGAACTCCAAAGGAAAAATCATTGGAATAGGTAAGATAGGTAAGGAACACTCTTGTTACATTGATAATGTCTTGCTAGTTGATGGTTTATAAGATAACTTAATTACCATCAACCATCTTTGTGATAAAGGGTCTGAAGTCATGTTTAAACCAAATCATTTCATAGTTAAGGATACTAAAAATAACAATCTACTATTTATTACATCTAGAAATGAAAATGTTTATACTCTTGATTTTAATGACCTAGCAGAGAAAAATGTAAAATGTCTATCCGTCTTAAATGAGACTAGTTGGTTATGGCATATAAGACTAAGACATGTCAATATGGAATTAATTAATACCCTATCTAAACATGAGTTAGTAAGAGGCTTACCTAAAACTAACTTTGTAAAGGATAAAGTATGTGATGCATGTCAACTTGGTAAACAAATTAAAACATCTTTAAAAAGGAAAATGAATATTACATCACCTAGCCCTCTTGAGTTATTACATTTAGATTTATTTGGACCTAATGATGTTGTTAGCCTAAGTGAAAATTTTTATGCTTTTGTAATAGTCGATGATTATTCTAAATATACTTGGGTATATTTTCTTGCACATAAAAGAGAAATTCATCTTGTGTTAGATAAATTTTGTAAAAAAATGAAAATAAAATAGGCCACTCGATTACGTACATTAGAAATGATAGAGGTAGATAATTTAACAATAAAGATGTTGAAAGCCTTTGTGATGAAAATGAATATGAACATAACTTTTTGGCTCCTAAAACTCCTAAAAAAAAATGGAGTAGTTGAAAGGAAAAATAAATCTCTTCAAGAAATGGCAAGAACTTTGTTAAATGAAAAAAAATTGCCAGAATACATTTGAGTCGAAGCTATTAACATGTCATGCTATATAATTTATCACGTCATTAATTGAAAAGGACTAAATCAAATGCCTTATGAACTTTGGAAGAATAAAAGACCAAGTATTAGTTACTTTACAGTTTTTGGATGCAAATGCTTTATATTAAATGCTCGTGATAAATTAGGAAAATTTAATGCTAAACTCGATGAAGGTATCTTTCTTGGTTACTCCTTAAATAGTAAAGATTATAGAGTCTTCAATAAAAGAACCTGGATAGTCTAAGAATCCACACATGCCACCTTTGATGAGTTAAATCCCTTTTGCATATGATAAGAAAAATGTTGAAGATGAAGAAATAAATGATTTAGGAGAAAAGCAGTCAAAATAAATTTGAACAAGACAAATGAAAATGATCCCTCTTCTATTTCAAAAACACAAAATAATTACATACCCACTAAGGATGGAAGTGAAAACAATGATTTACCTAAAAGTTGGAAATTTGTAAATAATCACCGCTTTGATCAAATTTTAGGTGAAACATCTAACGATGTGCTCACAAGATCATCTCTTAGAAATATATGTAATAATATAGAATTTGTTTCCCAAATTGAACCTAAGAACATTAATGAAGCCGAACATGATGAATCTTGGCTAATGACCATGCAGGAAGAACTAACTAAATTTGAAAGAAATAATGTATGGAACCTAGTACCTAAACCAAAAGTTCATACTATTATCGGAACTAGATGGGTGTATAGAAATAAAAAGGATGACTCTGGAATAATTATACGAAAAAAGAAATATTAGTAGCATAAGGCTACAATCAAGAAGAAGGAATTGACTACGAAGAAACGTATGCTCCCATTGCTAAATTAGAAGCTATCCGCACGTTGCTCGCTTTTGCATGGCATAAAAATTTTCAATTATTTCAAATGGATGTTAAAAGTGAATTTCTTAATGGATATATTTTCGAAGAAGTCTATGTTAAACAACCTCCTAGTTTTGAAAATTACGAAGTTCCTAATCATGTTTATAAATTAAATAAAGCATTATATGGATTAAAACAAGCACCATGAACTTGGTACGAAAGATTGAGTGGATTTTATTAGAAAATAATTTTATTAGAGATAAAATGGATAATAACTTATTTATTAAGAGTCATGAAAAACATATGCTTATTGTACAAATTTATGTTGATGATATTATATTTGGTTCTACTAATGAAGAATTGTGTAAATATATTGCTTCCTTCATGAAAAAAGAATTTGAAATGAGAATGATGGGAGAATTGAATTTCGTTTTGGTCTTGCAAATTTGTGAGTGTAGAAAATATCACAATAAAGTAATCCATGAAAACAATCACAAAGAGTATAAAGTAAAAGAAATCACACACAACAACAACAATATACATGATTCGTCAACTTGCCTACGTCCATGGAGAGGTCACTTGTTCTTGTTAAGTGTCTCTCAAAATCCCAAATTTCATTCCCTTTGCCCCGGGTCAGGGTTTATAATTTATAGATCTCGTTTCATAGAGGTTAAGTCGTGTAAGTAACTCAATAATCATGTTGGATATATCATATGTCACCTGAACATCTATATCGAGATTACTGGTGGTTAATTTGAGTATATCCGTAAGTGTTTTGCGCTATATATTGAATACTCATTTGCTAGTCGAACATTTGATTTGGGATGGGTTGCCCCTTAAGTGGATTGGGATTGTTCGGCTACTCTTATTGACCATAATCAATGGATTCCCACAATTGCCCTAAAAAATTTTGGGCTTTTGTGAAATGTGGGCCAATAGTTTTTAAATTAACAAGAGGCCTTGAATTTTGAAACTCTTCGTGCTTGCAACCGTAGTGGCATTTTTATCAATTTGGTGAACTTTGTAGGGGTACGCTCATCATGATCCAAACACCATTGTACATTTGTAATTCATTTGACTGACCGGTGTTGTTGTTGTTCGAATGGGTATTTAAATCATAAAAAATAGTTTGGGAGATCATGTGTGATCATTATTATCGCGCTTCAAATCGGAGGTACAGTTCCTTGCAGCAGTTCAGTTCACCTTCTTCCTTGCTCTCTAAGCTTTGCAACGTTCATCTTCCTTAGTGTCTTATTTTTTCTGCAAGATTCGCCGATCTTTGTATGTTCATCTCACCTTCTTAGTTTTCCTCTTCTTTGAATTTTTCTACAAATGTCTCTAGGGTTCTTGTGTATTCATGGAAAAGCTTGATAATAAATCAATAAAAGATGTTATTTTGATGATTACAAACCAATGCATATTCAAATGATTATTTTGATAATAATAAATAAATATTTTCTTCTATTCTTTCATACATCTATACTCTTGTTACATTCTATACTATTTATAACTAGATTATTCTAACCTATATATATAAACGTAACTGTTTCATATAAATTTTTTTATAACTATCCATTATATATATAATCTTACTTTTTGTATATGATTGGCATAACGTATATATATATATATATATATATATATATATATATATATATATATATATATATATAGTCGCACTTATTTAAACACATCCCTAAAATAGCTATCTAAATTGTTGGAACTGATGACCCCCAATTTTTAAATCTAGATTTTACCAAAAGGTAATTCAATTTACTTTTATAGCGCGGAAGCGAGATGTTCAATAAAATAATTACATAAACCGAATTTTAATTTCTTTTACAAATTAAAATTACAACTTAAACACAAAGTGAAATTAAATTAATCAACAAATACATTTTTCACTTAAACCAACTTAATTTAATCCCAGTCCTAGAAATATGCCTAACAAAATAATTAATCCATTTTTGCAAAATTAGACCAAACCAAATTTTATCAAATTAAAGTAAGTGACTTGAACTCAATTAATTAAACATTACCCAAATTAATTTTCCACCAACTTAAGTAAGTAGTGATTTAAACCAAATTTTATCTTTTTACCTAGGCATGCATCTAAGGTGAATTTTGTAAAAGATAAAATAAACAAATAAATCACTACGCCGTGATGTACGAGGAAAAACCCACAACGGAAATAAACCTCGGATGGCCCTAGCCTTAAGTCCACTAAGTATGGTTTTACAATTATAAGACATATGACTTACTTCCTCGACTCGACTCCTTTCAAGCCTTGACGCGTCTTCTTGTAAACACCTCCGCCTAGTCGACAACCTCGGAACTCCACCGAAACTTTGGAATTCACCAATGAGACTTTAGGAACACCGTCAACCACACATGGTGCCTTTCACCATGTGAGAATGCCGCAGCAAAATAACGACACTTCTTCTTTGAGGGATGTAGAAGTAAACCCAAATAAACTCTTCAACTTGGTAGAGTAAACCCGGTGCCAAACACTCCAAGAAAGATATTTATATCGAAACTTGGAATAAACAATATGGGTGTAAACCAAAAGTGTTTTAGAGTGATTTTCTTGGAAACTCAAAACACTTAAACCATGAACATTTTCATAGAAAAGTTAAATTCTTAAAACTCTCTCTAGGAGATGGAAGCATATGAAAAAAGTTTGTTTTAAAAGGTTGGATCCCGCACATCTTAAGTCTGACAAAAGTTAGTGGGGAAAAAGTAGTGGGATAGAGGTGAAAAACTGACTAAAACTGCAAATTAAATTTTCTGTCGGAAATCTCGTTCGAACGACACTTCTAACGAAGTTACAGTGGCCATAAGGGAAACCTCATTGGAAAACGCGTTCGAACGACATTCTCGTTCGAACGAAAATATCGAACGAAGTTCCAGAGGCAAGTCATTGGCAAGCCTCGTTCGAACGAAATTCTCGTTCAAACAACAATTTCGAACGAAAAAACAGAAAGCTTAAAAATTCGATTTTGGCCCAGAAACTTTATTTTAATGTTTTAAAGAAACCTTACGAAAATAACCCTAAGTTTAAAATGAAAGTACACCCAATTAAAATTGTTCCAAGCTCCTATATAAATATGTAATGCATTCATACCTTAGGAGTAAACAAAACACATGTTGTTGACGTAGAAACGAGGCACAACAAACTCGGCATTTCATGAAGCTTTAATATTGGCTGCTACGTCTTCAATTAATATGTCATAGGCTTGAATGGATAAACTTGAACACTATCCTATGACTTAAACATTTTTGTCCGGAATTGATCCAACACTACATTAAGACTCAATCGGAGACTTGTGTCCTTACAAATCTCCCCCTTTAGCTACTCCGGGACAAAAACCAAACAAAAATCCTAAAGGGCCGTCAAGCTCTACTAAGCTTAAAACATATCCCACCCAAAATAAAAAATACATAGCTTGACTCAAAAACCCAAGGATCAATATCTTTGCCGACGATGAAAGTTGCCATTTAGAAGAATTCCTACACACTTAAGCAAACTATCAAACGCATAGGGAATAAGAATATTAAATGCATATTGATAGAGTTGACTTTTCGGTATATTTTTCGTCGCTGCTTGAAAAGCTCCTCTAGTCAAAATCTTCAAATTACCTACAACATATAATAAACTCAAGTGTAGAGTTAAGCAAGGGTATCAATCCACATCAAGGGAGTAAAGTTAGAGACAAATTCAATTGAAATTCAATTTTTATTTTCTTTTTGGAATTTTTCTTTTCTAATTTTTTTAGCTTTTCAAATATTAAAATAATTTTCAAGGGTGAGGATGTATAATAACACTAAACTAAAATGTGAGATGAAAACAACTAACTAGAAAGTGACTAAAAGTGAAAAATAAAGTCTAACACTAAAATATGAGATAAAGTGAGGTAAATAATTGTGAGAACAATCAAAGAGTGGGATTACACCGTAAATTTTAGCTATTCTAACTAATTAATTTAATTAATTGAATTCTCCCAAATTAATATCAAACTTACAAATCAACTCTCGTTGCAAATGTAATTTTAATAGTAACCTTTTAGAATATTAAATTTAACACCCCACAACTCTAGAAAAATAGATCTACACTCCTTTTAATTAATCACCCACTAGGATCGATCAATTAAAATTTATGTAAATCTTAGGAAATAAATTTATAGTTGAAATTCAAGTTATAATACCTCACTTAAGAAACCCATATCTCTAGTTCGAATCTAAAATGAGTATTATGACTAGAATTTCAATTTTCTCTCGAAAATCATTTACCCTCTCCCAAGGCGTAAATTTAAGGGTGAGGGATCAAAATTAACATTCAAAGGGAATTTTCAAGTAATCAAACTAATTAAACTAAAATAACATCAAATAAGGGTTTCCCCCACCCCTTGAAAGGGGATTTAGCCTAACATCATATTAAGCATGATAATCAAATAATCAAAGGCTAATAAAATAAAGTAGAAGAGAAGAACAATCAAACCAAATCTCTTTGAGTGAAATTGGACTTCAATCCTTGAATTTGGAATTTACATCCCTCCAATTTGTATGATCAAACCAAAATTACATTAACAATTACACAAAAAATGGAATCTCACTAATTTATTTTTCTCACTAATCTAAATAAAATAAAATAAATTCTAACCTAAAAAAACTAAAATAAAATAAAGATGTTTCTTTCTCTACAATTCTCTCTACTAATTTCTATTCTCTAGCCTCTAATGGGGTCTTCCATCCTTAAATAGTAGGCATAGAGCATGGGGGTAAAAATGGGAGGATAATGGTGCAAGAGGTTGTATAAGGTGTGAGTGAGGGTTAATTTAGGAAAATGCACAAATGTGCATGAGTTGTGTGAGGTCATGTGGAAAGTGAGGTGGGGGAATAAAATCTGATTTGGGGATGATAGGTTTTTGGGTAAGAGGTTTTAGTTGGGGTTTAATTTGGGAAAAGGGGATAAAGGAGTTTTAATTGACATGTGGACATTAACTTGGTCTCTTGGTTTTTATTTTGGCAGCTTACGGATTTGGCTTTGCAAAATGAATTTGGTCTTTGGTTTGATAGTGGGTATGGTTGGAAAATGGTATCCGGTTTTGGGTAGAGGTCGGGTTGTTGGTTATTGGTTGTTGGTTGGTGCAAATCGGGTTGCAAGGTATGGGAAGGGATGGCAGGAGCTGGTGTCGGGTTCAATCGGGTTTGGAACCGCCGGATTGAGCTCTGGCCGGAGGTGGGACGTCGCGATTTATAGGTTTGAGATGTCGCCGGAGGTAGGGGTTCTGATGGAGGATTCCCGACGGGTTCTCGCTAGGTTTTAGCATCGTGTTTGTGGTGCCGGCGTCGGAGGTACGACGAGTTAAGGCTGGACGGGTAGGGGCTATTTTGGGTTAAAGGTTAAAGGTTTTTCTGCCAGAGGATATGGTTGGGGGGTTTAGGTGATGGTTTGGAAGTGAGGTGGGATAGCTATGAAGGTTGAGAGATGGAGGTTTGGTGTTTGGGGAAGATGAAGTGGGATGTGATAGGGTGAGTAAGGGTGTAGAAGAGTGAGGTGTGGGTGAGGGAGTGTTTAGGTGTATGGGAGTGTGTGGTAATTGGGTGTGAGGGGTTGTGTGTGTGTGTGTGTGTGTTTAATTTGGACCCAAATAAAATAATAAAGACTCAAATAAACTTAATAAAACTAAAACTAAAAATAGAATCTAACTAAAAATAAAACAAACTAAAAACAATGAAAATATTAAAACTTAAAAAAATAAGATCCTAAGCTATATAAAAAGTAAAATAAAACAAAAGAAATAAAAACTTAAAATCTAAATGAAAACTAAAGTCCTACGATAAAAAAACTAATCCTAATAAAATGAGAACTAATAAAAATAAAAATAAAGATAAAATAAAATAAAATAAAAATACACTAATAAAATATAAAAATAGAAAATGAAACCTAAAATTTCTAAATAAATCCTAAAAATAAAAATGACTCAAACTAAATATCTAAAAAAAATATAAAAAGGTACAAGTTTGGGGTGATGATCTGGGCTAGGTTTAGGTTCGGGTTTGGTTACGAGAGAGGGAATTAGCTCCATTCAATGTGCATTTGCCTTGATTTATAGCTTCTGACACCGCCAACGGACATTTGACCTACAAGATAAATATTTAAGCACATAAGACCCATATTGCCGAGAATTAGCAATTAAAATACATCTATTCGGGGTATAAAATGTACAGTTTTGGGTGCTTATCACACCACCCCCAAACAGAGCGTTGCTAGTTCTTGAGCAATGAGATAGAGAGAAAGAGAAAGATAAGAAACCTAAAGTGTACCACTTTCTTGGGCACTTGCGATTGCACTTAGCATGTGAAACAAGCCTTTAAACCTATAGGTTTCCCTACAGGACGAGTTGTGTCTCGTGAGGGTTTGCAGGGAATATACCCACAAAAATCTTATTTGCAATGGCAGTCAATCTCTTATTAGACGTAGAATAATCGCACAATCCATCATGAGAGAAATATTTTGAGAAATACAAGCTAGAATTTGCAAAAAGTTTATATAAGTAAATGCTCAAGGCGCATCCTTCCTAGAACTCAACGTGTGTAGTGTGAATCAGTCAAAACAGGTCGAGTATCATAAGAGTAATTCATAGATTGTCTTTTTGGAATCAACGCTTCAACTTCAAAATCTCACTGGATATCTCTCTCTCAAACGAACTCTCGAGATATGGGTTAGTGTATCGCTCTTGTGTGTGAGGAGGTGAGTAAATATAAGCAAGTTCAAACGTCTCACACATATATAAGAAAGAACGAACAATAAGAAAGAAAATTGATCTCATGAAAGAATGCTAATCACTATAGTGAGAATGTCGAGTTATTCACCACGATGACTTTCATTTGACCGAACACCTAGGGGAATAAATGAATGTTTTATGGGTGAGGTGGAAATGAAATAAGAAGGATGGGATATGAGGTTTAATGGTGATGTATGGATGAATGACGAGTGATGGATGTGTGATATGATGGATGTAAAATGGATGTATATGCGATAAGATTGAGTAGAGTGTATATTACTTGAAGAACAAATGTCTTTATTTCAAAACTAACTACTAACTACAAACTCTCTTTGTTTTCTTTTATCGCTTTTTTTTTCTTTTTTTCTATATATATATTTTTTAATACTCTCAATAGTGAAGACATTTTACATTTGAAATCAACACTCTTTTTCTCAAAAAATGATGGATGAAATATAAATGGAGATGATAGGTGAGGGTGTGGGGAATATGGAAAAGCATGGGAATGTAATAAGTGAGTGGATGGAAATGTGATATGGAAAAGTGGTAAGTTTATGAATGAAAAACTAGTGATCGGGACAAATTTAAAGACACGTGTTTCTTACAACTCGAAAGTGATGTCGTTCTCAGTGATCAAGCCAAAATTTTATAGAAGAATAATGAGATCATAAAAAATAAAATGCGGACCTAAGCGAAGTTGAATCAACTTGTGACTCGGAGTTTGCGTAAAACACTCTGAAAGGGTGAAAGGCACAAATCTCAAAAGCTAAAGTCTCTACTAGTGATCCTTAAGGTTCTCATCAGAATTGTAGTACTCCTCAACTCTAAACCGCAGTGACTTGATAAGTGCGTAAATTTTGTTGAGTCTAGAAATTCATGGTGCAACATGCCTTGTTACGTATTACATAAGCTATTTATAAAAAAAATATTCTCTAGCTTGATTCCTAGACTTTGAAAGATGGGTGATTGAAAATTCACATCAATGAGTGAGATGAAAGAAACTGCACAAAAATTTAAAAAATCAGGTTCAAAAATTAAAATTTTTCAAAAGAGGTACAATTGTTATAAAATTCCCTACCCCCAAACAAAAAAGAACATCGTCCTCGATGTTAAGTAAAATGATTTTTAAAATTGAGAGCATAAGGTAGGAAATATATTACCAGAATCAACCGCTAATGAAGTGAACAGATGAAGCGAAAATGAAACCTGAAGAAATGATAAG
Organism: Sambucus nigra; assembly: GCA_949130495.1. NCBI lineage: Eukaryota > Viridiplantae > Streptophyta > Magnoliopsida > Dipsacales > Adoxaceae > Sambucus > Sambucus nigra. Next base: position 142,189,881 of record OX422212.1, read on the forward strand.
AGAACAAAAGGTGTACAAGTTTATAAACATGATAAAGCATTGGGTGGTGTGACACACCACCCCTAAACATGATAAGACTAGTACAAGAAATACGGGATGCCTCCCAGTAGCACTAAGTTTAATGTCTTCAGCCATACCGATGAAATCTCACCCTAAGGATAGGATTTATGAAAGTGCGGGACGGTAGAAAAATTGGGGTGATTAGAATCACCCCCAAACAAGACTTAAGCATCAGTCTTATTGGATAATTTGACAAAGGTGAGGGTGAAGAAACACCGATCACGTCCTTATTTTTTTTTTTTCAAGATGTTCTCTTTTTTTGTGTGGTTTTTGAATAATTTGAAAAAAAAAAGGAAATGTTTTTGGGATTTTTAGAGAATGAAAGGAATAAAATATTTTTGGAGGTTTTTTTCTTGAAAGAAAATAGTGGGAAAAAAATGTTTTTGGATTTTTTTATTTTTTTTCAAAAGGAAAGTTTTTTTGGGGGGGATTTATCTAAAAAAAATAAAGGAAGAAAATGTTTTTGGATTTTTTTGGAAGAAAATAGTGGGAAAATAAATATTTTTTGGATTTTTTTATAAAAATAAAGGAAGAAAATATTTTTGGATTTTTCTAAAAATGAAAGAAAGAAAATATTTTTGGATTTTTTTATAAAAATAATTGAAGAAAATATTTTTGGATTTTTTTGGAAGAAAAGATGGGGAAAAATAGGTGGACTCTTTGAATAGGACGAACCAACTAAAATCAACTACCAAAAAATTAAATTGGATACACACACGCCAAGGAGAAATCCTAACTAGCACATAACTAATTTTTATCTTTAAATTTTAGTGAAAGGGGTATTCAAATTTTAATTAAGTCCGCGAACGATAAAAAAATCACGGAATAATATGAGTGATCGCCTTTGCAAAATTTTCTCCTATTGGTCTACCTAGTTAATAGATTTTAAATTTAGTGATGGCTAGGGTAACACATAATTGGTAAGCGAGTGAGTTGCGTGATGAAATCCCTTCTCGTGAGTGACCGGGTGTAGGTCTTAGTCAATTAATTCATCACACCATTCGAAAATAAATGCGAGAATAAAATCAAGTAAGAGCACACAAAGCACACAAAAGAATTGACTCGCTAATAGGAGAGGCGCGAGGGTTTGAGAAATATACCTCCCACAGTTTTTAGGTCGTGGGGTGCCAAAAAATTTGAGTCGATTGGGGAGAGATTACACCTATCTCAGTTGGCCCCGGGAGTCCTACCAACCCAAGGTAGACAGGCTTTTAAATCCTCGCCTTTGGACGCCCTCTCTCTACCTTTTTCGGTTTCCCTATCAAGCTTATCTTCGATTATTACAATTTTAAAAATGAAAAATAAAATAAAGGTGTCTCTATGCACCGCAATACAAGCAATGATAAAATAAACCTAATACAAGCCTTCTAAAATATAAAAATGGTGCAAAAAATAAATGAACTACAAGAATGGAAACGACGCCATTTGATAACTTTGATTTTTGCGTGTATGTCGTTGTGTACAATTCCTTTATCCATCAAAACATTTCACAAACCTATAAAAGTAGAACAAAACTAGAATATAGCGGTAAGTGAGGTATCAATCCACATCTAAGGGTGAAACACAAAATTGGAGAGGACATATATAGATTCATTTTCATTTTATTATATATTTTTTTTATGATTTTACTTTCTATATTTTTTATGAATTTTTCAAGGGATTTTTTGAAACTAACTAACTATACTAATTTTTATAACTACTAATTAAGAAGTAAAAGCTAATTTAAGAAAAGTGAGATAAACAAATTTGTCCTAATAAGTAAACTAAAAAAATTGGACTCATGAGGGCTTCAAAATTTCATCCCATAAATGGGAGATTAACCCTCAATAATCATCATCCAAAAAAATATAAGATAAACAAATGAAGCATGAGATGATAAAAGTAAAAGTAATAAGAGAGGAATAGATCAAACCCATTTAAACCTTGAATTGAAATGGAAACTTCAATTACATCAACAATTGCTCAATTACAATCCCTCCCTCATGTATTTATTGAATCTAAAATAAAAATTACAAAATAAAAAGGATAGTGGATGAATTCATAATGGAAAATTAAATAATAAAAGAGATTTGCTAAAAATGCAATTCCTAACATCATAAAATTGTACATTAGAACTCATCCAAAGAAATAAATTCTAGATCATTACTTTATATTGAGCTAATTGCTAAAAATGCAAAATCTCAACATAAAGGAATGGGTTAGAATTTACCTCCAATAAGGGATGGATTCAACTACATCAATCTATTTTGAAATAATTGCTAAAAATACAAAAATTCATTATAGAGGGGTGGGGTTGAATTTATCCTAGAGATAAATTTCACTACACACCTCTATATTGAGATATTCGCTAAAAATGCAAATACTCGACATAGGGGGATGGAGGAAATTTTATCACACAAAGCTTAAAAATTAATTTGGAGATCTTTATGAAAATGGCCCAAGTATTCAATTTATACATGGAAAATATGGAGCTAGGGGCAAATTGGGTAGAACAAAGGTGCACATGGGGTGAGTGAGGTGATAAAATCTGATTTGGTCATTGGTTTTGAAAGGTGCAAGTGGAGTGATTTGTCTGGGGGTATTTTAGGAATAAAGGGGAAATGGGTTAAATGGTTTTAAGTGGGTTTAACACATGTGGGTTAAATGTGTGTTTATTTTTGGTTTGTTTTAACAGGTGGGCGTTTAGACTTATGGTCTTTGGCTTTGGAGAATAGCTTTTTGGTTTTATCTTTGGAACTTTGGCAGGTCACGATTTTGAATATGGGAGGTTTGGGTTTGGGTTAAAGGTGTGATGGGTTGGAGAAGTGTTGTTCCGGGCTTGAATCGGGTTGGGATTAGGGATTCAGGCTCGGGGTTCTGCTGCTGGAAACTGGGTCTCGTCGGATTTGGGTTGAGGTACGTTGCGGGTGTGGGAGGCTTGGGTCGCGCCAACCTGGGTTGAATAGCAGGGGATGCAGAGGTGGTAGGCGGGTTAGGGAAGGGGGTCTAGTCGGATCTACTGTCGGGTTGGGTGCAGGGAAGTTGATGTGGCGATGGTGGTGGAGGTATCACCCTAAAGATAAGATCTCGGAAAGTGCGAGGCGGAAAAAAAAATGGGTGATGAGAATCACCACCAAACAAGACTCAAGCGTCAGTCTTGTTGGATAAAGGATAAAAATGGTCAATGCACTTGTATGGCAATGTGCATCACACGATACAAAGCATCGGTGGACCGTGGGCAGGTGGTTATTAGGGTAAAGTTGAGGGTGGAAAAGGTAAAGAGGTATCATCCATGGGCCTTGTTAAGCTTAAAGGTGAGGGAAACTAGGCCCCTATAAGCATGGTGATCTAACTGGTGAGGGAGGAAAAAGGGTGTAGAAATAGTGATGGGGTGGGGCTCATAGAAATGACACGACCGTTCTATGAATGGGCGATGATAATGGTCGCGCCGTGACACGCTAGGGAGTTGTTGAGAGGAAAAGTCAACACCACAAGAGAGTGGCGGGCATAAAGTATCAAGATCGGTGTCATGGTGGAGCGTAGCACCAAAAAGACTCTCATAGATGGTGGGGGATGGTTTTAGGTGAGGATCTAAAAATGTGGTTGGGGACATGCATGGTATAAGATCTAGTTCAAACTAGGTGATGGGACAATGGGTGGGGTAAATGGTATATCGGGTGGGATAAATAGTGGAGGAAGATGATCTAACTCAAGCGTGGGAGACACACACTCATTGGGAAGAGTAAAGGAATACTGACAAGGGAGTGTGGTTTCTAAAGGTGGAGTTGTAAACTTCTCCATAAGAGTATCATTGGTAAATGTGGTGGGTGGGTAAGACGAGGCACCAAGAACAGAGATAGAGGGCTCACTAGAAATATCGGGCTCAAAGGGAGCCATGAAGGGTGGAATAGGATCCATATTCGGATAGGTAGAAACTATCATAGATTGTATCTCAAGAAAATGGTGAGCACTCGTAGCCGGAGCTAACCTAAAAGATATGGGCATGTTTGAGACATAAGCAATTGGGGAATAAGGTAAAAGCTCGGGCATATTTTTGGATTCGACGGGAAAGGGAATCGGAACCTCAAAGTGGGGTTCATGTAGACATGGTGGGATTGGATCAGGCTTACTATCTAAAGGTAAGTCAACATAATTGTCAACTTGGGGCCCGAACCATGGAATGGTCTCAACATCGAGATTCTCGAGAGGATAGGGTTGGTCACACTCAAAATCCGTGCCACAAGAGGACACAACATCATCACACTCGGGTGCAACAATGGGTTGACATGGGATGAAATCTGACTCTCTCGCACACTCAATTTCATTTAACCTTTGTTCAAGCCGTTGAAGGGTTTCATTTTGAATTTGAGTGGCTTGATCTTGCTCGAGTATGAACTTTTGCAAGAGGCTTTTGAGAGCGGATGCGAGTGGTGGTGGTGGTGGAGTGACAGGTGGTGGTGGTGGTTGAGGTGGACAGAACTCGCTATGATCATGACTATATGGAGAATACTCAAATGAAGTGTGTGGAGTGGGTCCAAGTTGATCATACATGAAAGGATCTCTTTCGTGATGGACAAATGGTTGATATTCAGTGGGTGCAGAGTGAGGGAACTGATCGTGAACGGGTGCACAAGGTTGCCATGACGACTATTGGAATGTGTGAGGATCCACAACATCGGGTTGGGATTCGCATTGCGTGGAAGGGTGATAAGGACTCCACGAATAACTGGGGTACTCACACAACTCGGGATTATATACATCGGGATAATAGGCCGAGGTGGGTTCCGGAACAGTGTCATATGGATACACAAGCTCCATGGTGGGTTCAGATGGATATGCAATGTCAGGGCACTCATGGGACATGTGATCGGGATAATAACAGTGGGTGCACAACAAAGGATGAGACACGTCGACACTTGACACCGAGGGTGATAGAATAGGAGGTGCATGCATAAATGGTGCAAGGGTATCGACGGTACACATAAGAGAGCTGAGACCATTAAGGATATCATAAAGAGGCAGCTCGGGAGCACTCTCACACATGTCATGTGTCAATGAAAAATGATCAAAGTAGTCTTGTAAGGGACGTTCGTCGGCCATGTGGAGAGAAATATTTTTTTGGAGTTTTTTTTAAATTTTTTCAAAACGAAAGAAAATATTTTTGAATTTTTTTTATAAAAATGAAAGAAAATATTTTTGGAGTTTTTGGAAGAAAAGGTGGGAAAAAATATGGAGTCTTGATTTGAACGAACTAACTAAAATCGACCACCGAAAAATGGAATTGGACACACACAAGTCAAGAAAATTTCCTTACTAGCACATAGCCAATTTTTATCTTTAAATTTAGTGAAAGGGGTAGTCAAATTTTAATTAAGTCCGCGGGCGATAAAAATCATGGAAATTATCTGAGTGATTGTCTTAGCAAAATTTTCTCCTATTGGGCTACCTAGTTAATTGATTTTAAATTTAATGATGGTTAGGGTAGCACACAATTGGTAAGAGAGTGAGTCGGGTGATGAAATCCCTTCTCGTGAGTGACCGGGTGTAGGTTTTAGTAATTTAATTCATCACACCATTCGAAAATAAATGCGAGAATAAAATCACATAAGAGCACACAAGGCACACAAAATAATTGACTCGCGAACAGGAGAGGGGCGACAGTTTAGAAATGTACCTCCCACGATTTTTACACCGTGGGGTGCCGAAAAATTTGAGTCGACTGAGGGGAGATTATGCCTATCTCAGTCGTCTCTAGGAGTCCTACCGACCCCATGTAGAGAGGCTTCTAAATCCTCGCCAATGGACGCCCTCTCTCTACCTTGTCTGGTTTCCCTATCACGCTTTCGTCGATTATTACAATTTTTAAAAGAAAAATAAATAAAGGTGTATCTATGCACCGCCATACAAGCAATGATAAAATCCTAATACAAGCCTTCTAAAAATATAAAAATTTTACAAAAAATAATAAAGTGTAAAGATAAATGAACTACAAGTTGAATCCACTCTGAGTGCTTCACGCTCCCAAGAATGGCAACGGTGCCATTTGATAGAGTTGAGTTTTTTAGCCTCTCCCCGACAACGACGCCATTTGATGAAAGAACTTTTTGGTGTGTTGTCGTTGTTGCTTGAAAAGCTCCTCTAATCAAAATCCTCAAAATACCTACAACATATAAAGCTAAAGACAAATTCAATTGTAATTCAATTTTTATTTTCTTTTTGGGATTTTTCTTTTCTAATTTTTGTAGCTTTTCAAATATTAAAACAATTTTCAAGGGCGAGGATGTGAAATAACACTAAACTAAAATGTGAGATGAAAACAACTAACTAGAAAGTGACTAAAAGTGAAAAATAAAGTCTAACACTAAAATAAGAGATAAAGTGAGGTAAATAATTGTGAGAACAATCAAGGAGTGGGATTACACCGCAAATTTTAGCTATTCAAACTAATTAATTTAATTAATTGAATTCTCCCAAATTAATATCAAACTTACAAATCAACTCTCGTTGCAAATGTAATTTTAATAGTAACCTTTTAGAATATTAAATTTAACACCCCACAACTCTAGAAAAATAGATCTACACTCCTTTTAATTAATCACCCGCTAGGATCGATCAATTAAAATTTATGTAAATCTTAGAAAATAAATTTAGAGTTGAAATTCAAGTTATAATACCCCACTTAAGAAACCCATATCTCTAGTTCGAAGATAAAATGAGTATTATGACTAGAATTTCGATTTTCTCTCAAAAATCATTTACCCTCTCTCGAGACGTAAATTTAAGGGTGGGGGATCAAAATTAACATTCAAAGAGAATTTTCAAGTAATCAAACTAATTCAACTAAAATAACATCAAATAAGGGTTTCTCCCCACCCCTTGAAAGGGGATTTTGCCTAACATCATATTAAACATGATAATCAAATAATTAAAGGCTAATAAAATAAAGTAGAAGAGAAGAACAATCAAACCAAATCTCTTTGAGTGAAATTGGACTTCAATCCTTGAATTTGCAATTTACATCCCTCCAATTTGTGTGATCAATTACATAAAAAATTACACTAAAAAATGGAGTCTCACTAATTTATTTTTCTCACTAATCTAAAAAAATAAAATAAAATAAATTCTAACCTAAAAAAACTAAAATAAAATAAAGGTGTTTCTTTCTTTACAATTCTCTCTACTAATTCCTATTCTCCAGCCTCTAATGGGGTCTTCCATCCTTAAATAGTAGGCATAGAGCATGTGGGTAAAAATGGGAGGATAAAGGTGCAAGAGGTTGTATAAGGTGTGAGTGAAGGTTAATTTAGAAAAATGCACAAATGTGCATGAGTTGTGTGAGGTCTCGTGGGAAGTGAGGTGGGGGAATAAAATCTGATTTGGGGATGAGAGGTTTTTGGGTAAGAGGTGTTAGTTAGGGGTTAATTTGGGAAAAGGGGATAAAGGAGTTTTAATTGACATGTGGACATTGACTTGGTCTCTTGGTTTTTATTTTGGCACCTTACGGATTTGGCTTTGCAAAATGAATTTGCTCTTTGGTTTGAAAGTGGGTATGGTTGGAAAATTGTATCCGGTTTTGGGTAGAGGTCGGGTGGTTGGTTTTTGGTTGGTGTAAATTGGGTTGCAAGGTATGGCAAGGGATGGCAGGAGCTGGTGTCGGGTTCAACCAGGTTTGGAACCGCCGGATTGAGCTCCGACCAGAGGTGGGACGTCGCGGTATACAGGCTTGAGATGTCGCCGGAGGCAGGGGTTTTAATGGAGGATCGTCGGCGGGTTCTCTCCGGGTTTGAGCGTCGGGTTTTGTGGTGCCGGCGTCGGAGGTGCGACGGGGTAAGGCTGGATGGGTAGGGCCTATTCCGGGTTTCAGGTTAAAGGTTTTTCTGCCAGGGGATATGGATATGGTTGGGGGGTTTAGGTGATGGTTTGGAAGTGAGGTGGGATAGCTATGGAGGATGAGAGATGAAGGTTTAGTGCTTGGGGAAGATGAAGTGGGATGTGATAGGGTGTGTGAGGGTGTAGAAGAGTGAGGTGTGGATGAGGGAGTGTTTAGGTGTATGGGAGTGTGCGATAAATGGGTGTGAGGGGTTGTGTGTGTGTTTAATTTGGACCCAACGAAAATAATAAAGACTCAACTAAACTTAATAAAATAAAAATAAAAATAAAATCTAACTAAAAATAAAACAAACTAAAAATAATAAAACTTAAAAAAATAAGATCCTAAGCTATATAAAAACTAAAATAAAACAAAAGAAATAAAAACTTAAAATCTAAACGAAAACTAAAGTCCTAAAAAAATAATCTAATAAAACTATAAAAACTAATCCTAATAAAATGAGAACTAATAAAAATAAAGATAAAATAAAATAAAATAAAAATACAGTAATAAAATAGAAAATAGAAAATGAAACCTAAAAATTCTAAATAAATCTAAAATAAATCCTAAAAATCAAAATGACTCAAACTAAAAATCTAAAAAAATATAAAAAGGTACAAACTAAACACACACATGCTTGGGGTGATGATCTGGGCTAGGTTTAGGTTTGAGTTTGGTTATGCGAGAGAGAATCTGCTACATTCAACGTGCATTTGCCTTGATATATAGCTTTTGACACCGCAAACAGACATTTGACCTACAGGATAAATATTTAAGCACATAAGACCCATATTGTCGAGAGTTAGCAACTAAAATACATCTATTCTGGGTATAACATGTACAGTTTTGGGTGCTTCTCACATATAAATTCAACACTCTCCCTAAATTAATTCTCCCCTTTATCCACTATGATCAACCTAAGAAGATAGTGCTCTGCCTCTAAGTTAAATCTCCTAAACTTAGATACTCCCCCTTTTTGTTCAGGAATAGACAAAGGATAAAAGTTGATTTAAACATTCAGCTTAGAGTGATAAGAGCATGAAAGCATATGGGCAAAAAAATTATAACTAATCCAACAAATAATAACGAATACCAACTATGATGCAAGAAAATGATACCAATATGATACATAGAGTATTATGCATGTGATATCAACAAAGAATGCAACAAGATAGATACCAATCATGAAGTAGAAGCGTAGATGAACTAGAAAGCAAGGCAAAGACAAATAGAATACCTCATATATGAGTACATAATAAATATCATTGACACGCACACACATATACTAGGTATAAAACATCACACAAGACACAAAATAAAATAAGTTTTTCACACTCGTCTGGAAAAAATGTGTCATATGGAAACGAAAGTGTTGGGGTGTGAACTAGTAACAACTAAATTTAGACCCAATCACTTAAAATATGTTCCCGGAGTTCGCATTCGATTGTAAACTTCATCACAATTTGAATATAACCTCACGTGACAATATAAATTGAACTCAATGAACAAACATACACAATGCATACAAGCCTAGACTTTTGATGATTCTACAAACCAATAGAGTCATGACATTAAAAGTACAACTAGGATAAACGGACATTGTGCAAACCGTTGATATACCATCCAAACTCCCTCAATTTAATCATATTATTTTAATCTTTTGAATGAATAAATCAACTAAACAAAATAGACCTTGGAAAATATTTTTTGTTAATGCCATTATTCTTTTAGGCCTTTGGACCACGTATTTCTTTTAGGTCCAAACAATCGGTGGCTTACTCGCAAAGGATGATATTTCCTTTCGGATCCCTTCCCCTTGAACACACACACACACACACACATATATATATATATATAATAAAGTAGCAAAGATATGTAGGTCATAAGATCATAAGATGATGTCATCTAGATAAAAAAAAAATGGATTTCCTATTTTGCCCCTCAAAACTTTGATTTCCCCCCTTTTATTTACTTACCAAATTTATGGTTCAATTCAAAATAGAGGGTACTTTCGTGAAAACCACACTACTCCTCTACTTCTCTCCCGCTCACACCCTCTCTTATTTCTCACACAAACATCAAATTAATGCCGTTCTCCATTTCTCCCCCGTTTTGTAAACCCTAAGTTTTAAAACTTTTTGCATTTTCAGTGTTTATAGTTCGTTCATTTGTTGTTTTATTTTGTAGATCTGATATTTGTTGGTTCGATTGTTCAGGTATTTGTTTTGTAAACCCTAAGTTTTAGAGTTTTTTCATTTTCAGGGTTCATTGTTTGTTCATTTGTTGTTTTATTTTGTAGATCTGACATTTTTTGGTTCGATTGTTCAGGTATAGTTGTTAGATCGTTCAGGTATCCATTTTGTAAACCCTAAGTTTTAGAGTTTTTTACATTTTTCGGGTTCATTATTTGTTCATTTATTAATTAATTTTGTAGATCTAACATTTTTTGCTTCAGTTGTTCAGGTATAGTACACTATCTCTCTCTTTGGATTTTAACTGATGTTCATTTGTTGTTTAATGTAAGTAAATTTTCTTTTTATCTATAATTTTAATCGTATTTAGTTCATGAGGAAAAAATTGGGTTTCTTTTGTATTTAGTTCATGAGAAAATTTTGTTTATTTTTTTATGGTTTCAAACTATTAATTTCCTTTAAATACCTTTTCTTTACTAATATTCTTTGTGAGTTAACTATTTGCATTTTATTTAGTCTTGATTGGTATATTAGTTTTGTGTTAGGATGAAGTTGTGCTTTTGTGAGTAGTTATATTTTTCTTTCACCTAATGATATTCACTTTTTACAGGTTGCATTAAGTGAATACATCCAGCAAAGTCTTCAGAAGTTATAGAATGGGATTTGACATATGTAAGGTAAATGAGACAGTAATTATTAATTTCTTTTAGATGCATTGAGTAAGGGAAATGAGGCAATTAGTACTTTGTATTGAAGTTTTATTTTTACTAGCTGGGCAAAAAGATTTCTTCAATTATATTAGGGGTTCACTAATGGTTTTTTTGGGAAGAACGATTTGGATTTTCATAGTTTTTTGGGAAGAATCATTTCACTGATATATATTAGTTGTGGGTATTTTATTTCTCGGCTCGAAACAACTCTCATCACATTTGTTGAATACATATGTAGTCTTCTGTGATGAGGTGGGGAGTGGTTCCACTACGAGATGACAGCAATGGACACAGTCCCAGGTTAAATAGAATTGGATGTATCATCACTCTGCATTACAGACACAATTCTTTATTTTGTAAAGGAGATTTACAAATTTATAATTAATTACTTTATATATTTTATGTTGCTTCGTTCATAGCAGCCCCTGTTTTTGTCTTTATATATATATATCAACTATGGCATAATGGGATATGACAAAATGCCATGTTTGAATATTCAATTAATTATTTTAGATATTTTAGCAGCCTATGTTTTTATCTTTAGATATTAGATGCATACATTGTGACAACTGGATGAAAAAGTTAAGATACCACACATACTTCAGTTAATCCAAGCTCCCACATTTAGGAGAATGTCACAAGGATGAGAAAAGATTTCATCTCTTTACCTGTTCAAGGCCATTTGAAATAGGAAATTGAAGTAGAAATAATAAATTCAGGTATATTACTTGACCTCCAACTGCTTTCAATGTATTACAGTTGTGTATGAAGATGTGGACATCTTATTATATATTATTAGTTTGATGTGAAATTTTAAATGTTGTTTTACATTTTATCAAGCTACTTCTCGAGTCTATTGGTGGTGAATAATCTTTAATGGCCAACATAGTTTTGTTTGGACCCACATTTGGTAGTTAGTGTGTGTGTATATCTATATAATAAAGTAGGAAACTTATATATGTCATAAGATAGAAGTATGATGTCATGAGATGATTTTATCATGCAATGCCTATTTTGTCCTTCAAAATTTTGGATTCCCCCTCTATTAATACACTCTAATTTTCCCCCATTCTCTTCAAAATTCAAACACAAGGGTACAATAGTATTTGACCCCATTCTCTCCCTTTACCTCATTTTCCAAACCTACCCGTAACTTTCCTTTACTTCTCCATTTCTTTCTCTCTCTCTTGGATTTGCGATTAACTATCGCCCCTCTCACCCTCGCCCATTCTTCTCTTCTACATGAGGTAGATCATTTTTTTCAGGGTTTGTTTTCACAGATATAATTATTTGTTGATCTAACTAGGTTATTGTTTTTGCATATTTAATTTCTCTTCTCTTCTCCACTCAAGGCTGATTGTTGTGCCTTTCTATTTCATTTACTTTTATGTGTTTGGCTTTTCATCCTTAAATTGTTCATCCTAAATTTTTGTATATGTTTTTTGCTGCAATATCAGGTTATGATTGCTTTGCTATTATTTGTTTCCAACTCTTTTATGGTATGTATGGATCTATATAATCTCTCTTTCGCTCTCTCCCGATCTCTAGATCTGGGGTTTTATTCCTAGATTCAAAGGTATTTTCACACATCTACGTCCACCTATCCACTGTTATCACCCACCACGTGTTTTTTGGATCTTAAGATTTTGGGTTGTCGTGTTTTTATTTTACAGAGTATAAACGTCGGTAGTGTAGGATTTTTTCTTTTTTTTAGTTTTAATGTTTAACCTGTAATTTTTAATCAAATTTAGTATTAACTTTTTTTGGTAGGAGTCATATTCTTTGTTTAATGCTTGATTCAAATTTAGTCTATGTTGAGTTTTTATTTGATTTCTTCACTCCATCGGTAAGCAAGTTAAGTTGAGGTTGTAAGGTAAATGGATGGGTCATACAATGATCTATGGATTCATTAAGTGTATACTGTATTGCAGTTTATGTTTTTATTTTACGAAGTATATGTGTTTAGGACTGGACTTTTACGATGATTATTGTTTAGGAGTGGATTTTTATTGCAGGTTCTGCAATAAACATTGTAATAAATGTTGGTAGTGTAGGATTTTAGGTTTTCGTGTTTTTATTTTACAGAGTATAACATATTATGATGATTAGTGTCTAGGAGTGGAATTTTATTGGAGTATATGTGCTTGTGGTATTGGGGACCAATTATTTGTGAAGTATGTGAAAAGTAGATGTTGAAGAGCATAAACTATGCAGTGTAGAATTCTTATGATATTAGATTTGTGCTTTTTCCCCTTTTCACTTAATGTGCTAAACACATGTCTTGAAACTCTGTTTAGATATTTATATATTTTTTTTTCATTTTCTGATCAATTTGGTTGCATTTCAAGATAGATCTGCATGTAAGATGTGTTGAAGCAAATCTGGGAAAATGGTTGATAATTTTTATTCAGTGTATACCGTAAAACTTTCCTATTTATTTTTACAGGTGATATTATTATACATGTATTCTATGTCATAGGAAATGGAAAATCCCAAATACCTTCCTCTCATAGTATTTGTAGTCAGATATTTCTGTTTGGTGAATTAGAATTAGTAATTTTGTGTTGAATGATCAAATATGGTGATTTTTGGCATAAAATGATTTCATAAAAGAGTTACATTTTTTTCAGCTTCATCATACTAATATCAGATGCATTCATTTCTTAACATGAAGTTATATTTTGGGACTAACTTCAGTTACCTAACCGTTAATACACCTGTGACCGGACCATTTGTTGGTAAATAATATTTATTGGTATACCCGTGACCTGACCATTAGTTAATATCAACCGACGGCGACAACACGAACGATTGATGTCTAATATTGTAGTTGCATTTGGTTACATATTGGAACACCACGGGTTGATGGAACCTAAGGGGTGGTAAAATGTCCAATTATGCGAGGAGAAACCTTAGCGTATCGCTTTGTTAGTTATAGGGTGAGGTAGTATACCTCTCGCTAAACTAGCTTCATAAATTTAATAACTACACATGCATATATATGTAAGTACATACATCAGTGGGGTCTTACATACCCTAGAGTTTTAATATTATATTTGGATTGTTTATTAATGATTGTATTTACCGAGTGCCCATTTATTACCGAGTGCCCATGCATTTACTGATTGTATGAATTGTTGTCTTTGTAAATTATGTTGTGTGATAAGTTCAGGGAATTTCATACTTTGGAGGTTTGTGAATCTTCTCAGTTTTAAATATTGAGGGAGATCTAGCGAGTCATTCCAAAGTAACAAGAATCGACGCTGTATAATGCCATTTAAGTGTGACATTAAACAATACCAAAAACAAAACTATAGGGATCTTATGTAATATTTGCATTAAAAGATCATCTAGATGCTAAATTGTGATTTACTGTGAGAAATTGCCATGTGTCATGATCTTAGAAAAATAAACAGCGTCAAACAATTGGTGATTAGCAAGGCATGTGATCAAGGCCAACGCCGGGCTTGAACTTCCTTCAAAGAAAGAAAAGATGAAGCTGCAGATGAAGTGGTACCATCAAGGAAATATTGTATGAGATGCTCCCATCCGATTTAGACAGCCTCAGAAGTGGTATCAGGCTTTTAGTAGTCATTAAAAAATGCAAAAATACAGGCCTTCAACATTATATGATTGTGATTTTACATTCCAAGTAATTGAACCTTTGTTTTGCAGTCCTAATTAAGGCAAGTTTCTATTCTCATATATTTTTTTTGGTTTGCAATAATTTAATCGTAAACATGATTTATTCATCATATAAAAATAATTTCTGGAAGAAAGGCAATACATAATACAACTTTGTTATTTACCTACAAGCAGCACCACTATATAGTTGACATCTACTCTATTTTGTGTACAAGAGTTGAAGAAAACATACACCTGAATTTTTAAAGAAAATATTCTTACATTTTGGCAGAGTTCTACAACCATCTAGGTGTAATATATGTACGGCTATACTATGTCTTATCCAACTGCCACTTGAGCTAGGGCCTTAGAAGTCAAGAGTTCCACTGATATGGAAAAAAGTGCCTACATCATATATGAGCCCGCTGCCAAGGAGCTATACTCCAAGTATTGGCCGCCGGCCGAACAGTATGTTGCTTCGGCTTGGCTCTCCCTCAGCCAGCTGCCTCTATTTCCTCGAGTTTCTCAGGCGGTTGTTCCCACAGCATCTTACTACTCTGACAAGTACGATCAGACGATAATGCAGACAGCTGAGGAAGGGTACAAGGTTTCCTATTGTCTTTTTTTTATAGGTCCACTGTGTTACATGGAATTGTTGATCTATGGCGATTATGTTCTATGTTTCATTGTTTTCTTAAAAATGTGCCATTGTCATGTTTTTCTTCATGAAGTAAAATTCGCATATGTTCGTTAAAAGGTGATAAATATGTATTTGTGAGAATGTGTCCTTTATATTGCTTTCTTCTAATAAATATGTTTACTGCATTATCACTGAGATCGTGTAATATTTCAGGGCATATTCCTACCTTGATTTCCAATCAAACAACTATAAGCTTCTGGGACTTGAGTGATAATGAACTTGAAGGAACCTTGATTTCCAATCAAACAGCTCTATATATTAGATTTGCGTAGTTTTGTTTTGCAATAGGGACAATATCAACAATCATCCACTCTCTAAGATATCACGTGCAACAACTGAGTCTTCCTGCGCCAACCGAGCTTTCTCTGCTAAAAGTGTCTCAAGCTGAAGCCTTATCAAATCATCATCTTGGAGAATGTCTCCTTTCTCACTATTCTCTCTAAAAGGATTTTATTTTTTTCTTCCATCTAAGCACAATGATCCTTTGCAAAAGCGAGATCTATTTTGACCATTTTCAGCTCCCGAAGAAGAAGCTTTGCTTGCTTTTGCTGCCATTTCCATTGCAACGCTGCGAGATGTCGTCAGCTAAATTCATAAATCAGTCTGTATATTGGTCTGCATATTGTGTTATTTTAGTCTGATATATCATTGGCCAAACTTTAGTCTGCATATTGTGTCTTTTTTAGTATGCATATTTTAGTTAAATGAGTCTGCATATAGCTAAATCAATCTGATATAACTCTATGCAGACCTGATTTAGAAATATTAAATTGGCCTGATATAACTGTAATATTTCTAAATACTAAATTTCTAAATCAGTCTCATATAACTGTATGCATACACTAAGCAGTCTGCATATTTTAGTTAAATCAGTCTGCATACAGTTATTTTGGTGTGCATATTGTGTTAATGAAACTGTATGAATATTTTATTGTTATAATTTCATTTGATGTCTCCTTTTTCATTCTAACGCTACCTCAGACCTTTCGAAGGTGCATATTAGAGATTTTATTTTCCGATCTAAACCATATGTAGCAATTTTATATGTAGCAATTTTGAATGACCATTAAATAGAAACATAAAGTTTGAAATTTGTTTAGGCTGCTTAGTGTCTTTTTTTCCAGAATTACAGGAGAACGTGGAGGCTGCTTAGCGATGATTTGTTATATCTCAAGGAGCAGATGGAAGCTGAGGAGGATGCATAACGTCTTCTGCGCCACATTGAGAAATAGACATTTGTTGTATTTAAAAATGCTGCAAGTATAGTTGATTCTTCGCTAGCATTGGTTTCTTTTCCACTTCGTGTTGAGCCCATGACCACTGGTAGATGTTGACGAGGAAGAGGTCGAGGTTGGTGTTCAAACATTGGAGGCATGTGTACTGCTCCAAGCTGTGGGAATTCGGGTGGACATCAATTATGAATTTTAAAAAAACTTGGGTTGACATCAATTTGTTTCACATTTGTAAATTTTAAAGCTTTGTAAGATATTATAAAGATTTTACTATTTGTTATTTTCCCTATGATGCTTAATGGAGTATTCTTTACAAGTTAAATTTAAATCTTTGTAAGATATTATAAAGATTTTACTATTTGTTATTTCCCCTATGATGCTTAATGGAGTATTCTTTATAAGTGTTCTTAAAATTCATAATTGATGTAAGTTTTTTATTCAGGTTGTGAGGAGTACTAATAATATAGAGGAGTTTAATTCTTATTTGGATTATGAAATTTAAAGAATATCATTATCATGATTACTTAAATGTGTTTGGTACGTATTACTTAAAGGTAATTTAAAGGACTAAATATGGTTACACATTTACTTAATATGGTTAGTACTCAGGTATTTATTTGACAGGGTATATTACATCTTTGATACGGTATATTACATCTTTCGCAGATTACATCTTTGACATGATATATTAAAGATGTAATCTCATTTTGACTTATTTTTACATCTGTTGATTTTAAGCCACAGCCATAAGCCACAACAGGGTATATCCTATACAATAATGTAATTTGCAATTGATTTAGAACCCTTAATGTAATATGAAATTTTTGGTTTTAATCAACAACCACAAGCCACAAACCACAGGTCACAGAGATATACACTGATTTTACAAAGGTATTCTCTAACATGTACAATGTGATTTTTCAAAGGTATTCTCTAACATATCTATTTTTAGTGTTCATTTGCAGCCTGATGGTTTGGATATGATGCCTCTATAGGTTCAATCAAGAAGGATCTTACCACGTGTACACTATATACTGCGACTATCACTACTACACTCTACGCCGGTATATTATGTTTTTTGTGTTACAGCTCTAACATTCTGGCATTGACACTTACTATTTTTTGGTGTTCGAGTTTTCTTATCCGATAATAAATAAACATGACTTTTGTTACTTATGTTGTTGAGCATGCCATATGCCCTATGAACTATAAATATGATGTTCTTTATATGAGTTTGAAGGCTAATTCTCTATCTTTATTTATGTATTGATATTCTTTCACCATCAAGTGAGTTACATCGATGATGTTAGTGAGTTAAATCGATGATGTTTACACGAGTTTACACTTATAATATATAAAATATTTATTATGTAGATTATACATGACTTAATAGATTTCAAATTATCAACGTGCCTTCAGGCACGGGCATACCCTAGTATATATATATATATATATATATATATATCTCACACAAATCGTACGTGCAACGGATTTTAACATGCACTAGTCCTCCTAGATCATATAATACGTAGATGACTAGATTGGTAGGAGAACACCTCATAAATCTCAAATATACATTGAAGTTAAAATTTCAAGTGAGCTCGTGCATGTGTTAATTGAGGCATATAAAAATAGAATCCATTATATCAACACAAAATCCAACTACTCCATGTAAGCATGGTAAAGAACATAATAAGGATTGACAATCTAAATAAAAAGTTCTAGCCACATGGAAGCGAAAAAGAAGGGATTCTAACACAAGTGTATGACACATAGAGTGTGTCAAACTAAAATAACACAAAAAAAAAACTTTTTGAGTTTTTGAAATTTTTAACTAAATAAAAATATTTACTCAAAAGATACACAAAAATTATTTGAATTTTTCATTAATCTTAAATTACTAAAAAGGTAAAACACAAATGATAAACAAAAATCTTTTTGTATTTTTTTTTGTATTTAATGCAAACTAAAATGAAAGAACTATAATATAAAAAATAAACAATAATCATAATTCTAGCATGTGATAAAGCATGAGGTATAGTCTAGAACAATGATTAAAACACGCATACAATTAGCATAATGATATAGCATGAAGCACAAAAGCTATAGTATGCATACAACTAACACATTCAACCTTTAGCTTTAGCAAGGGAGGTATGGTGTGAAAGTAAATGAGAATAAAAAATCCTATCATGTAAAGTTACCAAGTCGGATCTCCTAACCCAAACTAATGATGAATGATGATCTCGTGGCGTAGGAATCTTGGCTACCTTGGTTTCCTTACGATGGGATTTTCTAGGACCTCATTTAAGATCAAAACAAAATTTTCTAAGATGACCTTTTAGACCAAAATGAGAGCACCTAAATACTCGGCGAAAAGACTTACCTAAGGAATGATCTATAACCTTGTTCCTAGAGGATTCTCCCAAAATATTGGTTTTGGATTTATGAGTTGATTCATTACAAGTATCGAAGATTAAACCACAAGTGTCATTTTTAATTTGGACCGTTCCTAATATTTTATCTAATTTCTCCGAATGACACTCCAAATCAAATTTGACTTTACTAGAGTCTTTTAATTTATTTTCTAATTCTAAAATGTTAGACTCTAATAAAACATTGCGCTCTTCAAACGCGAGAAGGTCCTTTTTCAAGGATTTTATTAAACCTTTAAGGCTATCTCTCTCGCCTTCTACATATTCAATTTTCTCACGAAGGGCTCTCTCACGTGTTCTAAGGTCTTCCACTAACGCACTCTCATCAATGACCTTAACACGCTTTCTTAAACAAGCTTCTAACTTCAAATTTTTTCTTTTTAATTTAATAGATTCTTCAAATAATTCTTGAAACGCAATTTGAAGTTCACTTACATCAACCTCATTTTCACTTTCACTCTCTCTTTCTTCTCCACTCTCAGTACCATAAAAAACAAGGGAATCATAAACTTTGACCTTGGAAGTGTCATATATTAAAATTTCATCAATTGAAGAGTGTTTACTATCACTCACATGACTAGCCATAAAAGCCACAAAGTTAGGCTCAGTGGGGGAATCGGGTCCCTCTTCATTATTACTATCACTAAGGGTTGCATTAAAAGAAATTGGTTGCTTACCCACTCTCCTTAGTTTAGTGGGGCACTCTTTTGCCCAGTGGACATATCATTCACAACCACAACACCTATTTTACTCATCCCTATTTAAATTTTCATTAAAAGTTTTAGGGATCTTCTCGGCTTTGTCATGCTTAGATTTTTCAAATTTCTTAAAATCATTTTTAAATTTATCTTTGTTAAATTTAAGAAATTTTTGAAAATTCCTAGAAAACATAGCCATATCTTCCGAGTCACTCTCATTTTCACTCGCTACTACTTGTTTTTCCTCCTTTAGGGCTTTCAAAGTAACGCCTTTATCTATTTGCTTTTCAGTTTTAGAGGAAAACATGTCTAGTTCATAGGTTTGTAAATTACCTACGAGCTCTTCTAATTTCGTAGAGGCTAAAGTGGGTAAAGAATTTAACACGATCATCTTAGGAATAAATCTATCGGTTAGGGACCTTAAATTTTTTTTTTACTACTTGGTTGTCGGGTATTTTCTCTCCCAAACTAAAAGATGAATTAATAATATCGGAAAGTCTGGCATAAAATTCATCAAAAGTTTCTTTTTCATTCATTTTGATGGTTTCAAATTGAATGGCGAGGTTTTAGAGTTTTGAAGCTTTAACGACACTAATTCCTTCATGAGTGAGTTGTAAAATATCCCAAGCTTCTTTAGCGGTTTCACATGTCATAATGTGTCGGAATTCATCCGGTGTGACCGCGCTAAACAAGGCATTTAAACCTCGGGAATTAAAATTAGATAGTTTAAATTCATTCTCACTCCATCTATCGACGGGTTTGGGGACACGCTCATTATCTACTAAATGTGTAGGTGGGGACCACCCGTTAACGACAGACAACCAAACCCTCTCGTCGATAGATTTTAGTGTCTATTTCATCCGTGCTTTCCAATACACGTAGTTAGAACCATCGAAGATAAGAAATTTTGAAAATGGGGCAAATTCCATTTTAGCAGAAAATATTTAAAGGATCTTAAACGCAATAATTTAGCGATCCCGCTCTGATGCCACTTGTTCGAACTGATGACCCCCAATTTTTAAATCTAGATTTTACCAAAAGGTAATTCAATTTACTTCTATAGTGCGGAAGAGAGATGGTTCAATAAAACAATTACATAAACCAAATTTTAATTTCTTTTACAAATTGAAATTACAACTTAAACACAAAGTAAAATTAAATTAATCAACAAATATATTTTTCACTTAAACCAACTTAATTTAATCCATGTCCTAGACATGTGCCTAACAAAATAATTAATCCATTTTTGCAAAATTAGGCCAAACCAAATTTTATCAAATTAAAGTAAATGACTTGAACTCAATTAATTAAACATTACCCAAATTAATTTTGCACCAACTTAATTAAGTAGTGATTCAAACCAAAATTTATCTTTTTACCTAGGCATGCATCTAAGGTGAATTTTGTAAAAGATAAAACAATTAAATAAATCACTATGCCATGATGTACGAGGAAAAAACCCACAACGAAAAAAAAACCTCGGATGGCCCTAGCCTTAAGTCCACTAAGTATGGTTTTACAATTACAAGAAAAATGACTTACTTCATCGATTCGACTCCTTTCAAGCCTTGACGCGTCTTCTAATAAACACCTCCGCCTAGTCGACAACCACGGAACTCTACCGGAACCTTAAAATTCACCAATGAGACTTTAGGAACACCGTCAACCACACGTGGTGCCTTTCACCATGTGAGAATGCCGTAGCAAAATAACGACACTTCTTCTTTGAGGGATGTAGAAGTAAACCCAAACAAACTCTTCAACTTGTATAGTAAACCCGGTGCCAAACACTCCAAGCAAGATATTTATATGAAAACTTGGAATGAACAATATGGGTGTAAACCAAAAGTGTTTTAGAGTGATTTTCTTGGAAAAGAAAAACACTTAAACCATGAACCTTTTCATAGAAAAGTTAAATTCTTAAAACTCTCTCTAGGAGATGGAAGAATATGAAAAAAGTTTATTTTAAAAGGTTGGTTCCCGCACATCTTAAGTCTGACAAAAGTTAGTGGGGAAAAAGTAGTGGGATAGAGATAAAAAACTGCCCAAAACTGCCAATTAAATTTCCCGCCGAAAATCTCGTTCGAACGAGATTTTCATTCGAACGAAGTTTTGTTCGAACGACACTTCTAATGAAGTTACAGTGGCTATAAGGGAAATCACATTGGATAATGCGTTCAAACGACATTCTCGTTCGAAGGAAAAACTCGTTCAAACGATAATATCAAACTAAGTTCCAGAGGCAAGTCGTTGGCAAGCCTCATTCGAACAAAATTCTCGTTCGAACGAAAAACCAGAATGCTTAAAAATTCGATTTTAGCCCAGAAACTTTATTTTAAAGTTTTATAGAAACCTTACAAAATAAACCTCAGTTTAAAATAAAAGTACACCCAATTAAAAATTTTCCAAGCACCTATATAAATATGTAATGCATTCATACCTTAGGAGTAAATGGAACATATGTTGTTGACGTAGAAGCGAGGCACAACAAACTCGGCATTTGATGAATCTTTAATCTTGGCCGCTACGTCTTCAACTAACACGTCATAGGCGTAAATGGATAAAATTGAACACTACCCTATGACTTAAACATTTTTGTCTGGAATTGAGCCAACACTACACTAAGACTCAATCGGAGACTTGTGTCCTTACATAAACCTACACGCATATATACATTATGTTGACCCAATGGGTTCCAAGTAAGCGTAACTATAAACAAGCTTAAATTCCAAAAATAGTTCCAAAACAATTATATGGTCCAAAGCTATTAAAAAAAATTGTATTCCAAATAGGTATTGAAAAACTCATATACCTCGTGCTTTTAGCCTTATTCACAGCCATGGGCAATTGAATGCAAGAATTTTTTAAGCCAAATTTACTCAACATAATATACCATATATCACCTTTTCGGAACTTCTTCTATCCATCCGTTTATATTATCAATATATATATATATATATATATATATATATATATATATATATATATATCATAAGTATATAAGGTGATTACAATCTAACAAACTTAGAAGCCTTGGTCCATCCTTCCTTTCTTTTGTCCGAACACGTCTGCTTTGGGCAGTATACATTGGAGCATTATCTCTCTCCCTATTTTATGTACATAACCATATATATATATATATATATATATATATATGTCCTCTACTTATAAATGTTATTATATGCGTGAATAGATTTTGCAAAACACAAGGCAATATGCCCGAGCATTTCTAGAAACTTAGGAGGTAGTTATAGGGCAATATACCGCCCTGGTAAATTAATTAAAATATATATGGATTAAATATAAGGAGGAATTAATTATAATTATGGAAGAATTGTGGATAAAATTGAAGAAAGAAAAAGAAAAAGAAACATGGTCTTTTAAATGACATGGGGCTATTATTGGAACGATAGTGTGAATGTCACGAGATAAAGGGCTTTTAACGACTTGCTATTGGCTTACAGTAGCAAGTCAAGTGAAGGGCCACGTGAACCAGGGAAGGAACGACATGGTATAAGTCGTTCGAACGACATAGGGAAGTCGTTTGAACGACGTTAATCATGGCCGTTGGGAAGAAAACCTTTTCCACTAGGTCGCCGTGAACATTACTCACTGAGATACAAAACCTCATGAATTCTATTCAATTACACACTAGCATTTAAGTATGCTATTCAGTACTTATGTATCTCTTGTATGAAGGTTATGAATCAGTACTTATGAATGTGAACTACACTAGGGTGTTAAAGTGTCAAAACACCTAAGAAGTTGGTATGAATAACTTAATAGTGTTTTAATTGGGAAATTAACACTTATGGAATGGAGTAAAAATTGATTTTGGAAACAATTGGGTAAAATGGTAATTTTACTTAAAGTGGAACTTTTTTTATGAAAAAAAAAATGTTGAAAAAGGTGTTACACAAGAGGTCCTAAATAAATATGATTTTTGGAATAAAAATCACGGTTAAAGCGTAAAGGACTTGAAATGGTAAACTTTAAAGTGTAACACAAATGGGTCCGTAAAGTCCCAGGTTTTGGCTTCGGCCGGGTAAAAAGAAAAGTGAAATAATGTGAATATTTGTAAAATATTAAAACACATAAAAGGGAACTCGGATGAGACCGGAATAAGCAAGAAGGGCCCGTAGCCCTTGGGTGAAAAGCCCTAAAAAACTAGCGAGAGCATATAGTATGCATAGATGGCGGTGTGAAGCCTGTGAAAGTATGTGGCATTGAATGATTCTGAGAAAATATAAAAGAAAATTGGGACCATGTCAAGAAATGGGTTATGTTGTAAATGTGTTAATACAACCTAACTATATTTAATGTAATAAATGTTCTGGTAAAGGTTACAATGGACAAGTAAATGTGTAAATCTATTAATGTCCATAAGATAAGGTAAAAGGGTAAAGAAAATGGACAAATGGGTGATTAAGCAACCTAAGTGGTTAAACCCATAAATTACATAAGAATGCATTTGAAAATGAATTTCAAATGAAAAATAAGTATTTTCTATCTCGGTGAATGCGTGTGTTAAAATGTTGATTTTCAAAGAAAATACTAAAGTGTATTTAAATGAATAAAAATGGTAATTTCAGTAAAGGAATGTGGTTGGATAAATCAAGTGTAGTGGTTTCAAGTATTGAACTAGGTGTATTAAATAAGTGAGAAATGCTAAGTATGAATAAATGAAGTTTTTACAAGATTAAGGTAAATTAATCTGGATAAGTAAGGTTTTCAGAAATAAAGCTATTATTGCATTGGAACATGTATTTTTCAAAGGTATATATATATATATATATATATATATATTCGAATACATGTGGTTATAGCGTGTGAGTATCCTTTATGTTGTTCATTTCTATGTTGCATTGTATATTCCCACTCGGCATAGGCTCACACCCTCGTTTTGTCACGGAAGGTTGGTAGAGGTTTCGTATTTTGAGGGCGTTGTACAGGTAATTATTTTATTTATTTTTGCGTTAGTAGCTCTATTTACTTGGACTTTGGGGTGCTCGTCATGGGTCCCTCACGTAGTTTATTCTGAAACTGGAATCGCATGCTAACAAGAAAAATGTTAACTAAAATAAAACTAGACTAGCAACATTATGTAGGTTGTTCCATTGTACTTCATACCTAACGCTCGGGTCGGACCGAGTTGAGTCACGGGTAACCCATAAATCCAGGTCGGGGCGTTATATGTAGTTTGTATATAAAATGGTAAACATTACAATCCCACGGTGTTCCCCTCCAACTGACCTATTAGCCGTATACAAAAAATTAAGCTTATCCTTCTTTTTCTTATGGGATCAACTAAATCGGTACTTATGTCCTTGTCAATATTTATGCCACAGAAAGTCCATACAATCATGTGTTCAGATAAATTAAGATAGCCATATCTCTTTTGTGTAGTCCAAGAACTATGGCAGTATCTTGTATTAAAATCGCACTTATAGAGAATATTGTCAGAAGACTTCCCTTACAAAATTTTCCTATTCAACAGTACAAAATAAAAGTCTCTTATTCTTTTTATCCCACTACTGCTAACGTATAAAGTTGAGTCTTTAAATATTACAAGTGGGAAATGTCACCATTTTCAAAAATTAAAAGACAAAGCCAAACTTCTTTTCAAAACCATCGAAAGTTCATATACCACTATAAAGAAGAAGAAGAATTGCATTATTATTCTTTGTCTGCATTAACCCCTCTTTTGCAGATTTTATGGAACCATGTTTTCAATAGCTTTACCACTATCATTCTTATCAATAACTCTTACTCTTGAAATTGACTACAACAGACTTCATTCTCAACGATAATTTTTCTTATGACTACAAATACCAGCAAAAGAGAAACAAGATGACGCAAAACAATCATATGCAACTTTTGATATTTTACAAAGAGAAGAAATAACAAGTCAAGCAAATCGGAATTTATTTTGACACATATGAGAGCTTTCAAAGACATATTTTGCTAAAATATTCAAAGGCACATATCAAAAAATACTTGCGCAACAAGAAAGAACTTTTGAATAAAATTTTATGCGTCAACTTGAGAAACAATAGCCAACATTCAAATCAAATTCAAGTCTTCTCACTTGTGAAAGAAACTCAGGTTCAAAATTGTATAATTTTGAGTTATCTTTCCTCTACATTTTTCTACACACATTCTGTAACATTGAAGCTTGGAGTTAAGCTTCCGGTTGTACAAATTGTAGATCGACTTTTGATCACGGAGTGTACTAAGTAGCTCGAAAAGTACCGTTGTAACTTAATTTTAGCTTCAATGGACTTGTACGTGGTGATTTGATCCTACCCACAAGTGGATCAAGGTAGTGAAGCGCAAAGAGATGGATGGTCTAGGCGTGTTCACGTAGGGCGGGATTTGGCGTCAAACCACGTTAAATTTCGGTGTCATTTATTTTTCACACTTTATTTGCTTATTTACATGTGATTCCTTAATTGTATATTTTTATCACTTAAACTTGCAAATAAATTAATTCCGAAATTTGGTAAAATTATTTTAATATTAAAATAATAATTTTTTTAAAGTAAATAATTAATTCCAGAATAATAATTAATATTAAATACAAAAATTAATTATATATTTGTTGTGATAGCAAAAAAAATCACCCATACGGGGGTTACAAACCATTATGATGCGAGTATAAATAAATGAGAAAGAGACAAAGATTTACGTGGTTCGACCATCGATGGACTACGTCCATGGGGCTTCATTACTGTTTCACTATAATAATGAGAGTGTTTCTCTAGCCTATGAGTCCCCCCTACCCCCCCCCCCCCCCCCGGTTATAATAGGGGGTGTAGCCTTTATATAGAGTTAAGGGTTATGATGACAAGTCTTTTGTATGTCATTGTAGAATAAAGACCATTAATCAAAATTTTCTTCAACCTACAAACACATTAAAAATATGTATAGGATAAGTAAGGGTATCAATCCACCTTTCATGTGTGAAGAACAAAATACGTGCAGACAAGAATGTAAAATCATTTTCATGTTATTATTTTGTTATGATTTTAAGGGATTATTAATTAACTAACTATGCCAATTTTTTTAAGTAACTAACTAAGAAGTAAAAGCTAATTAGAGAAAAATGAAAGAAACAAAATTATGCTAATAAGTAAACTAACTAAACTTGATATTTACAAATTTTTCTCTCTAAATAGAGAAGAAAAAAAATTACAAAGTAAGAAAGCGAAAAATTATATACAAAATGTACAATGGATGAATTCTTAATGGACTCTTAAATAATAATATAAATTTTTTAAAAATACAAACTTTCTCATTATAAAATTGTACATAAGAATTTATTCATATAAATAAATTTTACACAATCGCTTTATATTAAGATATTTTATAAAAATGCAAGTACTCTCTATAAAGGGACGAAGAGAATTTATTTCAAGTTTTAAAACTAAAATGGAGATCCCCATGAAATGGCACCAAGTCTGCAATTTATAGGTGAAATGAGGCTAGGGGTATAATTGGAAGGTATAATGAATGAGGGTAGTTTAGGAAAAGGGAGTAAAAGTCATTTAGAACAATTGACTTTTATATTTGGAGAATGAAAGATGTTTGGCTTTTGAAGGTAATGGGTTTGGCCGGATTGGCAAAGGTAGAACAGTAAAATTCAGTTTTAACTTAGGTCAAAGGTAAATTAGTTTTGCTAGGATTTTTTTAGGAAAATGGGGTAGAATTCTATGAACATGTGACTTCTTTGATTTTAGAGCTAGGATTTTATTTGGCAGATTTGTATTTGTAAGGATGGGATTGGGTCTTGTGGCTTAATGGGTAGTGGGGGTGTCAAGCTCGAGTATTTTCAGTGGGTTTCGAACCAGGTAGGAGATGGGCTAAGGCAAAGATGATTTCGAGTTGGATGTTTGATTTTGGTGAGTCGAATTGGGTTGATGGCTAATGGGGATTTAGGTATCCCGGTTAGGTCTATGGATCGAATTTCGGCAGGTGTCTCGGAGGTGTGAGTTCTTTGTTTTAATCGGATTAGTGGGTATGGTTATGGATCATCTGGCCATAGGGATGGAAACGAATATTCAAAAATCTGAATCCGTCCGCTATTTGTATCCGAATTTAGCGGATATTTATTCGAATAAATATCCGAAAGAGAGGAGACAGATGACCATTTCTAGTATCCAAAAAAATAGTTAAAGATACGGATAGTGATAGTATCCATGGAGGATAATCCGTATCCGATGCGGACTATTCATATTAGTAGATATCCGTTTCAATGGATATATGTATCCATAACATAAATACATATTTATTAATTAAATATTATTATTTAGATAATATTACCATTTAACTAAATAAAATATATTAAATTTAAACTAAACCCTCTTATATCTATTTTTAACTCACATGCTACACACCCACACAAATTAAAAACGCATGCACAAAGAACAAAGAACAAACCCTCTCCTCTTCTTTTTTCCATACCATAAATACTTACTCTCTCTCTCCAACCCTACCTACCTAAGTGGCGCCAAAAACCCTCTCCTCTCCTCTTCTTTTTCCCATTAACGATCCAACTCCACAAAAACTCATGATAAGTTCATCGTTTGTTGATGCTTTTAAAAAAAAAAATCATTTTTGTTTGATGTTTGCTCCATGTGTTAGTCGATTAACGCAAAAAAAAATCATTTTTGTTTGCTATTTGCTCCAGCTCCACAAAAAATCATTTTTTGTTTCCCATTAATGCCAAAAAATTGTTTTTGTTTGTTCCAGCTCCATGCGTTGCTATTTAGTATTTTCACAACAACTTTTCCATCCTATAAAAATCATTTTTGTTGTGGGTTTTATACATGTTTGCTGGTCGATTAAACAGATAAAACTCACGTTGCTGGTCGATTAAACATAGAATCGTTCTATACCTATTTTTTGGTCGCACACACAAAATCATTTTTGATGGTCGATTAAACTCACGTGGTTGCACACACAAAATCTTTTTTTTTTTGGTTGATTAAACAGATAATCATATATGGACCGTTTTTGTTGTTGCTGTTTTACGATTTCAGTGTTTGCTGTTGTTGTTATTGTTTTACGATTTTTACCCAATGTCAGTGCTTATTATTGTTGTTTAATTCAGTACTTGTGTTATTTTTACCCAATTTCACTTCTCGCTCTTATTTTTACCCCAAAAATATTCAATGTTGCTTACAATTTTTACCCACAAATATTTCGTGTCTCTTATAATGTTTACCCATTTCCAGTGTTTTTTCACTAATTATTTTTTGTAATCAACACAATGCAGTTTAATATGTCTACAGAAGCTAATAAAAACATTTCTTCCACACATGAATCTTCCCCTGCTCTAGTGGAGAGTATTTTGTCAAATCCCGCAAGTGTTGCTAGTGAGAACAAAGTTTGTATAGAGGCGAAACAAAACAAAAAACTTACATCGAACATGTGGTTTGATTTTAATAGAGAGGTTTATCGAGATAATTCTATTACGGTGACTTGCACCCATTGCAAAAGAAAGTTTGATGTGGGGAGTTTGAAAGGAACCTCATGCTTGAGCAACCATCTCAAATCATGTAAATGTAAGGTTACGGGTTGAGGAGACATTAGGCATAAATTTATTGGTGCAGTTAAGTCATCGAGTGATCCGGTACCAAAGTTTGACACTTACAAATTTGACTCGGATGTGGAGAGACTTTTATTTTCTCAAATGGTTGCTAAACATGATTATTCCTTTTTTTATGACCGAGCATGAGTACTTCAAGTATTGGCTTTCTTATTGTTGTCCTACTTATAAATTTCGGTCAAGAGTTACTGTGAGAAATGATTTGAAAAAAGGGTATTTAAATGTAAAAAACAAAAGCTTTACAAGAGCACTGAAAGTCTTTCCTCTAGGGTTAGCCTCACTACAGACATATGGACTCCTAAACATCAAGGCACTGGGTATTGTTGTTTGAGTTTACATTACATAAATAATGAATGGAAATTGCATAAAAAAATAATTTCTTTTCATTGGATCAAATGTCCACATGATGCCCAAAATGTAGATGAATGGGAGAAGACTGGAATTTTAGAGTAGCATATTGATAAAAAAAAACTTATGACTATTGCAGTAGATAATGCTGGATACAATAAACTAATGGTCGAAATTTTAGAGGCCAGGTCAATCAACTTGGTGGCGGGTCGGAGTTCGCGAGTTTGATGGGTTTAGAGGTCGGAGCAGGGGATCGGGTATAACTGGGTCTGGATGGATTTGGGTGGTTGGGTTGCTGTCATGGTGGTGGTTCGGGTTAGGGAGGTCAGCTGGTTAAGGTTGTGGGTTTGGTGGTAATGGGTTAGGATTTTTAGAGTGATAAGGGAAGTGGAGATGATGAATAGTGAGGTGAGAGAAAAGTAAAATATGATTTTTTATTGGGTGTGAGTGTGTATTTGGTGTAGGTGGGGTGTATAGGATGAGGGTGTAGGTTAGGGAATGAGGTAGGTGTATGTGAGTATAGGCATTTTATTATATGTAAAAATAATAGAAATTATATATATATATATATATTAACAATACACACGCAATAAAAATATAAAAACTCAAACACACATAAAATATAAAAAGATTCACAATAAAATAAAAATAAAAATAAAAAATAAAAAACACTAAAAATATAACAAAGAAAATATTAAACACACCTAAATATATACAGACACTGACATGACGACACGCACGTTATAATTATTTACATAAAATAATACGATAGTAAAAATAATGAAATAAAAAGCATTAGAAATGACACAACCTAAATAAAATGGATATCTATAATAAAGATATAAAAGCAATAATACCACACACAGACTAAGCAAGTATAGGACACGCTAGGGATGAAATGGGCTTGGATCGGGATAGGTTTAGGCGACGGGACTTTGGTTAGTCTCTTTTAGCCGCATCACTGCTACATTTGATATACTTGACCACTTATTTATAGCAATTGCCTCGAATTAAGCTTGTTTGATACCACAATTTCTTATTCACTGGAAATACAAACAAATACAGACATAAGTTCGATTTTACTGAGAACTAATAAGTAAAATGCATTATTTGAGGTATAAATATAACACTTTTGGGTGCTTATCAGGTTACAATTGGACAAGTCCTATCATCATAGAGTTTAAGTTACAATCAAATAATGCTTCTTAGTTTTATACTTTATCTAGGACTCTTAGTCCTCCATATCTTGTTGGAGCGTACGCGAGTCGCCATCTTAGTCGGTGTGCTCGCCGCGTGTTATGCTATTCATATAGGTGTATTTTTCTCCCACAAGATCCCCCCAGGCCGCAGTTTAGCTAAATTGATTTTGAGATGAGCTAGGAGTTGATCCGTAATCTTTTCAAATGTGTGTAATTGTCAATGTGAACTGGGCTAGCATTCTTTGAATTGTCATTCAACTTTTAATCCTTCTTTAGTTCATTCTCTTGCCTTTCTAAGGTCTTACAGGAATGCTTTTCTTGAGTTGAGAGACGTTCAATCGATATGAGAACCGGACTCGAGCGTGACGAGCTGCCTATGTGTCTTAATGGGATCAGGTCGATCGTAGTTAGTTGTTCTGTTTCATCATATGGTCCAATTTGGGAGGCCAATTACAAACCTGTTAAGCATTCGTGCCTAGAGGCTTACTCGGGAATGAACCAAGTTTAGGGTATCTCCCTATATTTTGATTTTGTATGGTCCAATTGGTGAGGACGATCACAGGCCTGTTAAGCACTCGTGCACCGAGGCTCTCTCGAGCGTACACCTAGTCTCGGGTATCTCCCTATATTAGGGTTTTTATATGGTCCAATTGGAGAGGCCAACCACAAGCCTATTAAGCACTCGTGCATCGAGGCTCGCTCGGGTGTGCACCTAGTCTAAGGTATCACCCTGTATTAGGATTTTCTTATGGTCCAATTGGAGAGGCTGACCATGGGCCTGTAAAGAACTCATGTGTTGAGGCTCGCTCGTCCATGCACATGTATAGGGTATCACCCTGTATTGGTATTTTTGTATGGTCTAATTGGAGAGGCCGACCATAGTCCTATGAAGTACTTATGCGCTGAGGCTTACTTGCGCGTGCACCTGGTCTAGGGTATTACCCTGTATTAGGATTTTTATATGTTCTAATTGGAAAGGCCGACCACGGGCCTGGGAACCACTCATGGGTCGAGGCTCGCTCGTTCGTGCACCTGGTCTAGGGTATCACCCTATATTAGAAGTTTTTTACAGTCTAATTGAAGAGGCCGACCACAAGCCTGTGAAGCACTAATGAGACAAGGCTTGCTCAAATGCCTGTCATTAGTCAGGACCTTTTTTTTAAGCCCCTCGTCACTGGGAAACCAATCTTATGGTTTTTTTAGCTTGTTGTCAAATTTACTTTCTTGCTTGACTAATGTTGCAATGAATTCGTTCTCAAGTCAACATTTCTACGGAGCCATCATTCAGGGTTATGAAGATAAGACTAAATAATAATGATGCCCAACCAATTGTCAAAACTTTGTTGTGAGTCATGTTGACCATTTGTCGGGTGCTGAAATAAGATGATCCAATGATTATCATGCCCGACCATCCATTGGGACTGAGATAAGAAGATTAGATAATGATGATGCCCGACCACTCATTGGGACTCTATTGCAATATAATGTCGATTATATAGAGAAACTGAAACTAGAAGATTAAATAATAAGCATGCCCTAGTATCTGAACTGAATAGCAATAGTAAATATAATGTTGACTAACGAATGAACATGCAATCATTAGACGAGGTTGAATCAAATAATAATCATAATGTCCAACAGTTCATTTGGGAAAAAATATAATGATCACAAAATATAAATTACATCGACTAACCATCGAATCTAGTGAGAAATCTAGAGTCGACCATCCATCGGGGAGTTTCGAAGAAAATAAATAATGCATGAGCATCCGCCGAGGCAAATTTTAAAGGACCGAGTAGATATTACAAATGATCCTACATTGTTAGAAAAATATATTTCCAAACCATTCATTAGGGTTGAATAACAATAATAGATGTAATGTCGATTAACAATCAACTATACCGACCATTTGTCGGGAGTGAATATATATAAGGATTATCTCGAACAACCATCCGTTGGGGATAAAATATGACTTGTGTGGCAGATATCTTCAAGACTAAATATATGATAATAAATATTTTCTCAATCATCTGTCGAGATGAATCTTGAATATGCTTGACCATCCTTCAGGTTAAGAATCATAGAGTCTGATAATTAATACTAAAGTTAAAAAAATGTTAACGCCCGAGCATCCGTCGGTTATAACAAATAATCTTAACCAACGATTTGTTAGGTCTAAAGTGTTGTAGCGTGATCGACCATCCTTCGGAGAATTAATAAGATAAATGGTACCTGAGCATTTGTCGAGGAAAAATTCTACAAGTCTGAGTAGATATTAAGAGCGATCCGTGCTCGAGCATATGCCGGAGCACTAATAATATTTTCACGAACTCAAGATTGTGGCCGAGCATCCATCGGGACTGAATCTTGTACCTGGAGAAATTAATAAGTTGCCCAACTATCCATTGAGGCTAAATTAAATAGAAATCACCATGCGATTGATTTATTTGGCCAAACAATTCATGATCCGTATTCCCTGGACTATCGGGCAATGAAAATTTCAAAACACAATAAAATAAATTTTATGTCAACTACGTGTGAGATAAGCAGCTCACTACCGATTATATTCCAGATGTAAGACATGTGGTCTAGTTATAAAATCACATAATGAGTCCACTTGGGTTTGAAATGTTTAAAATGGGTTTTCCTTCCATCCTATTGGAGTGGGGCCAAGCTTCTCATTTTTCACAAAGACTAAGTATCAATCTTCTTCTTCATTTCACAAAATAGGAGTTTCAGATTTGAAAAATCTCCATTGTTGTAGGTCGGCAAGGTCCATGTAGGTGGGATTCATATTTTACAAGACAAAATTGCATCCCTTAGTCAGTGCCTCTCAGTAAGATGAGTACTTGGTCCTTGTACCTTAGTTAAAGATCCAGTTGGGGATGCTCGATAAGGAAGGTGGCAGGTTAGAGATGACCAGAGAGAAGACCAAAAAAATTATTGGCGATCGACTAGGTGATAGACCCAAGTCGCAGGTCAAAGATGATCAGAGAGAACACCAAAAAATTTATTGGTCCTTGGCCGAGTGGTAGCCACAGTTTGCAGGTTGGAGATAACCAAAGATGACCAAATATCGTAGGTCGAGGATTTAATGGTGCTCGACCGAAGAGATTACTGTCGCATGTCGAGTTGTGTCTCCACCGATGAGGAGTTGAGACAGGTGGGTTGCTCTGGTGGGTGACGATCCCCAAATTATAGGTCAAAGATGACCGGATGAGATGACCATAAAATGGTTGGTTTCTTCGTGATTTCACTTTTGTTGCGCAAAATTGTGTGAATGGAGATAAAAAAAAATGACGGCCTGCTTGTGTTACCAAAATTGTATATCTTCATGAAAATATATCTATTGAAAGAACATCCTTAGATATGTTTGTAAACATGTGGTAATCATCTATGATGAGAGAGAATCACTTTTAGCATTTATCCCCTGCCAGAAAATCTGAGATATAGGAATCAAGATATCTGATGTAACCCAGTGAATAAACGTGTCCAGCCAGGAGTTTCTCAGGAGAGTCCATATATTGAGGGAGTCCTCACAGACCTCCGATAATGGAATTTCATCTGAAATAAATAATGAAATTGTCTAGAATCAACACTCTTGATTATCGTGCGTGTAAATAATTGTGTCACAACATAAATCTCCGTCTCGTAAATAAGAAGGAAAGACTTTTTGTGTCGTTTCACACAGATGGCGCCAATTTCGGTAGAAAAAAAATCACCCGTAGGGGGGGTGCCAAACCACCATGATGCGAGTATAAAAATAAATGAGAAAGAGACAAAGATTTACGTGGTTCGACCATCGATGGCCTACATCTAGGGGTCTTCAACAATGTTTCACTATAATAATGAGAGAATTTACATAAGAGTGTTTCTCTAGCCTCTGAGCCCCCCTTTCATAATGGGGGGTGTACCATTTATATAGAGTTAGGGGTTATAATTGGATAAGTCATATCCTTGTAGAGTTTAAGTTACAATCAAATAATGCTTCTTAGTCTTCTACTTTATCTAGGACTCTTAGTCGTCCATATCTTGTTGGAGTGTACGTGGGTCGCCATCTTGACCGGTGTGCTCGCTACGTGTCATGCTATTCATGTAGGTGTATTTTTTTCTCATAATATTTATTAGGTGTTAAAATCTGTAACTTAAACTTGTTTAATCAATTGGTAGTATTTATTTGATATTCACTCTTTTCATCATTAAAGATTTATTAATTTGAAATTTGACCAAGTGTTTTAAATTAAATATTTTTTAAAATTTTAATTTAATCAAAAAAGTTTGCAAAATCCCAATTCACCACGCCTCTTGGGTATTTTTCTGGGCAACACAGACAAATACGGAAAAGATGGAGAAATTCAAGCAAGACGTGGAAGGGAAAAACTTCATTTTCCAAATTGAAATCAAGCCATACAACCTCGAAACCAAAAAAGTATCCTTTACGGTTGTTACCACATACAAGATTGATGATGATAGTGATTATCCACCGATCAAAAGGATGATAACATTTGAACTGGTACTCATACAATATATAGCTGTCTCAAATATCGTACAAAATTATAATGCAAAGAAAAATGAATACAAAATTCAAACCATTTTTTTGCAGGAGTTCGATGAATTGGAAAGCGCATTAAGAGGACATGGCGCCTTGGATTTAAACATTTATTATCAAAAGTAGTTTCAGACAATAAAGTTTCATCCACTTAAATTTGGACTATTTGTTATTTCATATTTATCAGTGAAATCTTATCCGTAGAAACATATAAAATATATATTTTAGGGTTACTTTTTTCTTTCTAAATTCTTTAATGACTCTTTATTATTAAGATAAATTATCAAATTAATTTGCCATGATCATATTATTCTATAATTATTATATCATTATTTTGCTGTTGTAATGCTTTTTTGTTGGTGATATATATTAGTCCTACCACCAATGGGTATTACCATATAGAAAATGTTTATGTTTTGTTGTTATTGATTCTTTGGGGTATGAACATGAAATAAGTTAAACGGGTGAAAAGTACTACTCTTTTTAACAAATGCTCGGCATCTACTTCAGAATGTTCGTAATGAGTCCTAAAGGTATTTGTAGTATATATGATATGGAGCAGGATATGTTCAGTTATAAATCGCATAAAATCTTTTTCGGTTGATGGTACCAAGTAAGTTTGTTGTAATGATCATATATCTAAGTATATATGTGATGTCATGCATCGCACGGGTTGCATACTAGTGAATGATAACAATGATAAAAGACTCCTAATAGGTTTTTACAAGTGATAAAAGTTGTTTAAAGAAGTCTAAATAAACTCAAACTCTTCTAGCTAAAATCTAGGGAAAATATAAAATTCCCGCCTTGGACCGAACCCATTGACCGAACCGATTTGGTCAGAATCTCAGCCTCAACTTTTCCAATTTCTTCTTAATTACAGTTTTGCCCCCGAATTTCTTCTCAACTTCAAATGGTCATAATTTCTTCACCGTAACTTGAATTGAGGTTTCTTTTTCCAGTATTCTCGTGATTTCAAGCTCCTCAAGTTTTTAATTGGCTCCTCCTCTGAATTTCAAATGAAAAATTATAAAATTGCCCTTAACGCTTCTTTCTCGCGATTCTTTCACCGTTTCGACTGTTCTCTTCCATCCACTTGCACAATTTACCTGTAAAATATGAGAGAAATACACCAAACACAAAATACTCGCCAAAAATGGTTAGTAGTATAAATATGGGATAAATCTGGGCTAAATGCATTGTGATGGACCGTAAAAATACCGAAATTGATGGGTAAATATGGAGTAATTATGCCTAATCAATGAGTCCCTTATTTCCTAAAAATCAAGAAATAATTTGTTGTTGCTCGCTCTTCTACCAAGGTTGAGTATCGTGCAATGGCTTCCACTATCATTGACATGCATAATCTTGCTACGTTAACTACTTGAAGATGAGGATTTTCATCTCTACTCCAACCTGCGTGTATTGTGATAACAAAAGTATCGTTCAAATTTCCTATGACTCTATTTTTTATGAGCATGTGAAACACATAGAGATTGATTGTCATCTCACTCGTCACCATTTACAACAAGGGACTACCCCTTACACTTTATATCATCCATAAATTGCATGCTGACTTCTTCATCAAGTCTCACACAGATCAACACTTCCACTTTATTTTTTACAAACACTTGATGCTTAATAGTGCTTCGTCTTGAGCTCGTGGCGGAATAGCACACCTACAGGAAACTAAATGGAATGGTAAAAAGTCTAGAGATATAAGAGAAGGTTATAAATTATTTATTCAGGAGGGAGTGATAATCGTAGAAATGGGGTAGGTATTGTTATTGATCACTATATGAAAGATAAAGTGGTGGATGTTAAAAGATGGGGAGATAGATTAATGAACATTAAGATTGTCTTAGATAAAACAATATTGAATGTTATAGGAGAGATAGTAAGGAATAAACTTGAATGATAATATTGCTTATAATAGATTAGAATGAAAAGGAGAATCCATGTGGCCGACCCCCATATAATGGGATTAAGGCAAGGATGATGATGATGATGATTTTATAGTTCTCTTAGCTAAATATTATATTTTGTACCGCTTAAGGGTATTTTAGTCATTCATATTCTTTTCTATGTATTAAGATATATATGTTTCGGCTCCCTTACCTTTTGTATTTGACTTAGAGGTCTAATCAGTTATGTTTGATTCTTCTTATGATACCCACCACGATCAATTTGTGTGCGTAAAGGTCATATTGTGGCTGCAACATTCAGTATGAGGAATCATATTATAATCATTGCAAGCCACCATCAACTAAGTCAAATAGACATTTATATGGGTGAAATAAGATTCACACTAGAATGCATTTGCAAAGCTCATCTATGTGTGTGTGTGTGTGTGTGTGTGTATCCTAAAGTAGTAGCCTTTAATCTCCATTTGCCATGTGGACTTAATAATTACTCACTACCCTCTCTCCCCTAAAGCCACACATGCCGTTTATCTTTTCAATTTTCCATTTTTCAATAAGTCTACCACACTTCTCATTGTTTAATGCCTTGATATCATACATAGCCTCAAGCAAAATTATCCTGTTTATCTTGAACTCCTCAACTTCCTCTCTCCGACCCTCTCCGGATGGGCGACCACCGGGATGTCATGGTTTCGATTTTTAAGAATTCGGTAGGGTTTCAAACATGATTTGATCCTTACACGTTTATAATTTAGCGGATACAAATTTGTTGTAGTACTCACGAATGACAAGTAACTGAAGGTTACAGAAGATGTTGAAGGGATCCAAATATCTCGAGATAAAGTAACGACTAAAGCCCGCCAAAAATTATCCTTAAAAATCAAAGAGGAAATATATGAGATTAAAGTTGTTGAGGTAGATTGGCAAGAAGTTATGGTTGTCAATAACCTTATTCGTTCTCCAAGAGCCACTAAACTTTCTGCCTATGAGAAATATAATATGTTTATTTATAGCTATAAATCTGCTTAATATATTTATTTTGGCTGTTGTGAGTTATATATATATATATATATATATATATATATATGTCTGCCAATCTATATTCTTTTATATGTTCGTTTTGCTTATTTCAGAATTTCAATAGAATCATCATATGTTAGTTAAGTTCTTCTATAGATTGATCCGTTTATAAAACCTGACTTCTTTGTTAATCATGGTGATTAAGTGTTTCACTTTTAATTTGAGGTAAGTTGACAGTTTATGATAATAGTTTATAGTACATATTGCACTTATTTTAGCACACTCATATTTGCCAATCTAAGTTAAAACAATATCATTGTCCATCTAAATGTAGTATTCTTCTTTTACTTATATTTTGTCTAAATGGGGTAGTTGTTGTTGGCATAGCTAAAATGAGTACTCCTTATGCAAGTTTTCTCTTAGTTCACCTTCTCGCATCCAGCTTAAAGGCTATAAACAGGTCTATATTAGATTTAATATTCGATTAAAGCCAAATAACAATGGGGAAGTAATAAGATTATCAATCATTCCACATAGAAGTAATATGTGGGTTGTCTTCTTTTCAATCGCATTGAGGAGTAGTAGGTCAAAGATTTTCTACTAATTTTATTTTTATTCCTTTGAAGTAGATTCCTCCACATCATCTCCAATGGCATGTAAAGATGGCTGAGGAAGAAATAGCCACACACGAATCTAAATGATACTATTTCATAAATTACATATCACTTAATACTAAATGTGTAGAGTTTTCCTTAGTTGAGATAAATAAAAAATTTACATGATTGGCCACAACGATCTTTTACAAAACAATATTGATATTTTCATTAAGGTATTGACTCATTTCACTCTTATATGTTTGGCTTTGAATTAGCCATTTCCCTTTATTGTAATTCTTAAATTTTTAAATGTTGACATAATTTTATAATTCATTTTATTCGAAAGGAGAGCTTGATCTTTTTATCAGTTTCTTCCCCTAAGCCTTATTTTGATTCATAGGTAAGTTTTATTAGATTATCTTTTCTTCCTTTAATTTTTTATCCCCCCTTATCATCCCATCTTTTGTGTATGTGTGATGTGGCATATAAGCTGAACTATTTGTTCTTATTCTCTGATAAGACTCTTTTCATCATAGAGTTTATATATTAAGGCATAAGTTACCTAACATTTCAATTGTATTCATAGGTCCCCACTAGCGTATATCATTTATTTCGCAATAATATGAGGACGAAAACATCCGTAATGGATTTCGTAAATGAGTTGAATGAGTTATTTATCAAGTGTAATACCCCGTACTTTTGGCTATATTTATTTTTGGGATTAATTAATTAAAATGCGTATTAATTGATAATTAATCCGGGTTATAAATACTAATGTGATGTGAATTGGTATTTGATTAGGTGCATATATGATTATATATGTATTTGGTATTATAAAATTTGTCGTGAGATTTATATACGGCATTTTAGAAATTTTGTTGAGACGCGTGGGACCGCCGCGTCACGGTATAATATTTTGATAATAAAAGTGAATTTAAAATCTATAATCCGTATGGTCGTTTTGAGTGCGCCAACGCGTCCGGAAGGGTCGAGATAGTCAGAAAACACTAGCCAGGGGTATAGTTTGGGTCCCGGGGTATTTTTAGGCCATACCGGCAACTTAAAGGGTATTTTGGTAATTTTACATTTTGAGGAATTAAAAGTGACGAAAATTGGAAATGTAAATCTGATGTGGAATTTGGCCCACTAAGCCCATAACCAACGCATATTAACCTAGAAAGCTACGTAGGTTATCATTTAGGTTTTCTAAGTTTCCCCAAATCAAAACCCTAGCCACCTTAAGCCACCATTGGAGGAGAGCTTGGAGAAAGGAAAAATCTGCAAAAATTCTTCACCAAATCCGGAATCAAACCAAGGCAAGTGACTTTATTCCATTTAATTTCTGAGAATGTTTCCTCCATGTTAGAAAATTTGGATTTATGGTTTGTTCTTGAAGAAAATATGAAAACCCATGTAGTTTAGATTATAGAACTTGAGAAATTGTGAAGAGAATTGCATGTAGTATGATAGGTAGATGTTTTTCCCTTATGATAATTGTGATTTGAAGGAATTAAAACGAAATAAATTTCTGGGATTTGATGATGATATAAACCTAGGGTTCATGTTCTAGAGAAATTGGGAAAAGTGTAGAGATTTGTAAATTTGGTTGATGTTATAATGATCCAATCCTTGAAAACATGTTAGGAGATGATGTAAATATGTTTAGGATGAATTAGTGACCCTAAAACGTTATTGGGATGAACCTTGGAAGAGATTAGAATTGATAAAAATGGTGAAAAACGATTTGGGAAAATTTCTGGGTCGAAACTGGTAGCTCGTTAGAAGCAGCCCCCAGGTCGTTCGAACGAGCTCGTTCGAACGAGCTTCTAACGAGTTGACCAGTCGTTTCTAACGAGTAGGGATTTCGTTCGATATCTCGTTCGAACGAGATATCATTAGAAGGGACAGTTCGTTCGAACGAACTGGGATCTCGTTCGAACAGCCTCGTTCGAACGAGACTTCTAACGACCTGACAGTCCAAACTCGTTCGAAGCCTCGTTCGAATGAGACTTCTAACGAGCTGGCAGTTTGGTACTTTTTGGACTGTTTTGACTTTTTGAAGTTCCGTAAACTTGTTCGAGGATATAGTTAACCTTCCAATGATGATGTAGTGATAGGTTTGGGATATTTGGGTATTTATGAGAAGGAATTTACATACGAGAGTGTATTACATGGACGGTTTGGGTTGAGACGTGAGTATCTACTACGACGTGAGATAATTATGACGCGTATAATTACAAACCAGAATAGTATGAATTGTGATAAGTATAAGCTAGTACGAGTATGCGATATGTACTACGATTAAAATACGGTATTACTAAGATGTGGGTTTACTTAGTATTGGTATATGGATTGTTTGTATGACATACCTACCATACTTGCTATCACGAGAGGTTACGTTCGCTTAGGACCCTCTAATCCTTGTGTGCCTACGGGGGGGATATAGACTGGTACCTTGATGAACATAGGTCATAGAAGGACTTATTGTGATATTAATAAGTCTGCATGATCATGGGAGCGTAGGTATGTGCGTGACCCATGTGATGGTGACTGTGTTCGCCTCCACTATTTGTGATTGGTGTTATCTGAACTATTCCTGAGAGATTCGGAATATGTGATCCTTATGTACGTGATGTACCGGGATGGATAGCAGAGTATGTGTGCACCATAGCTTAGATTGCGGGATGCTTGTATCGTATATTTATGATGTGAATAATATACATTTAATTAACGGGAATCCTCATGTTAATGTTGTAAATGTATTACGGTATTGTTTCGAGATATATAAGGAGTTAACTGATAATTATATCAATGGCATATTTAGTAACTGAGTTCACGTTAAACCTCTAATTAGTTACGAGCATTGTTATGTTAGATGGAACCGAGTAATATGGGTAGGACCTTTGGCAGTCTAGCTAGTTATGTTGTCAGTTAGCTAGTAGTATGGGTCGATATAGATGGGTACGTACGTTAGAAGTGCACAGTTAGACGAGAGGTGAGAATATAATGTGAGTGCACGTCCTAACATGTACTTTGCATTTAATGTTTTAAATGTTTTTAAAGCACTTGCAGGTTTTTAAAATATAACTCCACATTCGGGCTCTGACCCGTTTGCTTTTCAAATCTTTTTCTTGTAAAACCTTTTTAGGTGCCCAGCCACAGGGACACCAAGCATAGGATACTCATTCAGGTGACGAGCTGTAGCTGTTTGTGGAAGCTACAGGGATTTGCATGTAGACCCTTCTATCGTTTGGATTCCAGAGTCACTATCTATCAGTTGTAGGGCATGTTGCCCATTTCTATTTAGAGACATCTTTTATATTTCAGTTTTCAGACTTTAGCATTTATGGTTTCAGTATTTAGTTATTCTTTTCAGTTATGGGAGTGTAGTGAGGAGTTTTTCCTCCAGACTTTATTTACTCTATTGTGATGGTTATTCATTTTACTTCAGTATGGTGAATGGTGTTATTTACTTCTTCATTACTTTTGTTGCATGTTAATCAGACTTAAATTAAAATTTGGCAACTTGCTTTTTAAATACTAGGTGGTTAGTAATATTAAAATGTTTTCGACAGTGATGCTATTAACTGAGCCAACTTGGCATTTTGAATTAATTTTATAAAGGAGTAGCTACCCGGTATTTAATTAGTCGGGGTGTCACAGGTGGTATCAGAGCATCAGGTTCTAGTGTCCTTTAGGATCTGTACGGCTATTATGTTTCCGCGACGTTTCTTTGATATAGAGCCCTATATTTTAGGACTGTTGTACTCTTTTTCTGTATGCTTCGTTCTTCAGCTATATTAAGTTTATAAACCGTGAACTTATAAACTTTGTTCTTATTTCAGATGCCTCCACGACGTGCACGACGAGTTCCCAGGGATGCCACGCCCGAACCCCAGCCCGCTCCAGTTCAGGGCATGTTGAACGCCGCTGAGGTTGCAGCTATAGTAGCTCAAGAGGTAAATGCCGCGATTGCTGTGATTCAGCAGGCACCACCTCAGGCGCCGGTTGCCGCGCCAGTACAGGTTAATGCATTCCCGTCTGCTTGGGAGCGTGTACGAGACGCTTTTCAGAAAGCGCATCCGCCAGAGTTTGCAGGTAGCTCAGACGTAGTAGTCTCGAGCCAATGGAGGAAGGATATACAGAGGCATTTGAGGATGCATGAGTGCACAGATGTTCAGAAGCAGGTGCTAGCTACTTTCAAGCTAGTTGGATCTGCGCTGCAGTGGTGGGAGTCCATTACCACCGCGGAGGAGAGGGATACCCTCACGATTCAGGAGTTCTGGGTGCGGTTCGACCGCAAGTACTTTCCGTCCGCAGTTCATACAGAGATGAGGAGGAAGCTGATGAGTCTGAAGCAGGAGGGCAAGACAGTGGCCGAGTATGAGGCCGAGTTTACTAACCTGTTGAATATCGTTCCAGACGAGATTCCAACAGAGAAGAAGAAGATTGAGAAGTTCACAGATGGGTTAAATTGGAGGATCCATCAGCATCTGCTAGGGAACCTATCGTTGGCCACTTATTCTGATGTGGTTAACGCAACATTGTTACACTGCCAGGACCACCGTTTTCATATGGCCGAGGGCAAGCGGTCGGGGGAGTCTAGCCATCAGGGCAGGACTGGAGGACATGGTGCCAGCGGGGCACAAACCGGTCAGGGGCAGAGACAGAATGAGCAGGGTACCCAGCAGGGGGATAATAAGAGGTTCCGGTCAGGGAACTACAGGCAGGGACAGGGAGGATTCCGTCAGGGCCATCAGGGTCCAAACGGCCATCAGGGCCAGCAGGGACAGAATGGGCAGCAGTTTCACCAGGGCCAGCAGGGCCAAGGGAGGAATGGTAACGGCCACCAGGGCCGGGGACAGCAGGGGCAGAGGGGAGGGAACTTCCCAGGGAAGTGCTTTACTTGTGGCAAGACTGGCCATAAGAAGCAGGATTGTCCTGATAGGGGCAGGGCCTCACAGCAGCAGCAGCAGGGTGCTCGCCAGGAACCACAGAGGCCGATGTTTCCCGCAGCTCTTCCCGCACCGCCACAGATGGCAGCATTGCCACCCATTCCAGCAGTCCCAGCAGTATGGACGTGTCTACAACGTCCACCAGGCTGCAGTTCCACAGGCACCGCCCGCGATCGAGGGTACGTTTCCTATCCATGGCACTATGGGTCGGGTGTTATTTGATACGGGTGCTACACACTGTTTTATTGCTACACACTTCGCGAAAGCTTTAGGATTGTTAGCTACGGCGGAGAGCACAGTGACGTGTGTCGACTCACCATTGGGGAGTGGGTCACTTATTTTCTTTATATGCCGGGGAGTGGGAGTAGAGGTTGGTGGTTTGGTATTGCCTGCAGACATGTTAGTGTTAGACATGCATGTTCACGATGTGATCATCGGTATGGATTGGCTCGTAGCATATAGGGCCATGATTGATTGCTTCAGCGGGAGCATTGTTTTTGCCATTCCAGGGCAAGAGATGTTTATAGTGGCGATGCCTCGCCCAGAGGGAGGATCGACCGCTCATCTGTATTACATAGAGGAGAATACCTCTAAGGAGGTTGTTATTCCTTTAGATTCGATCCCGGTTGTCAGGGAGTATTCGGATGTGTTTCAGGAGATACCAGGCCTACCACCCAGTCGAGAGATAGATTTCGTTATAGATTTGCTACCGGGTACGAGACCTATAGCACGTGCACCGTACCGTATGGCTCCAGCTGAGATACGAGAGCTACGGGATCAGATAGAGCAGCTGTTAGGGCAGGGCTTTATTCGCAGGAGTACCTCACCTTGGGGCGCTCCGGTTTTGTTTGTGAAGAAGAGGGACGGTTCACTGAGATTGTGTGTGGACTACCGAGAATTGAATAAGGTCACGATACGAAATAAGTATCCGTTGCCTCGAATCGATGACTTATTCGACCAGTTGAGAGGAGCTTCTTTCTTCTCGAAGATTGACTTGAGGTCGGGATACCATCAGTTGCGTATCAGGGAGGAGGATGTCTCGAAGACCGCATTCTTGTCGAGATATGGTTCTTACGAGTTTCGGGTTATGC
The DNA here is from genome assembly GCA_949130495.1 of Sambucus nigra. Lineage (NCBI taxonomy): Eukaryota > Viridiplantae > Streptophyta > Magnoliopsida > Dipsacales > Adoxaceae > Sambucus > Sambucus nigra. The sequence continues at coordinate 142,234,671 of OX422212.1, forward strand.
CTTTCGGCTTGACCAACGCTCCAGCAGTGTTTATGGACTTGATGAACAGAGTATTCAGGGATTTCCTAGACCAGTTTGTCATTGTCTTCATTTATGATATTCTGGTTTACTCTCAGACAGAGGAGGAGCACGCCGAGCATTTGAGGCAGGTTTTGCAGACACTTCGTCAGAACGAGTTGTATGCAAAATATGAGAAGTGCGGGTTTTGGCTGAAAGAAGTCCAGTTCTTGGGTCACATTATTTCTGACCAAGGGATATCTGTCGATCCGGGGAAAGTATCAGCGGTGAGGGAGTGGGGACAGCCCACGACACCAACGGAGATTCGTAGTTTCTTGGGTCTAGCAGGATACTACAGGAGATTTATTCGGGGTTTCTCGGAGATAGCAGGTCCTTTGACACATCTTACTCGTAAGGGTGTGCCATATATCTGGAGTGATGCCTGTCAGTTGGCATTCGATGAGTTGAAGGACAAATTAACCTCAGCACCTGTGTTAGCATTGCCGAAACCGGGAGTTGAGTATTTGGTTTACACCGATGCGTCTTTGCAAGGACTGGGAGGTGTATTGCAGCAGGAGAGACAGGCCATAGCTTATGCTTCCCGTAAGCTTAAGCCTCATGAGAAGAATTACCCCACGCATGATTTGGAGTTGGCAGCAGTGGTATTTGCCTTACGGATTTGGAGGCACTATCTGTTGGGGGAGAAGTTTCAGCTGTTCACGGACCACAAGTCACTACAGTATCTGTTCACGCAGAAGGAACTGAATATGCGGAAGCGTAGGTGGCTTGAATTTGTGAAGGACTACCAGTTCGACATCCAGTACCACCCGGGTAAGGCTAACGTAGTAGCAGACGCGTTGAGCCGCAGGCCAGCAGATGAGGTGGCAGAGGTGTGGAAAGCTAAGTGGAAGGAATTGGGACACCAGGATGCAGTGGCCCGATCTTTCATGTCTGTGATGACCGTTACCCCACAGATTGTCACGAAAGTAGTACGGGCACAGGCTAATGACTCGTTCTGTCAGGAGCAGATAGTTCGATTACTTGCAGAGGGAGCCGAGTCCTATACCGTTAGCTCAGACGGGGGATTGCGCTTCAATGGGAGATTGGTAGTTCCGGAAGGGGAAGAATTACGGCACGAAGTGATGGCAGAGTCGCACGGCTCACGGTTCGCGGTACATCCCGAAGGGGACAAAATGTACCAAGACATGAGACGGCAGTATTGGTGGAGCGGTATGAAGAGAGATATCGCTGAGTTTGTCTCGAAATGCGCCACTTGTCAGCTCGTAAAAGTGGATCATCAGAGACCGGCAGGATTGCTACAGCCGTTGGAGGTCCCGGTGTAGATGTGGGAGAGCATATCCATGGACTTTATCACGGGGTTGCCCACGTCGCAGAGGGGTCACGACTCCGTTTGGGTAATTGTGGACAGATTGTCCAAGGTCGCTCACTTTTTACCCGTAAGGACTGATTACACTGCGGGACAGTACGCCCAGCTCTTTATTTCAGAGATTGTGAGACTTCACGGTGTGCCCCTAAATATCGTGTCTGACAGAGACAAGATATTTGTTTCGAGGTTTTGGGAGAGTTTCCAGGAGGCCATGAGCACGGAATTGCGGTTGAGTACGGCTTATCATCCGCAGACTGATGGGCAGACAGAGCGCACCAATCAGATGTTGGAGGACATGCTACGCATGTGCATTATTGACTTCGGGGGTGGATGGGAGCAGTACCTTCCACTAGTGGAGTTTGCTTACAACAACTCCTATCAGTTCACGATTGGCATGGCTCCGTTTGAGGCGTTGTACGGAAGGCCTTGTCGTTCCCCAGCATGTTGGTTGGAGGTGGGGGACAACAAACTACTTGGGCCGGAAGTGATTCAGGATACTTCGGCAAGGATTGAGTTGATTCGGAGTCGCATTCGGGTAGCTCAAGACAGGCAGAAGAGTTATGCTAATGCGAAGAGGTTTTTCAGGGAGTTCCAAGTGGGAGACCAGGTTTTGCTCAGGGTATCTCCGATGAAGGGGATTATGCGTTTCGGGAAGAAGGGGAAGTTGGCACCGAGGTATGTGGGGCCGTTTCCCATTATCGAGCGGATCGGACCGGTTGCGTATAGACTTGGACTACCGGAGCACTTGCATCGAATTCACGACGTGTTCCATATTTCCTCGCTGAGGAAATACCTTAGAGATAATTTGGCTCATTCTCACATTGCTGTGGAGGACATCGATCTCCAGCCGGATAGCTCCTACGAGGAGGGGCCAATAGCTATTTTGGACCGAAGCGAGAGGAAACTGCGGTCAAAGATAGTCCCGTTAGTGCGTGTTCAGTGGCGACATCACAATGTCGAGGAGTCCACATGGGAGCGCGAGGATGAGATGCGCGAGCGTTATCCAGAGCTGTTTTTAGCAGGTACTTTCTTGTTTAGAATTTCGGGACGAAATTCAGTTATTAGGGGGGAAGTATGTAATACCCCGTACTTTTGGCTATATTTATTTTTGGGATTAATTAATTAAAATGCGTATTAATTGATAATTAATCCGGGTTATAAATACTAATGTGATGCGAATTGGTATTTGATTAGGTGCATATATGATTATATATGTATTTGGTATTATAAAATTTGTCGTGAGATTTATATACGGCATTTTAGAAATTTTGTTGAGACGCGTGGGACCGCCGCGTCACGGTATAATATTTTGATAATAAAAGTGAATTTAAAATCTATAATCCGTATGGTCGTTTTGAGTGCGCCAACGCGTCCGGAAGGGTCGAGATAGTCAGAAAACACTAGCCGGGGGTATAGTTTGGGTCCCGGGGTATTTTTAGGCCATACCGGCAACTTAAAGGGTATTTTGGTAATTTTACATTTTGAGGAATTAAAAGTGACGAAAATTGGAAATGTAAATCTGATGTGGAATTTGGCCCACTAAGCCCATAAACAACCCATATTAACCTAGAAAGCTACGTAGGTTATCATTTAGGTTTTCTAAGTTTCCCCAAATCAAAACCCTAGCCACCTTAAGCCACCATTGGAGGAGAGCTTGGAGAAAGGAAAAATCTGCAGAAATTCTTCACCAAATCCGGAATCAAACCAAGGCAAGTGACTTTATTCCATTTAATTTCTGAGAATGTTTCCTCCATGTTAGAAAATTTGGATTTATGGTTTGTTCTTGAAGAAAATATGAAAACCCATGTAGTTTAGATTATAGAACTTGAGAAATTGTGAAGAGAATTGCATGTAGTATGATAGGTAGATGTTTTTCCCTTATGATAATTGTGATTTGAAGGAATTAAAACGAAATAAATTTCTGGGATTTGATGATGATATAAACCTAGGGTTCATGTTCTAGAGAAATTGGGAAAAGTGTAGAGATTTGTAAATTTGGTTGATGTTATAATGATCCAATCCTTGAAAATATGTTAGGAGATGATGTAAATATGTTTAGGATGAATTAGTGACCCTAAAACGTTATTGGGATGAACCTTGGAAGAGATTAGAATTGATAAAAATGGTGAAAAACGATTTGGGAAAATTTCTGGGTCGAAACTGGTAGCTCGTTAGAAGCAGCCCCCAGGTCGTTCGAACGAGCTCGTTCGAACGAGCTTCTAACGAGTTGACCAGTCGTTTCTAACGAGTAGGGATTTCGTTCGATATCTCGTTCGAACGAGATATCATTAGAAGGGACAGTTCGTTCGAACGAACTGGGATCTCGTTCGAACAGCCTCGTTCGAACGAGACTTCTAACGACCTGACAGTCCAAACTCGTTCGAAGCCTCGTTCGAACGAGACTTCTAACGAGCTGGCAGTTTGGTACTTTTTGGACTGTTTTGACTTTTTGAAGTTCCGTAAACTTGTTCGAGGATATAGTTAACCTTCCAATGATGATGTAGTGATAGGTTTGGGATATTTGGGTATTTATGAGAAGGAATTTACATACGAGAGTGTATTACATGGACGGTTTGGGTTGAGACGTGAGTATCTACTACGACGTGAGATAATTATGACGCGTATAATTACAAACCAGAATAGTAAGAATTGTGATAAGTATAAGCTAGTACGAGTATGCGATATGTACTACGATTAAAATACGGTATTACTAAGATGTGGGTTTACTTAGTATTGGTATATGGATTGTTTGTATGACATACCTACCATACTTGCTATCACGGGAGGTTACGTTCGCTTAGGACCCTCTAATCCTTGTGTGCCTACGGGGGGGATATAGACTGGTACCTTGATGAACATAGGTCATAGAAGGACTTATTGTGATATTAATAAGTCTGCATGATCATGGGAGCGTAGGTATGTGCGTGACCCATGTGATGGTGACTGTGTTCGCCTCCACTATTTGTGATTGGTGTTATCTGAACTATTCCTGAGAGATTCGGAATATGTGATCCTTATGTACGTGATGTACCGGGATGGATAGCAGAGTATGTGTGCACCATAGCTTAGATTGCGGGATGCTTGTATCGTATATTTATGATGTGAATAATATACATTTAATTAACGGGAATCCTCATGTTAATGTTGTAAATGTATTACGGTATTGTTTCGAGATATATAAGGAGTTAACTGATAATTATATCAATGGCATATTTAGTAACTGAGTTCACGTTAAACCTCTAATTAGTTACGAGCATTGTTATGTTAGATGGAACCGAGTAATATGGGTAGGACCTTTGGCAGTCTAGCTAGTTATGTTGTCAGTTAGCTAGTAGTATGGGTCGATATAGATGGGTACGTACGTTAGAAGTGCACAGTTAGACGAGAGGTGAGAATATAATGTGAGTGCACGTCCTAACATGTACTTTGCATTTAATGTTTTAAATGTTTTTAAAGCACTTGCAGGTTTTTAAAATATAACTCCACATTCGGGCTCTGACCCGTTTGCTTTTCAAATCTTTTTCTTGTAAAACCTTTTTAGGTGCCCAGCCACAGGGACACCAAGCATAGGATACTCATTCAGGTGACGAGCTGTAGCTGTTTGTGGAAGCTACAGGGATTTGCATGTAGACGCTTCTATCGTTTGGATTCTAGAGTCACTATCTATCAGTTGTAGGGCATGTTGCCCATTTCTATTTAGAGACATCTTTTATATTTCAGTTTTCAGACTTTAGCATTTATGATTTCAGTATTTAGTTATTCTTTTCAGTTATGGGAGTGTAGTGAGGAGTTTTTCCTCCAGACTTTATTTACTCTATTGTGATGGTTATTCATTTTACTTCAGTATGGTGAATGGTGTTATTTACTTCTTCATTACTTTTGTTGCATGTTAATCAGACTTAAATTAAAATTTGGCAACTTGCTTTTTAAATACTAGGTGGTTAGTAATATTAAAATGTTTTCGACAGTGATGCTATTAACTGAGCCAACTTGGCATTTTGAAATAATTTTATAAAGGAGTAGCTACCCGGTATTTAATTAGTCGGGGTGTCACATCAAGTAAGCAAATTGTATTTGATATGGATAGTTATATACATAATGTATAAGGTAGATTAAATTTGTAGCAATTGCTGGATTTGTGTCTCTCTAGCAATAGTTTGTTTGCAAAGTTGTATGTAAACATATGATATAGTAGGTTAGTTATCATGCATATACAAACAAGATACTCCCAAAATTTTATTAAGTTATATACCCAAACATTTGATGAATTATGCTATTAAAACGATATATTGTGAATGCGTGAATTCAATCATAAGAAGATTACGTAATCCTTCACTGCTTATTAATAATTATTGTCCTTTTTTAGCATCATTATGCAATCGCCCGCGCATCGCGCGAATTTACATGCTAGTTAAGATAAACACTTCAAATACATTGTACAAATCAATGTTAAATATCAAAGAAATGGTAGATGATGAAGTTGCATGAATAGCGAAAAGAATAAACAGTAGACGAAAATATAGATATTTTCAATGTTGTGTAACCACAAGAAGACTGAGAGAGAGATTGTGGAAGTTGAAGGAGTGAGAAACGGGAGAGAATGAAAAGAGAGGGGGGGTTAAAATGTGTAGAAGTTATTACGGCCCTTGGATTTCTCAGCTGTTGGGTTACATTGAATAAGGTCAACAGGAAAACACAACTACGTCATCCTATAAAGATGACATTTGGCTGATTAGCTTCCATTAAAATTCTCCACTTTATCATGCTAAAACAAAGGGGGTGTGTATGGCAATTGAGAATGGCTGGGGAAAACAAACAAAAGAGAAAGAAAGAGCTACAAACACCACGTCTTATCCTTTTCTTTTTCTCTCATGCTTTTCTTCCTCTTTGAATATATACACTCCAAAGATAAACAACGACAAGGAAAAATAAACCATTAGCATTCTTTTCTTATAGGATGATTCAAGTGTTGTACAACCTATTCATGTCCATTAGAACCAAGACAAAACTTAATTTAAACCGTTGCTTTCATGATCGCAGGCGTGCTCTAATTATTCTATGAATCAGGTGGGTTCTCAATACTCATTCCTTGCTTCAGCCTATCATAGGTATTTTCATAAGCAAATGCATATCAGATAGTATATATATAATAGGATAGTGTACAAAAAAAAAGAACACTGAATCGTGCAAGTTTAGGAAGTTAATCTCTAAATAAATTTTAGTGCAAAAACTTCCACGATTTTGTTGAAAATACCTACTTAAGTGTCATTTAAAATCGTGATCCCTTCTTGTAAATAAAAAAAACTACCGGAAAAGGTCTACATTATAATGTATTGGTCAAATAAATTTTTGCATTCTTACAAAAAAAATTTTTGAAGAACAAAACAAATGAATTCCTAACCCAATTCCTCTCTTTCAAATAGCATATGCTTATACCATGCTATCTCAGTTAGAACTGTTTTATAATTTAGGGTGTGTTTGATTACAAACATGGAAAATGGGTAGAAAATAGTTCGTTTAGATGAGAAGTTGGAAAATGAGTGAAAAAACATATGAATTTTTTGTGTTACTTTTTCTATTTTCCATAGAAACCAATTCTTTGGTGGGTGGATAAGAAATATTTTCCACTAAAAATGAGATTTCAGATAGAGAACTTGTAATGTGGATAGGTGTTGTTATTACATGATGTATTCACAATCAAGGTACTATAAAGACAAAATATGAGTCAAAACAACTATTTTCCATGAAAAAATTTTCATGTCAATCAAACATACCCTTATCATACACAAAAAGGCATGCATGCACGCCTGTACACATTCTCTCTCTAGAGCTTCTTAAGGTGTAAAAGTCCCTCCACAATTTTTCAGGTGACACTTGAGTACTAATCCTCACACGTGAGAAGAAATTCATACTAGCCCCAAAAATCCATGGCTCCGAGCACGTTGAAAAAAGCCATTGGAGCAGTGAAGGATCAGACCAGCATAAGCCTAGCCAAAGTTGCTAGCAGCCCATCCATTGCTGACCTTGATGTAGCCATTGTGAAGGCCACCCGCCACGAGGAGTATCCTGCCGAGGAGCGCCACATTCGGGAGATCTTGAGCCTGACAGTCTACTCACGCGCCCACGTGGGTGCCTGCATAGACACAGTCTCAAGGCGTCTCAACAAGACCAAGAATTGGGTCGTCGCGCTGAAGACGCTGGTGCTAATCCAGCGCCTGCTCAGTGACGGAGACCCGGCCTATGAGCAAGAGATCTTTTTCTCTACAAGGCGTGGGACCCGTCTGCTTAACATGTCTGATTTTCGAGACACATCAAAGTCTAATTCATGGGACTACTCTGCGTTCGTGCGCACGTACGCCTTGTACCTGGATGAGCGGCTCGAGTTCAGGATGCAAGGCCGGAGGGGGAAGCACAGCGGGTTCGCATATGAGGAGGAAGAGGAAGAGGATCATCAGGGTGCTGTGCCTGTGAGAGCCACCCCGATTCGTGAAATGAAGAATGAGAACATATTTTGCAGGATTCAGCATTTGATGCAACTCCTGGAACGGTTTTTAGCATGTCGACCAACAGGTTCGTTTGTAATGAGAAATTTAATTATAGTTAATGTAAATTATATATTTAGTCCCAATGATAGAAGTTTTAATATGTTTCCTAAATTTCATTTTGTCTCAATTTAGTCTCCCAATTAATCAGTTTAATTCAATGTCACCCAATTAATCAATTTAATTTAATGTCACCCTTTCGTCTAAATCTGTTTAACTTCTTAGCAGATATATAAAATATATTATACTAACCAAATACACACCATTTAAGGTGGTTATTTTTTTTGGCCCTTATAATCAGACACACTAACCTTCCTTTTCCATCTAACCCTAACCTTTTGTCTTTTGAAAAAGAAAGCCCTAACCTCCCAAATTAAGAGTCCACTATTTGTTTTTGGGTTGTCCCAAATTAAGGGTCCATTTTCTTTTTTTGGACATAATCAGCGAACCAAGTTCCACGATGGTGAACAAGAGTTAATTTTGGCCATTGATTGAGTGTATCCTTAATCTATACAAAATAAAGACGTAAAATCTTAATTTGGAACGGAGGCCTACCCCCATCCTCATTGGTCGTCCCACCCCACCCCATCACTGGAGGGCGCACAAAAGATTTGTGGCAAGCTCGGTTAGATGATTATCCATAAGCGACAATAAATACCAATATACTTGTGTGGGTTATCCCAGTGGTAGCACACCCACCAGATCTTGGGAACGACCAAAGTTCGAGCGAGTCTCATCAGCAGCGTGGGTGCAATCCCCCTCCCCTTTGTAATGTGTTAGTATAGGCTAGTGTAGGATTTCTTGTGTTAAAAAAAACACCAATATACTTCCTTGCATTCAGTAATCTGGAATATTTACAGTACACAATCCTATTGATAGCAAGACCCATGAACGATCAAAATTATTTGAAATGAAAACATATTTGCCAACAAAAAGCTCTTTGTGCGTACGCAAAGGCGACTCAAAGCTCAAAATTATCAGTATGGAAAAACAAACACCAATGTTTTCTCAAAAGCTTAAATCAAACAGGGAGAAAAAAATACACACAACCCTTGAAGAGCCAACTTGCCAAACTGACTTCTAAAAACCATCTCATTTGCATTGAAGTTCAAAACAACTAGAATTAAACCTAGAAGAAACCCAGAAGATGACTTTGCAAAAGTGAGAAATATCAGAGTGCTTACTAACTATTTAGATAAAGACTACCTATTGATTTCAAATGACAATAAGAATAACAGACTCACTTGGATCCAAATTACAGTGTAGCTGAGGTGCATGAAAGCAAAGGATAAACAAAAAACAAAAAAAACTCAATTAAAATACCTTAAATAAATACTGTCATATAAAAACTCCACCAATCCAATCATACTACAAATTTTTTTTTTTGCAATCAGTTGACCTAATTTAAATGCATGAACATCTCGACATGAATAAACACACCAGCTAGCAACAACTGGTGTCTTTAGCTACTGTAAACACATACATAAAGAAATTTACAGAATGAAAATAAAAATCACATGAGATGCAAGAGAAAATTTGAGAACAGAGGGGAATGGGTAATCATATAGTTGCCCTACCCACTTCAATTATCAAATCATCTTTTTTATGAGTGCAAAGTGAGACTCGTATACCCTATTTGGAAGCAGAACTTCAAATGAAAATCAAACTCCAAATAATGAACAAAGGGACAGTCTCAAATGTAAACAGTATATACGCAGCTTAATCAATTCAACCTAATAATATGCAAACAAAGCTAGAGTAAGAGAGAATCTTAAATAAAACCCCGAGATTGCAAGGCTTAAGCCCAAGTACATATCAACACTTAAAACTAAAACTAAAATGAAGGAATATGTAGCCATTGAAACACCCTCGAGATCGCAGGTACAATTTTCAAATATATGCAAAGATTAAAATAAAGAAAACATCATTTCAAAGCAGACAGATCAGATTCTTGGTCCCAAATTCTAGATTTTGGAATGGGTTGGATTCTTGCTACAATGGCTATGTAGTGAGCCTTATCCAAAAGTGTATCAGAATATGTCCCAAGCATATATAGAGCATTCAATACATGGGCATTTTGGGGATGGTTTGTAAGTGTATCTGTACATGGTTAATGAGCTATAAGATTGAAACGAAAAACTATATTGCTGAAATTAAGAACTATAAGAACCCAATATAAGTTAATTCATACCTTCCTCAAATAATTGAGTTAGCATAAAGCCTTGTCAGACCTGAACCACAAAGCCCAATGTCGCTGCATTTATGATGCAAAAAATGATAAAAGTCTAACACGAATATGGTAATATTTCAATTTACCACCAATAAAAATAATAAAAACTTTGACATAGGAGAATTGAACAATTGCTTGGATTGAAAATCAATATTATTTTTGCCAGAAAAAAAATATTCTCAATGGCAAACTGAACGAGTAGAACCAACCTTTGCATCCCAAGTTCAAGTTGGTGCATTAGCAGATTCAAGGTTTTGAATTCAAACATCCAAACTTTGTTGAATGATTTATAAATTTACTATTTGCCACTAAGATTGATCCAATTAGAAAGAGAACTTTTCAAAAGAAAAACACAACAAAATTCAATAGCTTTAGAAAAATGAATTTGTAAATAATCAAGCTTGTTAAACCTAAATTAACTAAACTAAACACTAAGAGAAATAATACCAATTTAACTACACAAAGCACAAATCCATCCACTGCTGAATTATTTAATTGTAGAAGTCAAGTTCGGTATACGCAAATAACCGGTGTTTAAAAAACTCCACTATCTGCGAACACCACCGTAAACCCCGTCTCCAAATCTCTGTTCAACCTCAAAATTACTCTCCCATAGAAAATGGCTGTGACTCGCCGTCCTCGGAGGTGTGCTCCCGATATTGAATTTCAAAAATCCTAGCGTCTATGTAAACCAACGGCGTGATTGCGAGCAAATTGGGTACACACACACACAACGAGATTGCTCCGTTCCATTTTATGAGGCAGCGGAGAGTTTGTATAAGGCCATCTCCAATGATCATTTCTATCTGTACAAATTTCTATGTTAGAACTAAAAAATATCAAAAACTTTCTCCAATGGGGATTTCTATATCTATCCCTATATGACGTGGCGGGGTCAAGGGATAGAAATTTCTAATGGGAATTTCTACATGTAGAAAATTTCTAATAAGTATTTTTATATGACATGAACAATTGTAATTGAACCACCACATTATCTAGAGATAGTCTACTATGGACACATAAAATAGAAATACTTACAGAAATAGCATCCTTGGAGATACTTGTTTACAATTTTTTCTATTAATATAAAAACAATCGACAAATCACAGAAAATTCTAAAAATAATCACCACCATTGAAGATAGCCTAAGGGAAGGAAGGAAGTGGGATGAGGTTACCAGTATTTTAGGCGATGTGTGCTAAAACAGTTAAATTTTAAAACTAAACTCAATCGGATAAAGAGAAGTGTCGTTGTATTATTTATGAAGCTTCCATTAATTACACACGTTGAAAACTGTAAGATTACAATTTTAACTCAATCTCCACCCTTCTTTATACTCGCTCACACCAGCTAACAACATGTATATATATATATTAAAAAATCCTCTCTTATGACCAATAAAAGTATTTCCAGAAATTGTGTCAATCCAAATAAGTATTATATACTATGTGTTCATATTACTATTAATGATTTTTCCTGGCCACTATTTGAAACAGGTGCTGCGAAGAATAACCGGGTGGTGACTGTGGCACTATACCCAATAGTGAAAGAAAGTTTCCAGATATACTACGACATAACAGAGATACTGGCCATCTTAATCGACCGTTTCATGGACCTCGACATCCCCGACTCCGTCAAGGTCTACGAGATCTTCTGCCGCATATCAAAGCAGTACGATGAGCTCGATAAATTTTATGGCTGGTGCAAAACCGTTGGCATTGCCCGATCTTCCGAGTACCCAGAACTCGAACACATCACCCAGAAGAAACTCGACACCATGGATGAATTCATTCGTGAAAAATCAGCAATGGCTCAAAACGAAAAGCTGAATAATAGTACAGAAATGAAGAACAAGACTGTTGTTGAGGAAACTAAAGAGCCAGATCCAGATCCAGATCCAGATCCTGAAGAGGACATGAACAATATCAAAGCTTTACCATCTACAGAAGCATTTATTGAAGAAGCAGCTAAAGAAGAGGTGGAAGAAAAGGAAGAGAAGGATAATAAAACACAAGAAATTGGAGATTTGTTGAATTTAGGAGAATATGCTCCAACAACAGAAGAACAGGCTGATAAATTGGCTTTAGCATTATTCGACGGAGATCCACCGGCAGCAACCGGAGATACACCAGCTTGGGAGGCGTTTAACGAATCAGGAGATTGGGAAACGGCGTTAGTTCAATCGGCTAGCCATTTGTCTAACCAGCCGACCTCATTTCCGGGTGGTTTCGACAAACTGCTGCTCGAGGGTATGTACCAGCACGGGGCAACATCATCGGCGGCCGTTAATTCCGGTTTGGTAGCTACCGGAAGTGCTAGTAGTGTTGCATTTGGATCAGCCGGCCGGCCGGCAATGCTAGCGTTGCCTGCTCCGGGTGGCGGTAGCAATGTGATGATAAGCGGCGGTGGTGATCCGTTTGCAGCATCGTTAGCGGTAGCACCGCCGGCTTACGTGCAAATGTCGGAAATGGAGAAGAAACAGAGGTTGTTGATGGAAGAGCAAGTGATGTGGCAGCAATATGCAAGTAATGGGAAGCAAGGGCGGCAGGTGGGGTTAACACAACCAAACGCATATCCTTACAACAACATGGGAGGTTATTACAGACAGAGCTAGTTGTGGAAACTTTGGGCTGAAGGGATTAACTAGTGATTAGCCGTAGCATTAGCTTAGAATCAAATGTTATAAATTTATATTTTCAAATTTCGTAATCGAAATTCAAAAGTTGTACTTAAAACAATTTTTGATTTACTATAAATGACAGATCATGTGTTAAACTATTAATTGGGAGTTTAACAATTAGGAACCCTTGCAAGTCCAGTGTAAATGGTACAATACATCAAAGGAAGTTTGCGCGGTATTGACAAGCTGAATTTCACTTGAATCTGCAGCATTACAGTTAGAGGAATATATGAAACAAATAGTTACATCTACTTCTCTACAAGTCTAATATTTCTACATATTTTCCCATGCATAATCCAATCAATTCATGAAGTGTTTATAGGAATTCTGCCATAAACAATCACCAGTAATCCATGCAAGAACACAATCCATTCTCAAAATGATGAAACCGTTTCCGATCCCTTATCGTTATTTCGCGCCCATAAATTTTCGAAATAAGTTTTATCGAAGCATGACAATCATCACATATTCGAAGATTCTTAACTATCCGAAGCGGCATTCGAGGCCGTGTACTGATTAGGCCAAAGGCAATTGCAATTTTCTCACTATGATAGTGCAAGGCACTCACCTTTTCTTTGTCATCCATGTTGAGGAAAACCTGTGTAGTGTCTGGCCTATATCCCACCAAACTCAACTGCGTAGTCATTTCTTGCAGCATCATATGAATCTCTCTAGCTTTAGGATGAGACTCATCCTCCACAAGAAACTCGTAAATCACCCCATCAACCTCAATCCAACTACAGCCTGGATCTTTCCTTATATCCATCTCCTTCATCATCAATCTCACCTCAGCAACTCCCTTCCAGTTCAACATAGAAGCGTGCATATTCGATAAGGCCACATATGATCCACTGTCATTAGGAGCCATTTCGATTAAACGTTTTGCCACGCGTATGCCCATGTCGATGTTTCGATGAAGCTTACATGCGCTAAGCAATGCCTTCCATATCACGTCGTCCGGTTTAAAGGGCATTTCATGAATTAGTGTTTCGGCCTCGTCTAAGAGCCCTGCTCGGCCTAATAGGTCGACCATGCAACCGTAGTGTTCAACCCTAGGTTCTAATTTGGCTACTCTTAACATGTGGTCGAAAATTGATCGGCCCTCGAGGACTAAACCTGCGTGGCTACACGCACTTAAGACACCTATGTAAGTTACATCAGTTGGTGCAACTTGTGATTGTTGCATCTTTGAGAAGTGACCCATCGCGTCTTTTGCACGGCCGTGTATAGCAAGCCCATTGATCATTGCATTCCACGTGATTACATTCTTTTGAGAGAGGTTCTCAAACAACTGAAGTGCCTTGTCAATACTCCCACACTTAGAATACATATCAACCAGTGCAGAACCAAGCACCTCATCGATCACAATCTTGTTCTTTTGAGCATACAGATGCACCCATTTACCCAAATCAAGCGCCCCAAGTCGTGAAATTGCAGGGAGAATGCTAACCAATGTGACATAATTGGGGCGCACATCCCCCATCTGCATTTCTCGAAACAAACCTATCGCCTCCTTGAAGAGACCATTTTGTGCATACCCAGAAATTATTGAATTCCAGGACACCACACTTCTGTGCGGCATTTCATCAAACAGATCCCTTACAGCTTGAAAGTCCCCAAGTCTAAGAAACCCATCCATCATCACATTCCACAATACAACATGACTCTCTCTGATTTTCTTCCCCCTCGAGTTAAAGAGTATAAAAGCATCGTTCATAACACCACACATAACATACATTCTAACAAGATTAGTGAGAACAAACCCATCCTTCTCGAAACCATATTTGACAATCATACTATGCATTTGCCTGCCTTCTCTCAGGCGATTGGCTCGAGCACACGCTTTGAGTAGAGAAGGAAAAGTAAAGCGATTGGGTGGGACAAGGTGACGGTGAAGCATTAGTTGGAAGAGAAGTAAGGCCTCAAGTGGGGGAGCATTGTTGGAGAGAGCTCTGATGATGGTGTTCCAACAAAAGCAGTTGGGTCGGTCCATGTGGGAGAACACGAGACGGGCGTAATGGAGGTCGGAGATTTGGAGGAGTTGGGCTGCTGCAAGAGGCTCCCGAATGCCTCCGGTTTTGATGAGCTTGGCATGGACTTGCTTCAACTCTCGCTCGGTTTTGCATGGGAACAAGGTAGATGCGTGTGGGAAGGTGGTCAGACTCATAGTGTGCTTGATTTCATGGGACTTTCACTAGTACAACAACTCAAAACCATAAAAACTCATTCATCTCGTTTTTACATACCTGCCTCGACATTCTTTAAATATGTATTCTTGATGATAGAGATCACTACAAATCATTTTTTCTTTTAGAACATTATAAAATTCTTCAACAATCCTCAAACATTGTTGGGCAACTTCATATGACATCTATGACATAACTTAAATATCACTTTAAATTAACAAAGTCATTCCTTTTTTAAAAAAAAAAATTCAATTCTCATTAATTTAAGGAATATTTACAAAGTTCTTCAAACATTTTTTAATACACGTTTAGTCCAAACTTTTTTATTTTGCACCAAAAAGTCCTTCACCATGCCAAAAAAGTTTTACCATGCCGCTGGCGCGGACCTTTAAAGATAAGAGAATAAATGACTTTTTGGTACAAAATAAAACGCTTGGACTAAGTGTGAATTAAAAAATATTTGAGAGACTTTTTCGTATTTGATCCTTAATTTAATAATAAGAAATATTAAATATATGATACAACAGGTCAAACAAAGATATAATACAAAAGCTCTCAAAAAAGAGGCAGAACTAAAATAATACATCACAATAAAAAAAGACTTATCAATACCAAAAAGCGCTACAGCAGTCAAAAATCCGGTCAAACAGATTTTTCGATTACCCATAAAATGGGGTATGAGAAATATACACTAAAAGTTTGGGAGAAAAATCTGTATAATAACATTTAGAGAAGCGAGGATCAACCTAGATAAGTTTCACTTAAGCTTGTCCCCATAATAGGAGGAACACCAACTGATATATAGAAGATGATTAGGTATAAATACTTTCGATTTCTCCCTTTAATTTAGAAACTTTTATCACCTCGGGCGGTGTAAAATGTGTTGATTCATCTCATATCTGTGATACTAATATCTTTTAACAAATACCCCGAGTTTTGTGTATTTCTCATAAATTTTGCAGGTATTTAATGCATGAGCGAAAGAAAGAAATCGGAAGAAAAGAAAAGAAGAAAAGTCAAAAGGGCAAAAGAGTAATTTTCAGCTGGAATCCGGACGAGGACCCAAAATGAAAGTTGAAGCTCTCGAGTCTACAAGCACGTAGGAAGAAACGTCGTCCAAATCCGAGTCCCTGAGCAAACGTTACGATCCTTGAAAGATGAGAGATAATCATGAGAAACTAGTCAGAAAATGAAGAGAAATTGATCCAAGAACCCGGACCGATTCGGATTTCATAAAAGTCGAATCGATCCAGCTCCCTTGACACTGTCTAATTTTGGTGAAGCATATCGATCCGGATTCTATGAAAAATGAACCAGTTCGGACCCTTGAAACCTATTGTCTAACCTTTGTGAATCAACCGATCTGATATAAAAAGAAAACGAATCGATCCGGTATACACCGGACCGAATTGAAATATCAGGTCGGACTAGTCCGGAGGTTGAATTTTATAATTATCCAGTTTTTCAGCTAAAGTCTTGCATGGCTAAAACTCTTGTACTTTCGTAGGTTATTTATTTAGTTTTAGAGAGAGAAAATAGAGAAGAACCTAGAAGATCACAAATTACAGTTGTTAATTCTCAATTATAATTTATGTAGTAAAGTTGATTTCTTTCTCTTCTCTATTGTTTGATTTCAATAATTCTTGCATGATTAGTTTATTCCCAGTAGATATTACATCTTTATTCTTCTTTAGACGTAATTTCATCATGAGTTCAGTTCCATGCACTGTAGAAACCCTAGTTTTTGTTAATTGCACCATGCTAGGCTAGACTTTTAGGGGTTGGGATGCATGAACCCAACCCGATGCGGTTTGCATGTGTGTGAAATTAGTTCCCTGAATTAAGTAAATGATCGAATTGTGTTGTGTGGTGATCACAACCATTGTATGACTTTTGATCTCATTTGCCCAAGGTAACCAGGATGCTTAAGAGTGCGACGCGCATGTAACTACTACGATATTGCTTTATTCTTACTTCTGATTGTGTATGGTGCAGTCTAGTATCCTCATATATGTAATGCTTGAGATTAATAAAGACTGGATTTAATCAATTATTTAATTCATTACTCGTTTTATAGCCGGTAAACGTACGAGGGTCGGGGGATTGCATTCTAACCTATCTTTTCCATTCATATTTAGTTTATTCTTGTATGCTTAGTTTCATTGCTAGTTTAATTAGGTTGCATTTATTTGGTAAATATAATCCCACTTAAATCATCTTTTTATTTCTTTTTTCGGAGTAAGTTTAGGGTTAACCATCTTACGTATCGTTGTCGCGTTCCACGTCCTATTTCCCTGAGGATTTGACCCCGTCCTACCAGATTATTACTTGAGCGACAGGCTTGCAGTTGAGCCTATATAAGCACGCACTTTAGACACATTTATAGTCGCGTCATATTTTTTGGCGCCGTTGCCGGGGATTTAAGTAGACTGTAGGTTAGATCGAGTTAATCTAAAAACTTTGACCAAAAATTTATTAAAATCCAAAAAAAATTCAAAAAATATGAAAAAATCCAAAATGATACAACATCTCTCAAAAGTCCTTTCATAAAAAATCAAGAACAAACTCCTCAAAATACTCCAATAAGAATTCACGAAAATCCCATCATTGAGTATAATTCCCATAACCATCGTGTCCCACAATTCTAGGCCTCACCTCCTACCCCTCCAAACTCCATCATGAGTCACACACTGAGTCACACGTCTAGAACACTTAGTGAGGAGTCTGAGTCCATTGGAGAGAGAGAGCCATGTCAGATATTGTTAGTTTCGGTGTGGGTGAGGGAAACCTGTCGTATCATCCCATGAAGGATCTCTTATTTCCTGAGCGACCTGTCACACCTGGATGCATTCTAATTTCGTAAAATGCAGGATAGTTTCACTCCGTAATGGGATGATACAAATTCTTCCAACATTTCACGACATGGATTCAAAGAAACCATATCTCCATATCAGAGAGTTCGAAGAGGAATGAGAAACTTTTAGTGATCAACCTTGCACGCAAGATGTCGTTCGCCTAAAACTTTTTATTCTTTCCTTAAATGATAAAGCTAAGCCCTGGCTTTGGTCTTTACCACCAAACTCGATCATATCATGGAAAAATATTCAATCTAAGTTTTTCTCGAAGTTCTTTCCACTATATAAAACCAACTTCGTCAAGGCTCAAATTCAAGATTTTCTACAACAAGATAATGAGCCGTTTGACCAGTGCTGGGAGCGCTTCCAAGAGCTTGTGCCCCCGTCATGGATTTGAGAAACATAACCTTATCTCTTTCTTCCATCACGGGCTTAATATAACGTTTAAACAACTTGTTTAAACAATGTGTGAAAGACCGTTTTGGGAATTAAATACGAGTAATGCTGCGACTCATCTGAAGTATGTCGCTGAGACTACTCAAGCATGGGACACATCCGATCCTAATGCCCAAAACCGACCTCGATAAGGGTCCACTACTCCTACTGTGTCCAGTCTATACTAATTGAATTATGATACCTTAATATACCGTCGACTTGATCAGTTTGAGAAGAGTATGAAGGATATGCTTGAGGTCCGATTAAGAGAAACTATGAAATCCACTTGTGCTATGAAAGAGGATGTGTGTGTTATTTACAAGGTGAGCCATCCAATAAGGTCACGCCCGAAAATACCCGCCTACAAAGGCATGCATAAAGAGTAGGTGGAAGCTATAGGAGAGTACAAGGGAAATTTTAACGCCCCTTACGAGAATGCATACAACCCTTCGTGGAGGAACCATCCTGGTTTTAGCTACGAGCAATAACACGAAGCGATGAATCCTACTTCACATGTTTCCCTACCGCCACCCCTCCTCAATTTCAACAAGCGCCACCATTCAGCCATAAATGCAAGCACTACCTCCAGGCCCATATATTACCCCACCGCGGAGATCTCTTGAGGACATTTTAAACCAATTCATCCTATCTAAAAACGCAACCAATGCTAGGTTTGAGCGCATGTTCATTGAGATGAATACGAGTATCTCTAGGTTACAAGCATCCTTAAGTGTCCAAGAGAAGGGTAAATTTTTAGCCCAAGGTCAAAGACCTCACTAAGGCCAATCGTGTGTTAGCGCGACATCCCACGAGCATCCTGAGCAATGTAGTGAAATTACCACTCTACGTAGTGGCTGGGTTGTTGACTTGTCACCTCCTCCACATGATGAGCAAAATGAAAAGGAGATTTTGCCCGGAACGAAAGAGGCTAAAGATTTCACCTTGAAAAAGAGTGGTAATGACGACACAGGAGGGCCAAAGGTGGTGGTGAAACCCCCAAGTGCAGCACCATATCCTCAACGGTTGATTCTTCAATCCAAAAAGACTTCTCAGGATGATGTCCTCGACGTTCTTAAGCAAGTAAAGATCAATTTACCTCTTCTTGAGACCATAAAGCAAATTCCCACGTATGTTAAGTTCCTTAAGGACTTACTCACTATGAAACGAAGGCTTGAGGTAAAGAAAAATGTATTTCTAACACAAAACGTCAGCCCAGTCATGTTGAGTGATCTTCTACTAAAATATAAAGATCCGGGTGCACTCACCATTTTGTGCATCATGGGGAAGAATCGAACCGAGAGAGCGCTAGTAAATTTAGGGGCGAGTGTTAACATTTTTCCTTATTTCGCATATAAGAAACTAGACTTGGGGGCCCTTAAGCCCACAAATATGACTTTCCAACTCGCGAATCGTTCCGTGAAGATGCCTCGGGGAATTGTCGAAGATGTGATCGTCCAAATTGAAACTTTTTACTTCCCGATGGATTTTGTTATTTGGGAAGAGGAGCCATACATTATCTCGAGCAATCATGTTCCTATCATCCTGGGTCGCCCATTCTTAGCTACGGCTCATGCACTCATCAATACTCGGAGTGGGCGAATGAAATTAACGTTTGGGAACATGAACCTCGAGATAAATATCTTTAATAACATTAAGAATAAGGGAGTCGAAAGAGAGCCACGAGAAACGGATCTTATCGAGGAAGCACACGAGCATGAGAGGACTCACAAGAGAGAGCTATTAGGGGTAGGCCTTATTACACCAATTGAGAGAGGTGATTCTGACGTTAAGCACGAGGTGAGGTAGGTGTGCTTAGTGACCGCGAGCGAGAGCAAGCACGTAGGCGTGAGCGGGACAAGGAGATTAAGAGAGCGGATGTGCAAATTAATCATGAGAGAGTATTAGGTGATATGATTCTAGAGGACTTTGATAAAGAATTCGGGCCAATGGATGAGAAACTTAATGTCGAATTCCAACCATTATTGGACTCTTTTAGTCACTTAGGGGAGAGCGATTGGAAAGATAAAATAGATGAATTCATTCTTTGTGACCATCCACCCATACCACTTGAGTCCTTTAATGCGATTGAGGAAAAGACTAAAGTATCATCCGATTTAGAGCCCGACCCATGCACTCCTAAAACTAAAAGAAATCGAAATGTCCCCTTCAAGTCGGTGCACGTAGGTAAAGATTTGATTAGGCACCACGAGGATCCCTTCCTAGTGAGTCATCCCGATCTATGGGACTGGGCCTAACTTGTTCTGACTATTTACTTATGACAGGAAGATGGGGGATACTAGAAGAGCAACAAATCCCGTTGTGGAGAGATGAGAGGTCATCGCACCCCTGGCGCATATGGGGTGGTTTTTTATTGTATTTTTGAGTCATGTGTTGGTGTCATAAAGTGTCCTATTGCATTTTAATATTTGTTCACTTTATTTTTGAACTTATTATTTCTTCTTATTTAGATTTTAATCCTTTTGATTGAGGACAATGCAAAAGTCTAAGTTAGGGGGGTGACAATTGCGTATTTCTAAAACTTCACAAATTTTTAAATGCCCCAAAAAAATTAGAAAATTTGAAAATTTTCCAAAAAAATTGAAATTTTTTGAAAAAGCCAAAAACATTTTTCTTCAAAATAGATGAAAATTATAATTTAAAAGCTTCAAAAATGTCACAAATTTTATGTCTCAAGTTGTAAAAAAATCAAATTCACAAAGCCGAAATTGACCGAAGATGGAAATTGAGTGAAAATTGACGACTTAACGAATAAGTGTAGAGATTAACCAACCCGGTGAGAATTCGAGCCTATCACTTTTTGCGAGTTTTTAAATCAATCCGAATTATTGGTTAACTCAAAGTTCATTTTAGCGTTTTAAAAAGTCGTTGAGAATCTCAATACCTTTGCTTTGAACGATTACGGGAAACGCGTACGATGTTGTCTCGAAAAGAGCGCTAAACATATCTCTAACCTTAAATTAATCTCGAGATGCATATGGTAAAGCATTTAGCAATTTGGACAATGAAGTAGGCCTTCGTTTGACACTCAAAAATATTAACCTGAAAAAATAATAAAAATTTCACCCCTTTTATAACCCCAATTGAGACTAATAAATATTTTCCTTTAGTTTGATAACCCGAAAAACCCAATTGGCCCGGAATTGTGAAAAGTGAAAAGTCAAAAATAAAGTCCTGAAACTGCATAAAAAAGGGTAAGAAAAATAGAAGTATGCTCAGCAAAAATAGCAAGAAAAAAAGAAAAATAGAAAAAAAAAATAAAAAAAGAAGAGAAAATGAGCAAAAGCCCGAAAAAGCACAAATGAACATACTAAGAATAGTTTCCAATTCCAAATTTCCCAATCAATCCCATTTTACCCAATACACCTTACAACCTGATAAAGTCCTAACCGAGTCCAAATTGCAAAATTAATTACCGCGTGGAGAGCTAAGACATGAAAAAATAATAAAAGAGATTAAAATAGTGTGACTAAGAGATGATGTTTCCCTTTTCCTAATAACTGTAATTTGATGAAGAGATCTTTTCACCTCAAATATTCCGTTTTTCAAAGTTGTGTGCGTGAATTAGTGTCCATTACATTTACTCTTATATATCATGCATACCGAGAGAAAATAGCCACATTCTGAGTGATTCGTTTGTGAGTGTATCCGTGAGATTTTGAAATCAAAATGAATTTTTGGAAAGCAACGTAATGATAAATCGGTGGAAATTTGTGATTTGATTTTCGGCTTCAC
This sequence comes from Sambucus nigra, assembly GCA_949130495.1. Lineage (NCBI taxonomy): Eukaryota > Viridiplantae > Streptophyta > Magnoliopsida > Dipsacales > Adoxaceae > Sambucus > Sambucus nigra. The sequence continues at coordinate 142,256,736 of OX422212.1, forward strand.
ACACACACACACACACACACTATGATTTGGGACTTGTGAATATGATTTTAAGGTGACCTTTTTTTTGGGGAGTTTAAATTGTCTAATTTTTAGATATTTTGAATTTTCTTGAGTCGAAAATGAATTTTGTGGGTATATTCACTGCAAACCCTCATGAGACACAACTCGTCCTACTAAGGTAACCTGGGGGTTTGAAAGCTTGTTGCACATGCTAAATGTAATCATTTGCTCGCGAAAGAGGTATTTTATCCCTAGTTAGAGTTTGGCCATGCTTTTGAATCTTTTACATTGCTCGGGACGATCAAAGTTCTAAGTTAGGGGGGGTTTGATTAGGCATAAATTCTTTCGATTTATCCCTTTAACTTAGAGACTTTTATCACCTCGGGCGGTGTAAAATGCATTGATTTATCTCATATCTGTGATACTAACATCTTCAAACAAATACCCCTAGTTTTGTGTATTTCTCATAAATTTTGCAAGAATTTAATGCATGAGAGAAAGAAAGAAACCAAAAGAAAAGAAAAGAAGAAAAGTCAAAAGGGCAAAAGAGTAATTTACAGCTGGAATCCGAATGAGGACCCAATATGAAAGTTGAAGACCTCGAGTCTACAAGCATGTAGAAAGAAACAACGTCCAAGTCTGAGTCTCGGAGCAAAAGTTATGAGCCTTGAAAGATGAGAGATAATCATGAGAAATTGATGAGAAAATGAAGAGAAATTGATCCAAGGACCCAGACCGTTTCGAATTACATCGGAAACGAACCGATTCGGCACCCTTGAAGTCCATTGTCTAAGTTTGGTGAAGCGGACCGATCCAGATTCCATAAAAAATGAATAGGTCCGGACCTTTGAAACTTACTGTCTAACCTTTGTGAAGTGGACAGATCCGATATAAAAAGAAAACGAACCGATCCTATATACACCGGACCGAACTGAAATATCAGGTCGGATCGATCCAGAGTTTGCATTTTATAATTATTTAATTTTCTAGCTAGAGTCTTGCATGGCTAAAACTCTTGTACTTTTGTAGGTTATTTATTCAAAACGACTCCCAAACATGGGAGATGTTATTTTTAAATAGTTTTAGAGAGAGAAATTAGAGAAGAACCCTAGAAGCTCATAAATTACAGTTGTTCATTCTCAATTACAATTTATGCCGTATAGTTGATTTCTTTCTATTCTCTATTATTTGAATTCAATAATTCTTGCATGATTAGTTTATTCCTAATAGATATTACATCTTTATTCTTCTTTAGAAGTAATTTCATCATGAGTTCAGTTGCATGCACCGTAGAAACCCTAGTTTTTGTCAATTGCACCATGTTAGGCTAGGCTTTTGGGGGTTGGGATGCATGAACCCAACTCGATGTGGTTTGCATGTGTGTAAAGTTAGTTCCCCGAATGAAGTAAATGATCGAATCATGTTGTGTGGTGATCACAACCATTGTAGGCCTTTTGATCTTGTTTGCCCTAGGTAACCGGGATGCTTAAGAGTGCGACGTGCAGTAGCTACTATGACACCGCTTTATTTTTACTTTTGATTATGTATGGTGCGTGTTATGTAATGTTTGAGGTTAATAAAAACTAGATTTAATCAATTATTTAATTCATAACTAGTTTTATAATCGGTAAACGTACTAGGGTCAGGGGATTGCATTATAACCTATCTTTCCCAATCAGATTTAGTCAATCACAGTTATCTTATTCTTGTATTCTTAGTTTCATTGGTAGTTTAATTAAGTTACATTTAGTTGGTAGATATAATCCCACTTCAATAATCCCTTTGTTTCTTTTTTCTGAGTCACTTTAAGGTTAACCATCTTACCTATCGTCGTCACGTTCCACGTCCTATTTCCCTAAGGATTTGACCCCGCCTTACCGGGTAATTACTTGAGCGACAGGCTTGCACTTGAGCCTATATAAGCACACACTTTAGACACATTTATAGTCGTGTCAGAAGACAACCACTCTTAGATATGAAAAATAGCATTGAATCTCAGCCTAAACTGATCGGGGGCAACACCATAAATGGTAACTTTGGTAGGAACTCGGGCGGAGGCGAAGAGACACAGCACGAATCCTCCAGTAAGAGCATAATGCAAACAAAGGAAGAAAATCTTCCACACAGAACCCACCCAAAGGGAGGAATAAAACTCTCATTAAAGAGAGACATAAAACTCTCACTACGAGCTTGTTTGGGAGTTTTATTTTGGAGAGGGAAAAAAAGGGGAATAAAGGGAAATTGTGTTTCATTTTCTTTGTTTAGGAGTTTACATAGGAGAGAAAGTGTTTTTCTGTCTTTTGGGAGTTTAAAAGGAGATAAAATAAATGTTTTTTTTAAAAAAAAAACATTCTCTTTCTTTCTGTGTAAAACTTTTTTTTCGAATTGGGAAGAAATGGGGAGAAATAAAAGTTTTTTAATGAATGTACCTTTTTCCCCTTAAAAAAATATTTTCCTCCCAACTTACAAACAACAAAAAATAAAGTTGTTTTCTCTTCTCTTCCTTTCTTTTATCGCTTATTAATTTTATATTCTTTTCATTTCTCTATTTATTAAACTTTCATTTCCTTTCTTTTCTATTGAAAACTCCCAAACAATCTGTAAAGGGAGAACTTTTTACATATGCCAAAAGTAATTTATTGAAAGGAAAATGGGTAAAGGAGGTAGTCCTCCCTCTCTCCCTAAAGGAGGATGAGGAGGATCAATAAAGTCATTCTTGAATATAACCAAGCATGCATACGTAATTTGCTTGCAAATAAGTGATTAGAAAAAATAAATATAATAGATAACTCTAAATAATAATCTGCCAAAGTTTGAACCCTAAAAAGAACATCTTATCAAAACAAACTCAGGATACCATTCTTTCACCCCACTAGCTTAACAACCACAAATTCACCTTAATGCAATCATACAATTTAAAAAATATAATAAAACAATCGCATCAACGGTACGAATCGAGTTCAAACCAATACTTCCCTTATTTTAAATTATCGTTCAACATCATCAAAGATTGCAATAATAATACTTCATCCATCCCCAATTATAAGTTACCATTTATTTCAATATAGATTAAGGATAAACTCAATCAAATGCTAAGATCAACTCTTATTTAATATTTTGAATTTTGGTTCACTGATTAAGTAAAAAAAAGAAAAGGAAAAATGTGTTATCTTAATTTGGGCCGACCCAAAAAAATAGTAGTCTTAATTTGAGACGGATGGAGTAGTAAATAATTAAAAATGTGACTTCAATATTAAAAAAGTATAAAATAAATGAAAGCATTTAAATTTGTAAGGACATATTTTCATAGGTCCGTTATCAATTTGTTATGTCATATACCACTACACCATCGAAGAGCATTCAAGAGACATCTACATCAAAGATGGATCTGAATTACTCAAGTTCTTCATCATTCAAGACTCCGCAAAGTTTACTTTGGTAAGGTTATGTTTTAAATACCTTAACTTTCCACTTAGAGCTTTTGGGAGATTTTTACAAAATATTTTCTAAGTGTTGGAGCGGACTTTTTCGTCAAATATTGAGAATGAGTATTTTTTCTAAGTTTTGAAGCGGACCTCGATTTTGACGCCTAGGTCGTTCGCACGAGATCAGCATCTCGTTCGAATGAGATTGGAAGTCGCGCGATGTCGTTTGAACGACATGCGTACTTCGTTCGAGCGACATATGCTTCTCGTTCGAACGAGCTCGAATTTCGAGGCGGTGCATTTTTGTATAAATACTCATTAAATGGTAACGTTTTCATTAAGAAGTCCATACGTTTTCCAGAACAGAAACACTGCAAAAGAAGTAATCTTTAGGCTTCTTCTTTTAGGGGTTTAATCCCTTTTTGTTTTCAATTCACAAAACTCCCATATGCTTTAGTGAATTGTTTTGGTGTTCAAGAACAAAACATTTTCCCTTTTTACTCTTTGTGGGGAGAGCTCTACAACCGACAGCTGCGTGCTATTGTGGAGGGAGTCCTTGTGAAGATTTCAGACTGCGTGTCTAGGATTGCGGTCCTTGTGGTATAGCTGCGCGTGAACCACTGCAGATTTCTAGCCGTTGCTTTGAAGGTTTGACGAAGACACCGTGCGTTACTCTTGTGGGAGAAAGCAAGATGGTATGTATGTCAATGATCTTGTAAACTTTTCAAAGTTCTAGAAATAAAAGGTGTTGCCCTGCGGGGATTTTTCCTTAAGCTTGTGTCGCATGATTTATTTATTTTATGATTTGACACACGCACACACGCAGTTGAATGATTTGGGGCTGATTTATTTTTGTTTAAAAATAGACACTAATTAAATAAGTGAGCCAACGTAGAAATTTGCGAATTTAATCAATTATCACAGTCTCGCATTTTTTTCAAATTGGTATCAGAGCAGGTTACGCTAATTTATTACGTATTCCTATTTTCCTCAAAATCGTGTGATATTGATTTTTTTTAAATCAGTTTTGTGAAAAATCGCATTTTTTTCTATGGAGCACTTCTATAATAAGATGCCTATTTTTGACGGGTCTAATTATGCCTATTGAAAAGCTCGCATGAAATCTAGTTTAAAAGCCATTGACGAGCGTGTTTGGTACCTTTATGAAAATGGGTGGACTCCTTCCACGGTCACCGTTGATAATATCACCTCTTTAAAACCCGTGTCAGCATGGACTGAAGATGATCATAAAATGTCTAAATATAATTCACGTGGTTTGAGTGCTATTTCTGAAGCTATCACTCCTGATGAGTTTCGCCGAATTATGATGTGCACCACGTCTAAAGAGGCTTGGGATGTTTTGAAATTGATACATGAGGGTACGAACGCGGTTAAAGAATCTAAGTTACAAAATTTGGCCACCCAATTTGAAACTATCACCATGTCTGAGTCTGAATGCTTTGATGATTTTTATGCACGTTTGTCGGACATTATTAACACCGGTTTTAATTTGGGTGAGGTGATTGATAACATGCGTTTCGTTAAAAAGATTTTGAGATCTCTCCCAAAACGCTTTATTGCTAAAGTCACTGTTTTGAAATCTTTGGGAAATTTGAAATCACTTAAGTTGGAAGAACTTGTAGGAGATCTTCAAACCTATGAGATTGACATGTTTCCCAAAACCATTAAGGCTAAGGAAAATGGCATTGCTTTAAAGACTCATTGTAAGAAAAAGAAAGAAAAAGTTTGTGAGTCCGATTCTGAGGAAGACTTTGATTTTAATGATATGGCCTTGTTTGCGAAAAATTTTAAAAATTTCTCAACACGAACAAAAATAATTCTTCCAATAAAAAGAATTTTTTTGAGAAAAATAAAGAGAAAGGAAAGGCCAAAGAAAGCGGTGAGAGAGAAAAAAAGAATGTCTCAGATGAGGAGTGTGAGGAAGATTTTGAGAACGTGACTTGTTTTGAATGCGGGGGTAAGGGGCATAAGGCGTTTGAGTGTCCTACGTGTCTTAGAAGGAAAGGAAAGAAAATAGCCATGCCCGCCACACTTAGTGATAGAGTGAAGGGGAGGGCGATGAGACTAGTGGTGAGAAGTTTGTAGTTTTTTTGAGTCGTGTTAGAACACCCACTCTGTCTCATGTTGATAGAACTCATGAGATCATCGGTGATGACTCGAGTGTTTCTAGTGAAGATGAGAGTGAGAGTGGACATGAAAGTGAGCTCCAAAAGGCCTTTAGAGATTTGTACACTGAGACCTTAAAAACAAAGAAGTATAATAGGGATTTAGGTCATCGAGTGTTAGATTTGGAGAGAGAGAAGGAGGTTTTGAAAAGGGAAAAATTTGATTTGACCGACACGGTGTCTAGTCTGATGACACGTGTATCCCAACTCGAGAGTGATCTCGAACGTGCCAGGGAGGCCAATATCAATTTTGAGAACGCACCTAAAAAGGAAAAGGTGGTTCTTAAGGGTAAAGGTGAGAAGTTAGGAATAAGTCATGGCGATGCTTCTACTTCCCGATTAGCACCCGAGCTGGTTCCCACTTTAGTGTTAGATTCAAGTGAGTCTCACCCTAACCCACCTAGGGATCCCTTTCCTATTAGGAGAGTGCATCCTAAAGTTTTTGAGAAAGGTGTTCCTAGGCCTATTTATGTTTGTTCACATTGCAAAAGAAGAGGTCACCTTAGGGAATTTTGTTTTAAGTTGGGTTATGTGTCACGTTTTGCTTCTACACATGTTTCTGATGCACATGCTCCCACACACGATTCTTTACATGCTCCCGGAGACTATATGAGAGAGTTTTCACATTTAGGTGAGTAAGTTAAGTTTTTAGTCAAAACTTCACAAGAATTGATGGAGGTTTTTCATAAGTTGTCACCACCTTTAGAAAACCCCTCTGCACCTAATGATTGAGGTTTGACTTGTTTACTAGCATAGGGTGCTCTTCATGATGACATTGTTTGCCTATTGCTAGTATGTATCATTTTTGTATAGATTTTTATTTTTCAAAAAGTTTGAAAAATACAAAAAGATTTTATTTTGATAAAATTTTTAGAAAAATCCAAAAAGATTTTTGTATTTTGTTTGCACCGTTTATGGATGAAGACTTAGGATGACCGAGTAACAACATCATTCCATTTTACATGTGACTATTTGATAGTGTTTTGAGACAATAGGTCAATTCATCCCGGGCTTTATAATGTTTGGAGTCATTAAGATGTAATTAAGTGTTACTTCCTACATGTTTGACTCATGTTTCCTTTATTGCACACATGCACGGATTTGTTTGATTATTGTGCTTGTCTTATCACATGTTGGTTGGGTGTTTTCACTTCAATCCTGTCCTTAAAACGAACCAAGTGCGATAAATTTTGATAAGGAAATTGTGCATATAAAAACCGTTTTGTGAGTTTGTGTGTTTTGTTTGAAAACGGGGAAAGACTGCGAAAGGTTCATTTTGCCTTTGCGAATACTAAGCCACCGTTAAATTAGACCTAAAAAATGGAGGAATTTTATTATCCAGGGTCCAAAGAGGCTTAAAAGAGCTCGAAAATTTTTAAAGGCGATAAAAAGAAATTCATGCCAATTATGGGCCATTTAGGTTTTTTCACCAATTCTCCAAAGTTTGAGAATTTAGATTTCCTCTAAAAGAAAATATATATGAGGGAGTTTGGTTGGAGATTTTATAACAGGTTTGCACGTCCTTGAAAATCTTGAAAAGCGCTAAATAGTTTTGGACGTTATTGGTGTGGAAATCACTTGACTTTGATTTGTTGATTTGCATAAGACGATGTCATTAAAATTCAACAAAATTTTACACCTAAGGATTCTTTTGATGTTAATTCATTAGGGGTACACGTATTCATCGTGCACATGTGATTAATTGAGTTGATTTTCCTATCGAATGTGTTCACACCCATTCATTTCATTTCCTCGACTTGGTTGTTTGAGTTCAAATCCATGGTGTGATTTTTGTAGCATATTTTTTTTTTCAAATGTATCTTATTTTTGTATGAAAAATTGAAAAATCCATAAATAGTTTGTGAAATTTTTGGGGACATACCTTTGCATGCGCGTAGCTTGATTCTTATTTGCTATGCATTTTTTTCGTGACACTCCATGTTTTGATTGTTTCTTCTTATCTGTCTATTTGGGGTCATCATAAAAAGGGGGAGAAAGAATTATCATGTTATGGGGGAGTTTTTGGGAGATTTGATTATTAATGCTTTATTCTTATATCATTTCAAACTCGATGCGTCATGAAGGTTTTTGATTTATCTCATGTGTGTAGGTACAAAGATTGAAGATCATGATGATGCACACCCTGATGAGAAAAGCTTTGAGATTTGACGAAGATGATTGAAGAACAGTTTTGAGTTTTTGCAAATTTATTCATGGGAGGGTAGATTTGTATAGGCATTTTGGTTTTTGATAATTCGTTTTTTTTATATATGTACCGGCATAGACATAGGGGGAGATTTGTAAGGACATATTTTCATAGGTCCGTTATCAATTTGTTATGTCATATACCGCTACACCATCGAAGAGCATTCAAGAGACATCTACATCAAAGACGGATCCGAATTACTCAAGTTCTTCATCATTCAAGACTCCGCAAAGTTTACTTTGGTAAGGTTATGTTTTAAATACCTTAACTTTTCACTTAGAGCTTTTGGGAGATTTTTACAAAATATTTTCTAAGTGTTGGAGCGGACTTTTTCGTCAAATATTGAGAATGAGTATTTTTATTAAGTTTTGAAGAGGACCTCGATTTTGACGCCCAGGTCGTTCGCGCGAGATCAGCATCTCATTCGAACGAGATTAGAAGTCACGCGATGTCGTTTGAACGACATGCGTACTTCGTTCGAGTGACATATGTTTCTCGTTCGAACGAGCTCGAATTTTGAGGCGGTGCATTTTTGTATAAATACTCATTAAATGGTAACGTTTTCATTAAGAAGTCCATACGTTTTTCAGAACAGAAACACTGCAAAAGCAGTAATCTTTAGGCTTCTTCTTTTAGGAGTTTAATCCCTTTTTGTTTTCAATTCACAAAACTCCCATATGCTTTAGTGAATTGTTTTGGTGTTCAAGAACACAACTTTTGACCTTGTTTATTCTTTGTGGGGATAGCTCTACAACCGATAGCTGCGTGCTATTGTGGAGGGAGTCCTTGTGAAGATTTCAGACTGTGTGTCTAGGATTGCGGTCCTTGTGGTATAGCCGCGCGTGAACCACTGCAGATTTCTAGCCGTTGCTTTGAAGGTTTGACGAAGACACCGTGCGTTACTCTTGTGGGCGAAAGCAGGATGGTATGTAAGTCAATGGTCTTGTAAACTTTTCAAAGTTCTAGAAATAAAAGGTTTTTCCCTGCGGGAATTTCTTCTTAAGCTTGTGTCGCATGCTTTATTTATTTTATGGTTTGACACACGCGCACACGCAGTTGAATGATTTGGGGTTGATTTATTTTGGTTTAAAAATAGACACTAATTAAATAAGTGAGCCAACGTAGAAATTTGTGAATTTAATCAATTATCACACAGTCTCGCGTTTTTTTCAAAATTAAACGTTATACATAGACACATTGTTATACAATGTGAAATGTCGAATTTCAAAGCTTGAATTTATCTTTTAATTCAAATTTTGATTAGTTGTCAGCCATTACTTAGAAACTATCCAGCATCGCATAAAATAAGAGATAAGAAACCCAAACTAATGAAAGAACGGAAGGGAGAGATAAGATAATTCAGAAAATGCAATATATATATATATATATCAGAGAGAGAGAGAGAGAGAAAGAGAGAGTAGTTATCATACGTACCCCCTGTGAAGTCTCCCTGTGCAATCCATTTTATTTAAAATAGTAAAAAAATATTTTTGAGTTGAGTTTTTATATTGTATTTAAACATTTCAGGAGACCCATAGTTTGACCGATTTTTTTAAAATAACAAAAAAAATCATTTTGAGCTAATTTTTTTACGGGTCCCCTGAAATGTTTAAATACCATAAAAAACCATAGCCCAAAAATATTGCTTATATTATTTTAAATAATATGGACCACACGGAGGGACCTCACATATGGTAGAGAGAGAAACATACCTAATTTATAATTGCTTCATATGTGGTTAAACTCGTCTCGATGGCTTTGTGCAAAGGAAAGGGGGACAAAGTTGTGAGTTTTTGGGTAAGAGATAGTGGTGGTGGTGGTCACCGAGGGAAGTTTGAGGTGAGAGGGAATTTCATTTTTTTGGTATTAAAAAGTCGTAATTTTGTGTAATTCTATGCTTGTTTTTGCATTTGAACCTGAAATTTGAATATGTCTGAACCTCAAAATTTGAGTCTGAAAATTTTGATTATTTTTATGTCTGGATGTACCTCTGAATGACTGTATTTAGATAAATTCAGTTTTAACATTCGAATTCAGATGTAATTTTGCCTCTTAACCATTCAGATACAAATATAGTCATTAGCAACTTAATCATTGAAAAACATAAACACTATTTAGTACTTCTTAAGTCTGAATGTTTCAAATTGAGACTTAAGAAGCAAAAAACAAACTAAGTGTAAGAATCATTTTTCTTTTGAGTTAGATGGTTGTTATTAATAACGAATATTTTACCGCATAACACCCATAAGATGAAATAAACTACAAGAAAAATGGCAAAAAATCGTCCCTAAAAGCATTTTGACCGTTCCAAAATGGTATTTAGGACGAATTTTGTAACGATTAAAATCGGTAATTTATACTCAGTGTTACAAATTTATTTAGGGACGGACTTTGTCATACTAAATTCTAATTTATGAACACTTTACATTTGGCATTAGGGACTGATAAACCCTCCCATACGGTATTCCTGCGAAAAAATTCTTGCTCCCACGCAAAGAAAATGAATGGTTTATCCGTCTCAAATAGTCCTCAGATTCTGTAAAAAAAATTAGGATGATTTATAGCCGTCCCAATTGATTAAAAAAATATTATTGTATGATGTATGATGAAATGATAAATAATATGTAATTTATATTATAAGCCAGGTCATCAAACCACAAACCTAATATATCAACTTTATTCCACTACACCAAAAAGGTTAAAATGCCACCCTCGACCCAGCCACCATTGGCACGATCTTTGATCGTGACAGGAAGGTTATCACGGACGTATCACAGTCAATGACCGTGACAACCTTATAAAGTTGCCATGGTCAAAGACCGTAACACATCCGTGACACCATTAAAAATTAAATGCCCTAACCGCTTCAGTTTTCTTTCCCTCGTTTTCTTTCCTTACTCTCTCTCTCTCTCTCTCTCTCTCTTTATTTCCTTTGTGTGTTGTGTGGAGGGGGGGGGGGGGGGGGGGTCACTATGTGTGAGTATTTGTGTGCGTGTGTATGGTATTGATTTCTTTTATAAAATTAAAATTGGTAATGTAATTATATGTGTATTTTGGGATCACTGTGTGTGTGTGGTATGATTTTTTTTTTATAAAATTGAAATTGGTAATGTAATTATGTGTGTGTTTTGGGGATATATATATATATATATAGAGAGAGAGAGAGAGAGAGAGAGAGAGAGAGAGAGAGAGAGAGAGAGATTGTTGAATTGTTTGGGATTCTTGAATTATTGTTGACTGGTGAATTTAAACATTTAGATGGTCATTGAGTTGGTTGGCCCTAGGAATTTCTAATATATCACATTATTATTTGCATTGTTGTTTGGGAGTCTTGAATTGTCATTGACTGGTGGGTTTGAACTTAGATGTCCATTGAGTTGGTTAGCCCTAGGAATTTCTAACATTTATGGTTGTGATTATACCGAATACAAATAAGTAATTATGCATTCACATGATAATACATGCATGCATGTAGCCCGCAAAGCAAGTGTTATATAACAAGTAACGAGGGTAAAAGGTAATAATCAGAACCGCAATAGATAGCCATTGGTTATTTATAGAGGTTCTCGTTACTATACTATAGGCATTCATGTGCAAATTTACATTAAGTCAACTTGTTATATAACACTTGCTTTGGAGGGTGCATGCCTGCATGTATTCTCATGTGAATGCATGCATAAAGATTATGTAACATTTATAACTACTTTAAATAACATATAGTGAGCATAGAAACTAGCCTTTTAGTTCTTATACGTACGCATTCAATGGCCCTTAGACCCGTTCGAGAGTCATTAACCCTGTAATACGATCTCTCGAATTGTCTCGTTTGGACAATATGGGACTGAATAATTTCTATATAATAATATTCTTAGAGGCTTAAAATTGTTACTTTGGGGGGAAGTTATGCTGACGTATCTTAATGTTCTTTGGGAACATACTAGATAATGCGATGTTAAGTGTTATTTCAATTGATAAATTTAAATAAAACTTACACTTGCTAATTTATGTCGTGTACTTGGAGAATTATGGGGATAGGCTGCCGAACTTTTCTCAAATTGGAACAATGTGCATGAGCTGTCAAGTATATTACAGAAATATGCAGTCTTGAATGGGATATGACCACTCACCCTTTAGAGGAGATGGAGGAAATAGGAATTATATTGTTTTTATAATATAACACCAAAATATGAAATGTCAGTCTTGTAGTAAATTATTTAATACGAATTAAATGTTCACATTTTTGTTTATACTAATTTATGAATATGCGCTTCTTATTCATAATAGATGATTGTTTGTAGTAGTTGTGATAGGATATCCTATATACAAAGAGTGGATGGGTGAGACAAATAGACTAGGGAAAATATTTTTCATAGGTGCTAATGAATTTTTGAAATACACAAAAAGATGTCGTAATGACGAATAGTTCCCGTGCTTGTGTACTAAGTGTACAAATGGTAAGGTGTTTGACTGGAAAATAGTTGAACTACATTTGTTAAGATAGGGTATGCAAGATAGCTATCGATTTTTGATTTTTCACGAGGAATCGAAAGTTCCTTTTATACCGAGCGACCTTCACAATAACCTTAAACAAGTAGGATTGATGTACAAGGGGAGGAGGATAATGTAGATCATAATATGTGACGCAACTAAGAATGTGTCTCAGAAGTGCGTACTCTCTAGGCTCAAGTGCAAGCCTGTCGTGTTAGTAATAAACACTGTAAATCGGGATCGTATCCACAGGGAAATAGGACAACAGAGTTGTGACGACGTTGGATAGATAAGGAAATCCTAACTCTGACTCTAAAGGAAAGGAAAAAATATTGGTTTGTGGAACAACTACACTAGATCCAATTATGAACTTATGAAAAGGTGCCATTATATTAATTTACCTAAAATAACGATGAAGAAAGATTTAAAACTTTAAATTAGATGATGAAGAAAAAAAGGACGGGAATACAATCCCCCAACCCTAGTGAATTGATGTTATAAAACTAATCGTAAATTTAAATGACTAATTAGACCCAAAATTTAGTACTCCCAAGAATTACGTATATGAGGTTCAAGCTCGCATCATACTTAATCCAAGGACGAGTAAATCGGTATTTCAATAGTTACACTCGAATTGTATTCTAAAGCATCCCGGTTACTCGAAAGCAAATGAGATCTAAAGATATACAATTGTCGTGTTACTACGCAATACGGTCGTAATAAATCACTAAATTCAGAGAATTAATGTTATACACATGCAACTATCACATCAGGTTGGGTTCATGTATCCCGACCTTGAATAGTCAAGCCTACCATGATGAAAGTAAGGAAAACTATTTTGCAAGTGCAGGAAATCATGATTAAACTAAGAAAAATTATAGAATGATGTAGAAAGGAATTGGACTGAAGAAAATTAACTCCTAATCTTACCAAAGCATTAAAAATAGCAATTGAAATTACTTGTAACCACAGAATTCTGAATAATCTTCACTCTTGGAATTAAATTTGTAATCTAACTTCAGAACTAGGGTTTTACAAATAGAATGGAAAATTATATTAATTCTCCGTCCTAAAAATGATAATAACTCGGGTTTATATACCCTACAAAGTTTCAGGAGTTGTAGTTGCACTAGGACTCTCCATTAGAGAAGGATAAAAATTCAAAACTCGACATTCGGATCGGTTCTTTTTATTTCTGGGTGGATCGGTCTGCAGCGGATCAATTCTTTTTATTTTCTTCCAGCTTTGGTTTGCCTTCGGTCTGGGGTTCTTTGGAAATTGACAATGCGGACCGGTCCGGCCCGAATCGGTCCGGGCTTCCTTTGACTTTTTTCCTCAAACTTTGATTGCTCATATCTTTCACACTGGGACTCTGATTGAGGTGTCATTTCCTCCTATGTGCTCATGAACTTTATATGTTCAACTTCTCTTAGGTGCCTCATCTGAATTCTGGGTAGAAATTACACTTTTTCCCTGTTGACTTTCCTTCTTTTCTTTCTTGATTCTTCCGGTTTCTTTCTTTCGTTATTGACATTAAATACCTGCAAAATTAGTACGTAATACCCGGAACTCGGTGTACTTGTTAGGATAAGTCAGTAGAAAGATTATGAGATAAATTCAAATCGATTATGTTGTTCGAGGTTCTAAAGTAACTAAATTAAAGCGATAAATTAGGAAGAATTTATGCCTAATCAAACGCCCCTAACTTAGAACTTTGCGCGCCCTGAGCAATGTAAAAGAATCCTAGCAAGGCTCAACTCTTGAAAGTCATTTTATTGGGATAGAATACCTTTTTCGTGGGCAAGAGATTGCATTTAGCATATGCAACAAGCCTTTAAACCCCTAGGTTACCGTAGTAGGACGAGTTATGTCTCGTGAGGGTTTGCAGTGAATATACCCACAAAATTTAACTCAAGGAAAAATCAAAATATGCAGAAATTGTATAATTCAAACTTTCCTAGAAAATAGTCATCATTAAGTCAAGCTCAATAGTCTCAAATCATAGTGCGTGTGCGAAGTCGGAAATATAACCACCAATTTCCACTGATTGATCATTATGTTACTTATCCGAAAATTCATTTTGATTTCAAATTCTCACGGAATGCTCTCCCAAACAAATCACTCGGAATGTGGCTATTCTCTCGGTATACGTGATATAAAGAGTAAATATAATTGATGCAAAGTCACGCATACAAGTAGAAAGACAAAAATTTTATAGTGATAGGATCTCATAAACGGGATACGGTTTTAAAAACGGGAACATTGCCTCTTATTCATGCATTCAATCTCTTTTATTATCTTTTGGTGTATTAGCTCTCCACGCGGTAACTAATTTTGCAATTTGGACTCAGTTAGGACTTTTTCAGGTTTTAAGGTATATGGGGTAAAATGACAATGGTAGGGAATGGTGGAATTGAAAAAGTTATTTGTGATGTCCATTTGTGCTTTTTCTGGGCTATTGCTCATTTTTTCTCTTCTTTTTCTCTATTTTTTCTGTTTTTCACTTATTTTCTTTTCTTGCTATTTTTGTTGAGCATATCTATTTTTTCTTGCCCCTTTATATGCACTTATTGGACTTAAATTTTGAATTTTTCCATTTTTTGCAATTTCGGGCTATTTGGTGTTTTCCGAGTTGTCAAACGAAAGGGAAAATCTATTTGGCTCAATTTGGGTTATCAAAGGGATAATTTTTCAGATCATTTTATGGCTAAAATTTTTGGGTGACAAACGAGGGCCTACTTCATTGTCTAAAATACTAATTGCGTTACCATATGCATTTCGAGATGAATTTAATTTAGATATTTATAGCGCGCTTTTCAAGGCAATATCACACACGTTTTCCATAACCGATCAAAATGAAAGGATTGAGATCCTCGATGGCGAATTTTTAGGCGTTGAAAAGAATTTTGAGTTAACAATTAACTCGAATGGATTTAAAAACTCGCAAAAAGTGATAGGCTCAAATCTCACAGGGTTTGTTAATCTCCACACTTATTCGTTAAGTCGTCAATTTTTGCTCAGTTTCCATCTTTAGTCAATTTCGGCTTTGTGAATGTTGAATTTTACAACTTGAGACTTTGCATCGATTTAATGATATTTTTGAAAAATTTGAATTCCAATTTGTATTTATTTTGAACAAAAATATTTTTGGGCTTTTCAAAATTTTATGATTTTTTTGGAAATTTCTGGGCATTTTTGAAAATTTGTGAAGTTTTGAAAATACGCACTTGTCACCCCCCCTAACTTAGACTTTTGCATTGTCCTCAAGCAAAAAGGAATAAAATCTAACTCGAAGCGAATAAAAAGTGCGAGAAAATAAAACAAACAAATTATTAAAATGCAACAATACACTATATGACACTCAGGCATGACTCAAAAATATAACAACAATCACCCCATATGCGTCGGGGGTGCGACGACCTCTCATGTATCCACAAACTCATCCGACCCCACTCACGGGGTTCGATGCTCTCCTTGTCACTCCTGTCTTCCTGTCATATACCAACAACCGGAATAAGTTGGGAACTCCCCCATAAATAAAGGAAAGACCGGGAGACTCATCGTGACTACTCGGAAAGGTATCCCTATGATGCTTACTCAAAGCATAGCTTGCGTGCACCGACTCAGAGGGAACACCTAATTTTATTTTAATTTTTGGAATTCATGGGTCGGGCTTTAAGTTGGACGAGACACAAGTTTTCTCATCTATCGCCTTCGGGCCATCAAATGGTATGGGTGGATGGTCATTGCGAAGAAACTCATCAGTTTTATCGTTCCACTCGCCCTCTCCTAAATGACTACATGAGTCCAATAGAGGTTGGACTTTGTTGTGAAGGCTCTCATCCACCTGCCTGAATTCTCTCTCAACTCTTGTTAGGCTCAACTCCTCTATCTCTCTCTCTTGCTTTGTTTCCACATTCTTTATTCTTCGCTCCATCTCAAAATTATTAGGTGGTGTGGGTGGGTAGTACTCAAGGAGAAAAATATCTATCGTGTCTTGCCGTTCGCTCTCCTTTAAGCACTCATACGAACTTCTCCCTATGCCCTATAAATTTTTTCTCTCACTTGATGTAACAAGGCATACCCCTATCGGCTCTCGCGTGTGGGTCCTCCCATGCTCGTGTGCTGCTCCTGAAAGATCCGTCTCTCGCGGTTCTCCTGCGTTACCCACGTTCTTGATTTTCTTAAAAATATTTGTATCGAGGGTCATGTTCCCAAATGTTAATTGCATCCTCCCACTCCGAGTATTGATCAGCGCATTAGACGTAGCTAAGAATGGGTGACCAAGGATAATGGAAACATGATTGCTAGGGAGAATGGAGGGCTCCTCATCCCAAATGACAAAGTCCACCAGGAAGTACAAAGTGTCTATTTGGACGATCACATCCTTAATGATTCCCCGCGGCATCTTCACAGAACGATCTCCGAGCTGGAGAGTCATATTTGTGGGCTTGAGGGCTCCCAAATAGTGTTTCTTATAGATGGAATAAGGTGGAATGTTAACAATTTCTCCTAAATCTATTAATGCTCTTTCGATTCGGTTCTTCCCCATGATGCACGAAATGGTGGGTGCACCCGAATCTTTATACTTTAACGGAAGGTCACTCGATAAAACTGAACTGACATTCTGGTCCAAAAAGACATTCATATTTATCTTTAGCTTGCGTTTCACCGTGAGTAAGTCCTTAATGAACTTAGCGTATGCGGGAATTTTCTGTATGGTCTCAAGAAAAGGTAAATTAATCTTTACTTGTTTAAGGACATCCAAAACATCATCCCGAGAAGTCCCTTTGGAGTGCGGGACCAATCGTTGAGGGTATGGGGCAGCGGTGGGGGGTTTCACTACTACCTCAAGCTCACTAGTGCCTTTTTTATCACTCTCATTCAAGGGGGCATCTTCGGCCTCTTTCGTGCCGGGTGAAGTCTCCTTGTCTTTAGTTGCATTATGTGGGGGAGGCGACAAGTCAACTACTCTCCCACTACGTAGAGTGGTAATTGCGCTACATTGCTCCAGATGGTCATGGGGTGTGGAGCTTACACTAGTTTGACCTTGGGGAGGTCTTTGGACCTGGGCAGGAAACTTGCCCTTCTCTTGGATACTCAATGATGATTGCAACTGTGAAATGTTCGCATTCATGTCGTGGATCATGCACTTATGACTAGAATTAGTTGGAGTCTTGTTGTTGATAAATTGGTTTATCGTATCCTCGATTGTTCTCCGCGGTGGAAGGATATATGATCCTTGAGGTGGTGGTGCTTGCACATGTCCTTGCATGTGTGGAGCTTGTTCAAAGTGTTGTGGTGGAGGAGGGGCAACATGTGAATTATGATTCATCGCAGCATGTTATTGCCCATGGCTAAAACCAGGATGATTTTTCCACGAAGGGTTGTAAGAATTCCCATGGGGTGCACCAAAATCACCCTCGAATCCACCTATACCACTCACTTGTTCTTGAAGCATCACTTTGTAGGCGGGTATAGTCGGGCATTCCTCAGCTGAATGACCTGCCTCATAAATCGCACACACCTTCTCGACGGGGTTTGGTATGGATCCAGTTTACCCTCTTCCCAATACCTCACGTATGTCTCTCAGTCCTTTCTCAAGCATATCGAGTCGATAGTCCACTATAGAATTATTTTCTACACGAAATAGGCCGAATGCCGATGGAGTGGTGATCACTTGACGATTTCGATTCTGAGCATTAGGGTCAGATGTATCCCAAGATTAGGTAGTCTCGGCGACATACCTCAGGTGAAGCTCAGTATCATGGGCGTCTAAGTCGACAAACGGACCACTACCCATGGTCTCAACGAGTTTCTTGGAGTTAATGTTCAGCCCATTATGGATAAAGGAAATGATTTGGATTTTATCAAAACCATGATGGGGACACGAGGCAATTAACTCATTGAAATGCTCGTAGCATCGTTCGAATGACTCATTTTCTAATTGTCGGAATGTTTAAATTTGAGCCTTGATGGAATTCGTTCGATGTGGAGGAAAGAACTTCTTGAGAAACTTGGATTGTAATTCGTTTCATGATGAAATCGAATTTGGAAGTAAAGACCATAGCCATGATTTAGCCTTATCTTTTAGCGAGAATGGAAAGAGTTTGAGGCGGAGCACATCTTTTATGCAAGTTTGATCGCTAAGAGTCTCTCACGCCTCCTCGAATTCCATGATGTGGGCATATGGCTTTTCAGAATCCATTCCATGGTAAGAGGGAAGTATCTGGATCATCCCATTCCTAAAGCGAATCCGTCCCTCATTGTACGAGAGTAAAATGCATCCCAGAGTGACAGTGCACTCGGGATATAAGACGTCTCTCAAAGGGCGATACGGGGCCTCTCCCTCGTCGGTAGCTACACTACCGTGTTGTGGCATATCTCTCTCTCTCTCTCTCTCTCTCTCTCTCTCTCTCTCTCTCAGAGATTCGGTATCCTCACTTGGTATACTAGGAGTGATCTCTGAAGTGTGTACTAAGAAGGAAAACAGAGTGTTATTTAAGATTGAGTGTGACGGTGTGGGAGGTGGAATCCAAAATTATGGGGTGTTAGGAGTGTGAGGGCTATCGGGGTCGTACTCAACTATTGGATTTTCGTGAATGCGGGTTGGAGTATTATGGGGTGTGGGAGTGAGTTCAGAATTTTTCATTAACAGCTTATGAGAGATGATGATGGATCTTTTTGTGCTTTTTTGAATTTTTTTATATGTTTTTGGATTTTTTTGAAATTTTTAGTCAAAGTTTTAGATTGACTCGATCTAATCCTAAGTCTACCTAATTCCCCGGCAACGGCGCCAAAAATTTTACGCGATTAAGAATGTGTCTCAGAAGTGCGTACTCTCTAGGCTCAAGTGCAAGCCTGTCGTGTTAGTAATAAACTCGGTAAGTCGGGATCGTATCCACAGGGAAATAGGACAACAGAGTTGTGACGACGTTGGATAGATAAGGAAATCCTAACTCTGACTCTAAAGGAAAGGAAAAAATGATGGGTTTGTGGAACAACTACATCAGATGCAATTATGAACTTATGAAAAGGTGCAATTATACTAATTTACCTAAAATACTGATGAAGAAAGATTTAAAACTTTAAATTATATGATGAAGAAAAACCGGACGGGAATATAATCCCCCAACCCTAGTGTATTGATGTTATAAAAGTAATCGTAAATTTAAATTATTAATTAGACCCAAAATTTAGTACTCCGAAGCATTACGTATATGAGGTTTAAGCCCGCATCATACTTAATCTGAGGACGAGTAAATCGGTATTTCAATAGTTACACTCGAATTGTATTCTAAAGCACCCCGACTACTCGGAAGCAAATGAGATCTAAAGATCTATAATTGTCGTGTTACTACGCAATACGATCGTAATAAATCACTAAATTCAGAGGATTAATGTTATACACATGCAACTGTAACATCAGGTTGGGTTCATGTATCCCGACCTTGAAAAGTCTAGCTTACCATGATGAAAGTAAGGAAAACTATTTTGGAAGTGCATGAAATCATGATTAAACTAAGGAAAATTGTAGAATGATGTAGAAATCAATTGAAGTGAAGAAAATTAACTCCTAATCTTACCAAAGCTGTAAAAATAGCAATTGAAATTACTTGTAACCACAGAATTCTAAATAATCTTCACTCTTGGAATTAAATTTGTAATCAACCTTCAAAACTAGGGTTTTACAGAAAGAATGAAAAATTATATTAATTCTCCGTCCTAAAAATGATAATAACTCGGGTTTATATACCCTACAAAGTTTCAGGAGCTGTAGCTGCACTAGGACTCTCCATTAGAGAAGGATAAAAATTCAAAACTCGACATTCGGACCGGTTCTTTTTATTTCTGGGTGGATCGGTCTGCGGCGGATCGGTTCTTTTTATTTTCTTCCAGCTTTGGTTTGCCTTCGGTCCGAGGTTCTTTGGAAATTGACAATGCGAACCGGTCCGGCCCGAATCGGTCCAGGCTTCCTTTGACTTTTTTCCTCAAACTTTGATTGCTCATATCTTTCATATCGGGACTCTGATTGAGGTGTCGTTCCTTCCTATGTGCTCATGAACTTGATATCTTCAACTTCTCTTTAGGTGCCTCATCTGAATTACGAGTAAAAATTATACTTTTTCCCTTTTGACTTTCCTTCTTTTCTATCTTGATTCTTCCGGTTTCTTTCTTTCGTTATTGACATTAAATACCCGCAAAATTAGAACGAAATACCCGAAACTCGGTGTACTTGTTAGGATAAGTCAGTAGCAAGATTATGAGATAAATTCAAATCAATTACGTTGTTCGAGGTGCTAAAAGTAACTAAATTAAAGGGATAAATTGGGAAGGATTTATGCCTAATCAAATGCCCCTAACTTAGAACTTTGCGCGTCCCGAGCAATGTAAAAGAATCTTAGCAAGGCTCGACTCTTGAAAGTCATTTTATTGGGATAGAATACCTTTTTCGCGGGCAAGCGATTGCTTTTAGCATATGCAACAAGCCTTTAAACCCGTAGGATACCGCAGTAGGACGAGTTGTGTCTCGTGAGGGTTTGCAGTGAATATACCCAGAAAATTTGACTCAAGGAAAAATCAAAATATGAAAAAATTGTATAATTCAAACTTTCCTAGAAAATAGTCATCATTAAGTCAAGCTTAATAGTCTTAAATCATAGTGCATGTGCGAAGTCGGAAATATAACCACCAATTTCCACCGATTGATCATTATGTTACTTATCCGAAAATTCGTTTTGATTTCAAATTCTCACGAAATTCTCTCTCAAACCAATCACTCGGAATGTGGATATTCTCTCGGTATACGTGTTATAAAGAGTAAATATAATGGATGCAAAGTCACGCATACAAGTAGAAAGACGAAAATTTTATAGTGATAGGATCTCATCAACGGGATACGGTTTTAAAAACGGGAACATTGCCTCATATTCATCCATTCAATCTCTTTTATTATCTTTTGGTGTATTAGCTCTCCACGCGGTAACTAATTTTGCAATTTGGACTCAGTTAGGACTTTTTCAGGTTTTAAGGTATATGGGGTAAAATGACAATGGTAGGGAAGGGTGGAATTGGAAAAGTTATTTGTGATGTCCATTTGTGCTTTTTCTGGGCTATTGCTCATTTTTTTTCTTCTTTTTTTCTTCTTTTTCTCTATTTTTTCTTTTTTTCACTTCTTTTCTTTTCTTGCTATTTTTGTTGAGCATATCTATTTTTTTCTTGCCCCTTTATATGCACTTATAGGACTTAAATTTTGAATTTTTCCATTTTTCGCAATTTCGGGCTATTTGGTGTTTTTCGAGTTGTCAAACGAAAGGGAAAATCTATTTGCCTCAATTTGGGTTATCAAAGGGATAATTTTTCGATCATTTTATGGCTAAAATTTTTGGGTGACAAATGAGGGCCTACTTCATTGTCTAAAATACTAATTGTGTTACCATATGCATTTCGAGATGAATTTAATTTAGAGATTTATAGCGCGCTTTTCAAGGCAATATCACACACGTTTTCCATAACCGATCAAAATGAATGTTGAATCTCCACACTTATTCGTTAAGTCGTCAATTTTTGCTCAATTTCCATCTTTAGTCAATTTCGGCTTTGTGAATGTTGAATTTTACAACTTGAGACTTTGCATCGACTTTAATGATATATTTGAAAATTTTGAATTCCAATTTGTATTTATTTTGACCAAAAATATTTTTGGGTCTTTCAAAATTTTATGATTTTTTTGGAAATTTCTGGGCATTTTTGAAAATTTGTGAAGTTTTAGAAATACGCACTTGTCACTCCCCCTAACTTAGACTTTTGCATTGTCCTCAAGCAAAAAGGACTAAAATCTAACTCAAAGCGAGTAAAAAGTGCGAGAAAATAAAACAAACAAATTATTAAAATTCAACAATACACTATATGACACTCATGCATGACTCAAAAATACAACAACAATCACCCCATATGCGTCGGGGGTGCGACGACCTCTCATGTATCCACAAACTCATCCGACCCCACTCACGGGGTTCGATGCTCCCCTTGTCACTCCCGTCTTCCTGTTATATACTAACAACCGGAATAAGTTGGGACCTCCCCCATAAATAAAGGAAAGACCGGGAGACTCATCGTGACTACTCGGAAAGGTATCCCTATGATGCTTACTCAAATCATAACTTGCGTGCACCGACTCAGAGGGAACACCTAATTTTATTTTAATTTTTGGAATTCATGGGTCGGGCTCTAAGTTGGACGAGACACAAGTTTTCTCATCTATCGCCTTCGGGCCATCAAATGGTATGGGTGGATGGTCATTGCGAAGAAACTCATCAGTTTTATCGTTCCACTCGCCCTCTCCTAAATGACTACATGAGTCCAATAGAGGTTGGACTTTCTTGTGAAGGCTCTCATCCACCTGCCTGAATTCTCTCTCAACTCCTGTTAGGCTCAACTCCTCTAGCTCTCTCTCTTGCTTTGTTTCCACATTCTTTATTCTTCGCTCCATCTCAAAATTATTAGGTGGTGTGGGTGGGTAGTACTCGAGGAGAAAAATATCTATCGTGTCTTGCCATTCGCTCTCCTCTAAGCACTCATACGAACTTCTCCCTATGCACTCTAAATTTTCGCTCTCACTTGATGTAACAAGGCATACCCCTATCGCCTCTCACATGTGGGTCCTCCCATGCTCGTGTGCTGCTCCTGAAAGATCCGTCTCTCGCGGTTCTCCTGCGTTACCCACGTTCTTGATTTTCTTAAAAATATTTGTATCGAGGGTCATATTCCCAAATGTTAATTGAATCCTCCCACTCCGAGTATTGATGAGTGCATTAGCCGTAGCTAAGAATGGGTGACCAAGGATAATGGAAACATGATTGCTAGGGAGAATGGAGGGATCCTCATCCCAAATGATAAAGTCCACCAGGAAGTACAAAGTGTCTATTTGGACGATCACATCCTTGATGATTCCCCGTGGCATCTTCACAGAATGATCTCCGAGCTGGAGAGTCATATTTATGGGCTTGAGGGCTCCCAAATCGAGTTTCTTATAGATGGAATAGGGTGGAATGTTAACAATTTCTCCTAAATCTATTAATGCTCTTTCGATTCGGTTCTTCCCCATGATGCACGAAATGGTGGGTGCACCCGGATCTTTATACTTTAACAGAAGGTCACTCGATAAAATTGAACTGACATTCTGGTCCAAAAAGACATTCTTATTTACCTTTAGCTTGCATTTCACCGTGAGTAAGTCCTTAATGAATTAGCATAT
This sequence comes from Sambucus nigra, assembly GCA_949130495.1. NCBI lineage: Eukaryota > Viridiplantae > Streptophyta > Magnoliopsida > Dipsacales > Adoxaceae > Sambucus > Sambucus nigra. The sequence goes on from OX422212.1 coordinate 142,280,298, forward strand.
GCGGGAATTTTCTGTATGGTCTCGAGAAAAGGTAAATTAATCTTTACTTGTTTAAGGACATCCAAAACATCATCCCGAGAAGTCCCTTTGGAGTGCGGGACCAATCGTTGAGGGTATGGGGCAGCGGTGGGTGGTTTCACTAATACCTCAAGCTCACTAGTGCCTTTTTTATCACTCTCATTCAAGGGGACATCTTCGGCCTCTTTCGTTCCGGGCGAAGTCTCCTTGTCTTTAGTTGCATCATGTGGGGGAGGTGACAAGTCAACTACTCTCCCACTACGTAGAGTGGTAATTGTGCTACATTGCTGCGGATGGTCATGGGGTGTGGAGCTTACACTAGTTTGACCTTGGGGAGGTCTTTGGACCTGGGCAGGAAACTTGCCCTTCTCTTGGATACTCAATGATGATTGCAACTGTGAAATGTTCGCATTCATGTCGTGGATCATGCACTCATGACTAGCATTAGTTGGAGCCTGGTTGTTGATAAATTGTTTTATCGTATCCTCAAGACTTCTCCGCGGTGGAGGGATATATGATCCTTGAGGTGGTGGTGCTTGCACATGTCATTACATGTGTGGAGCTTGTTCAAAGTGTTGTGGTGGAGGAGGGGTAACATGTGAATTATGATTCATCGCAGCATGTTATTGCCCATGGCTAAAACCAAGATGGTTTTTCCACGAAGGGTTGTAAGAATTCCCGTGGGGCGCACCAAAATCACCCTCGAATCCTCCTATACCACTCAATTATTCTTGAAGCATCACTTTGTAGGCGGGTATAGCCGGGCATTCCTCAGTTGAATGACCCGCCTCATAAATCGCACACACCTTCTCGACGGGGTTTGGTATGGATCCAGTTGGCCCTCTTCCCAATACCTCACGTACGTCTCTCAGTCCTTTCTCAAACATATCGAGTCGACATTCCACTATAGAATTATTTTCTACACGAAATAGGCCGAATGCCGATGGAGTAGTGGTCACTTGACGATTTCGATTCTGAGCATTAGGGTCAGATGTATCCCAAGATTGGGTAATCTCGGCGACATACCTCAGGTGAAGCTCAGCATCATGGGCGTCTAAGTCAAAAAACGGACCACTACCCATGGTCTCATCGAGTTTCTTGGAGTTAATGTTCAGCCCATTATGGATAAAGGAAATGATTTTCATTTTATCAAAACCATGATGGGGACACGAGGCAATTAACTCATTGAAACGCTCGGAGCATCGTTCGAATTACTCATTTTCTAATTGTCGGAATGTTTAAATTTGAGCCTTGATGGAATTCGTTTGATGTGGAGGAAAGAACTTCTTGAGAAACTTGGATTGTAATTCGTTTCATGATGAAATCGAATTTGGAAGTAAAGACCATAGCCATGATTTAGCCTTATCTTTTTGCGAGAATGGAAAGAGTTTGATGCGGAGCACATCTTTTATGAAAGTTTGATCGCTAAGAGTCTCGCACGCCTCCTCGAATTCCATGATGTGGGCATATGGCTTTTCAGAATCCATTCCATGGTAAGTGGGAAGCAGCTGGATCATCCCATTCCTAAAGCGAATTCGTCCCTCATTGTACGAGAGTAAAATGCATCCCGGAGTGACAGTGCACTCGGGATATAAGACGTCTCTCAAAGGGAGATACGGGGCTTCTCCCTCGTCGGCAGCTACACTACCGTGTTGTGACATCTCTCTCTCTCTCTCTCTCTCTCTCTCTCTCTCTCTCTCTCAGAGATTCGGTATCCTCACTTGGTATACTAGGAGTGATCTCTGAAGTGTGTACTAAGACTGAAAACAGGGTGTTATTTGAGATTGAGTGTGACGGGGTGGGAGGTGGAATCCAAAATTATGGGGTGTTAGGAGTGTGAGGGCTATTGGGGTCGTACTCAACTATTGGATTTTCGTGAATGCGGGTTGGAGTATTATGCGGTGTGGGAGTGAGTTCAGAATTTTTCATTAATAGCTTATGAGAGATGATGATGGATCTTTTTGTGATTTTTTGATTTTTTTATATGTTTTTGGATTTTTTTGAAATTTTTGGTCAAAGTTTTAGATTGACTCGATCTAATCCTAAGTCTACCTAATTCCCCGGCAACAGCACCAAAAACTTGATGCGATTAAGAATGTGTCTCAGAAGTGCGTACTCTCTAGGCTCAAGTGCAAGGTTGTCGCGTTAGTAATAAACTCGGTAAGTCGGGATCGTATCCACAGGGAAATAGGACAACAGAGTTCTGACGACGTTGGATAGATAAGGAAATCCTAACTCTGACTCTAAAGGAAAGGAAAAAATGACGGGTTTGTGGAACAACTACATTAGATGCAATTATGAACTTATGAAAAGGTGCAATTATACTAATTTACCTAAAATACTGATGAAGAAAGATTTAAAACTTTAAATTATATGATGAAGAAAAACCGGACGGGAATATAATCCCCCAACCCTAGTGTATTGATGTTATAAAACTAATCGTAAATTTAAATGATTAATTAGACCCAAAATTTAGTACTCCGAAGCATTACGTATATGAGGTTTAAGCCCGCATCATACTTAATCTGAGGACGAGTAAATCGGTATTTCAATAGTTACACTCAAATTGTATTCTAAAGCACCCCGGTTACTCGGAAGCAAATGAGATCTAAAGATCTATAATTGTCGTGTTACTACGCAATACGATCGTAATAAATCACTAAATTCAGAGGATTAATGTTATACACATGCAACTATCACATCAGGTTGGGTTCATGTATCCCGACCTTGAAAAGTCTAGCCTACCATGATGAAAGTAAGGAAAACTATTTTGGAAGTGCATGAAATCATGATTAAACTACAGAAAATTGTAGAATGATGTAGAAAGGAATTTAACTGAATAAAATTAACTCCTAATCTTACCAAAGCAGTAAAAATAGCAATTGAAATTACTTGTAACCACATAATTCTGAATAATCTTCACTCTTGGAAATAAATTTGTAATCTACCTGCAAAACTAGGGTTTTACAGAAAGAATGAAAAATTATATTAATTCTCTGTCCTAAAAATGATAGTAACTCGGGTTTATATACCCTACAAAGTTTCAGGAGCTGTAGCTGCACTAGGACTCTCCATTAGAGAAGGATAAAAATTCAAAACTCGACATCCGGACCGGTTCTTTTTATTTCTGGGCGGATCGGTCTGCGACGGATCGGTTCTTTTTATTTTCTTCCAGCTTTGGTTTGCCTTCGGTCCGGGGTTCTTTGGAAATTGACAATGTGAACCGGTCCGGCCCTTATCAGTCCGGGCTTCCTTTGACTTTTTTCCTCAAACTTTGACTGCTCATATCTTTCACACCGGGACTCTGATTGAGGTGACGTTTCTTCCTATGTGCTCATGAACTTGATATCTTCAACTTCTCTTTAGGTGACTCATCCGAATTTTGGGTAGAAATTATACTTTTTCCCTTTTGACTTTCCTTCTTTTCTTTCTTAATTCTTCCGGTTTATTTCTTTCGTTATTGACATTAAATACCTGCAAAATTAGAACGAAATACCCGAAACTCGGTGTACTTGTTAGGATAAGTCAGTAGAAAGATTATGAGATAAAGTCAGATCGATTATGTTGTTCGAGGTGCTAAAAGTAACTAAATTAAAGGGATAAATTGGGAAGGATTTATGCCTAATCAATATGCTAGGGGATTTAGTTGATGATGCGTATAGAGTTCATGAAGTGGAAGAGAATGAGGTCATTGACGATGTACAAGGTTCAGGTGGTCATGAAGATATCGAGATAAACCTTGACGATAACTACTAAAGTTTAAAATTTAAGGCGACCCAGTCATTGTACTTTGGTTGTGAGAAATACTAAACAATTAAGAAAATATGATGCGTGTGGGAACAATACAAAGACGAAAAACAATGGCACAATCAGACAACGAACTTAGGCTGTGGTTGTCACACGAGGTAATTATAATGAAGATGTCTCTTATTAAATGTCACATTACAAGAAGGCTTTACACCTAACCTAATTAATTTATCTATATCCTCAGCTCTTAAAGACGGGTGTTGCAACATCAAGGCTTGCTCATCTAGCCACTAGACCCTTGTTCATGGCACAAGAGTACAGAACATATCAATTGAACGGTTACGTATTTGGTGCAAGGGTGTACGAGATGTTAAACGAAAATGTAATTAACCCTTCAATTAATGTTTAATTATCGTAATTATAAATAATGTACATTTTAATTTAATATGATATATTGATTTTAATGTTTCCAAACATATATTTATTATTTATTGAATATTATGTAAATACTTCTCAACTTATAATACATACATTTTATTTGATACATTTATATAAATATGTGTTATTTTTGTTTCTACTGACTTTTATAATTATTTGTCAAAATATCTTTTTAGTTTTATACTAAAAGTATTTTTATTGTTTAGTATATCTTTATACCTAAACACATTCAATTTTATTCTAAGACATTATTTAGTTTTAACATTATTAATATCTCTCGTACCATCAGTTTTCCAACCACATTTGCACCAGGCATATCCCATTCGATCTTTGCATATCAGTTGTTCCTTGATCCGCGCGATTTATATAAACTTTCTTACATTATTTTATTATAGATTAAACTTATTAAATAACTACTTTGGACATCCAGTCGTTTGTTTTCTTACATATCTTTTAACATTTTAATCATATTATGTTTTATATATACTCATTATACTTACTCAAGCCGTACACTGCTAAAAGTTGTTCTCAGATTTTGAACCATGCACATGTCAGCTAAAGAATCATGTGTCTACTGTTTCAGCCACCTTTAATAATGAATCCTTGGAACCCACGCTTATCTTATTGGACCTTGATCATATGTTTGATGCACTCTATTTACTATGGATGAAACTTGTTGAAATTAATTTATTTGCTATTGTTATATTAAGTCTTGATTATTTGTCTAGGTCTGTGTGTCACCTTATATATATAATGCAGATCTCTTTTCTCTGTTTTATTTAACTAAATAGACAATTTGTTTCATATAAACATTTCAATCGAGATTTGTGTTGGCATATTTTTTTCACATACAGTTGTAATTATTATACCTTGAACAATTGGTAAAAATTTGGTCACCTCATGTATTCATTCTTGAGCCGTGCATTTTTTTAACTGACATATGTTGTCTTCCTAACAACTATACTTATACTGTATATATAAGTAGCCATATCTGTTTTGGATCTCATTCCTTTTACTGTCATTATCCCGAGGCATGTGATAGTTGGTGTGAGACTTTATGTCCTTCCTTTTCTTAAGCCACGAAATGTTGTGTACCATTCCTTCATTCGGCTGTTGTAGTTTTTCCTTGGGCCTCACCCCTTATATATATATTCAACCGTAACTACTGTGTTAAAATGGATTAGAAGTCCGATCTGTCCAGACCTATTTTCTATGACAGTTGAGTTCTTGACACACATCTATCGACCCTCAAAATGCATGTGATAATATATATCCGTTATATGTTTCTATATATAAAATATTTATATACTGGTTGATGATTTCTTTAACTCGAGTACATTTTTTTTACCATCTGATAATCACCTATGGGATCCGCATATCTTCATTAGATTTTTTGGAATTGTGTAACTCATATATGTTAGAAACAATTTTGATCTTATACATTTCTGTCAATCTGTTCACGCGTGCTCTCATATTTTTTTGGCACTGTCTATATAAACTGTTTTAGTCAAAATACAAGTTGTCTAATATATTTTATATATCTGTATACTTATCTTGGATAGATAAAATTTAATTTCTCTTCAGAAGACTTCATATTTCCTTATTCTCCAAAATGGCACGACTCTTTATTTTCTATATCAGATTGTTTTTCTCTTTCTCTCTCTCTTGTACTAATATTTTATAAAAGACTTTTTAAGATATCTAAATAGCCTCCTTCAGTCCAATATCTATTCAGATGTCATTTTCATACTTGAATGACCAGTTTTATTGAGAAGCAATTTGGAGATTTGCAGATCATCTTTGAAGATATTTTCTCTCAGCAAAATCAGAAGCATTTAATACTCATAATGGTTGTGTCTAACTGGTAGTTTTTGAAGTTGCTACTTCGGCATTTAGAGAACTGCATTCAACACACAAAAATGAAACTAGGATCAAGAGCTAGATAATTTATTGAGAGCATTAAATTTACTACTCAGCTACTACATTGAAGAGAGTAATTAATTTTACAATCTGCTCAATCATTGAAGAAGAAGACTTGAGCCTACACCAACATCATTTATTAAAGTTTAATTAATGAAGAACAAACTCAGATTACAAATTTTATTTTGAGGAGTTTCATTATTCTACATTATATCAAAAATTCAGATTTATTTGAAGCTTTGTTGAAGCTTCGATTTGTAACGGTGATTGATACATACCCTCAAGTGGACCAAGGTCTTGGAGCTGGTATTTTCTTTTAGTATTTGTAAAAGTGGCGGTTTGATCCTACCATCAAGTGGACCAGGGATAATGAAGTACAAGGAGACAGGAGTTGCTATAGGCGCGCGAATGTAGGTCGGGTTTTGACCGAACCACGTTAAATTTGGTATCATTTATTTTTTCACACTTTATTTGCTTATTTATTTGTGCTTACTTCAATTTATATTTTTCAGCACTTAAATTTGCAAATATATTAATTTCGAAAATTGGTAAAAAAAATTTAAGGTTAAATCATTATTTTTGAATTAATTAATTAATTTTAAAATATTAATTAATATTAAATATAAAAATTAATTTAATATTCGTGGAGTGTTAAAATCTGCATTTTAACTTATTTAAATTATTTGACTGCATTTATTTGATATTCTTGGTTTTATTCTTTAAAGATTTATTAATCTGAAAATTGATAAGGTGTTGTAAATTAAATATTTTCTGAATATTAATTCGACTTAAAAATTTGCTAAACTCAATTCACCCCCTCTTGAGTATAATCTGGGCAACAATTGGTATCAGAGCAACGCTCTAATTTATTTATTTTGATTTAACAATCATAGAGTTAAATATCATGAAAAAATTTCTTTGTTTATTTTAAATGTTGCACTCTACATATTTATTATTTGTTTGCTAAAATATTTGATGTTGTGTAGCTATTCATTGTTTCATTTCGTGAGAAGAAAATGGTCAAATAGTCAACCTTACATTTCAAGCCTTATTTTAAAGGTAGAATTGAATCCTTGCCTATATGCTAATATTGATGAATCTAGTGGCGAGGAGAAAAATGCTACTTGTCTTATGACACATGATAAGGAGGAGGTACACTCTAACCCTAACTCTAGTGATAGTGATGATGATATTGTTGATGATTATGACAAATTGCAAAATTTCTTTGATGAATTTTGTGATAGCTTTGATGAACTCAAAAATAAATATATTGATCTTAAAAAGTCTCATTCATTACTTTCAACTAAATTTGATTCTATATTAAATGATTTTGATAATTTGAAATTAGAAAATGAATCTTTAAAAAATGAAATTAAAACTTTTAAAAAGGAAAATCTATAAATGTTACTCACCTTTTTGAAATTGAAAATGATGAATTAAAAATGAAGATTTATTATTTAAAGAAATCTTTAGATACACTTACTAGAGGAAATAATTATTTTCATAATATTGTGGAGCATAAAAGAATTTAATTTAATAAAGATGGTATTGGATATAGTGAAGAAGATAAGAAAAAGAGTTATTCCAATTTATTTCAAAACAATACATCATCTAGTCAATCTAAACCTTTATGCACACATTGTGGTAGACATACACACTATTCTAAATTTTATCATTTCAGAAAAAGAAGGTATATAAATACTAAATTGGCTTGTATTCCAAAAGATACTCTTATGCATGTTAACCCTAAACAACCACATACAAATTGGGTTCCGAAAGATAAAAATTTTAGATGCAAGAGAAGTATTGGTACTTGACCAAAAAAAAATTAGATTAAGATTAGTATTGCATTTTTTTGTTTATTATAGGATATGTTATGCTCTTGTTTATTCGCTTATTTTTAGAAATATTATTTCATATGATTATTGCATTTTATATGCTTATTATTAATTAATAATCTGTTTTTGCATATGATAAATATGACTTTGATGATTATCTTTTGTTATGTTCACGCTTAAAATTTAAAATGTTTATTAGATATTGCTTTATGGACCTAACACACTCTTGTTATCAAGAGAGAACATCTTCAAAGTTGTATAGGTTTCATCTTGAGATTGCTCGTGGATTTCAAAGCATATAATTTAGTATTGGAAGCAAAATTGACATTTAATGTATCTTTTCCAAAAGAGATAATGCCACACCTGAAGAAAATATATCTTTTGTATTGGTAAGGTGGTAAGAAACATCATTCTTGAATTTAATATCATATATTTATTGATGAATTAATTTTATGATCTTAATTGATATTTTTCCATGCATAGAATATTTGTTAAAATATATGAGCTTGTTGTTGATTATTTAGTCTTCACATGTAAATTTGTATATTTTACCTTTGATGATTTTATGTTGTATGACACATTCACTTGATTTTGATGATAAATTTTTTAGATAAAAAATCATAATTTTTTGTTATATCTTCACATATATTTGTTCTTAATGATATTCGATTAATTCATGACTTTATTATATATTACTTTGAAACAAAAATGACATTTGAAAATTGCTTGTTGTTACATGTTGATTTTGTTATATGCATTCATTGATTTTGATGATATGAACATATTAATCTTAGTGAGCTATATTTATGACATGTTACATGATTAGTGCCATTATTTGAATATTTATGGTATTCATAATAAATATTTTTTGAAGATAGTAACATTTGTGTTATGTGTGCTTGATTTGAAAAATCATATGATTTACAAAAATGATTCGTGAATATTTTTTAGACTTGTTGAAAATAATTTATGAAGCAAAAAGATGCATCATATTTATTATATGCATATATGCTTTCATTGGTATCCCTTAGGGGGAGATCCATGTTTATTAAAAATTATTTATTAGAAAAATGATTGATTATGGACTTTAATGTATTATTATGGATATTGCAATATTGTTGATAATTTCGAGAATTTTTATACTCATATCTTGAAAACAACAAAGAATAGACAAATAAAAATTCATGTCGCTACATATATGCCGCTATAGTTCAAACTCATGCTGTCGACTTAATTCAAATTATTTGACAACTTTGAGTTATGATTTATATTTATGCGTAAAAAGTTGTTCTGAGGTACCATTGCATGTCACACACCTTTCATGTGCGTCCTGGTACAATTGGTATCATTTCCCATTTATGTGCTTGAAAAATTGATCATTTATCATTTTGGTGACTTATGAGATATTTGATAATAATAATGCCTATCCAAAAGTTCAAATGCATTATTTGAGAAAATTTATGATGAAATATATGCCTATTTAAAGTTTCATGATATTTTTTTAAGCCCCCTGTGATTTACAGTTGAATTCCATGCACGAATTACTTTTGATAGGGGGAGATTCTCTTTTTACCATTGACACTCGTTTTATATGAAAAATATCTTTTTGATAATATCAAAGGGGGAGAAATATTTATGATTCACTATTTGTTCTTTATTTATACATTTATATAGATATTTGTGAGTCATTGTTTGTCATCATAAAAAATGGGGAGATTGTTAAACGAAAATATAATTAACCCTTTAATTAATATTTAATTATCTTAATTGTAGTTAATGTACATTTTAGTTTAATATGATATACTGATTTTGATGATTTCAAACATATATTTATTATTTATTGAATATTATTTAAATACTTCTTAACTTATAATACATACATTTTATTTAATACATTTATATAAATATGTGTTATTTTTGTTTCTACTGACTTTAATAATTATTTATCAAAATATCATTTTAGTCTTATACTAAAAATATTTTTATTATTTAGTATATCTTTATACTAAATACTTATACATATACGTATTCAATTTTATATTAAGATATTATTTTTTTATTATTAATAATGTCCTTGTACCATTAATTTTCCAACCACGTTTGCACATTGCATATCCCATTTGATCTTTAAATATTAGTTGTTCCTTGATCCACGCGATTTATATCAACTTTCTTACATTGTTTTATCCTATATTAAACTTATTAAATACCTGCTTTGGACGGTCTAGTCTTTTTTTGTTTACATATCTTTTAACATTTTAATCATATTATTTTTTTATATACTCATTATACTTACTCTAGCCGTACAATGCAGAAAGTTGTTCTCAAATTTTGAACCATGCGTATGTCAGCTAAAGAAGCCCGTGTCTGCTATTTCAACCACCTTTAATAATGTCTCCTTGGAATCCACGCTTATCTTGTTGAACCTTGAGCTTATATTTGATGCACTCTATTTACTATGGACGAAACTAGTTGAAATTAATTTATTTGCTATTGTTATGTTGAGTCTTTATTATTTGTCTTGGTCCGTGCGTCACCTTATATATATAATGCAGATCTCTTTTCTTTGTTTTATTTAACTAAATAAAAAATTTGTTTCATATAAACATTTCAGTCGAGATTTCTATTGGCATATTTTTTTTCACATATTGTTATAATTATTATACCTTGAACAGTTGGTAAAAATTCAGTCACCTCATGTATTCATTCTTGAGCCACGCATTTTTTTTAACTGACATATATATTGTCTTCCTAACAACTACACTTATACTGTATATATAAGTAACCATATATGTTTTGGATCTCATTCTTCTTAGTATCATTATCCTGAGGCCTTTGATAGTTGGTGTGAGACTTTATGTCCTTTCTTTTCTTTAGCCACAAAATATTTTGTACCATTCTTTCATTCGGCTGTTGTAGTTTTTTTCTTGGGCCCCGCCCCTTATATATATATATATATATATATATTCACCCGTACCAGCTGTGTTAAAATGGATTAGCAGTCCTATCTATTCGGACATAGTTTCTATGCTAGTTGTGTTTTTGACACACATCTACCGACCCTCAAAATGCATGCGATAATACATATTTTTTATATGTTTATATATATATAAAATATATATACTGGTTAATGATTTCTTTAACTCGAGTAGGTTTTTTCACTATCTGATAATCACCTATGGGACCCGCATATCTTCATTAGATTCTTTGGAACTGTGTAACTTATATATGTTGGAAACAATTTTGATCTTATACATTTCTGTCAATCTGTTCACGCGTGTTCTCATATTTTTTTTGGCACTGTCTATATCCATTGTTTCAGTCAAAATACAAGTTGTCCAATATATTTTATATATGTGTGTACTTCTCTTGGATAGATAAAATTTAATTTCTCTTCAGAACACTTCATCTTTCCTTATTCACTAAAATTACGTGACTCTTTATTTTATATATCAGATTGTTTTGATGTTTCTCTTTCTCTTAGACTAATATTTTGCAAAGCCTTTTTAAGATATCTAAATAGCCTCATTCAGTCCATTATCTATGAGGATGTCATTTTCATACTTCAACGACCATTTTTATAAAGAAGCAAAATGGAGATTTGCAGATCATCTTTGAAGATATTTTCTCTTAACAAAATCAGGAGAATTTAATGCTCACAATGGTTATGTCTAACATCTAGTTTTTGAAGTTTCTACTTAAGCATTTAGAGAGATGCATTGAACACATAAGAATAAAACTATGATTAAGAGCTAGATAATTTATTGAGATTATTTAAATTTACTACTCAACTACTACATTCAAGAGAGCAATTAATTTTACAATATGCTCAATCATTGAAGAAGAAGACTTGAACCTACACCAACATCATTTATTGAAGTCTCATTAAATAAGAACAAACTCAGATTACAAATTGTATTTTGAGGAGTTTCATTATTCTACAACGTACCAAAAATTGAGATTTGTTTGAAGCTTTGTTGAAGCTTCGATTTGTAACGATGATTGGTACCTACCCTCAAGTGGACCAAGGTCTTAGAGCCGATATTTTCTTCAAGTGTTTGTAAAAGTGGTGGTGTGATCCTACCGTCAAGTGGATTAGGGATATTGAAACGCAAGGAGATGGGTGATGCTCTATGCGCGTGGATGTAAGCCAGGTTTTGACTGAACCCCGTTAAATTTGGCGTCATTTCTTTTTTCACACTTTATTTGCTTATTTATTTTTTTCTTGCATTAATTTATATTTTTCAGCACTTAAATTTGCAAATATATTAATTTTGAAAATTGGTAAATTTGTTTTAAGGTTAAAATAATTATTTTCGAATTAATTAATATCAGAATATTAATTTATATTAAATACGAAAATTAATTAAATATTTGTGGAGTGTTAAAATCTGCACTTTAACTTGTTCAAATTATTTGATTGTATTTATTTGGTATGCTTGATTTTATTCTTTAAAGATTTATTAATCTGAAAATTGATAAGGTATTGTAAATTAAAAATTTTTAGAATATTAATTTGACTTAAAAATTTGCTAAATTCAATTCACCCTCCTCCCTGAGTATAATCTGGGCAACACGAAAAAAATACAAATGTACAAAATTCGGGCATTTCATTTAGCGCTCTTACTTATTTTCAAGCAAGCATGAAAGATAAAAACCTCTTTGAAGCTCAAATGACTTACTATGGTGTAATTCGAAATATATTTGAATTGAACTATATAATCTTCAAATAGGTTGTGTTTTACTGTGATTGGGTAAGAGTTGAGGATAAAAATTCTTGTAAAGTTGATCATGGCACAAATTTGATTATGTTTGACTTGTCTAAGTTGAAGAGCAACGAATATGTAGCGATGGGCCATTTGTTTATGCTTTTTAAAAGGTCAAGCAAGTGTTTTACTCGAATTATATCAACAACAAGTCGTAGTCAATTGTCCTACATGCGCCAAATTGTCTAAACAGTAGTGTGGATAACTTGACTTCTCCTACCAAATATCAATTCATTTTTTATGATAACCCGAATTTGAAACAATTGATAGATTTGTAATAAGTATTTCAATTATTTGTAATAACCAGTGGGTGTACTATTCTAGTGCTTTATTATTATCGGATGATAGTTTAATGCTTTTAATTCATTTTTCCTTGATCAGTTCACTGCTTATAATAATCAGTGGTTATATTCTTCTAGTGCTTTGTTATTCTCGAATTTTTGATTTCTTTGGTTAGTGAATATGTTAATTTGGATTTTAATAAAATTAACCATTAATTCAAAGTCCATGAAACAAAATTTAGATTTATAATATCGTTAACTTTTATTCCTCTAATGTTTTGTTATTCTCGGATTTGAATCAAAATTGAATTTTTGGTTAGTGAATATGTTAATTTGGATTTTAATAAAATTAAGCATTTATTCAAAGTCCATGACATGACCCGATATTGAAACAAAATTTAGATTTATGATGTCGTTAACTTGTATTCTTCTAGTGCTTTGTCATTATCGGATTTGAATCAAAATTAATTTTTGGGTTAGTGAATATGTTAATTTGGATTTTAATTAAATTAAGCATTGATTGAAAGTCCATGCCATGACCCGTTATTAAAACAAAATTTAGATTTATAATGTCGTTAACTTGTATTCATCTAGTTCTTTGTTATTATAGGATTTGAATCAAAATTATTTTTTTGGTTAGTGAATATATTAATTTGGATTTTAATCAATTTAAGCATTAATTCAAAGTTCATGACATGACCTGATATTGAAATAATATGTAACACCCCATAATTTTGAGGATTTAATATTTAATTATTTTTGGGAGTGAAAAAAATATTTAAATTGGAAAATTTTCAATTTATGATTTGGAGAATTTATTTGAGTGAGCCATTTTTTTTTTTATAATTGGCGACTTTTAAGTTTAATGGTTCGAAATCTCGTGTGTCGCATTTTGAGGTCATAACTTAGAAATGACAAAAAATATTTCGAATGACAATTTCGAGTGCACGGTGCGTCCGTATGGGTCGAGATAGTTAGAAAAGAGTACCCGGGGGTAGTAATTGGGTCTCGAACATTTTTGGGGAAGTGGTAAACGACAGTAAACACAAACTATAAACCTAGGGTTTGAGAGGAAATTTGTGGGAAAGCAAATCAAGAGCCAATTTTGGGATTTTAGAGCCAAATTAAAGAACTATACCAGCGGATCAGACTCTACGAACAATTCCAGGCAAGTGGTTAACTGTTGTGATTTCTAAATTGATGATAATCAATTCATATCATAATGATGTGTAAATCAAAATTCGTTTTTGGGTATAAATGGGTACAAATGGGGTTTTATTAATGGAATACTTAGCTGAGATTCAAAGTAAGAAATAGGTGTGTTATATATCTCTGAGTATAGATATCTGTTTTAAATGAGAATCCGAAATATAAACTGGTGGTATTTGGATTTGGAATTTGGTTTGTAGAACAGTTAATTGAATTTTATGTGACAACCCGTGATCCGAGATAAGGGGTGGCCAGCCCGATACCCAAATATAACAGGAATCATGGATGAATATCATTCTCAGCATCACAAAATATAAACTGAGTATACGGGAAAACCACCTAATACATCAGAAAACAGGTTGCCAAAAAGTTTAGAAATTTAAAATGTAGTTAAGAAATTTAAACTAAAACAACCCCATATGATAAGAAAGTGGAATTGCACATTAATAAATATAATACAACTAAGATGAAAGTAAACAGCAGGGCCGAATAGGTTATCGATCCCCAGCAACATACAACAAGGTATAACAAATTAAATATCTTACATAATACATCCATTAATCAAATACAAAAGTTTGGGCCACACGCCCGAATAAAAAGACCCGATCATATCTAGAACACAAAGATGGAAGCGTCTAACTCAAGATCCTGTAATAACTCGCAAAATCTTACAGCTCGTCGAAAGTAATGGAATGGGAACATCAAGACTGGCGTCCTTGCGGGGGATCACCTGAGCGGATCCAATCATATACACGATAAAGAAAGTAAACCGGTCAGGGTCGGGTTCTATATAATCACCAGAAGAAATAAAAAGCATGATATAAATGAACAGTTATGCATGAATGATAAGGATGATAAATTTTACATTACAATTTAACTAAATGATGAAATGTCATTACATAAAAGAAAGAAAAGTAATAACTTAAATTTAAAAACTTTCCTCATTTATCAAATTTCCATTACCTTGTGTATTCCTTAATAGGAATAAAGCCATTTATTAACTTCCATAGTTAATTATCTTACCATTTCATCTTTCCATTCCTTAATAGGAATACCATTAATATCAAGTGCACTTTATGGCACATATTTCATTAATCTCATTCCCGTGCTCTTTATGGAACATATCTATGCTCTTTGTGGCATTTATCATACGCTCTTTGTGGCGTTCATCAACCATCAAGTCCCACTTGATGAAAATATAGTTATATTCATATACATATAACGATATCTAAGACCGCCCGTCCGGGTTTCCCCACTGTGCATGCCCCTAAATGACCATCATCTTCCAGGGCCTATCATAAGACAACCTGGGATCCTACAATGCAAGACGTCGGGAAGCGGCCATGTGACTGCGGGATAGTCAATACCACACCCGGAATCTCCTACCCATCGCAGAAAAATATACAACAATAAACGCTCACATGGCCTAGGACTATATCCGCCCTGCATTCATTAGCCAGGGGGCTTCACCTATGAGCGCGAACTTCCCTTATGATGGTATTTAGAGAGGTGTGTAACAGTAAATTAATATTTACATTTTTAATCTCATCATCATATTCAATATTCATTACCAATTTCCAATTCCATTACCCATGTGATTAGTTCTTTTTATTTGAACCTATCATTATTAAACAACTGAGTTCCTTCTATTTGAACCAATCATCATTAACACAATTTGGGTCCATTTTAGTTGAACCTATCATCATTAAGCATTTGGGTTCATTATACGAACCTAGTTCCCCTCGAATATCGTCATTAATATTCCTCAATTTACAAGTCTCGACTAAATCTCCAAATGATCATTATGATCCTATATGTCCTCAATGTTCATAAAATCTTGATAAGCCCTTAAGTCTCCAAACATGGGCCTACAACCCCTATCCTCCTATTACGAAGTAACAAAAAGAGTGATGCCTAAACATCACTTTGGAACACCCCCTCCTCTGAACTTAACCCCAAGTGAAATCCATTCCACTCTAGGGTGATAACCAGACTCAACTAGGACTCTAAAAGCCAAAGTTTACTTCATTCAAGAAGGTTCCTAAAACCCTATGAAAAGAAAAGATTTAAAGCAAAAGTAAAATTTTGGGAAGAAAACAGGGGATCGGTCGACCGGTCCCAAGACCGCGGTCGACCGCGTCTCAAAATTTTGCCTAAGAAGAAAAGCAGAAAGCTCACTTCGACAGGTCCGGTCGATCGGTAAGGGGGACGCGGTCGACCGCGCCTCAATTTTATGCCTTTGAAAGAAGGCAGCGTGCCCTCTCCCGAAGGCCCGGTCGATCGGTCTGAGAAACGCGGTCGACCGGTCATTGCAGACCTAGACCCAAAACTCTCCATTCTTCTTCCAACAACCAAATCCCATATCATTTAATGGAACTAATACATCACAAACATGTCTAATTACCATCATTTACAATATTAATCATCCAAATCAATTTCTAAGGGTTAATACCCATAAATCCAACAAAACCCTAAAATGAATAAACACAACAAATTCATAAACATCACAACTAATTATTCTCCTTAAATCATATAATAGCAAGTATATAACTTGCCTTGATGTAGAAAATCAGATTTGATTGGGCGGAGGTAACCATCCAAGCTCCAATCTCTCTTTTCTCCAAAGTTCTCTTCTTTCTCCTTTCTCTCTCTAAGGCTCAATTGTGTATAATGGAAGAATAGAAATACGATAGGGGACTTAAACGTGGATTAAGTCTAAAAAAGCTCAACTTTAATGACTAATACGCGATATAATAAATCGCAACTACACATTTAAGCTATAACCAGTCAAAAGTGTCAGAAATGCCAAAATATAATATGGCACTTATTTTGACTGTCTCGCACCTACCGGGACTAACTACACCCTCCAAATTATCATTTGGAAATTTTATAACTCATTATACTTCCGGTTTCTCATTAAACTAAATTGTCATTTTAAATTCTTATGACACCATAAATCACCACATGGATATTTTTACCTACTCATCAGGTAATCATACAACATTTCAGTAAATATTAACCTTTCTCATATTGAATTAGTATTTACTCAACAATAATCATTTGATAATTAATTACTACACATAGTAAATAAATATAAAATAGGCTACCGAAAGAGAGGGTTGTTACATTCTCCCCCCTTATGAGGGAATGTTTCCCCCAAAATTCAGGCATATCTCACCAGAAGAGATGCAGATACCCTTTTCCGCATGGCATCCTCGCGACCCCATGTCGATTTCTCGACACTGTGCTGACTATCTTGCAACATAAATAAAGGTACTACTTGCGATCTAAATCGCCGGTCTCCACACTCTAAAATGGCAACCGACTACTCCTCATAAGGAACGTTAAGATGCATCTACTTCGAACGAAATGTGCCTAAGGGCACCAATCACATCTCTTGTACTACTATACAGGAGAGATATGGAACACGTCATGAACTTGCTGCAAATGTTTCGGTAAAGCAAGTTAACAGGCTACCGGACCCACCTTAGCATTCATAGGAAAGGTCCAATGTAAAGTGGTGCAAGTCTTCCTTATACTCAAAATACTTAATGCCCTTCATAGGAGATACTCGCACCAACACTTGGTCCACATACCTCAAACTCCACATACCTTCTCCCCGCATCGACTTAGCTCTTTTGTCGATCTTGGTTATACAAATGCGATTTCGAAGGAGCTCAATTTTCGAAGAAGTACCTCGGATTATTTCAGGTCTGAGAGACTTATCATCTCGCACCTCTAACCAACAAGAAGGAGGTCCATAAGGCCTACCATACAAGGTTGTATAAAGCTCCATCCCGATAGTGAATCGATACAAATCACAATAAGCGAATCCAACTAGTGGGAGATACTGTTCCCAACTTATTCTTAAAGTTAAGTACACACATAAGGGGTATATGCCCCAACATATGGTTTACCCTTTCTGGTCTGGCCATCTATTTGAGGATGATAGGAAGTACAAAACTTCAATCCGATTCCCATTTTTAGAAACTTGCCAAAAGTGAGAAACGAAAATCCTATTTCAGCCGGAGACTGTAATCAAAGGCAACCCACGCAATATAACAACCTCTCCAAGCCCGACCACTACCACTGGCAGCGCTTAACTTGACACATGATGTCGTTACCCGGATGTAATGCAACCTTAGTACCGCTAGATTACACCATTTCTTCCCTTCTAAAGTCCTTCTCATTCGGGACAACGATTCTCTTATGGAAACGTACCCCACCCTCAAAGTCAATAGAGTAGGGTTGTGTTCCCTTAATCAGCAGCTTGTATATGTGGTCTTAACCACTCTTGTCTATCCTATGACATCTTGTAACAAAATATTGCTCGAGCGAAGGTTTAAATTCTACCCAGGAAGGAGCACCTTCTTTTCCATACGACGATCACCCCTACGATGAACTTAAATTCCAGCATGAGATAATACTCCTCACAAGTCTTAGCTTATGAGGTGCATAAACATTAGGTCTATGATCCAGTATTAATACTCTCGATCCTGGCAGAGGCTTATCAATTGAATCCACCCTCGATCTTAGAAACATGGCTCAGGAATGCGAGTCAATTCACCCTTTCGTTACCCCCGTAACACTCTACTACGAGAGGCCTCATCTCCTTCGACTTTACTAACCAAACTTCTCGAAATCTCATACTTCTCGCTACTAGGAAACCAATCCCTCTTAGAGTCAACTCACAACTTTTTCTTGGTCAACTCCCAACAGCCCTCCTAAACCAACGTCACATACTAAAGGTCCTATGTCCAAACAATCCTAAAGTCTACCTACCTATACTATATCCTATCTAAGTCGTATGCACCTAGTACTAAAAATATCCCTAGTGCCCAAGAACTTTCTCAACTCCTGACATTTGCTCGGTTTCGTGCGTGGGACGTCTCACTGAAGCGAAATCCAAACAAGGAACCCTCCCGTTACACTACTACCTCGCTTTGTCGGTCATCAAGACATACCGGTCTAAGACACATGTTCAGGACCGAAAAGATTATACTTATATACATTACCATATAACTAACTGAAGGTTTAACAAATCAAACAAATCCAAACTAAATCCCTATAATTATATATCACACAATAGATGTACCTTTTTAAATAGCCTTCTTATCAAGGCATAACCCAAAGTCTTAAATCGACTTTGCATCCTAGTCTCCCTCAAATCGTTCAGAGGAGAGAACTGTATACAATGCTTCTATTTTGCACTTTAATAGCCACTAATCACTCTTCTACTTGATTCTCGGCTAAACCTTTCCACCCATCTATTAACCAACAAAAATAAAAATAAAATGAAATTAACTAACAGAAGAAAGAACAACATCTCTCCACTTCCAACGTCGTTGAGGTTCACGCGTGGAGCGTCCCGCAAAAGCGGAATCCAAATAAGGAACCCCTCCTATACGCTACTACTCAACTTTGTCGGTCGTGGGGATAAGGCATACAAATCACATCATACCCGACCATGTTAAGGATGAGTAAATCGGCCTCAAAGCATAAAATACCACAATAAATCCCTATGTGTAAACAAACAAGGAATCGAGTGAACCATCACTCGTAGAAAACTCAACACTAGTAAAAATACTCTCAGCAGATCTCATCAAATCTGTAGTCTGAGAAGAGCTCATAAAATAACTGAGCGCATAACACCCGCATCGAATAACACATAACTCAAGTACTTCTGAAGTAAAAGCTTACTCTTAATAGCAGGCGATGCCAACGAAGCTGGAGGAAGTATAACCTCCCGAATTTAATAAACTCTCCCATACAGTAGCCGTCCCTGCTGCATGGGAACAACCGGATCAGGTACCTGAGGTGGAAACTAAACGTACGGATGCTGCGGAGCCCTAGGAAATTGGCCCCCAATCACCTGAGGACACTCCATCTTATAATGACCTGCCTCCTCTCAATGGAAGCACCGTCCCTTCATATCCTCCTGAGATCGACCCCCGTTATTTCTAAACTGGGAAGTACCTTGGCCCAAAGGGTCTTTACCTCCATAACCACCCCGACCCGCATATTGCGAAGCACCTTGTCTGTGCCTACTGTTATTGCCACTCGCAATAAACCTTCCAAAATGTTGTCTCGTAGATGAAACCCCTTGCCGAGGGTCCCTCTTTCTATACTTACCACCTGAAAGTTAGGATGAGGGAAATGCTCCTTTTCAAGTCCCAAATCCTCTAGGTTTCCCTACTTACCCCACGACAGTAGCTTTCTTGCTACCTGGTGTATGTAACCGATGCTCATGGTAATGGGGTGAGGCTGCATTCATAACATCAATAGAAGTTTATAAGGCTTGATTATGCCGCAATTAATGTCGGATTTTCCAGTCTAGACCTCACATAAGCTTTGAGATCTTCCTATCTTCCGGAGCCACTTCATCTTGGACAAAATTCACAAATTGTGAAAACCCCTCTTCATGTTCCACCACAGATCTCTCTCCTTGCACAACATCCTGGAGCTTCCTTCTCATCTCCCAATGAGATTCGGGAGGAAACATACTCACGATCTAACAAAGCCCACAAATCAGTGATCGTCATTGTGTCTCTCTGCTCTGGCGTGGTTATTATTTTCAACCAGTATAACACAGATACGACTAGATTAAAAATGGCAAGGACTTTTTTCTCTCCTTGCTACATTCAATCATTCGAAGGTGGCGTTGTCTGTTCTATTTCCATGTATTGGCTTCAATAACATCCGTGCCTCCCTCGAATTCCGGGGAATTGCCCTTTAGAAAGGACTCTCTAACCCCTTTCTCACGGAGTAAGTCCCGTGGGAACTTGAACATCGTGAGACCATTGTTGATCCTATGGCAATTGGTTGGACCTCTGCGGTCATGGCAGTGTTAACCGCTTAAACTACTATGTTTGCTACATCCACAGCGTTAACGGTTCCTTATGGAGGCGGTGGAGAATATACCTCCTCTTCTACGACCCAATCACGTCTCGCTGGGCGACCTCTCTAGGAAGCATTTAAGATGAAGTAATAATAGAGTTAAAATAATATTTGAAACTATCTATCTTGCAGAAGATCGCAAACATAGACAACTACACAGTCCTAACATTAGGCTCTATATCAAAGAACGCTACGGTAGAACGTGACGAATCCACATAGATCCTAAAGACTCTAGAACCTGATGCTCTGATACCATCTGTGACAACCCGTGATCTGAGATAAGGGGTGTGTAAGGACACAAATTTCTAATTGAGTCCATATATAGTTTTGGCTCAATTCCGGACAAAAACATTTATTCATAGGTTAGTAATTTATTGTAATACTCTCAAGCCTATGAAGTGTGTGTTGAAGACGTAGCGGCAAAGATTATAAAGCTTCATCAAAATGCCGGTTTGCGTGCCTCGTTTCTACGTCATCATCTAAGGTTCCATGCTCCCAAGGTATGAATGTAATTATATTTATATAGGAGCTTGGAACAATATTTATTGGGTGTTAGGTTTAATAAAAAACCATGTTTTACTTTCAGAATAATTTAATTGGAACTTTAAAATAAAGTACATAAAGTTTCTGGGCCAAAAATTGAATTTATCAAAAATTTCTAGAAGTCGTTCGAAGTCTCGTTCGAACGAGTTTTTTCGTTCGAACCAGGTTTTCATTCGAACGAGTTTTTCGTTCGAACCAGGTTTCGTTCGAACGAGACTGCCAACGAACCTAATCTGGTCAGTCGTTCGATATGTCGTTCGAACGAGTTTTTCGTTCTAACGAGATATCTAACGAGTTTCTAACGAGCCCAGTCTGGTCGCTCGTTAGAAGTCTCGTTCGAACGAGAGTCAAGTTCGTTCGAACGAGATGCCAGGCGGGAACAGTTTTGAGCAGTTTTTTGGCAGTTTTCACCCATGTTCCCCACTTGTTTTTTAACCAACTTTTTCCAGACTTAATATGTGCGGGAAACACATTTTTCCAATTATCTTTTTCATACCATACAAACTCCTAGAGAGTGTTTTGAGAGAAAATTTGTTTAAGGAAAAAGATCAAGTTTTGAGTGTTATTCTTTAATGAAAAATCCTACACACTCTAGTGTTTACACCCAATAGTTGTTTATCCAAGTTCTATATACATATCTTTACTTGGAGTTTTGGCACCGGTTTATCTCTACCGAATTCAAGAAGAGAAGTTTTGGTTTTCTTCTACATCCATCAAAGAAGAAGAATTTTTTATTGTGATTCTACCCACTTGGAGAAAGGCTCCATGCTAGGGTGACGGTGACCATATAAAGTCCTATCGGTGGATTCCGAGACCGAGGTGGTGTTCCGAGGTTGTCCGCTAGGAAGAGGTGTCTACGAGAAGAAGCGTCGAGGCTTGAGAGGGATCGAGTCAGTCATTGTAAGTCTATCTGTCTTGTAATTGTAATTCCGTATCTAGTGGACTTGTGGCTAGGGCCGTCCGAGGTTGTTTCCCGTCTTGGGTTTTTCCTCGTACATCGCGGCGTAGTGTGACATTGTTTATTTTATCTTGCACTAAAACTTAGAATCCATGCTTAGGATAATTTCAAGATAAAATTCGGTTTATTTATCACACTAATTTAAATTGGACTATATTTAAATATTGGATAAATTTGTTTTAATTCAAGTCATGTACTAAAATTGGTTTGGCCTAACTTTGTTTATATATGGAAATCATCACTTAGGCAAATTATAGGACTTGGACTAATGAACTGGTTTTGTTTTGTTTTATTAAACTAAAATCCGTTTTGTTTAATTTTTGTTGAACCATCACTTGTATTCAACGCTTCCGCATCTTCGTATTTGTTTCACATATTTTTAAAAGGAAATTACTTGTTTGATTTTAATTGAGAAGAATTTTAAAATCCGGGGATTACTTTGTGCTTTCAGTGTGGCCAGCCCGATACCCAAATATAAAAGGAATCATGGATGAATATCATTCTCAGCATCACAAAATATAAACTGAGTATACGGGAAAACCACCCAATACATCAGAAAACAGGTTGCCAAAAAGTTTAGAAATTTAAAATGCAGTTAAGAAATTTAAACTAAAACAACCCCATCTGATAAGCAAGTGGAATTCCACACGAATAAATATAATACAACTAAGATGAAAGTAAACAGCAGGGCCGAATAGGTTATCGATCCCCAGCAACATACAACAAGGTACAACAAATTAAATATCTTACATAATACATCCATTAATCAAATACAAAATTTTGGCCCACGCGCCAGAATAAAAAGACCCGATCATATCTAGAACACAAAGATGGAAGCGTCTAACGCAAGATCCTGTAATAACCCGCAAAATCTTACAGCTCGTCGAAAGTAATGGAATGGGAACATCAAGACTGGCGTCCTTGCGGGGGAGCACCTGAGCAGATACAATCATATACACGACAAAGAAAGTAAACCAGTCAGGGTCGGGTTCTATATAATCACCAGGAGAAATAAAAAGCATGATAGAAATGAACAGTTATGCATGAATGATAAGGATGATAAATTTTACATTACAATTTAACTAAATGATGAAATGTCATTACATAAAAGAAAGAAAAGTAATAACTTAAATTAAAAACCTTTCCTCATTTATCAAATTTCCATTACCTTGTGTATTCCTTAATAGGAATAAAGCCATTTATTAACTTCCATAGTTAATTATCTTACCATTCCTTAATAGGAATACCATTAATATCAAGTGCACTTTATGGCACATATTTCATTAATCTCATTCCCGTGCTCTTTATGGCACATATCTATGCTCTTTGTGGCCTTTCTCATACGCTCTTTGTGGCGTTTATCAATCATAAAGTCCCACTTGATGAAAATATAGTTATATTCATATACATATAACGATATCTAAGACCGCCCGTCCGGGTTTCCCCACTGTGCCCACCCCTAAATGACCATCATCTTCCAGGGCCTACCATAAGACAACCTGGGATCCTACAACGCAAGACGTCGGAAATCATATAAACACAACAAATTCATAACCATCACAACTAATTATTGTCCTTAAATCATATAATAGCAAGTAGATAACTTGCCTTGATGTAGAAAATCAGATTTGATTGGGTGGAGGTAACCATCCAAGCTCCAATCTCTCTTTTCTCCAAAGTTCTCTTCTTTCTCCTTTCTCTCTCTAAGGCTCAATTGTGTATAATGGAAGAATAGAAATAGGATAGGGGACTTAAACGTGGCTTAAGTCTAAAAAAGATCAACTTTAATGACTAATACGCGATATAATAAATCGCAACTACACATTTAAGCTATAACCAGTCAAAAGTGTCAGAAATGCCAAAATACAATATGGCACTTATTTTGACTGTCTCGCACCTACCGGGACTAACTACACCCTCCAAATTATCATTTGGAAATTTTATAACTCATTATACTTCCGGTTTCTCATTAAACTAAAATGTCATTTTAAATTCTTATGACACTATAAATCACCACATGGATATTTTTACCTACTCATCAGGTAATCATTCAACATTTAAGTAAATATTAACCTTTCTCATATTGAATTAGTATTTACTCAACATCTATCATTTTATAATTAATTACTACCCATAGTAAATAAATATAAAATAGGCTACCTAAAGAGAGGGTTGTTACATTTTAATGGAGAAAACCCATTTCGAAAATTATAAGATAAGTGAAGAAATTTATTATCTTAAGGCCCTATGATGCGTAGGGAGTGAATTAACCATGTTTATGTGGTGGGGTAATGTGATTAGAGGTTTAAATTAAGGTTTACAAACCTTGGATTTCGTCAATGCTGGAATTCAGTGGGGAAGAAGAATTGCCCAGGGATGATCGATCCGGGGCCATCGATCGATCGACGATGGGAAACTTTTGCCAAGTCGGCTTGGTTAATACCCTTGTTTTATTTTTGGATTTTTGGGTATAATTTTAATTGGTGAAAAATTATAGAGAAATTAATACCTAGGGACTCAAAAGATAGCCATTAGAAATTGACAATTTAAGTTAAGAGTTGCGACTTAAAGTAAGAATTTTGGGTGAAACATATTCAACTTAATTATGGACAAGTGGGCGAGTCCGGGTATGTTGGTAATTATAGGTAAATATAATTGGGAAATTTATGGAGATGAATGTGTGACATATTGTGGGTGAATATGTGGGAATGAAATTATGAGATGTAAAAATGGACCAAGTGAGCGAGTCCGAGTATGTTGGTTAAGTGACACCAAAGTATTTAATTAATTATTGAGAGAGTAAATTAATTTGGAGTCGGAACATAGACTCGGGAAATATAAAGTTACGAGCCAAGTGAGCGAGTCCGGGGATAATGGTTGGGTGACACCAAGTTATGAAATTAATAGGTGGGTTAATTAATTTAATTAGAGTCGGACCACAGATTTGGGAATGTATTAAATTAATAGGTGGATTAAATAATTTAATTAGAGTCGGACGATAGACTCGGGAAGGTATTAAATTAATAGGTGGGCTAATTATTTTAATTAGAGTTGGACGATAGACTCGGGAAGGTATTAAATTAATAGGTGTGTTAATTAATTGAATTAAAGTTGGACGATAGACTTGGGAAGGTATTAAATAAATAGGTGTGTTAATTAATTTAATTAGAGTCGGACGATAGACTCGGGAAGGTATTAAATTAATAGGTGTGTTAATTAATTTAATTAGAGTCGGGCCACAGACTCGGAAAAAATATTATATTAATTGAGTGTGAATTAAATATATTAGAGTCGGACCACAGACTCGGGTAATGATAATTTTATAAGTGAGAAAATTAATTAAGTTGAGTCAGGCCAGAGACTCGGGAAATTACAGGATAGTGTTATGGATTTTTGAGTACACGGTAAAGCCGGGGTTTATCATATATATATATATATGTGTGTGTGTGTGTGTGTATGTGTATATTTATTGTGTGTGCTATTAAATAGCAGTGATTAGATATTTATTTAATTTATATACTCTAGTGCTATCAAGGCAAGTTGCGAGATGTGGGTGAATCCCCCAGCTTGAGGAGTAGGGTGATTATATCCCAGGTCACAGCGTCCAGTATATGGATGAGGAGATTATCTCACTTTCAGGGAAGGAATATGATCGCCTCCACTTCGTTTATGTTTTAGGCCAGGTTGGTGAGCGAACCCAACTTGGTTAACTAGGTTATGTGAGCACACCTAGTGGGATAACACTTTAGAGGGAATCATCCGGCGAGGGTATACTCGGAGGGATGGATATACGCATGTTATATGTGTGGATGTTTAGTAAAGGTACGTATATAATGGCATTCAATATTATATACGGGTAATAATACAGTGTGTGATGTATTTACTTTATATAACTTGTGACACAGTTATATGCTATTCTTTATGAAGGAATTAATTAAGTTAATTGGTGAAACAACTTATAATTCATGAATAATTATACTTAGGTTAGAGTAGTATGGCAAGGGGAGGTTATACCAGGACTAGTTGGACGGGGTAGTGCAACTAGGTGGGGGTCAAGGTGACCGTTAAGTGTGCACATTAGTGAATGGGTGAGAATGTCCACAAGGGAGTGCGACACTAACTTAAATATGAAGCACATTCATACATTTTAAATTACTACAGTTAATTCACTTGCTAAATATTTTCGAAATATTTTGGGTTCTAACCCTTGCTATAAAACTATTTTGAAAACCTTTTAGGTGTCCAGCCACAGGGACGCCAGGATTGATATTTTATTCCAGAGACACGGAGCTGCGGCATATGTGGATGCTACCAGGAGTTTGGATTAGACGCATCGTTCATTCATTTCCTAGAGTAGGAATCATGTATCAGTTCCAGTTTTATTTAGGGCTTGTCGCCCAGAATTCTCAGTACAGTTTTCAGATGTACTTATTCAGGTGTTGGATATTTGTATTGGATTTCACTTTGGTGGCCGATAGTTTATTCGGCAAAATTTGTTTAATTAATTATTCAGTTGATTTTTATCCAATTGTGTGAATGGTTTATATTTATTTCTGCATGTACTGTTTGTTAATTAAAAAGTTAAAATTTGGCACCAGCTTTTGTAATACTAGGTGGTAAGTAAGTTTTGAAAAGTTTTCGACAGTGATGCTAAGGATGAACCAACTGGGATTCCTGTTTTAATTTGGTATAGGACTGATCACCCTGTATTTTATTAGGCGGGGTGTCAGAGATGGTATCAGAGCATCATGTTCTAGTGTCCTTAGGATCTGTGCGGCTTTTCACGTTTCGGCTTAGCAATCTTTAATGTAGATCCCTATTATAGGATTGTTTTATTCTCATACGTATGCGCATATACGTTCTTCTACCAAATTTATATTTCAGAGTGAACTCATATGATTCGATTCTCATTCCAGATGCTTCCCAAGATAGGGAGCAGCTAGGGCAGTAGGGGGAGATGAGACTAGGGAGGCTCATCAGGAGCAAGAGTTACCGCAGCAATGACCAGATATGATTTTGGCAGCACAGGTAACTGAACTAGTGGAACAGGCAGTTGAAGCGAAGGTGGTCACAATGGCAGGGTACTTTTCACGTAATCAGCCACAAGTGTTAGGGGCGCCAGATGTTCAGGCTTGCCCCGGGTCGTCGGGGTGGTAGAAAGTATGAGAGATTTTTCAAGAGTGGGCATCCACCAGAGTGGTGAGGGGTTCTGGTGTATCACTAGCGTGTCAAGGAAGAGAGATATCCAGAGTCACCTACGCATGAGAGATTACGATAAGGTGTGGAAGCAAATGCTAGCCACTTTTAGTTTAGTGGGAGCAGCGCTATGGAGGTGGGAGTCGATCACCACAGTTGGGGAAATGGATACGCTAGATATTACAGAGTTTTGGGTGTGGTTAGACCGCACGTATTTTCCTCCAGCGGTTGAGACCGAAATGAAGAGAAAATTTAGAGAGGTGACTCGGGGAGACCATTAAGTGGTCGATTACGAGGAATAATTTACTCGATTGGCAAAGTTGGTACCGGATGAGGTAAGCGATGAAGAGAGAAAAAAATCAAGGTACCGAGTTGAGTAAGTCATTTTTCTTGTACTTGTAAAAATACAATACTTTGTGGACTTAAGGCTAGGGCCGTCCGAGGTTTTTTCCCGTTTTGGGTTTTTCCTCATACATCGCGGCGTAGTGGTTATTTGTATATTTTATCTTTTGCAAAATTTTCTTAGATACATGCTTAGGTAAAAAGATAAAATTTGGATATTTAATTTGGTGCATATTTAATATTTGAGTAAATGTTAATTTAATTCAAGTCATTACTTTAATTTGATAAAATTTGGTTTGGCCTAAATCTGCGAAAATGGATTAATTAATTTTGTTAGGCAAATTTCTAGGACTTGGATTGAATTAAATTGTTTAAGTGAAAAAATATATTTGTTGATTAATCTAATTTCACTTGGTTTAATTTTAATTTGAAAGAAATTAAAATTTGTTGTGTGTGTTTGTTAATTGAACCATCCCGCTTCCGCATCTCCTTAAAAGGAAATTACTTTTTGTAAGATTTAAAAAATTGGGGGTATATTCGCATTTTCAAATTGGTATCAGAGTGGGATCGCTAAATTATTACATTTAAGATCCTTTTAAATATTTTTGACTAAAAATGGAATTTCCCCATTTCCCCATTTTCTGTTTTCGATGGTTCCAACTACGCGTATTGGAAAGCGTGTATGAAATAGACACTTAGGTCTATCGACGAGAGGGTTTGATTGTCTGTAGTTAATGGGTGGTCCCCACCCACACATTTAGGAGATAATGAGCGTCTTCCCAAACCCACCGATAGATGGAGTGAGAATGCATTTAAACTTGCAAACTTTAATTCCCATGGTTTAAATGCCTTGTTTAACGCGGTCACACTCGATGAATTTCGACGCATTATGACGTGTGAAACCGCTAAAGAAGCTTGGGATATTTTATAACTCACTCATGAAGGAACTAGTGTCCTAAAAGCTTCAAAACTCCAAAACCTCACCACTCAATTTGAAACCATCAAAATGAATGAAAAAGAAATTTTTGATGAATTTTATGCTAGACTTTCCAATATAGTCATTTCATCATTTAACTTGGGAGAAAAAATACCCGACAACCAAGTAGTAAGGAAAATTTTAAGGTCCCTACCCTATTGATTTATTCCTAAGGTGATCGTGTTAAATTCTTTACCCACTTTAGCCTCTACGAAATTAGAAGAGCTCGTAGGTGATTTACAAACCTATGAACTAGACATATTTCCCTCCAAAACTGAAAAGAAAATAGAAAAGGGCGTTGCATTGAAAGCCCGAAAGGAGGAAAAACAAGTAGTAGAGAGTGAAAGTGAGAGTGACTCAGAAGATATGACTATGTTTGCTAGGAAGTTTCGAAATTTTCTTAAATTTAACAAAGATAAATTTAAAAATGATTTTAAGAAATTTGAAAATTTTAAGCATGACAAAGCCGAGAAGATCCCTAAAACGTTTAATGAAAATTTAAACATGGATGAGTCAAATAGGTGTTACGGTTGTGAGGGTTATGGTCATAGGGCGAAAGAGGTCCCCACTAAACTAAGGAGAGAGGGTAAGAAACCAATTTCTTATAATGCAACCCTTAGTGATAGTGATAAGTAAGAGGGACCCGATTCCCCCACTAAGCCCAACTTTGTGGGTTTTATGGCTAGTCATGTGAGTACCGATAATGAATCTTCTCATTAAGATATACAAAAACATGACACTTCCGAGGTCAAAATTTTTGATTCCCATGTTTTTTATGGTTGTGAGAGTAAAAAAGAGAGATATAGTGAAAATGAAGAAGAGGTTGATGTGAGTGAACTTCAAAATGATTTTCAAGAATTATATGAAGAATCTATTAAATTAAAAAGATCAAATTTGAAGTTATAAGTTAGTTTGAAAGAGAGTGTCGAGGTCATTAACGATAATGCTTTAGTGGAAGACCTTAGGAAATGTGAGAGAACTCTTCGTGAGAAGCTTGAATATGTAGAAGGCGAGAGAGATAGCCTTAAAGGTTTAATGGAGTCAATTAAAACGGAGCTTCTTGAGTTTGAAGAGAGAAATGTTTTATTAGAGTCTAACATTTTAGAATTAGAAAATAAATTAAAAGACTCTAGTAAAGTCAAATTTGATTTGGAATGTCGTTCGGAGAAATTAGATAAAATATTAGGAACAATCCAAATTAAAAATGACACGTGTTGTTTAGGCTTCGATACTTGTAATGGATCAACTTATAAATCCAAAACCAATGTTTTAGGAGAATTGCCTAGGAAAGCCTTTAGAGATCATTCCTTAGGTAAGTCTTTTCGTCCAGTCTTTAGGGGCTCACATTATGGTCGAAAAGGTCATCTTAGAAAATTTTATTTTGATCTTAAACGAGGTCCTAAAAAATCCCAATGTAAGGCAACCGAGGTAGCCAAAATTCCTACATCCCGAGATCTTCATTCGTCATTAGTTTAGGTTAGGAGATATGACTTGGTTGCTTTGCAAAATAGGATTTTTTATTCTCATTTACTTTCGCATGCTTCCTCACTTGATAAATCTAAAGGTTGAATGTGTTAGTTGTTTGCATACTTTAGCTTTTGTACTTCATGCTATATCACCATGCTAATTGTATGCTTGTTTTCGTCATTATTCCAGTCTATATTTCATACCATATCACATGCTAGAATTATGATGTTTGTTTATCTTTTGTATTATATTTCTTTTGATTTGCATTAAATATGAAATACAAAAAGATTTTTGTTTTTCATTTGTGTTTCATCTTTTTATAATTTAGGCTTAATGAAAAATACAAATGATTTTTGTTTATCTTTTGGAGTAAATATTTTTGTTGTTTGATTTAAAATTTTCAATAACCCAAAAAGATTTTTTTTTGTGTATTTTAGTTTGACACACTCTATTTGGCATATACTTGTATTTGAATCCCCACTTTTTGGTTTCCATGTAGCTAGAACTTTTGGTTTAGATTGTCAATCCGTAAAATGCTCTTTACCATGCTTACATGGAGTAGTTGGATTTTATGTTGATATAATGGATTCTATTTTTATATGCCTCAATTCACACATGCACGAGCTCACTTGAAATTATAACTTCATATGTATATTTGAGCTTTGTGAGGTATTCTCCTACCAATCTTGTCATCTACATGTTATGTGACCTAGGAGGACTAGTGCATGTTAAAATCTGTTGCACGTGAGATTTGTGTGAGATATAAAAATAATATATATAAATGTGCACGGGGAAGGGCTCCGAAAGGAAAAATCATCCTTTGCGAGTAAGCCACCGTTTGCGTTGACCTAAAAGAAATACGTGGTCCAAAGGCCTAAAAGAATAATGACATTAAAAGAAAATATTTGCCAAGGCCTATTTTGTTTAATTGATATATTCATTGAAAAATATATATGATTATTGAGGGAGATTGGATGATATATCAACGGTTTGCACAATGTCCGTTTTTCCTAGTTGTACTTTCAATATCATGACTCTTTTGGTTTGTAGAATCATCAAAATTCTAGGCTTGTATGCTTTGTGTATGTTTTTTCATTGAGTTCAATCTTTATTGTCACAAGAGGTTATATTCAGATGTGATGAAATTTCAATCAATTGAGAACTCCGTGAAAATATTTTAAGTGATTGGGTCTAAATTTCATTGTTACTAGTTCACACCCCAACACTTCTGTTTCCATATGATACATTTTTGCCATACGAGTGTGAAAAGCTTATTTTATTTTGTGTCATGTGTGGTATTTATATCTAGTATATGTACATGTGCGTTCATGATATTTATTATGTACTCGTATACGAGGTATTCTATTTGTCTTTGCCTTGATTTCTAGTCCATCTATGCTTCTACTTCATAATTGGTATCTATCTTGTTGCATTCTGTGTTGATATCACATGCTTAATACTTTATGTATCATATTGGTATCATTTTCTTGCATCTTAGTTGGTATCCTTTATTCTTGTATGGATTAATTATGTTTTTATTGCCTATATGCTTTCATGTTCTTATCACCTTATGCATCATCTTGTCAATTAATTTTTATCCTTTGTCTATTCTTGAACAAAAAGGGGAAGAATGATAGGGGAAGAAATGGTATCTAATCCTATTGTAATCTTATCTATGTTTAGGATATTTAACTTAGCGGGAGAGTGCTATCTTCTTAGGTTGATCATAGTTGATAAAGGCGAGAATTAATTTAGGTGGAGTATTTATTTTACATGCATTTAATATTCTAGATATTCTGTATGCGTTTGATAGTTTGCTTAAGTGTGCAGGAATTCTTCTAAATATGGAAACTTTCTTCATTGGCAAAGATATTGATCCTTGGGTATTGAGTCAAGTTTTGGTGGGATGTTTGAGTCTAGTAGAGCTTGACGGCCCTTTACGATTTTTGTTTGTTTTTTTGTCCCGGAATAGCTAAAGGGAGATATTTGTAAGGACAAAAGTCTCCGATTGAGTCTGAATGTTGTGTTGGCTCAATTTCGAACAAAAACATTTGAGTCATAGCATAGTGTTCATGTGTATCCATCCAAGCCTATGACATGATAGTTGAAGACGTAGAGGCCAAGATTAAAGCTTCATCAAATACCGAGTTTGTTGTGCCTCGTTTCTACGTCAACAACATGTCTTCCATTTACTCCTAAGGTATGAATGCATTACATATTTATATAGGATCTAGGAACAAGTTTTATTGGGTGTACTTTTATTTTAAACTGAGGTTTATTTTTCAGAAGGTTTCTTTAAAACTTTAAAATAAAGTTTCTGGGCTAAAAATCGAATTTTAAACATTCTGGAAAGTCGTTCGATATTGTCGTTCGAATGAGTTTTTCATTCGAACGAGAATGTCGTTCGAACGAGTTTACCAACGATATTTCCCTTATGGCCACTGGAACTTCGTTAGATGTATCGTTCGAACGAGACTTCACACTTACCTTTTCCCACTAACTCTTGACAAAAGTTATATGTGCGGGAACCAAGTTTGAAAAACCAACTTTTGACAATTTCTAACATCTTTTTGAGAGAGAAAAATTGTTAAGTACAAAAGTTCTTGTTTTAAGTGTTTGTATTTTTAAGAACATAATTCCAAAAATACTGTTGTTTACACCCATAGTTTGTTTATTCCAAGTTACCATATAAATATCTTGCTTGGAGTGTTTGGCACTGGGTTTTACTCTACTGAGTTGAATAGTTCGTTTAGGTTTACTTCTATATCCCTCAAAGAAAAAGTCTCATTTTTGGCTACGGCATTCTCACATGGTCACCATGTGTGGTTGACGGTTGTTCCTAAGGCCTCATTGGTGGATTCCAAGGTTCCGATGGAGTTCGGAATTATCAAGTAAGCGGAGGTTGGTACAAGAAGACACATCAGGGACTTGAAGGGAGTCGAGTCGATTTGAGTAAGTCATTTGTGTTGTACTTGTAAAAATACCATACTTAGTGGACTTAAGGCTAGGGCCGTCCGAGGTATTTTTCCGTTTTGGGTTTTTCCTCATACATCGCAGCGTAGTGGTTATTTGCGTATTTTATCTTTTGAAAAATTCACCTTAGATGCATGCTTAGGTAAAAAGATAAAATTGGGATATTTAATTTGGTGTATATTTAATATTTGGGTAAATGTTAATTTAATTCAAGTCATTACTTTAATTTGATAAAATTTGGTTTGGCCTAAATTTGCAAAATTAGATTAATTAAGTTTGTTAGGAAAATTTCTAGGACTTGGATTGAATTAAGTTGTTTAAGTGAAAAAATGTATTTGTTGATTAATCTAATTTCACCTGGTTTAATTTTAATTTGAAAGAAATTAAAATTTGTTGTGTGTGTTTGTTAATTGAACCATCTGCTTCCGCATCTCCTTAAAAGGAAATTACTTTTTGTAAGATTTAAAAAATTTAGGGTATATTCCCATTTTTATTGATCAACCGATCTATCTTCGGGCGAGGGAAGCTATCCTTAGGGCATGCCCGGTTGAGGTCGGTAAAATCGATGCACACTCTCCAACTGCCATTGCTTTTGGGTACCACCTCTGGGTTGGATAACCATATATGGAACTAAACTTCCCTGATGGATCCTGCATCCAGTAGTCTCCGTACCTCATTCTCCATTGCCTTAGCATTCTCAGGTGACATTCGGCGAGCCTTTTGAGTGATGGGTTTAAAAGTGGGATCCACATGTAGGCGGTGGCACGTTATGCTAGGGTCAATCCTTGTTAAAAGGCTCCCATGCAAAAACATCTATATTAATCTTAAAGAGTGCCACTAGTTCCTTTTTCACTTGATCGGTAATAGCAGATCCAATTAAAAATTTACATCCTATAAAGTTTTCATTGGATACAACTTCTTCTAGGATTTCGACAACCTTTTCCAAGGGGTGGGCCCTGGTCTCTTCCACCCCTGGTCGACCAGACCGTAGTTATTATTTGGAGAGAACATCCCCTTACTGGTCTTTCTCCTGGGCATTCTCGTGCTCCTTTTTATTCTCTTTCTTTGGGTAGATGGTTGCAATAAAGAACTTTCAGGATGTAGCTTGGTCATCGCAGACCTCAACCACTCCACAATCGATTGGTGCATTTCATCTTTAATGATAAGTGGATGGAGCGACCTTTATTTCATGGAGACAACCTCTACCCAAAATAGCAAGATATGGGGATTCGATATCCACTATTAGAAACTTGATTAACTTCGAGATGTTTCCTGCCCTGACTGGAAAGATAATCTTTTCTAATGGCATGGTGATCCTTCCTGCGAAGCCGACGAGTGTAACAATGGATTCTTTAAGGTAGGCCACATTTAATTTCAGTTTGTGGAACAAGTCCAGATACATCACTACGAATGAACTCCCCTAGTCCACAAGTATCTTGTCTATCCCGATTGGAAATCCTAAGTGTGATCATAAATGCATCATGATGTGGGGTTCTTACCCTAATCAAGTCTTCTTCGGTGAACATGATGTGCTTCGTGTAATAAACATCTACTGGTCACCAATGCTTTCCTTCCTGAGTTTTGGCGGGATCGATCTAAAAATATTCCATCATAGCAGTTACCTTCTTAAGTTCCATTCAAAAGGCATTAACCCTCAATATGTTTATGGTCTGATGCCCTATGAATTACTACAAACTCGTGTCCTATTTCATCATTGAGGACATTGTCTGGCTTCTGGTCGCCATTGACTGCGACCTTCTCTACCACT
The DNA here is from genome assembly GCA_949130495.1 of Sambucus nigra. Classification (NCBI taxonomy): domain Eukaryota; kingdom Viridiplantae; phylum Streptophyta; class Magnoliopsida; order Dipsacales; family Adoxaceae; genus Sambucus; species Sambucus nigra. The sequence continues at coordinate 142,315,635 of OX422212.1, forward strand.
ACAGCAAAACTGGCGATCGATCACGGCCAAAATCCCTGACCAAACCTGTGGGTCGCGGACTTGGGCCGTGACCGTTTCGGGCATGAACATTTTCGTGGGTCGCGACCCAAGTTCGTGACCAAAAAATGGTCACGACCGAGAGGGGTCACGGTAGATGGTCACGGACTTGGGCCGTGACCCATGCCGTGACGGGTCGCGGCCCTCATCCATGACCCACAACCGTGAAAAATTGGTCGCGGCCAAGGTCCGCGACCCACGTCCGTGACAAATTTAAAAAAAAAAAATGGTCGCGCCCCTCATCCGTGACCCATAACCATGAAAAATTGGTCGCGGCCAAAGTCCGCGACCCACAACCGTGACAAAAAATAAAAATAAAAATTAGTCGCGGCCCTCGTCCGTGACCCACAACCGTGACAAAAAAAAATTTAAAAAATGGTCGCGGCCCAAATCCGTGACCCACAACCGTGACGAAAAAAAGGAAAAAAATGGTCGCGGACTTTGGCCGCGACTATTTTTATGCGGGATGAAAAAATAAAAATGTATTTTTTTGGTTCAATCCTAAAATTGGGCGTCCTGTGAGTGCACCATCGGTTGCTACGTGTAACGTTGGATGCGTACGAGGTGTTACAAATATTTATTATTGGAAAAATAATTAAAAAAATCACAAATTGCGAATCGAGAACATTGTTACTAAACAAACATATATACACACTTAAAAATATTACACGTCTTAATAATTCACATACCAAAATAAAATTTGGGCAGAGTTTCCTCTATTTTCTTGACATTCCAAACCCTGTAAATGTAAAACCTGCTTATTATAAAGCCCGCACGGCCATAAAATTCAACAATCAAATTATAAAAGCCCGCACGGCTGTAACACATAAAAAACAAAATCCTGAATGTCCACAACATATAAACAATCTTCATGTGGTAAACCATTTCCTCCTTCTTTTGTTCCGCGTGCAAAAATCCTATAAATGATAGGATACACAAAAAAAAATATCAGTAACCAAGTAGTTTTACAAAAATATTAATCAAGCTGAAAAATTGCATATATGAGTTAAAATTATCAACATATCAATATTTTATGCCTAAGTCTAGAAATATGAAAATTACCGTCGTATTCTCAAACTGAGAGTCCCGCGGGTGCGTGGTCAGTTCCTACGAGTTACATTGGTCCTGCGGGAGGTGTTGGTGTCACCCATGGGGCCATTCGAGGATTGTTTTGGGTTTTCACCCTCTAACGCCATATTTTAAAGCCTAAGTCTAGAAATATGCAAATTAACATCGTATTCTCAAACTGGAAGATCCGGGGCTACGGGGTCAGTTCCTACAAGTTACATTGGTCCCGTAGGAGGTGTTGGTGCCACCCACGGGGCCGTTTGGGGGCTGTTTTGGGTTTAAACCCTCTAACGCCATGTTTTTAAGCCTAAGTCTAGAAATATGCCAATTACCGTCGTATTCTCAAATCGGGAGTCCCGCGGCTGCGCGATTAGTTCCTACGAATTACATTGGTCCCGTGGGAGGTGTTGGTGCCACCCACGGGGCCGTTCATGGGTTGTTTTTAGTTTTCACCCTCTAACGCCATGTTTTGCTTAAGTATAGAAATACGTAAATTATCATCGTATTCTCAAACCGGGAGTCTCGTGGCTGCGCGGTCAGTTCCTACGAGTTACATTGGCCCCGTGGGAGGTGTTGGTGCCACCCACGGGGCTGCTCGGGGGCTGTTTTGGATTTTCACCTTCTAACGCCATGTTTTTAAGCCTAAGTCTAGAAATATTCAAATTATCATCGTATTCTCAAACCGGGAGACCCGCGGTTGCGGGGTCAGTTCCTACGAGTTACATTGGTCCCGTGGGAGGTGTTGGTCCCACCCACGGGGCCGTTTAGGGATTGTTTCGAGTTTTCACCCTCTAACGTCATGTTTTACTTAAGTATAGAAATATGAAAATTATTGTCGTATTCTCAAATCGGGAGTCTCGCGAATGTGCGGTCAGTTCCTATGAGTTACATTGGTCCCGTGGGAGGTGTTGGTGCCACCCACGGGACCGTTCGGGGGTTGTTTTCGGTTTTCACCCTCCAATGCCATGTTTTTAAGTCAAAGTCTAGAAATAAGTAAATTACCGCCGAATTCTCAAATCGGGAGTCCTGCGGCTGCGCAGTCAGTTTCTACGAGTTACATTGGTCCCGTGGGAGGTGTTCGTGCCACCCATGGGACCGTTCGGGGTTTTTTTCGAGTTTTCACCCTCTAACGCGATGTTTTGCTTAAGTATAGAAATATGCAAATTATCATCGTATTCTCAAACCGGGAGTCTTGCGACTGCACAATCAGTTCCTACGAGTTATATTGGTCCCGTGGGAGGTGTTGGTGCCACCCACGGAGCTGTTCGGGGCCTGTTTTGTGTTTTCACCCTCTAACGCCATGTTTTTAAGCCTAAGTCTAGAAATATGCAAATTATCATCGTATTCTCAAATTGGAAGTCCCGCGATTGCGGGGTCAGTTCCTACGCGTTACATTGGTCCCGTGGGAGCTGTTGGTGCCACCCACGGGACCGTTCGGGGGCTGTTTTGGGTTTTCACCCTCTAACGCTATATTTTTACTTAAGTATAGAAATATGAAAATTATCACCGTATTCTCAAACCGGGAGTCTCGCGGCTGCGCGATCAGTTCCTACGAGTTACATTGGTCCCGTGGGAGGTGTTGGTGCCTCCCACGGGGCCGTTCGGGGGCTGTTTTGGGTTTAAACCATCTAACGCCATGTTTTTAAGCCTAAGTCTAGAAATATGCAAATTGTCATCATATTCTCAAACCGGGAGTCTCGCGGATGCGTGGTCAGTTCCTACGAGTTACATTGGTCCCGTGGGAGGTGTTGGTGCCTCCCACGGGGACGTTCGGGGGATGTTTCGGGTTTCTCCCCACTAACGCCATGTTTTTAAGCCCAAGTCTACAAATATGCAAATTATCATCGTATTCTCAAACCGGGAGTCCCACGGCTGCGTGGCCAGTTCTGAAGAGTTACATTGGTCCCGTGGGTGGTGTTGGTGCCTCCGACGGGGACATTCGGGGGATGTTTCGGGTTTTCCACCCCTAACGTCATGTTTTTAAGCCTAAGTCTACAAATATGCAAATTATCGTCGTATTCTCAAATTGGGAGTCCCGCAGCTGTGTGGACAGTTTCTGAGAGTTACATTGGTCCCGTGGGAGGTGTTGGTGCCACCCACGGGGCCGTTAAGGGGATGTTTTGGGTTTTCACCCTCCAACGCCATGTTTTTAAGCCAAAGTCTAGAAATATGCAAATTACTGTCGTATTTTCAAACCGGGAGTCCCGCAGCTGTACGGTAGTTCCTACGAGTTACATTGGTCCCCTGGGAAGTGCTGGTTCCACCCATGGGTCCGTTCGAGGGCTGTTTCGAGTTTTCACCTTCTAACGCCATGTTTTGCTTAAGACTAGAAATATGAAAATTATCGCCTTATTCTCAATATGGGAGTCTCGCGGCTAGGCGGTCAGTTCCTACGAGTTACATTGGTCCCGTGGGAAGTGTTGGTGCCACCCAAGGGACGTTCGGCGACTATTTTGGTTTTTCCCTCTCTAACGCCATGTTTGTATGCCTAAGTCTAGAAATATGTAAATTACCATCGTATTCTCAAATCGGGAGTCCCGCGGTTGCGTGGTCCGTTCCTACGATATACATTGGTCCTATGGGAGGTGTTGGTGTCACCCATGGGGACGTTCAGGGGCTGTTTTGGGTTTTCACCCTCTAACGCCATGTTTTAAGCCTAAGTCTAGAAATATGCAAATTATCGTCGTATTCTTAAATCGGGAGACCAACGGCTGTGGGGTCAGTTCCTACGAGTTACATTGATCCCGTGGGAGGTGTTTGTGCCACCCACGGGGCCGTTCGGGGGTTGTTTTAAATTTTCATCCTCTAACGCCATGTTTTGCTTTAATATAGAAACATGCAAATTATCTTCGTATTTTCAAACCGAGAGTTTCGCGGCTGTACGGTCAGTCCTACGAGTTACATTGGTCCCGTGGGAGGTGTTGGTTCCACCCACGGGACCATTCGGAGGCTGTTTCGGGTTTTGACCCTCTAACGCCATGTTTTCAAGCCTAAGTCTAGAAATATGCAAATTATCGTCGTATTCTCAAATCCGGAGTCCCGCGGCTGCGCGGTCAGTTCCTATGAGTTACATTGGTCCCGTGGGAGGTGTTGGTGGCACCCACGGAGCCGTTCGAGGGCTGTTTTGAGTTTTCACCCTCAAAGGCCATGTTTTGCTTAAGTCTAGAAATATACAAATTATCATCGTATTCTCAAACCGGGAGTCTCGCGGCTGCGCGGTCAGTTCCTACGAGTTACATTGGTCCCGTGGGAGGTGTTGGTCCCACCCATGGGGCCGTTCGGGGGATGTTTTAGGTTTTCACCCTCTAACGCCATATTTTTAAGCCATAGTCTAGAAATATGCAAATTATCATTGTATTCTCAAACCGGGAGTCTCCCGGCTGCGCGGTCAGTTCCTACAAGTTACATTGGTCCCATGGGAGGTGTTGGTGCCACCCAAGGGACCGTTCGGGGGATGTTTTGGGTTTTCACCCTCTAATGCCATGTTTTTAAGCCTAAGTCTAGAAATATGCAAATTACCGTCGTATTCTCAAACCGGGAGTCCCGCGGCTGCGCGGTCAGTTCCAACGAGTTACATTGGTCCCGTGGGAGGTGTTTGTGCCATCCACGAGGCCGTTCGGGGGTTGTTTCGAGTTTTCACGCTCTAACGCCATATTTTGCTTAAATCTAGAAATATGTAAATTATCATCGTATTCTCAAATCGGGAGTCTCACGGCTGGGCGGTCAGTTCCTACGAGTTACATTGGTCATGTGGGAGGTGTTACTGCCACCCACGGGGTAATTTCGGGGCTATTTTGGGTTTTCACCCTCTAACGCCATGTTTTTAAGACAAAGTCTAGAAATATGAAAATTATCATCATATTATAAAACCGGGAGTCCCGCGACTGCGGAGTCAGTTCCTACGAGTTACATTGGTCCCGTGGGAGGTGTTGGTGCCACCCACGGGACCGTTCGGGGGATGTTTTGAGTTTTCACCGTCTAACGCCATGTTTTGCTTAAGTATAGAAATATGCAAATTATCATCGTATTCTCAAACCAGGAGTCTCACGGCTGCGCGATCAGTTCCTACGAGTTACATTGGTCCCGGGGGAGGTGTTTGTACCACCCACGGGACCGTTCGGGGGCTGTTTTGGGTTTTCACCCTCTAACGCCATGTTTTTAAGCCTAAGTCTAGAAATATGCAAATTATAGTCGTATTCTCAAACTGGGAGACCCGCGGCTACGAGGTCAGTTCCTAAGAGTTACATTCGTACCGTGGGAGATGTTGGTGCCACCCATGGGGCCGTTCGAGGGCTGTTTTGAGTTTTCACCCTCTAACACCATGTTTTGCTTAAGTATAGAAATATGCAAATTGTCATCGTATTCTCAAACCGGGAGTCTAGCGGATACGCGGTCAGTTCCTACAAGTTACATTGGTCCCGTGGGAGGTGTTGGTGCCACCCACGGGACCGTTCGGGGGCTGTTTTGGGTTTTCATCCTCCAACACCATGTTGTTAAGCCTATGTCTAGAAATATGAAAATTATCGTCGTATTCTCAAACCGGGAGTCCCGCTGTTGCGCGGTCAGTTCCTAGGAGTTGCATTGGTCCAGTGGGACGTGTTGGTCCCACCAACGGGGCCGTTCGGGGGCTCTTTCGAGTTTTCACCCTCTAACGCCATGTTTTTCTTAAGTATAAAAGTATGCAAATTATCGTCATATTCTCAAACCGGGAGTCTCGCGACTGTGCGTTCAGTTCCTACTAGTTACATTGGTCCGGTGGGAGGTGTTGGTGCCATCCACGGGACCGTTCGGGGGCTGTTTTGGGTTTTCACCCTCTAACGCCATGTTTTTAAGCCTATGTCTAGAAATATGTAAATTACCGTCGTATTCTCAAACTAGGAGTCTCGCGGCTGCGCGATCAGTTCCTACGAGTTACATTGGTCCAGTGGGAGGTGTTGGTCCCACCCACGGAGCCGTTCGGAGGTTGTTTCGAGTTTTCACCCTCTAACGCCATGTTTTGCTTAAATCTAAAAATATGTAAATTATCGTCGTATTCTCAAACCGGTAGTCTCACAACTGCACGGTGAGTTCCTATGAGTTACATTGGTCATGTGGGAGGTGTTGGTGCCACCCACGGGGCCGTTCGGGGGCTGTTTTGGGTTTTCACCCTCTAACGCCATGTTTTTAAGCCTAAGTCTAGAAATATGCAAATTATCGTCGTATTATAAAATCGAGAGTCCCACGGCTGCAGGGTCAGTTTCTACGAGTTACATTGGTCTCATGGGAGGTGTTGGAGTCACCCATGGCACCGTTCGGGGGATGTTTTTGGTTTTCACCCTCTAACGCCATGTTTTGCTTAAGTCTAGAAATATGTAAATTATAGTTGTATTCTCAAACCGGGAGTCTCGCGGCTATGCGGTCAGTTCCTACGAGTAACATTGGTCCCGTGGGAGGTGTTCGTGCCACCCACGGGGCCGTTCGGGGGGCTATTTTGGGTTTTCACCCTCTAACGCCATGTTTTTAAGCCTAAGTCTAGAAATATGCAAATTATCGTCCTATTCTCAAATCGGGAGACCCGCGGCTGCAGGGTCAGTTCCTACGAGTTACATTGGTACCGTGGGAGGTGTTGGTGCCACCCACGGGACCATTCGGGGGGTTGTTTCGTGTTTTCACCCTCTAATGCCATGTTTTACTTAAGTATAGAAGTATGCAAATTATCATTGTATTCTCAAACCGGTAGTCTCACAGCTGCGCGGTCAGTTCCTACGAGTTACATTGGTCCCGTGGGAGTGTTGGTGCCACCCACGGGACCGTTCGGGGGCTGTTTTTGGTTTTCACCTTCTAACGCCATGTTTTTAAGCCTATGTCTAGAAATACTCAAATTACTGTCGTATTCTCAAACCGGGAGTCCCGCAGCTGTGCGGTCAGTCCCTACGAGTTACATTGGTCCAGTGGGAGGTTTTGGTGCCACCCACGGGGCCGTTCGGGGGCTGTTTCGAGTTTATCTAACGCCATGTTTTGCTCAAATCTAAAAATTTGTAAATTATCGTCGTATTCTCAAACTGGGAGTCTCGAGGGCTGCGCGGTGAGTTCCAATGAGTTACATTTGTCCTATAGGCGGTGTTGGTGCCACCCACAGGGTCGTTCGGGGGCTGTTTTGTTTTTTCACCCTCTAACGCCATGTTTTTAAGCCTAAGTCTAGAAATATACAAATTATCGTCGTATTCTAAAATTGAGAGTCCCGCAGCTGCGGGGTTAGAGTCTACGAGTTACATTGGTCCCCTGGGAGGTGTTGGAGCCACCCATGGCACCGTTCGGGGGCTGTTTTTAGTTTTCACCCTCTAATGCCATATTTTGCTTATGTCTAGAAATATGCAAATTATTGTTGTATTGTCAAACCGGGAGTCTCGCGTCTGCATAATCAGTTCATAAGGTTACATTGGTCCCGTGGGAGGTATTAGTGCCACCCACGGGGCTATTCGGGTGCTGTTTTGGGTTTTCACCCTCTAACGCCATGTTTTTAAGCCTAAGTCTAGAAATATGCAAATTATCATCGTATTCTCAAACCGGGAGTCTCGTGACTGCAGGGTCAGTTCCTACGAGTTACACTGGTCCCGTGGGAGGTGTTGGTTCCACCCATGGGACCGTTCGGGGGCTGTTTTGGGTTTTCACCCTTTAACGCCATGTTTTTAATCCTAAGTTCAGAAATATGCAACTTACAGTCATATTCTCAAATCGGGAGTCTCGCGAATGCATGGTCAGTTCCTACGAGTTACATTGGTCCCGTGGGAGGTGTTAGTGCCTCCGACGAGGACGTTCGGGGGATGTTTCGGGTTTTTCCCCACTAGCGCCATATTTTTAAGCCTAAGTCTACAAATATGCAAATTATCATCGTATTCTCAAACCGGGAGACCCACGACTGCGTGGCCAATTCCTATGAGTTACAGTGGTCCCGTGGGAGGTGTTAGTGCCACCCACGGGGACGTTCGGGGGGATGTTTTGGGTTTTCACTCCCCAACGCCAAGTTTTTAAGCCTAAACCTAAAAAAAAGCAAATTACCATCGTATTCTCAAGCTGGGAATCCTGCGGCTGCGCGGTCAGTTCCTACAAGTTACATTGGTCCCGTGGGAAGTGTTGGTTCCACCCACGGGGCCGTTCGAGAGCTGCTTCGAGTTTTCACCCTCTAACGCCATGTTTTGCGTAAGTCTAGAAATATGAAAATTATCGTCGTATTCTCAAATTGAGAGTCTCACGACTGGGCGGTCAGTTCCTACGAGTTACATTGGTCTCGTGGGAGATGTTGGTGCCACCCACGTGGCCGTTCGGGGTCTGTTTTGGGATTTCACCCTCTAACGCCATGTTTTTAAGCCTAAGTCTAGAAATATAAAAATTACCGTCGTATTCTGAAACTGGGAGTCCCCCGGCTGCGCGGTCAGTTCCTACGAGTTACATTGGTCCCGTGGGAGTGTTGGTGCCACCCACGGGGCCGTTCGGGGGCTGTTTAGAGTTTTCACCCTCTAACCCCATGTTTTTAAGCCTAAGTCTAAAAATATGCAAATTACCATTGTATTCTCAAACCGGGAGTCTCGCGGCTGCACGGTCAGTTCCTATGAGTTACATTGGTCCCTTGGAAGGTGTTGGTGCCACCCACGGGGCCGTTCGGGGGCTGTTTCGAGTTTTCACCCTCTAACGCCATGTTTTGCGTAAGTCTAAAAATATTCAAATTATCGTCGTATTCTTAAACCGGGAGTCTCGCAGCTGCGCGATCAGTTCCTAGGAGTTACATTTTATTCGTGGAAGGTGTTGGTGCCACCCACGGGGCCATTCGAGGGCTGTTTTGGGTTTTCACCCTCTAACACCTTGTTTTTAAGCCTAAGTCTAGAAATATGCAAATTACCGTAAAGAGATTTTTAATGTAAAATAAATAAGATTCGGTAGAGTGTGTGGTCTCTTGTCCTTGTTCTATAACTATGTATGTATGTTAATGACTTCCTGGAATGGCTATACTGTGTATGTATGTATGTTAAAGCCAAAATCATATTGTATTGCACCTTAGTTTTTCCTAACTGAGAACCAAATCTCCACCCCCTCCCCGACCCCCCCTCCCCCCAAAAAAATATTCTAAGTAACTCATCACAAAAGTAGGAAAGAAACCATTCCAGATCAATTCTTTCTTCGTAGACTGTTCATCAAAATTCAAGCTACTATTATAACTCTCAGAGCAAATTTGTGCATATCTATGCAGTATATATACTACATATATATATGCATACATATACCAGTATCTATATTGTATATATATACCAGTATATATATACCAGTATATATATATATATATATATATATATATATATATATATATATATATATATATATATATATGTAGAGCGGTATATGCATATATATATGCAGAGCGGTATATATACTAGTATATATATGCAGTATATATACTTTATATATATGCATATATATACCATTATGTATACTGTATATACATACTAGTATATATATGTAGTATATATACTTTATATATATGCATATATATACCATTATGTATACTGTATATATGTATATATGCATATATATGCAGTATACTAGTATATATATTATATATACTTTATATAGAGTATATATATGTAGTATGTTGGATAATTGTATATATAGTTCAATATGATATGAAGCCAAGCAATGTTCTTCTCGATAACAAAATGGCTGAGCATGTTGGAGACTTTGGGTTGGCAAGATGTCAATGCACAATTAGTTTTTGTGCAGTTGTTGCACAGTTATTTTCGGCATCCTTCTACGAGTGTGACAACCACTGATGAAATGAATTTTATTATGAGTTATTTTCTATGTAGGCTATATGGATAATTGTGTGTAAAAATAAAAACCTGATAAGAACTTTTTCCTAAGTAGTCTAAGTAGGTTATATGTAAATAACTTTTTCCTTAGTATGCTAAGTAGGCTATATGTAAAAGTAGGCTATATGAACCACTGCCAATCAAAATAGGATTTTTTATTTCATAATTTTTATAGGGGAAAATCTGATAAGAACAATTACATAGGGGTTGAAGTCGCAATAACAGTTTCTTTTGGAATTTTTGTCCATACTAAGTTAGTCTACATGCGCTTATTAGTGTATTTTTCATATCTTCCAATTTTGAAAATGTTTGGCCTAAAAAATGTAAGAACCTAATTATGTAATTACAGATGTCCAAGGTGTATCAGAAGAGGTGGACACTGAATACTATACAGAAGAATTTCCTTTTAACAAGAAGTTTGAAAGACAGGGTTCTTAGGAAAAATTGGTTCCCAGTTAACTAGCTAAGCTACCTAAGGAAACATTATGACGAAACCTACTACACCATTAGATTTATTTAAAAAAAACTTAAAGCCTATGGTTTTAGACAAGACACTTGACGGTGCTATGCAGCTCTAGCAGGCGACCTTAACAATAATCTAAGGAAAACAACTATGGTTAAAAGCTAAGGCAAGAAGTGTGTGGACAAAAATTATCAACTGAACTCTGAATCCTCTCATTTTCATAGTTTTACAAAACAAACCCCTCTCTCTATTTCTAATCTATTCCTTACAATTCTGCTATAACTCCTCTTAACACACTTGACTTTTCTTTTATAGGTAGAAGTATTGAAACAGTTATGGAGAGGATGCAAAATAAAGGTGTGAAAATTTCTTGAAAACCAGTGGCAATTGAAGTCTTAAATCGGGGCATTAGCTTCTATTTGCACCAATTTGTATTGTACATACTACAAACATCCTTGACACAACAATGAAACCTGCTGGAAACTTCACGAAAAACCTCACAGAGCCAAGACAAATTGGTGCAACACCTATGGAAGAGCAGGGGCAATGCTGCTGGTGCAGCACCTGATCAGCGCTGAGCAGGCATTGTGGTGGGATAGGTAGGTGGGATAGGCACGTGGGGTGAAGGTGGGATAGGCAGCGCTGGGATAGGCAGCGCCGAGGTGGGATAGACAGCACTGGTGCTGTGTAGATTGATCCATTATGCCAAGAATTTTTAGTTGTCTTCATGACCCTTTTCTTTAATCCACCAAACACGCACGCACAAACACGCACGCACGAACACACACAAAAACGCACGCACACACGCTGCAATATGCATATATGCAAATTGCATATATGCATACAAGCACACACGCGCCCTGTCCCCTCCGCCCTTCCCCACTCACACACGCGCACACGCGCACACACACGCGCCCCATGACCGTCCCCTCCCCCTACCCCACTCACACACGCCCACACAAACACACACACAAACACATGCACACACGCTGCATATGCATATATGCATACACAAACACACGCACACACACGCCCCCTGCCCCGTCCCCTCCCCCTTCCCCACTCATACACGCGCACACAAACACACACACAAACATGCATACACGCGCTCCCTGCCCGTCCCCTCCCCCTTCCCCACTCAAGCACACATGCGCACACAAACACACACGCACCCACACATGCGCCCCCTGCCCTGTCCCTCCCCCGACGAGGTGTTAGTGACTCTTACGGGACCGTTTTGTGGCTTTTTTACATTTTCACCCTTCGATGGAATGCTTTTATGCTTAAGTCTAATTTTTTGCAAATTTATATCGTACACTCCAACCGGGAGCGCCTGACTACGCGGTCGGTTCCTACAAGTTATGTTGGTCCCGTGCGAGGTGTTTGTGACTCTTATGGGACCGTTTTGAGGTTGTTTTACGTTTTCACCCTTCGATGGCATGCAAGTCTAACTTTTTACAAATTTACGTCGTACACTCAAACCGGGAGCCCCGTGACTATGTCGTCGGTTCCTACAAGTCACATTGGTCCCGTGCGAGGTGTTCGTGACTCTTATCGGACCGTTTAGTGGCTACTTTAGGTTTTCACCCTTCGATGGCATATTTTTATGCTAAAGTCTATTTTTTTGCAAATTTGCGTCATACACTCAACCCGAAAGCCCCGTTACTACGCGGTCGGTTCCTACGAGTCACATTGGTCCCGTACAAGGTGTTCGTGACTCTTACGGGACCGTTTTGTGCTTGTTGTACATTTTCACCCTTCGATGGCATGTTTTTATGCTCAAGTCTATTTTTTTTTGCAAATTTACATTGTACACTCAAACCAGGAGCCCCGTGACTATGCGATCGGTTTCTACGAGTTACATTAATCCCGTGTGAGGTGTTCATAACTCTTATCGGACCATTTTATGGTTGTTTTACATTTTCACCCTTCGATGGCATGTTTTTATGCTTAAGTCTAACTTTTTTCAAATTTACGTCATACACTCAAATCGGGAGCTCCATGACTATGCGGTCCGTTCCTACGAGTCACATTAGTCCTGTGCGAGGGGTTCGTGACTCTTACGGGAACGTTTTAAGGCTGTTTTACATTTTCACCCTTCGATGGCATTTTTTTATGCTTAAGTTTATTTTTTTACAAATTTACGTTGTACACTCAAACAGGGAGCCCCGTGACTACGTGGTCGGTTCCTACGAATCACATTAGTCTCGTGCGAGGGGTTCGTGACTCTTACGGGACCGTTTAAGGTTGTTTTACGTTTTCACCCTTCAATGGCATGTTTTTATTCTTAAGTTTATTTTTTTGCAAATTTACGTCATACACTCAAATCGGGAGCCCCGTGACTACGTGGTCGGTTCCTACGAGTCACATGGATCTCGTGCGAGGTGTTCGTGACTCTTACGGGACCGTTTTGTGCTTGTTTTATGTTTTCAACCTTCTATGGCATGCTTTTATGCCCAGGTCTAACTTTGTGCAAATTTAGAAAGTATTCTCAAACCGAGAGCCCCTATGCGATCGGTTCCTATGAGTCGCATTGGTCCCGTGCGAGGTCTCGTGACTCTTACGGGACCTTTTTGTGGCTATTTTACGTTTTCACCCTTCGATTGCAAGTTTTTATGCTCAAGTCTAAATTTTTTGCAAATTTACGTCGTATACTCTAATCGGGAGCCCTGGGACTACACGGTCGGTTCCTATGAGTCAGATTGGTCCCATGCAAGGTGTTCGTGACTCTTACCAGACCGTTTTGTGGTTGTTTTACATTTTCACCCTTCGATGGCATGTTTTTATGCTTAAGTCTAATTTTTTTGTAAATTTACGTCGTACACTCAAACCGGGAGTCCCGTGACTACGCGGTCGGTTCCTATGAGTCCCATTGGTCCCGTGCGAGGTGTTCATGACTATTACGGGACCGTTTGGTGTTTGTTTTAGGTTTTCTTCCTTCGATGGCATGTTTTTATGCTTAAGTCTAACTTTTTGAAAATTTACGTCGTACACTCAAATCGGGAGCCCCGTGACTACACGGTCTGTTCCTACGATTTACATTGGTCCCGTGCGAGGTGTTCGTGACTCTTACGGGACAATTTTGTGGCTATTTTACGTTTACCATTCGATGGCATGTTTTTACACTTAAGTCTAATTTGTTGCAAATTTACGTCATACAATCAAACCGGGAGCGCCGTGACTACACAGTCAGTTCCTACGACTTACATTGGTCCCGTGCGAGATGTTCGTGACTCTTACGGGACCTTTTGTGGATGTTTTACGTTTTCACCCTTCGATGGCATTTTTTTTATTCTCAAGTCTAACTTTTGTAAATTTACATCTTACACTCAAACCGGGATCCCTGTGACTACCCGATCGGTTCCTACGAGTTACATTGGTCCCGTGCGAGGTGTTCGTGACTCTTACCAGACCGTTTTGTGGTTATTTTACATTTTCACCCTTCGATGACATGTTTTTATGCTCAAGTCTAATTTTTTGGAAATTTGCCTCGTATACTCAAACCGGTAGCCCGTGACTACGCGATTGGTTCCTACGAGTCACATTGGTCCAGCGCGATAAGTGAATAAGATGAGTGGTCACAAATTGCAAACCCAAGAATAACTTTCGAACCATGACTAATTTTCATTACCATTTTCACATCTCTCCTATTCATCTCGGACTAATCAAGAATATCTTTAAGCTAATAAACAAATGGTTACCAATTAGTTTAATGTGATCCATTGCAGAGAAATTGACACGCCTTTAACCTAGAAAGTGGCAATCCGTTGGATAATGCCTTCTTTTTCTAGTGTTCACCCTAACTATTCTTTGTTCAAAAGTTATGTTCTCCCCCTCCCCCCCCCCCCACTGGAAGTGACAAGAAACAAATGCGCCAACAATACCCAAGCTATAGGGGGCATAAAAGAATTAAAATTACAGGGTTTAGACATAAATAGGATCCAAACCCAAAATAATTAAAAATTTTAATTAATGCATATTTAACCTTAAAATAAAGTTCATCATAGGTCTATCCATTACCTGGATATTTTGTTGCAGTGAAAAAATAATGAATTTTTTGCAAACAGTTATGTTCAATTAAAAAAATGGTAGAACCAAAAAAATAAATTCAAAACCAAAGGAAGAAAACCAGGGCTAGTTCTTTCGTCACTCACTATCCCAACTTGACTCGTGGTAAACTTGTTTGAACTGAAATTTTTTAATCCTCATTGATATTTTCTTTCACGTATATAAGGATTACTACTGAGAAAAAAATTAAATGAACACATATGGAGAAGATTATAATTATATTTTGTAAAAAAAAATACACACACATACAATCTAGGTTTATTGGCATAATCTATACAAACACACACATACAATCTAGGGTTTATTGACATAATATATACATACACACACATACTATTTAGGGTTTACTAAACCCTAATGTTTTTTTTGACATAAATCTATACATACACACACATACATACAATATAGGGTTTATTGATAAAAAAAACAATTTATTTATTCATAGTTACACACAAAAACATATATATACACATAAATCTATACATACACGCAGATATAAACAAAAATCTATACATACACACATATACAAACATAAATCTACATATAGATACACATAAATTAGGGCTTTAGACAGAAATAACGAAATCCAAATGAATCAATACATACCAGGGTAGATTTATGTTTACAAATCCAACTTAAATCCAAACGAAATCGCATGTGAATCGCTTAGGCCTAACAGTCTTACAAACCGCACATAAGAAATTAGAAGCAGGGGGTAATTTTTGTTTTTAATACCTGAACCTCATCACGGCCAAGAGCCGTGACCCCATGCACGCGACCAATAAAATGTAGATGAGGTGGTACTATCTTCTTCGACCTGGTCACGGCCTAGAGCCGTGACCCACCATGTGCGCGACCAATAAATTGCAGATGAGGTATTCTGGCTTCTTCGAACTGGTCACGGCCTAGAGCTGTGACCCACCATACTGGAGACTTTTCCATCCACACTTAGTGCTTGAATGAGGCATGGTCACGGCCCGTAGACGTGATCCTCGATCAGTGATACGCGACCCTTTTCATCAACCCTAGTTCTTGAATGAGGTATAGTCACGGCCTTTAGCCGTGACCCACACTAATAAATGGTCATGGACCTAAGCCGTGACACCCAATGTGTATACTCTCTTCTTCGTCATGCCATGGGTCACGGACTTGGGCCATGACCCACCCGTGACCAAGCTTGGAGGGAATTTTGGCGTGTGTTTGGCGCCAAGATGGTCACGACCTGGTCACGGCCTAAGTCCGCGACCACTATGGTCACGGAGTCCGTGACCACTTCCCCAGCATCAATAATTTAGTGTGGTAATAAATATGGTCACGCCAAATATTGAGTGGGTCACGATCCAAGTCCGCGATCAGCTGGTTACGAACTTGGGCCGTGACCCACTGGGCGTGACCATTCGCAGTATTTAGTGTAGTGTACCTTCTTTTCAACGTACTCACTGAGGTGCCCAACCTGAACTAGCTCTTCCTGATCTGACTTCAGATATTTATGATTCTTGATTCAATGATTGCCTCCTTATGATACGTATATCTCAATGCATTGTTCCTTTTAGTTGGATCTCCGCCTATCTTCTTGGGCCCTTTAATAAAAAGGTTAATCCTTGATCTTGTTAAGGATTTTGTATATGGTTCCTTGAAGACTGTATTGACAATTTGTAATGCCTTGAAGGGGTCACTCTTGTTTCCATTCTTAGAGCCGTTCTTACCCCCATTATTGTTTCCCTTCTTCTAGGTGTCATTCTTCGTCGTCCCCTTATCCACCTTTGCTCGACCATTATCTCCGATAAGTCCTCGATTTCATTAAATATTTCCTAGCATATCTTGGCATAATCTCTGAGGTTCTTTTGTGGCTTCTTATTCATAGTGATTAGTGCATCCATCCGCTTAGGATGGGAACTCCTCGTTATGAATCGTGTCGTGAAAGCCTCTGACAGTGATGCAAAATTCATGATCGACCTATAGAGAAGCCTTTCAAACCATTTATGCATTACATCGCGTGGGATAAAAGGGAATATCCTGCACATGAGTGTGTCGTTATGTCTCCATAAGGTCATTTCTTGCCGACGTTGCTTGACATGGTCTATAGGTTTTATTTTCCCATCATAGACCTTGAACTTGGGGACAACGAATTTCTTAGGGGCTCCTCACGTTCGATATCCCTTGAAACATGGGTCTTTATCTGAGAGTTGATATCTCTTTTAGAAAGATCTCTAGTTGATCTAGATCCTCGATGTGCTTAATATTGGTCCATTTCCCTACGGACCAGAATCCTCAAATCCACACTTGGTCGATCATTATTTCGGCGGAGCCTCTCCTGCTGGACACACTCTGAACATGCTCACTCTGATTTTTCATGTTCAGTTCTCTCTAAGTCATGTCTAATTCTCCTTCCTCGATTGGGGGAGTCTCCCCCCTGAGGGCTAAGAGTCTTACCTCTATGCCGCCTTGGGTTTCTGAGGATATCTCTCTCCATTCTTTCAAGTCACCTCTTAAGGTGAGCATTTTCTTCTTCTTGGCGGCGCATTTACTCTTTTTGTTCTCGAAGTCTGGCTTCATAGGCATCGACCAGCCTAGAAATCTGAGTGGACCTTGGTGGCCCATGGTTCTCTTCAGAAGGTTGCCTTTCCTGGAGAAACGTTGGGTTTGAATGTTAGTGAATTTCAAATCTGGGCCTAGGAGGGGTGGGGTGATCTTCCCGAACATCTTCGGCTTTTGTAATAGTGATACTGTGGTGAGACATTACTGGCTTTTTTGTAATAGCTGCTTTCGTAGGAATACAAGTCGATTCCCACAGACGGTGCCGATTGTGAGTGCTGAAAAATTCACAATAAAAGAATCAATCAAAACAATCACAAATGGAAGAAAGTAAATGGAATCACACACAATAACGATGTACGTGGTTCGGTAACTTGCCTACGTCCACAGAGAGGTTATTTGTTCCTATTAAGTGTCTCTTAACGATTATAATTTTTCCTCCCTTTGCTCCGAGTCAAGGCGTATAATTTGTAGGTGTGTTTGCTACATAGTTTGAGTTGTTTAAGGAACTCCACCACAGTACGTGGATTAGACATGAGGTTCTTGAATATCTTCACCGAGATTCTTGGCACCTGATTTGACCATATCTGTGAGTATCCCCTTTTAACTAAATTAGCCATGTGATTAATTCATGATTTGGGCCCCACCAAACTACTAAAGTTATCCTGGTCGGCTACTCTCATGAACTAGTAGAAAAATGGGATCCCATATATGTATTGGCTTCATTCTACACAAAACTCTTTGAGTTATAGGATAGAAGTTATTTCTGACCTTTCAAGCCTATGACATTATTGTTGAAGACGTAGCAGCCAAGTCGAAGAGATTACATCCTATGTTGTGTATCGTGCCTTGCTTTGATCATGAACAATCCAAGAATCTCTCAGGTATGAATGCCTATATTATGTTGGGCATTAAAAATTTATGACTGGGTCACCCTTCCGTAGAAAATTCATAACTACTTAAAAAAATCAGAAAAATACGAAACTGGAAGCCATACGTTCATATAAAAATATCTAGATTTATGATCTAAACTCCAGTTCATTCAAACGAGATTCCCAAGTCATTTGACTGAGATATTGAATGATATTAATTTTTTTCGTTGAATTCTCATTAGAAATGTCGTTCGAATGAGATTGATTGTCGTTCAAACGACCGAAGCAATTTTTGCAATAGTTGATAGTTTTTCTCATAACCTCCCACTACTTTTTTCCAACCATTTATGTAGTGCATGAGTTAATATTTTTTAGAGACTTTTCCAAACTCTAGGAGGTAGAAACCTTTCAAAAAGTTCAAAAGAGTTTTTGTTCTAAACTTACGGTTTAATCTTCAAAACAAAGACCAAATTTACACCCAATTCGTTTTTATGATCCAAGTTTCAACATAATATATGTTTGAGATCAGTTTTGGCATCTGCTTTTATTCTCTACACTATTGAGATTATTTCTTGCGGAGGATTCCATGTTCGTGGTGTACATATGGTGGACTTCGCATGCCTGACAGTAGCAGTGCCCCATCGGTGGACTCCGAGACGTAGGTGGACTCCGATGTTATCACTGGGTAGAGGTTGAAGGAACGAAGGGCGTCAAGGCTTGCGAGGGCAGCGAATCGTTGAGTAAGTCTTCTAGCGCTTACTTCTATTAAATCCGTACTTAGTGAACTTGTGGCTGGGTCATCCAAAGTTTTTCTCGTTGTGTGTTTTCCTCGTACATCACCGCATTATGGTTGTGTTTTTTTATCTTGCAAATTATCACCCAGATGCATACTTAGGTTTAACAAGATAAAATTGGTTTAATGTCAAAAATGGTATAATGGGTGTTTAATTCATTTGGGTAATTTAGTTTACTATAATTCAAGTTGGAATTACTAATTTGAAAAATTCATGTTAATCTTGAATTAAGTTTGTTTGAAATTGGTTAGGATAAATTTGAATTTGAAGTGAAAATTAATTTTGAAATAAATATTTAAAATTTGAAATATTCAGTGAACCACCCTTTTGAAATTTTAAAATCTTGGAAGCATCAACCCATATTCATATAAGTAGAGCACTTTTAAGTGGTATCAGAGCTTATAAGTTAAGAAAATCACCTTTTTCAAGGAGAAGACCGAGGCTTGTTTAAATACACTTGTTGTTATCATCAGTTTTGCACCTCGATAAAAAAAACCTAAACTTTAACTACACATATTTATATGTATAGGGACAAATTCGGGTATCAATTCCACGAAGAATGCCGTTTAAATTTTAATTAATTTATTACTCGAAATGAAAGTGAAAAAGATGATTTTTGTATTTTAAATGTTTTTATAATACAATTATTCTAGACGAGTATTTAAACAAAATTAATTAACAAATATAAAAACTACAGGTTGAGAATTGAATCCCTCACCTCGTAGTATGTAGCATAAATGGTTACATCATAAAATAGATTTTTAAACATGATTAATACCTATTTAGAGCGCCACTCCCCAAATTTCCATAAAACTTTAAATATGAGTTTGGCATAAAGAGTAATCCCAAAATTACATGTGGAATGTCGCAAATATGTTGCATATATGATATACCCCATTAAGTCCCCTCGGTATAATTTCAAAAATAATTGACCCATTAAAAATCAGTATATTCCATCATACCATAACAAAGCAACTACACACCCAAGGTGAGTTCATTATTCTAAACCTAATTAAAATTACATAAAGGGTATTTTTTAAATAATTAAATAAAACAGTGTATGAGAAGAATTAATTTTAAAATGAAAAGAAAATAATTTTTAACGTGAAGTAACTAATTATGAAAGTATTTAACTAATTTTAGAGTGAAAATAACTAATGAAAGAAGACAAATTAAATTAGAGAATAATTTATTAAGTCTACATTTATATTACAAACTACCACTAAAAATGAACTAAACTACTATAAGAATCCTACTCTAAAAATTCGGTTCCTATTTGGATCCCAAATGACCCCTTATATAAATGAAAAAAATTAAACTCGGGGGGTATAATGGGATTACATTATTTGATGATGGGAATTAAATAAGGGATTCTTAGTGCCCGGTGAAAAAGTAAGCTGAATGAGAATACATGAATTATGGGAATGAGTAGGGCAAATGATAGTGGGAAGAAATTTGCACGGGGTTTGGTAGAAACAAACAAAAGAAATAATAAAAAACACAAGTGGAAGAAACTAATTGTTGGCTAAAAAAGAAAAAACATAGCAAAAAAAGAAACAAAAAATATAATGAAGGAATTGTGAATCTCATGGAAGACAATATGGTAAGGGAAAAAGGAGCAGGCATGCTCCACATGCGTCTGGTACGTGGAAGGCTGGGGAAGGGCAATCGCGTATAGTGTAGAATTATTTTTTGTTTATTTTATATTTCTTTCTTTCTTTCTTTTCTTTTGTTTCTTTCTTAAAAAATAGAGGGGATAGGGTTCAAACCCAAGGCCTCTCCCCCAAACGTGCCTCATCTCAATCCCTAAGCCAAACAAGGCTCTTGTTAAATAAATAACATATGTTATTTTTAAACCTTGATTCTACCCAAATTTTTATAATTACACGTTGAACCCCAAACTTCATAACTTTCTTATATGATCTCCAACTTGCACACCACAAGAACCAATGTGACCCACATTTAGGGGCCAATATAATATTTCAATAGTGTTTTAACTTTGGATTTGACCTAGGAATTTGACTTTTGACTTTCTTTTGAGTTCAAATTTACACAATCATAATTTTTTTTATTCGAGATTGGATTGACACGCCATTTAAGCCAAGATGTTCCTTAATTTGTGGCCGTCAACTTTCATGAAGAGTCTGAGTCTGCAATTAGTCATCTGAATTAACCATCTTGTCCCTGAAGGTGTGTATGTGTACTTTTCTTATTCCGATTGCTTCCCGACTTCACCAATAGCATCGTAAACCTTGTAAATACTCCAATAAATATTGCAAAAGTGATTTTTCATGAATTTTTAATGTTATATAGTAAATTAATATAAAACGCTAGTTTAACGAACATGGGCCTACAATATTACACAACAAAAAGTGTAATAAAATGAAATATACGACACTAATCATCCACCACTATGAATTTGTTCCAAACGGTGGTGCAAAAATTGTTGGAACCAGGGGGGGATGACATACCCCAAAGAGTAGGTCTGCTCCCCATTGAATCCAATGAGAAGGTAGTGGCCAACTGCATGTGTTTGTCACTAAGGACCATAAGCTCAAAGGCATCCAAGAATAATATGTATATGGGGCATCCTATATCAATTAAGATCCTTCTTATATAGGTGTTCCCCTTGATTATTATGATCACGAAAGGGTTATCGTGAGGTCATCAAACCCTCCCAGGGTTTATTTCTTAAAATATTATCATTGGAACCTCCTTGGAGGCTTGATGTGGGAGTGAAACATGGTTGACTTATACCTCGTTATGTTGGAAACTCCTGAGGTGGTTCTTTCTAGACGTGGCAGAGAGACCACCTCTGATAAAGCCTCTGTAGATTCATTAAACGATAATTAAAGGGACATCATCCTTGATCCTGTTGTTGTTCTTATTGTTGTTATTATTATTGTTACCTCACTGACCTCTGCCAACATATTTGGATACAAATTCATTGAGATAGCCTAACTTGGTCACCCTTCGATGACCTCCTTCAATCTGAAGCAGTCGTTGTTGTTGTTGTGTCCATGATCTCTATAGAACCAATAATACTTGGACTTATCCCTCTTGTCATCCCCACTTCTCATGGGCTTTGGATGAGGTAGAATATATTACTATTCTATAGCACGTAACACTTCTTCTACCGTGGTTGTGAAGGGCGTAAAGTGTTTGGCCTTTGGCGACCCATTTTTCTTGACCCTGTCCTTCCTCCTTTTGATCTTAGCTTCTCTAGGTGGGAGAAGACATCTTTTCTCTTCCCCTACTGAGGAAAAACTATAGCCTACCTTATTGAAATTGCATCCTGAACATTCATGTACTTTTGAGCTCGTTCGAGTAGCTCAACCATGCTCTTGGTAGGCTTTTTACTGAAGGAACTCAATAAATCCTTTGAGGTAAGACTTGATATGAAGGAAACAATGCAAATGGAATCGTTCAAGTCATCAAATCTAGAACTTGTTGGATTAATCTCTTGGCGTAATCCCATAGGGGATCTCCAACAGTCCATATGAAGTGGAGGAGGGAAGTGATAAGTTTCCTTATTTTTTGAGATGTGATAAAATGAATGACAGAGGACCTTGTGAGATCTATATATCTTGTAATGGTTCCTAGTTTTATCTTGGAAAACCAATGCCTAACTGCTCCTTTAAGAAAATAGGAAAATCTCAGCATAAGACCTCATCTGGGGTGTCCCATTGGAGCATGAACGATCTATAAGTATCCAGGTAATCGATGGGGTCCTTGGACCCATAAAAATCATTAATAATAGGCATCTTCCATTTTGGGGGAAGACTATAATGTTCAACATCACTAGAGGACAGAGACAACAGTTTTTGGAGGTCTAACACTATGGTGTTGGGAATTTGGGTCTTGTACTGGTCGATGAAGTTCCTCAACGGATCTTCCATATTCTTTAGCTCTCCATTCGAGGGTCTAGATACTTAAGAATCTCATTGAGAATTGTTTCTAAGGAGTGATATCATGTACTTAATGTGGATGCGAGTTGATGGTCACTAGGGGCCCTAGACACACCCTCCGAATTATTTTCCCCTTTAACTGGGGCCTGTGGTTTCCTCCAGTGTCGTCGTGCTATGGTACTATAGGTTTTTCTACCACTGGGGGTAAAGGAAGCCTACTAAGGATGGTGGATAATTTATCTTTGAACATTTTTTGTTGTAACTCCATCTCCTTAAAAGAACAATTTTGGTTAGTATTAGTCACCATTTTGTAAGGGGTAAGTTGCGTGCTAAAAAAAATGGAACTTATCTTTCCCATAGATGCCACTAAACTGATGAGTGTTAAATTCATAGGTGACCTTAGACCCACAGGTTCTCCCCTCTGGACTTCAGATGGATAAGCGGAGAGAAGTATTAAGTGAGAGACAAGTAATTAAAGTGGTTTAAACCTCAGGAATTGGTTCTACATCTAACGTACATTGGTGTTATGCTTATTTATTATAAGTTGGTTGAGTATTACAATTTAAGAGACCCCTTGAACTTTGGTCAAGGTAGTCTGAGGTCTTATGACCTTTATCGACTATACTGAGGACCTTAGGATGTAACTTAATGCCTTTTATAAGGATTCTTAGGTACTATTTTAGGTCCCTTTCAAAATGTACAAAGTGTATGAATTAATAGAATGGGTTCAAATACACATATGGGTTTATAATAGTGGGTTAAGAGTGTTAACTAGGGTGGTAACACCCGTATAATGTTATAACTCTTTTGAGTCTGGTGTCTTGAATGTTTTAATCTCTTTGAATGCCCGAGATCGATCCCTCTTCACCTTATACAAGCTTCCTATTTATAGAATTCTTAGAAAGAGAATAAGTGGGTTGTCACGGCATGGCCATGATTGTTCTGAGGTCTGACGGTGCCAGGAAGAGTGTGGAGTGTTGGGAAAAGTATTTGAAGGTGGATTACCTTAGTTTTTGAGCGCATTAAATGCTTACGTAAATGCTCAATGCACGCGGAGTTGGATATTGGGAGTAGGTGAAATAGTGCTATGCTTTTTACCCAATCTTCCAGGCCATTCGAGAGGTTCTAATCGAGGCCTTCTGAGCTCGGGACCTGCCACAAATTGGTATTAGGCTACTCTTGATATACCATGGGTTGATATGTTTTGGTGCGGAGTGCTTATAATTATGAGGAGGACATTTTCCTTTAGCATGGGTTTTATTCTAGGCATTAGGCTTGTCGGGGCTTTAGCTCTATGGTCCCTGAGCTTACTTGAAGAGGTACGCTGGAACAACTGACCTTTCCCAGGAGAAGACTTCAGGATTCAGGTATGCTATGGCACTGTAGCTCACCCTTGAGAGTAGTAGAGGCTTTATAAGGTAAGTAGTAGTATGTTTGAGGTTTAGGGATAGCCTTAGTACCCGTGCCCTTTCATAGAGAAAGTCTGAGAGTTTGGAGAGATATAAAATACAAAGAGTGAAATATGGTATTATAACTTTTATTCATTAAGAATGATGATATATGCTAATGTTTCTTGATGGGAGAAAATAACAACATTTTAAGAAAGAGAAAGGACTGTGCCCAAGGTGACTTTATGGGTTGCCACATACCTCTGTGGAGATAAGAGATTGATTTTAAGTTTAAGAATGATTTGAGAGGATCATGTCCTACATCGTTCTATAGAGGGAGGAAATACTAATTTTTTTTAGAATATAACGGAGATGAGAAAGTCGTAGCGCGATAAGAGTCGAATCAGGGATACAACTTCTTAAGATAATCCAAATTAACTTGGTGTGCCATTTATCCTCCGTCGAGGTTTGTGAGTATATTTGCGTAGCTTAAAAGGATTTTCTTTACTATGTATATCCCACTCCAATTAGGTTTGAATTTCCCTTTGAGGTCCCAGATGGGTTATATGATTTTTTGGAGAGCGGGGTCGCCTTCTCGCACATCGCGGTATTTAACTTTCTTGTTTAATAATCGTGCAATGCAACGCTGGTACCCTTGTATATAGTATAACATCTTTTAGCCTCTTTTCATCCAAGAGTGCACTTTCATCATGATGACTTTGTTACAAATCGACTTCTCCAATGTGACTTTCAAGCATAACCTGTAGGGAGGGTATTTTAAGTTCAATAGGCAGGACTACTTACATTTTTTTATACTAAGGAGTAATGGGTAGCCCGAGTGGGAATTTTGACATATGTGATGTATCCATAGAGGGAATATGGGATTTGATCATCCTAATCCCTACAACTCTCAGTCATCTTGATGATTATGGTCTTGAGACTCTTGTTACCAGCTTCAACAACCCTAGTGGTTTGTCATCATTAAGAAGAAGACTTGTTCCTTTGAATTTTATTTTCCTCGACCACTTCAGTAAATGGAGATCATTGTTGGATACTAGCTTATGAGGGACCTCGTAGCGACATATAATGTTATTTTTAATAAACTCATATACCTTCTTAGCATTCAACACCGCGTATGACTGAGCTTTAACCCATTTAGTGAGGTAATTAATGACAACTATGATGAATTCATTCCCATTTGATGCTTTGGCAGTGACTTTCTTAATGATGTCAATGCCCCAGGTTGATAAGGGCTAGGGAAAGGTCATGTTGTATAACTCGCAGGAAGGTAAGTGCTAGAGGTGGGAGAACTATTAGCATTTAAGTCACCTTATGACATAAGCAAAGCAGTCTTGAACCATAGTGGTATAATAGTATCCCTATCGGATAATCTTTTTGACAAGCATGTGACCATTTATGTGTGTTCTAAATTCCCCTTTGTGTATCTTGTTCATCATTTCTTCATCATCAACCCCTACTATGCATTGCAAATGGGTTCTATCAATTTTGTTTTTTGAAAAGATCTTTGTCGCATATGATGTATTGAGTTATAATATTTCTAAGGGTGGTGTGGCCTTTCTTATCACCCTCTTAAGTATATCGATAGTGTTTAAGGAGTCACCAAATGCTATAGTACCATAATCCAACTTTGTTTAGATCTTCTTTTGTAGCAAGACCGAAGTGGGAGAAATAGGTTGACATTAACTTATTTTGAACTCGAAGGGGGTCCATTGTTATTCCCTTGGGCATATCGACAATGGAAGATAAGGTTCCCAAATTGGTAAAATTATTTTTCGAGAGGGGAAACTAATGAAAGGTGACGTCTTTAAATTTAGAGGTTCTTCAATGTGAGCATGAAAGAGAAGGAGTTTCTCGTCCTTGAATTTCCATTTTCGGAGGACATGTCCTATGATGAGGGCTGAGTATAAAGAGAAATTGAGGCATCCAGTTCATTTCTTAAGGGCAATTTTAAGGCCTATAGTGCATGCTTCATACCCCGCCATGTTGTTGGTGCAAGGGAGTTCTATTTTGATGGAAATGGGGGTGTGGGAATTATAATGGGCCATCACAGAAGTATCCCAATATTGTATTACTTCTTATTAGAAGATTTTTAGATAACATCTGCCATTGAATCTCTTCAGGAGAAGTACAAAGAATATACTCATCCAGAAATTCATAAATCTAAATCTGAGCTTCTTCTATGGGGTTGTTGTCTTGGTAATCAGAGATGTCTCTTCCTTTCAAGGATTTTTATGTGACATATATGATATCAAACTCGACTAGAAATAGTAACCAATGGGCCATGATAATTGACAAAGTTAGCTTCTCTAGTAAGTTTTTCATGGGATCCATTCTAGATGCTACCTTGATGGTTAATGCAAGCATGTACTGTCGAAGTTTCTGAGTAACCCACACTAGGGCGACACACGTCTTCTCAAATGTAGTGTAGTTTACTTCATATCTTTCAAATTTGCATCTAAAATAATAAATGCCTCTCTATCGTCGCACAATTATTCAATGTACTGGTCTAGAAAATCCCCAACTATAGTGTCTATGATAGTAAGTTATAAGATAAGATGTAGTTCAGGGTGCCGTGATATGAGCACCGGAAACTGGGTAAGGTATCGCTTGATTTTATAGAAAGATTATTGACATGACTCATTCCAATCTTTGGTTGAATGTTTTAGAAGTATCTTGAAGATAGGTTCACATATGGAAGTGAGTTAGATGATGAATCTGCATATGTATTGGAACTTGCCCAAGAAACCACAAACTTCTTTCTCTGTTCGGGGAGGTGGAATTTTGAGGTTTTCTTTGAGTTTTGCAGGGTCTGCTTCGATTCCTCTTTCACTGACCATGAATTTAAGGAGCTTACCTTCTGTGATGCCAACGGTAAAACTCAATGTTTTGAGATGTATCGAGTATTATTGTAGTCATTCAAAGAATTTTATCAAGTCATGGATATGACCTTCTCGAGTTTTGGACTTGATTTTATCGTCAATGTAGAATTCAACCTCTTTATAGATAAGATCATGCAATATGGTTGTAGCCACTATTTGGTATGTATCCCCTACGTTCTTATGAATGAAATGCATGATAGTATAGAAAAAGGTACACCACGAGGTAGTTAGGAAGTCTTTTCTTGGTGGTCGGAATGTATCTTGATCTGATTGTACCCTACAAAGATGTAGACAAATGACTTGAGGGAAAGATTATCAGTATTATCGACGATCATATTTATGTCGAGAAAAGGGTAATCATACTTTAGAGAATCTTTGTTTAGATCTCAGTATTCAATGCACATGCATACTTTACCTCTGACTTTTGGTACAAGGATAATATTAGAGAGGTAAGTTAGATATCCGATCGCACGAATAAAGATGACGTTCAACTATTTGACTACTTCATCCTTGACTTGGAGAGACAATTTAGGTCTGAGAGTTTTCAGTTTCTTCTTGATAGGCTTGCATTCTGGATAGTCGGAATCTCATATTGCATGATCTTTCGGTCGATGCCAGTCATATCATTTTTGGACCATGCAAAGATGTCCACGAATTCTTTTAGGAGTTCTTCAAATTAGGAGAGGGTTTACCCTATCCTAATATCGTGTGTGGAGATACTAGAACCAAGATTAATAACAATAGTCTCATCATCATTAGTTTGAACACAATTATGTTGTTTGATTTTTTCCTTATTGAGGTTAATTAAGAATTGTTCACTCATTAGATTATCTTCATCAATTGTTTGATTAGAATTTATGTGTAAGGACAAATTTCCAATTGAGTCAATTTATCTGTATTGGCTTAATTCCGAGCAAAAAATTTTGAGTCATAGGATAGGTTTTGTATTTTGACCTTTTAAGCATATGATGTGTTTGATTGAAGACATAGTGGAAAAGCTTCAAAGATTACATGTCGTGTCGTGTTTCATACCACGTTTTGACTTCATGTTTTCAATAATCTCCCAGGTATGAATGCATATGCATTTTGAGCCTGAGAATTTTATTTTGGGTGCTTGTTTTTATAAAATGTTTGGGGCTATTTTTGAAAAGAAAAGTATTTTTCATCTTAAGTCGTTTGAACAAATTTATTGGTTTCGTTATAACTATTTTAGGAGTTTATTCAAATGGATTTCAAATAAACATCAAACAAATCATTCAAAGGAGTTTTGACTTGATTTGAATAAGATTGTGCTTTTGTTCGAACGAACTCTTGTTTTTGTTCGAACCAGATTTCTCAAAAAAAGTTCCAACTCTAAAAATGTGTTTTCTATATTGTGGGGACCCATTTAACATGGCCCATGAGATTAACTGACCAGTCCAGATTAATCTAAGCACTGTCTGACCCAAATAATGATTTAATTCGAACATAAGTATTTCAAATACACCAAAACACTTACGAATATAGTCAAATCTGTCGCCAATAATCTCGGAACAGATATTCAGGAGCTCTTTGATATATTCATGTATTAATTGAGTTTATCGTATAACTCAATCTCAAATTTGATGCACCTTTAAATTGTAAACCCTGACCCGGGGCAAAGGGATGAAAACTTGGAATATTGAGAGACACAATAATGAAACAGTAACCTCTCCATGAATGTAGGAAAGTTTACGAACCACGTATATCATTTTTATATGTGATCTTTACATTCTATTCTTTTTTATTATTTCCATGGATCGCTTTATTGTGATATTTGTTATGCTCACAATTGGCGCCGTCTGTGGGAAGCGATTTCTATTCCTGTGAAAATATTCACAAACAAAAAGCCCGTGATGTCTGACCATAGCATCAAGATTACTTAAGTTGACTATGTGAAAAAAGACCCAGTTCCTCCTCGGTTCAGGTCAGATATTCGTCAACATACAAATCCCAAGTTTCGTCAGGAAAGGCAACCTTCCAAAGAAAGCCATGGACCGCCCAGATGTACGTAGATCTCTAGGCTGGTCGATGCTTGTGAAGCCAGGTTTCATGAGAAATAGGAGGCTACAAGCTTCCAGGTAGAAGAGAATGCTCTCCTCCAAAGGCGACTTGAAAGAATAGAGAGAGATCTCCAAAGGGTCACCAGGAAGAGTCGAGATAGGACTCCTAGTCCTCAAGCGAGTAACACTCCCACCCGAGGGAGGATCTACAGGCATTACTAATAAGGAAATGAACATGGAATATCATAGCATGGTCGATAAGAGCGTGGATAAGAAGAGAGACGTCATAAGAGCAACGATTGACATAACGACGACATTAGGATTCTGGTCCATAGGGAGATGAACCAACATCCACCCCACCTCGAGCCAGGTCCACCAGAGAGATAGAAAGGGAGGATCTCAATACTTAGATGAAATCCTCTTTTTCAAGGGCAATCGAAGAGGGAGAGCCCGCAAAGAAGTTTGTTATTCTCAGGTTCAAGATCTACGACGAAAAGATAGACCCCATAGACCATGTTCGGCAATACCAATAAGCAATGACCTTATGGATCCACAATGATGAACTAATGTTTTGTATTTTCCATTTTAGCCTACATGATGTATCATATAAGTAGTTTGAGAGGTTGCCTCACAAGTCGATCAAAAACTTTAAGGCTCTATCAGAGACCTTCATTGCTCTCTTTATAACCATCATCTCCTACACAAAATGATTATATGCACTACGTTTGATGAAAAATAAGCCACATGAGAGCCTTAGAGACTATGAGAAAAGGTATTGGGAAGTCTTCAATGAGGTCAAGAACTGTTTAAAGCAATTTACCATAAGATTCTTTAAAACTAGTCTATCGACCACCTCTTTGTTGCACCAGTCCCTAAATAAGAAAGAATATAGCCCCATTGATGACCTCATGACTTGTATTGAGAAATACGCCATAGTGGAAGATGTGGTTCATTTTAATAAAAGGGATGACGATCGAGTAAAGGCAAATAAGGGAACAGAGAAGGACAATACTCCAAAGAAGGGAAATAATAACCGGGGGAAAGAACGGCTCCAAGAATGGGAACAAGGTTGATCCCTCTAATGTGTTCCAGTATTTTAACACAGTCTTTAAGGAATCCATTTATAAGATCTCGAGCAAAATTAAAGACTTACTATTCATTCAGTGGCCCCAAAATATGGGCAATGACCCAATAAAAAAAATAATGCACCGAGATGCACATTCCACAAGGAGTTCGACCACGGGACCAAAAATTGCAAGGCTATGAAGTCATACTTGGAGGAGTTAGCCCAAGATGGGCATCTCAATGAGTACATCGAGAAGAAGGCAGATAAGGTCGCAACCAATGGTGACTAGAATTCAAAAAATGTCCTTGACGATGATATAGGCCATGAGTTCACGATAATCCACGAGGCATCGAATCTTAAGCAAATCTAAAGAAATGTTGTTCGGATGGAACTGAAGAAGGTTACCTTTGTTATAGAGCCATTTAAGATTGACCCAGCCAAAACCCAATCTGGTAAGCGCTGGAAACCAAAGGACATCAATTACACAAGGCTTATTATTTTCCTCTATAAAGATTTAGTTGGGGTGAGAACCCCATATCATGGATAGTGATCATGCTCAGAATAGGCAATTGGGAAGCTAACAAGCTACTCGTGGACCAGGGGAGTTCGTCAGATATGATGTACTTGGAGTTGATCCATAAGATGAAGCTGAACATCGCCAACCTCAAAAAAGCCATAATTCGGTTGGTAGGATTTGAAGGAAGGATCATGATGCCGCTAGGAAAGATAGTCTTATCCGCGAGGATAGTTAATATCTCAAAGATAATCGAGTTCTTAGTGGTGGACATTGAGTCCCCATATCAGGATATATTAGGTAGAGGATGGTTGCATACCATGAGGGTTGTACCATCCACTTATCACCAGGAGTTGAAGTGTGTTACCGACCGGGGCGTAATCGAAATCCATGGCGACCCGAACACAACCGAGAGTTGCTTTATCCTAGCATTCTCCCAAGAAGGAAAAAAAGAAGTAGGTAAAGGATGCTCAGGAGGAAGTCCATGAGGGATTGTATCCTCCAAATAACAACAATGATATGGACGACCAAGGGTGGAGGAGACTAGGGTCCACCCCATAAACAGGGTCATTAAAATTATGGAAGAAGTTGGGGACGATGACAACTTTCCAGAGGGAAATTTCTGATTGGACCACCCTTGCCGATCAAGAGAATAGAGAATTAAATGCCTTTTTCATAAGCAACTTAGATGTTTTCGCTTGGGAACTATATGACTTGCCAGGGAATTATCCTAACGTAGCATGCCATCGCCTACACGTTGATCCAACCTTCAAACCGATCACTCAAAAGGCTTGCAAAAAATCCCTCGAGAATGCTAAAGTGGTGTAAAACAAAGTAGGTAAGATGTTGGATACATGATCCATTAAGGAAGTTCAGTTACTCGAATGATTATTGATGATACCAAAAACAGTATCACCAGGTCAAGATGTATGTTATCTCAAAACAGACAACAAGGTGTAAAAAAGATATAAATGTATAGACAAAAGGATATGAGGCAAAGAAGAAGATGAAACTAAATATAAGTGGTTGTGACGGTCCATTGTGCAGTAAGAATGGTGGTTTTCACTATAAGTATGGCACTAATGGCCTATAATACAACGCTCAATATTTTCTCTCTCTTCTGTATATTTTGACAGAGTTTAGCTAGGGTTGTGAATAATGAAATCCTTTTGCAAGGTAGGAGAAGACAAGTATATATATTGCCTATGGGGTATAGTGTACCCCCAAGTATGCAATGAGCAACAACGCATTGCTCTTATCCTCTCTAGTGGTGACACACGGCTGCAATACATGTAGAGTATGATGACCAAATATTCACCCACGTGAGGGAATGATCCGATTATAACGGTTTTTCCCACGTGGAGTATGTGTCCAATGTTCACTAATCCATGCGTCTCCCAATTCATACGCTGTGTTGATGTCACTCTTGGCTCGCACCCGGAGGCCAAGCCTAGGCTAGTCTCTATAAGGATCTATGTAACGGATTCGATAGTGTGTGTATAGGGTCAAGAAAATTCTATTGTGTGGCCGAGTCGAGGCCTCAGGTAGGCCGAGGGTCCAGGCTAGATCGAGCACCCAAACCGCTGCTTAGTGCTTAGAGCGTCGTCTAGGCCGACCCTGGTCTCTGGTACGACCCCATAAACTTGGTAATCTGGTTTAGTTGCCCCCTCGTCTAAGGCTGATATCACCCTCATCCCAGATGAGGGTACATTTTGTCATATCAATCAACCCTTAGCCTTTAGCCATTGATACTGATGAGGTGGCTGAGGGGCTCTGTTTAGCTGCTAAGTAGACTGATGTGGTTTCAAACTAATACTTGACACTTGTTAACGATTGTGTTGAATCCTTTAGGAATGAAGAATGTTGATCATACTTGGGATATTGAGCCCTAATGATGGTTTTCCTTGAGGGTTGTGTGCCACCTCGCTTCATGGGCCAAATAATTGCGTAAGGTTTAAATTTTAGGAATAACTCAAGGTTCACTTTCTTCTTCTTCGATTTTGCGCTCTCTCTATCTATCACTGTTCTCACCATTTTCGTTCCTCGATAAGCTTTATAGGGCTTCTCACCAATGTTTTTGCTTCAATCCTTCTTTCAGGTATCTTTCTTAGCTCTTTTCTAACATTTTCATCCATTATTGCATTGAGTTTGTGGTTTTTTCCCTGAGTTTGTATCTGTTGAGTTTTTTGGAAAGCTAAGCCTTTTTACAGCCTTTAGTGATGGTTTTAGGGCTAGGTTTAGGGTGTAAACTGGTGGTTTCTGGGTTGTATACTATACTAGTGTCTAATATTGGCTCCTGTAGGTACTAAAATACCCATACCAATTTCTGCCGTTATGACTTCCATCACCTTCTCTGGTGATCTTCTTTCGTATTCTTGACTATTAAAGCTTCAAAACGATTTTTTTTCTTTAGTTTGATCATGTGGTCAAACTAGTCAATAAATTTACTTGTTCATGGTTTCCCTTAAAAAATCTCCAAATTTAAGGTCGTCCTCTGAATGCTACAAAGGCTATATAAGTTGGCCGAAGAATTCCACACTTTAAAAGAGAAGTGCTCTGAAGAGATCCATATGTTAGAGGAAGAGGATGAGGCCACACATAAGGCCGACCCTGTCTGGGTACAACCCATATTTCCCATTCCGTTGGCCAAAATTTTATGTCTCCCTTTGGAAAAAATCTTTCACAGATGAATAGTCGGCTGACCTATTCTTAGCCTGCTATAACCTCTCTTTTTCATCTAAATAGCCAGGCTACTTCCACCTAGGTTCCAGGAAGTCAGATAAAAAACTCCTCCACATCGCCCAAACTTTAAACCATGATTGGAAGAAAAGGTTTTTCTTCATTTCTGGAGCCTGGGAATTCCCAACCGAGGCTGACCCCACTGAGGACAGTCCGAGGGTCCCTCAAGCATGGTCCAATACTTCGATGGCAGCGTGGTCTGACCCTGTCCTTAGCCTTGCTGAGAGGGATGTAGACGACAACCTGAGAGAGCAGGGAGTCAAGGGTGCTCTACCCAGATTTAAAGACCTAATGATCCCAGAGCTTTTTAAAGAATCTAGACTTGGGGTTAGCCCCTTTGAAGAATTATGTGAGTTGTTTATTTGTTTCTTTTTCCCAAGTCTCCCTTTGTCTTATTAATTTCTTTTGACATGTCGTCCTCTCTTTTTGCAGACTGTCGTCCTAACGTCTCAGATGATATTTGGGAGATGATTTCACCAAGTTTATTAGTTGGTCTTAGCAAAAAGTACGACAAATACCACTGCAGGGGGCCAGCTACCGAGGCTTCTCTTAAAAGGAAAGGGCTAGAGATCCTGTTCGGCCAATTTTGCACAACTTAAGGCTAACCCTACCTCTTTAATTACCAACCTCAGAGCTACGAAGGTAGTCATGTTTTCAGCCTCATCGACTGCCGATTATGAGTTTTTGGCCAAGATGCCCCCGACCAAGGTCTACGATTTTAGGCTTCACCACCTGGCACCGGTATCTCCCTAGTCCTTTTGACATTTGTCATACATTTGCTAACAGTAAGTTTATTCCCGACTTTGCCTTAGTTTATTGCAGTCTGTTTGTTCCTTGACCTCACCCACCAAATGGATTGCTGTTAACCAGCAGAAGTTCTAGGAGACCGAGAAAGTAATTCAGGCCGAGGCCGACCTCAAAACGCATTTGGCCGACCTCAAAGCCTCTCATTAGCAAACCATAGATGAGATCAAACTTGAGCATAAAAAATAATTGGAGCTCAAGCATTGCATCATTACAAATAAGGACGAGGCCTTAAGGAATCAGGCCACAAAATTCGAAGCCGACCTTTATGAAGATGTAAAGAAGGTCAGGACAGATGTTGTTGAAGCGTATAAGACCTCGGATGAGTTCTAAGTCTTTGTCTTGGATTACGTAGAAAGAGGAACGAAGATAACTTGTTCGTGGGTCGTCTTGATGTTTGTTGATGTAGTGTTTTCCATCCGACCATCTTTGGAGGCTGTTGACCTTGAACACCCTCTAATGGCCGAGGCTTTGTCCCAAATAGAGAGTTTGACAACCGTTGAAGGTCGGCTTACCGCTACTACTGGCCATGATTCTGAGGCTCTGACCTCTGCTAATCTGACCCAATAGGGTGGCCTCCTGTGGCCCATACCCTCTTCTTTATACCCTCGTGTTTTTTGAGGCATTTAGATATTGCTCTTTTTGTGCTGTACTTCATCAAATTAATGAAATCTCGCTTTTTTTATATTGTCCGGTATTACACAAAGTTAATGATGTTCTGACAACCAACCACAAGCGATTTTTAATAATTTCCCCCCACCAAATTATGATATTTTATGCATTAAGTCCTCCCTCGTCTTTTTGAGAGCGTGTGGAGGGTCATCCCCTCCATTCACTATCGCCTCAGCCGAGAGAGTTAGTCCACCAAAATAATGATGCTCTAATAATCAACCAC
Source organism: Sambucus nigra (assembly GCA_949130495.1). NCBI lineage: Eukaryota > Viridiplantae > Streptophyta > Magnoliopsida > Dipsacales > Adoxaceae > Sambucus > Sambucus nigra. The sequence goes on from OX422212.1 coordinate 142,350,567, forward strand.
ACAAGTGATTTTTAATAATTTGCACCCACCAAATTATGTTGTTTTACGCATTAAGTCCTCCCTCGTATTTTTGAGAGTGTGTGGAGGGTTGACCCCTCCATTCACTATCGTCTTAGCCGAGGGAGTTAGTCCACGAAATTAATCATGTTTTAATAATAAACAACATAAATGATTTTTAATAACTTGCACCCATAAAATTATGATGTTTTTCGCATTAAATCCTCCTTCGTCTTTTTGAGAGTGTGTTGAGGGTCGCCCTCTCCATTCACAGTTGTCTTATCCTAGGGAGTTAGTCCATAAAATTAATAATGTTTTCACAATCAACCACAGAAATGATTTTTAATAATTTTCACCCACCAAAATATGATGTTTTATACATTAAGTCTTCCCTCGTCTTTTTGAAAGTGTGTGGAGGGTCGTCCCCTCCATTCACTGTCGTCTCAGCCAAGGGAGTTAGTCCACCAAATTAATGATGTTTTAACAACCAACCAAACAAGTGATTTTTAATAATTTGCATCCACCAAATTATGGTGTTTTACGCATTAAGTCCTCTCTCATCTTTTTAAGAGTGTGTGGAGGTTCATCCCCTTCATTCACTGTCGCCTCAGTCGAGGGAGTTAGTCCACCAAATTAATGATGTTTTAAAAATATACCACACAAGTGATTTTTAATAATTTTCACCCACCAAATTATGATGTTTTATGCATTAAGACCTTCTTCGTCTTTTTCAGAGTGTGTGGAGGATCGTCCCCTCCGTTTACTGTCATCTCAGCCGAGGGAGTTAGTCCACCAAATTAATGATGTTTTAACAATCAACTACACAAGTGATTTTTAATAATTTGCACCCACCAAATTATGATGTTTTATGCATTAAGTCCTCCCTCATCGTTTTGAGAGTGTGTGGAGGGTCGTCCCCTCCATTCACTATCGTCTCAGCTGAGGGAGTTAGTCCACTAAATTAATGTTGTTTTAACAATCAACCACACAAGTGATTTTTAATAATTTTCACCCACCAAATTATGATGTTTTACGCATTAAGTCCTCCCTCGTCATTTTGAGAGTGTGTGGAGGGTCATCCCCTCCATTAAGTTTCGTCTCAACTGAGGGAGTTAGTCCACCTATTAATGATGTTTTAATAATCAAACACACAAGTTATTTTTAATAATTTTCACCCACCAAATTAGGATGTTTTACGAATTAAGTCCTCCTTCATCTTTTTGAGAGTTTGTGGAGGGTCGTCCCCTCCATTTATTATCGTCTCAGTCGAGGGAGTTAGTCCACCAAGTTAATCTTATTTCACCACGAATGATGTTTTGCAGCTTAAGGTGACCTGATACAATCGAATATTTGAATAGGCAAACAACGTATGGGGTAACACTACTTTCATTGAATTTCTTTCATCTAAGTCTCATATACATATGTTACAACATAACACATACAAGATAGTACTATCATTTCATTGGTAATATTTCTTCAGGTGATCAGCATTCCATGGATTGGATAATGGCTCCCCTTCCAATTTTTCCAGTCTGTACTTCCCCGGGACCACCTCTCCAACTACCATGTATGGGCCATGTCAATTTGGGTGAAGCTTATTGGGTTTTTTCCATGTCTTTTTTAGTATCAAGTCTCTTTCTTTCAGCGGTCGTGCTTTCACTCGCTTATTATAGAATTTTGATGTTCTTTACTGGTAGGAAGCTTACCTAACTTTGAGGTTCTCTCTTCTTTCTGCCATAAAATCTATATCAAGCCCTCGCTCATCACTATTCTTCTCAGGGTCATAGGTCTAGACCCTATGAGCGGGAAAACCTATTTTCATTGGTACGACTGCCTTCGATTTGTAAGCAAGCATAAATGGGGTTTCGCCGGTGGGAGTCCTTTCCGTAGTTCTGTACGCCCATAAGACAGTCTACACTTCCTCGATCCATTTCCCTTTTGAATTTTCTAATTTCTTCTTAATTCCATTAAGAATAATTCGGTTTGTCACTTCTATCTGGCCATTAGCCCGGGGTAGGCTGGGAGTGGAGAAGAATTATTTGATGCTGACTCTTTTGTAATATGTCTCCAGGGAGCCATTCTTGAATTATGTTTCTTTATCATAAATCAAGGTGTTGGGTAGGCCATATCTGCAGATAATATTTTTTCAGATGAACTGAAAGGTCTTCTGCTCCGTGATTGTAATCATCGGCTTAGCCTCCACCCACTTCGAAGAGTAATCTATTGTTATGATCATATAACGATAATTATTCACAACTCTAGGTAAGGGTCCTACCAGATCAATTCCCCACACTGCAAACTGCCAAGGAGATGTGATTGAGGTTAGAGGCTGATGGGGAATAGTAGCCAACCTTCGGTATTTGTCACACTTCTTGACATATGCTGTAACATCTTTAGCCAAGGTCGGCCACCATACTCCTAGGTAATAATCCTCTTGTCCAGGGATCTTCCCCTAATATGACTAGAGCAAGAGCCTTTACGCACGTCCTTAAGTATGTATGCTACCTTAGATGGATGGAAACACCTGAGGAGAGGAAGCAAAGACCCTTTTTTGTACAAAGTGTTTCCTATGATGGAGAACTTAGCGGCTTTATATCTCAGCTTTCTTTTCTCGTTATTAGATTCTGGTGACTCCCTATACTTTATGTATCTCATGAGGGGGTACATCCAGAAAGCCCCCATGTTTAAATTCAGACAAGACTCTACAACACTATCTTCCTCTTCAATGATCGATCGATTCAGGATTTCTATTATCACCATCCTTTTTATCTCCGCTCTTATAGCTGAGGCAAGCCTTGCGAGTGCATCAACTTGGCTATTGTCTAACCGAGGTATCCTCTTCAAATTCACCTCCTTGAATGTCTTCAATGCTAACCTTACTTTCTCTAAATATTTATCCATCATATCGTCTTTCGCCTTATATGCCCCTAATATTTGGTTTACCACAAATCTTAAATCTCTGTGAACTAGGAGCTGGTCGATACTCAGGGCCCAGGACTGACAGAGGCCTGATATGAGGTCTTCATATTTGAACTCATTATTGGAGGCTTTAAAACTGAACCTCAATGCATATTCAATGTCTATCCCATCAGGTGCCGACACTATCAGTCATGCACCACTTTCATTCTCGCAGGAGGACCCATTGACGAAGAGGCTCCACACTACTCTATTCTCAGAGAAATTACCTTCTACCAAGGTCCCATTTTTTAAGAGGTATCGTTCCTCTTCATTCTCGAATACCTTCCATTTTTCTTAACCTGCCCCAACCTTAGTAGGGGGAGAGCTTAAATTTTTTCCTAGGTCATAGTCGGTAGTCTCAAACTTTTCACTATCGGCCTCATCCCAAGTAAACTCAGCTACAAAGTCTACTAGTGCCTACCCTTTGATGGCCACTCGAGGTTGTTAAGTGATATCAAACACTCTAAGGCCTATTTCTCAATCCATTAATCTCCCTAACTTCTCAGGTTTATGGATTACCACTCAGAGTGGAGATTCCGTTAGGATGACCATTGTGTGGGCTTAGAAGTATGACTTCAACTTCCTTGAGGTGTGAATTAGATCATAGGACAATTTTTCCATCCTTGGGAACCTCTATTCGTCCCCTTAGAGTGCCTTACTATTTAAGTACACCAACTTTTGTACTCCATCCTCATCTCTTACGATAGCAGCGCTAATAGCCAATTCTGATACTGCTAAATATACATATAATTTTCCCCCTTGGACCGGTCGTGACAATAGTAAGGGAGAGCCCAGGTAAGAATTTAACTCTTGTAAGGCCTTATCATATTCCTCATTCCACTCGAAAGCTTTTCTGAGAAATTTAAAAAATGGGAGACATTTATCGGTGGCTCTGGACACAAACCTATTAAGTGCCGCTACTCTTCCTGTCACCCTCTGCACATCCTTGATTGAAACTGGGGTCTTCATTTCTATCAAGGCCTTGATTTTATAAGGTTTGGCCTTTATTACCCTCTTATTTATGATGAAAACCAAGAACTTATCATCCCCTATGCCGAATACACACTTTGTGGGGTTGAGCTTCGTCCTGTACTTATCCATCGTATCAAAGGTTTGCTTGAGGTCGGCCACATGAGATTCGGCCCTAAGACTCTTAGTCAGGATATCATCAACATATACCTCCACCATCTTCCCAATTTTATCCTCAAATATCTTGTTAACAAGTCTCTGGTAGGTGGCTCTATCATTTTTCAGACCAAAAGGCTTGACTTTGCAACAATAAGTACCCTTATCGATTATAAAGGCAGTATTCTCCTCATCAATCGCGTGAATAGATATCTGGTTGTAGCCCGAGTAAGCATCCATGGAACTTATCAACTCATGGGCTGCTATGGCATCAACCATCTGGTCAATCCTAGGCAAAGGAAAACTATCCTTAGGGCAAGCCTTGTTTAGGTCGGTGAAGTCTACACACATTCTCCATTTCCCATTAGCTTTGGGAACTATGATAGCATTGGCCAACCACTCAGGATATATCACCTCACTTATGAAGTCGGCCTTTTCCAGCCTTTTTACCTCTTCCTTGATGACTTTATGCTTCTCTCAGGAGTAGATCCCGATATTCTGTAGTATCGTCTTAGCATCGCCGACCACATTCAATTCATAGAAAAAGAGTTTTGGATCAATGCCTGGTATATCCTCATAACTCCATGTAAAGATACTCTGCCTCTCTCTCAAGAATTTGATCAATTCTTCCTTGATATCTCCTCTCAGGGATTTGCCTGCCTGGACAATTTTTTCCTGCTCATCCTCATTGAGGACGATGGATTCTAACTCTTCCGCGACCCCTCCCTTCTTTATTTTGGTCTCATACCTGGGTTCTAGGGTGTCAATACTATAAGTTGTAGTCACTTTCTTATGAGTTTCCCTCTTCTCAGTTGAGTTAAAATAGCATTCACGTGCTAACACTTGATCACCTTGGACTTCCTCTACCCCATATGGGTCGAGAATTTTACCATTTGGTCTACAGTGGATGGCATGGCCTTAAATTCTTTAAGGACTACTCTACACATAATAATGTTATAAGCCGAGTACACATTTTCATCCATCACAAAGAAATTGACCTTTGCATCTCCCATCCCGACTTCCATTTCGTACATTCCTAATGGGTGCACCTTCTCGCCCCTAAAACCCATCAGAGGATGATGATATGGGACTAACCTCTTCCTGCTGAGTCCCAATCCTTTGAAACGTGACCAGAACATAACATCGGCCGAACTCCCACCATCGACCAATATCCTCAACACATCATACATATATACTCTATTTGTGATTACCAAAGAGTCATCCTGAGGAGCTAGGATTCCCTTAAAGTCAAGCCTCAAAAATCCCATAATTAAGGTATCCATATCTACCTTCTTTCTCTTCTTTGGCTTTGTATCTGTTGCGTCCAAGTGGACTGCTTCAACTTTTGGATGGGCTTTAACTTCTGCAAGGTGTGACTTTCTGTCGGCCACCTCTGCACCTCCCCATGCGAGGCCTACGCAGATCATCTTCACATCAAACGAGATCATGTGGAGTCATCCCTTCGGATCATCGTATTTTGGCGGTAAATCCGGGACATCATCATCATCGTCATTCTTCTTCCCTGTACTTGTCACCTCGTCTCCTTTTGGGGTCGTCTTATCCCCCCTTTGTTCCATTACTGCTCACATACTTCCTTAGTTTTCTAGACTTAAGAATCTTCTTAATCTCGTCTTTCAGGGCAAAACACTTGTCAGTTAAGTGCCCATAGTCTTGGTGAAATTCACACCCTAATCTCTTGTTCCTTTTATGAGGGGGAGATTTCAAATTCTTAGGCCATCTTAGGGTTTGATCGTTCTTGATCTCATTCCAAATGTGCTCGCAACTGACCGTGAGATGGGTATACCCAATAATATTATCATCGGTCGACCTTTTCTTCCTATCTTTATTCTTCTTTTGAAACTTGATCCCACTCCTAGTTACCTTCTCATCTTCATATTTAGCTGCTATAGCTTCCTCGGCATTTATAACCTTTTCGGCCATTGCCAGTAGCTCTGACATAAACTTTGGCGGGTCTTCAGTAAGTTTCCAAAGAATTTTCCCTCCTACAAGCCTCCTATTAACACGGTCATCGTAATACTTTCCTCATAGTCTTCCACTTCCAATTTATCCTTATTAAACCTTGCGATGTATTCCCTAAGACTCATGTTCTTTCCCTACCTAACGTACAATAGGTGGGTTATCTTCTTTTGGGGTCTTACCCAGAAAAAAAGTTATGGATGTACGGTTCTGCAAGTTACTTAAAATTATCAATGAATCTCTTTGGGAGTGATGTGAACCAAACATGGGTAGATCTAGTTAGAGTGCTCAAGAATGCACGACATTTAATCTCATCTGACATGGATTAGATATCTATAGTCGACTGGTACATCTCCACATAGTTCATAGGGTTGGTACTCCTATCATATTTTGGGGTAACCACTAGAGGCTTGAATTTGACAGGGGCTAGAAAGTTGACTATCTTATCCAAAAATGGTGAGCCCTCAGAATACCCCCTCTAAAGAGGGTCTCGACTCCGGTGGATGTCCCCTATCTTATTTTATAGTCTTTGAATTGAGTCATTCCATGGTTTTCGAGCCTCTTCGACAGTATCAGCCTAGACAATGTTATCCCTTGCCACCTCTAGAGGATGAACTGAGGGTTCTCCAGTAGCCGACCTACGTTGACTATTCACCTCTCGCTGACCCTCGTCTCAACCGTGAATGGTTCGGCCATATGCCCCCTCCCTTCTTGATGCAGCATTACTCTTTGACCTGGACAATCTTTCTCTCAGATATCCAACTGGGCCGAGCCTTTTGAAGGCCGACCCTCTACTTAATCGGTCAAAATCTAAGCCCCTGGGCGGGGCATCTTGACTCAACATCCTATCATGGACTCGACTTCCTTGAATGTGTAATACCGTATTCCCAGATCCTTCATATGCCTCCCAAAAATCAATCTAAGAGTCTTCAACTTCATAATCATCATATCGGTCTTCCGGGTAGGTTTAACCTTGCCTCCCAAACCGTAAACATTTAGGGTCAGCAATGTTTCTCCACCGTTGAGGGGGTGTTAAATCCTTGCGAGGTGCCTGGGTGATCCCTTTCCCTCCTGGGGAGGCTTCCCAACTACCGGAGTAATCATCTCCGATGGGACTCCCGTTGTCCTGACTAATACATTCTGGATGAAGGCAACCACCTGCTCTTTTATCGCCGATTGGCTTTCTACCAAGGATTTCAAGGTGTTCACCACTTCAGCTATTTCTGACTGAGGAGGGGCGTTGCTGGAACAAGGGCCACCAACTGGTGGTGGGGGTGGAAATTCTAATACCATGTTAAAGCCTGGTGGATGAGCTTAGAATCAAAGAGTTAGCCTAGTAGCTCAGCAGGAACTCTTTCAATGGTGAAATAGCTCCATAAAATGGGAGGACTGGTTCACCGCTAGAGACTCCGATGAGGACAAGCTAAGCAAAGGAAGAGATAATGCTAATCGTTCCCACAAACAGTGCTAGATTGATGATGCCAAAAATGGTATCACCAGGTCAAGATGTATGTGAGCTCAGACTAGAAAACAAGGGTGTACTGAAGATATAAATGTATAGATAGAAGGAGATGAGGTAAAGAATAAGATAACACCAAATATAAGTGGTTTAGTCGGAGCTTACGTCCACTGTGCAACGTGGATGGAGGTTTTCACTATAAGTATGGCACTAATTTTACTGTAAATACAACACTCAAGATTTTCTCTCTCTTCTGTATATTTTGACAGAGTTTAGCTAGGGTTGTGAATAATTAGATCCTTTTGCAAGGTAGGAGAAGATAAGTATCTAAATTATAATAAGCATGAATGAGCTGCTCTTAGCCTCTCTAGTGGTGACACCTAGCTGTAATATATATACGGTATGATGAGAAAATATTCCCACACGTGAGGGATTATCTAATTATAACGAGTTTGCCCACGTAGAGTATGTGTCCCACGCGCACTGATCTACGCATCTCCCAATTCATGCGCTGTGTTGATGTAACTCTCGGCTCACACCCAGAGGCCGAGACTAGTCTTCACGAGTATCTATGCAACGGATTTTATAATATGTGGATAAGGTCCACCGAATTCTATTATGTGGCTGAGCATAGGACTCAGGTAGGCCGAGGGTCTAGGCTATACCGGGCACCTAAATTATTGCTTAGTGCTTAGAGGGTCGGCTACGATGAGCCTGGTCTCTGGTATGACCCCATAAACTTGGTAATCTGGTTCACTTTCCCCCTCGTCTAAGGTTGGCATATCAATTATCCAACCTAGTGGTGCTACACAAGAGCAATGGCAGTTAAAGAGACTGTATTGATTTCACAGACCTCAACAGAGCATGTTCTATAGACAACTTCTCGCTTCCTAAAATAGATCAATTGTTTGACTCTACAACTATCCATGAAATGATGATTTTCTTGGAAGCCTACTCAATCTACTATCAGATTCCTTTATTCATACCCGATCAGGATAAAATGTCTTTTATAACCCCCATTGTGTTGTACTTCTACAAGGTTATGCCGTTTAGTATGAAGAACGGAGGGACAACTTATCAAAGACTGGTCACCAAGATATTCAAGAGACAGATGGGAGACAATATGTTAGTCAAAATCAAGAACAAGGGCCACCACCTCACTAACTTAGCCAGAACCTTTGAGATCCTCAGGAAGTATCGAATGATGCTTAATACGAGTAAGTGTGTATTCGATATACAATCTAGAAAGTTCTTAGGATATCTAGTTAGTAAAATAGGAACTAAGGACAATTCAGATCATATCAATGCTATTAATAGAGTACAACCTCCTTAGATGTCATGAGATGTTCAAAAGCTCACTGGTATGCTCGCGACACTCAATTGCTTCATCTTCAAGTCTTCAGAATGTTTTCGACCATTCTTTCAGCTCCTAAAGAAGAATAAAGGCATCATATGTAATGATGATTGTTCACGGGCTTTTAAAAGAGATCAAATCATACCTTGCCAAGCCACCCCTATCGGTGATTCCAAATGGTGGATACCCACTATACCTTTATCTTACAGTATCGGACCATATTGTAGTATTATAAAGGGAATGAGGTCAGCACCGTGTTTATCATGCCAACAAGACATTTCTAGATGCAGAACGACGGTACCTTCCTCTGGAAAAACTTGCATATGCGTTGGTAGTTTCTTCGAGAAAGCTGATGCATTACTTTGAAGCCCATTTAATAACTTTGATCACTTTCTATCCCCTCAAAGTCGTTATGCGCAAAGCTGACCTCTCCGGTCGACTTTTGAAATGGTCGGTCGATCTTAGGAGATTCGATATCCACTTCCAATGAAGAGTGGAAATTAAGGTGCAAGTCTTAGCAGACTTCATTGATGAATTTACAGGAGCCCAACCAATCGACCAACTTGAAGTGGAGTAGTCAACAAATAAGCAAGCACAATCTAGGGAACGGACCCTATACGTTGATGGAGCCTCTAATTCTAAGGGGGAAGGAGTAAGGATTGTTCTCATCACCCTAGAAGACACTGTGATTGATCAAGGTATCAGATTGGTATTTGAGGCCTCTAACAACAAAGGTGAGTACGAAGCACTGATTGTTGCCTTGGGAAAGGCCCAATTGTCAGGGGTAAAGTGCCTTCATATATTTGACGACTCCGAACTGGTCTCCAATCAAGTGAGTGGGGACTTCAATGACAAAGATAATACGATGGCATCCTACTTCTCTATGGTAAGAGGAATTAAGGAAGCATTCGAGAAAGTAGACATTCAATAATTCCCCCTAGGGAAGAACAATCACGTTGACGCCTTGTGGCCCTAAGCTCAGCAATTGACTCTGACCTAAGGATAATGATTCAGATAAAGTTCCTTACGCAACCAAGTATTGAACAAACAGTCATAGTCGAGGAGTTCCTCCTAACAGAAAGTGTCCCTAGCTGGATGGATCCCATTATCAGTTATTTATGAAGTGACATATTGCTCGATGACAAGAGGTTGACCCATCAGGTAAGGGTCAAGGTTACGCACTTTTTATCTCTCACTATAAGGGAAGCTCTATTAGAAGTCATTCACATATCCTTATCTCCAATGTGTCCACTCAAATGACACTGAGCAAATATTCAGTGTACTTCATGAGGGCATTTGTGGGAGTCATGCAGGGGGAAGATCTCTAGCCTTCCGAGCAATTAATGAGGGTTAATATTGGCCTCATATGCAAAATGATGAATCCATTTATGTTTGTAAGTGTGAAAAATGTCAAAAGCACTCTTCTATTACCCACGAGCCGCCAGCGACCTAAAGTCACCGACAAGGCCATGGTCGTTCACACAATAGGGGTTAGACATAGTGGGACCATTACCTACCGCACCTAAAAATCAAAATAATCTACTGGTAGGCATAAATTACTTCACCAAATGGGTTGAGGCAGAACCACTAGCGAACATTCGCGACTAAGATATGACCAGGTTCATTTGGAGAAACACCGTGACACGCTTTCGGGTAACAAAGATTATGATCATCGACATGGCATCAAGCATCACTTTAGTTCTTTGGCGTACCCTCAAAGTAATGGACAGGTAGAGGCTTCGAATAAAACCATGCTCGATGGATTGAAAAAATAGTTAGAAAGATCCAAGGGTGCTTAGGTGGATGAGCTCCCTCATATTTTATGGGCTTATTGTACCACCCCAAGGTGACCAACTGGGGAAACACCACCTGTTCTCGCTTATGGGATGGAAGCTATTATCCCACTAGAAGAAGGTCTCCCCACCATGAGAATCTCCTTGGTGGACCAAGGCCTTAATGATGAGGCCTTACATACAGAACTTGACTTAGTAGACAAGCGGAGAGAGTAGGCCATTATCAAGTTGACTTCCTAGTACCAATAATTGGCCAGGAAGTATAATAAAAAACTCAACCCAGGAAAGTTTCTCATAAGAGATTATATCCAAAAGAAAAGTCCTTGGTAGTGCTAGAAGACCATCAGATTGAAAACTAGGAAGGTCCCTTTAGAGTAATCAGGGATGACCTTCATGGATCATATCACTTGGAAACGCTGGAGAGAAGGGAGATACTAAAAGCCTGGAACGCAACCAATCTCAAGAATTTCTACTTTTAGCATTCTTTATCTTTTGTTAGCACATTTAGTTTAAGAAATTTTTTATTTTCAAACTAATGTTGCTCATTAGACAATATTCAGGGAATAAAGACCAGTTGTCCCCTGCACTTTTATATTATCCATTGGCTATTTAATTTTTCTTGGTTTCATCTCATTAATACGCACCTTTTTCAAATGATAACTCTTTTGTACAAGGATGAACTCCCGGGATTATAGCAAGTGGATTAACTTATTTTCAATCAGGGAACCTCACGTGCCAAGCATAGTTTGTAGTAGTTATAATAAGTCAATATAAATGTTTCGATTACTATAACCCTCAGGTCCTTGTTATAAACACAAGAGACCTCATGAGTTTCCCTGGCAATAACAAAATCCCTACAGGGAACCCTTAAGGAGTAAAGCCAACTTATGTTGGTTGCCAACTCTGTTGGTCGTAAAAATCTTGCTCGGGTGGATGGCCCATCTACCAAATACATTTTTGCCATCATCTTACTTAGGTATGAGTGAGTGTGATGATGCAACCTAAGAGTTAAAGTAGATGGAATGATACTGCATAGGCATATTGGACTGAGAGAATGTTAAAACACATAATAATGTATGTCTAACACTAATTCTTAAACTATTTAGTTAGTTAAGAAGCATTAAGTGATAAAACCTAAGAACTAATCCACTTGAACAACAAAGGGCCCAATGACATCAATCAATATTATTTGGTTGACAAATATGTTGGTTAGCTAACAAGTAACAACTCTTTCTAATTATTAACAACACTTGTTTGTCAGCATAGGCTCAAAACATCAAAAATTGATAAATAACACTTTTTCATTCACTATAATGAGAAGTTAAATTTACAATAAAGACAAAAAATATACAAGGGATTAGGATGGCTCAAGATGGAGGTAAAAAGGTGGATTGCAATTTCTTGGTAAAAAGGTGGAGGCAAAAATCATAAAGTAGGACTTTTTTTCCCACCTCAAAGTGATTTCACAGTATACTTTATCGTTAAATGCCTTGGTTTTGGCCTTAAATATACGATAGTTCTCGTATAAATCATTCCCCAACTCCTATTATTCACTGAGTTAGAACTTTTGATGGTCTTCAGCATCAAAATTGTCAAAACTGATCTTTTTAACAACCCAATATACTTGATGCTCAAGCTCTACTAGCAAATGACACGATTTCCCAAATATCACCCGGTTGGATATATGATAAGTTGCGTCATATAAGATGTTCGATACACCCAAAGCACGTCAATTAACCTACATGACTAATCTTTAATCAAAGGTTCTAAAGTCTTTTTGATAATCCTTTTTATCTCCCTATTGACCAATTTATCTTGGTTATTTTTGTGGGTGATATGTGGTGAAGACCTTATGGGTGACACCATATTGCGACATCATGGAGACGAATATGTCATTGCAAAAATTAATTCCTTGGTTGCTGATGATTGCTTTCAGTGCGTTGAATCTATCCAAGATGTTCTCTTTTTGGAATTTTAACACCAATTTAGCGATATTATTCCTAGTAGGAACAACTTCCACCCATTTAGATACATAGACGACAACGACTAAAATGTATTCAAACTGATTGGATTTAGGGGAAGGGCTCATGAAGTTTATTGCCCAACAATTGACAACTTTAATTACCAGAATAGGGGAAAGAGAGATCACATTCCTTTTATTGCCCTATAATTTTTAAAGATGCGCAAGCCTTCTTCAAGACTTATGCATGTTGTCAATTACTTGGACCTATGGGAGTCCTTGTTTCTGGATCCCACCACTATGTAAAAAACTAAACTATGACTACACTCTTTAAGGGAGTATAGTTCCTAGTCATAAAATGGAATATAAAAAGAGAGATTGTCCTCAAAGAGGTAAAGGATCACATTTTGATGAAATTTTGGAAGTGCAACCCCTACAGCAAATTCGAGGTCGCTTTAGACCAGGGGACTATGTTTGGGAGCCCATTGATGAGGGAGGGCAATCGGAATAGAGATGGATGATGTAAGTTAATTTTCCTTTATGAATAGGATTATTATTATTATATGAAGTTTTAGTACTATGGTATGGGAGATATTGTGAATGGGTAGTGCTATAGCCCTTTTTGTTTATTGATGGAACGTAATGACCCTAAAGGGGAATTTTGAGCAAGATAGGCTCTTATTCTATTATTTTGTAAAAGGATAGATGATTTTGCAAGGTGCTCAAAAAGGGCTTTAAACCTTGTGGTAAATGTAAGAATGGTAATGATGATAAGTAGTAATGATAAAGCTACTTCATTTTATATAGTCATGATAGACTATTAAAATTTTTGTATTCCAGATATGGATGTGCCTTATAAATGGCAATATATTGAAATGATGTAAGATGTTGTTTATGTTTGAAGTTGAGATTGTGGATTGATGGGACGCAGGTAAAATTTTAGCTCATGAGTATGATAATATTTGTGAGCTACATGTTATATAGATGATTATCTAAAAAGACCTTGTGTTGGACATAAGGCATTTTATATTATATTATAATATATGAACCGTTTTCAAAATAAACTATTTTCCAAAAATAAAACTTTTACAGGCCTTCGGGCCCTTTCAAAATGATTTTCATAAAATTTAACTTTTCAAATTCTAGTCCGGATTTAACAAACTCTCAATCCCCGACGTCGCCACATAGTAGTGTATTGGGAGGGTTCCTTGTTTCGATTTCGCTTTTGCGAGACGTCCCCCACATGAAAATGTTGAATGTCAGGAATTGAGAGAAGTTATTTCTTTGGAGCATTCAAATTTTTCTTCCCTTAAAATGTTAATTTATTCCATATTGATGGTATTGTGGAACTTTAGAGGAAAATAAAGCCTCATTATGATTGGTACGAGTGCTAACTCGAATATAAAGGGTGTATGGGCGCCCTTGTTGTGGAAATTGGTTGTATATAACTCATAATCAACATAAAAATAAAATAAATTTAAAATGAACTCGTCGTGGGAAGTTAGAAGTTTGGAGATAGGATTAGCAAGATTGGGTATAGTAGAACTAGTTGAGCTTTGGAGGATCAGGCTTAGCTAAATTTCGAGGACGAAATTTTTGTAAGTGGGGAAGTTTGTAATAACCTGAGGTCTTGGAGACTAATATTTATTTATTTTGGGAGAAATAAATATTATTTTTATTGGAGAAATAATTAAACTGGCAATTGAGGTCAAAAGTTAGAGTCGTTAGAAAGTATGTCGAATGGCAATTCTCAGGGTACCATAGTGTTTGGAAGGGTCAGAAAGTCGAAATGACTGTACTTGGGGTCTATTTGGGTTCCGAAATAAATTAGGACCATTTGACTCGAATTGAAGTTATCGAGTCATTTAAAGTGTGTATTATCATTTAAAGATGTGTATTTTGGGATTTAGGCTTATTAAGCCTACGGGAGATTTAATTCTCCAAAGAGAGAAAGAGAAATAGAAGAAAGAAAGAAGAGAGAAAGAAAGAAAAAGAAAAGGAAGGAGAAAAGAGAGGGAAAGAGGATTTCCACGAAAATACGCGATCTCAAGGCGGATTCTGATCCTACGAACCCGAGGCAAGTGATTAAAATTGCTAAATAATTGTTGTGTATTAATTATTGCATGATTTGTGGATTGAATTTTGGGTTTTAGGTTTAAATTGTTAAAACCTAACTTTTGGGAAAACCTTAGATTTGTAGTGTATAAATGAATTTTAAGGTTAGAAATTGGTTTATATGTGTTCTTGGATTAATATTAATGTTGTATTTGTGATTGTGATTGGGTTGGATCAAAATAGTTGGAAGATGATTCAAATGATTTTTGGGTAATTTGGGTTAAGAAGAAAACAACCCATTTCGTAGCTTGCTGCACTTGCCGAATTGATTTGCCCTTACCGAATCGATTCAGTCTGTTGCAGATTGCCCAGGTCTTTAGGGCTGAATCGATTCGCCCCTTTGCGAATCGATTCGGTATGTAGCAGACTCCCAGGTCCTTTGGACCGAATCGATTAGGATGGGCCGAATCGATTCGTTTCTGGGCCGAATCGATTCGGAAACAGGGGAATTTTTGGAAGATGTTTTCTAGGGAGAATTTCATCCCGTTTTGTTTGAGGTTATCGATTTGGGGCCTCTATATGAGACATTTGTAGTATGTTTTGGAGACTTTTAGAGGGTTTCCATCGTACGAAATTATGGGAGTCATATTAATTAAAGTTGAGGATTACCGATTACAGATTTTGGTATATTCTAAGTGGGGAAGCCCACCTTGATTTGGAGATTCGACTTGGGGATGATAATTACAATTATATGAATAAATGAGACAAATTTAGAAATAATGGATTTTAGAATCCAATCCCAAGTGGGATAACTTTAAAAAGGTTCATAAACTGAATTGAACCCTATAATGGATGGAGAATCATAAATGCTATTTGATGGGCATACGGATATAGAAATATCCTTATTGATGATTGATTTGGGAGATATCTCACACAATGAGAAATGCTAATTGAGGTGCATTAGGATATAGAATATCCTTAAATTAAATAGAATTGAAAGACAATTCATACTAGAAGCGACTTGAGAGCTTCAAGGGAGAATTAGTATAGCATATACTAAGTGGGGAAAATCTTTGAGTATTGACGATTGGTGTATCATGAGAGAGATATACTAAACAATGATGTTAATTAAATTGCGCCAAATAGCGTATAATGAAAATAAATATGTTGTTGCAGGTATACCTTATATAATGGTATATCTTTATTAGGTGGGATGTATGTATACCTTATATGATGGTGTATATACATGTTAAGAATACCCCCTCCTTTCTATCATTGGGAAGTTTTGTGCGTTGAGGGTGAGCATTCTGACTGGAAAAGCAGGATGTGGATATTCCCCGGGTCATAGTCGTCCTTTGTGGTCAGCAAATGACATATATATATACATTTATTTATTTTGGGGGTGATAGGTCGTGGGTATGTGTCGCTCTCACTTGCCGGTTAGGAACTATGATCGCTTCCCGGACGTTGTGTGCGTGAGTTGATCACGAGGTGGGTGTCGTTGAACCCAACCAGGTGGCCCCAGTTTGCTACGTATATGGGCTGCTGGAAGATGATAGCATGTGAGCCTGCGTCCTTCGAGTTATAGCTCGGTTGGATGGTTATTATTGCTTGTGTTTGTACTTGGGTGTCAAGGGCATAATGGACCTCAATGACCTACATTGCCAGGATTAGTGTATCGGGGGGTTCCTTGTTTTGATTTCGCCTCGGCGAGACGTCCCACGCACGAACCGCAGTGTAATGTTGGAACTTGGGGATAAGTTTAGTCCTTAATTCTCATAATTATCTATATATATATATATCACCTATCCCGACGATCGACAGTGCTAGGAGTAGTGTAACGGGGGGGTTCCTTGTTTGGATTTCGCCTCGGCGAGACGTCCCACGCATGAAACGCCGTGTACTGTTGAAAATTGGGAATATTAATTAATTAAAATGGGAAAATAATTTGGGTTACATGCATCATGCATTGAGGGCATAATGAGCCTCGAGGATTAATACGGTCAGGATTAGTGTATCGGGGGGTTCCTTGTTTGGATTTCGCCTCGGCGAGACGTCCCACGAACGAAACGCAGAGCCGTGTTGAGAATCGAGAGGAGTTTAGTCATTATATTCATGATGCTAATAACTCATATATAATTACTATAATAATTATATTTATGGTTTCATGCCTTATAAGGGCATCACTAGAATATAAAATTCTAGTAAATGAGATTGTTGATGTATTGTGATGATGTGCACATGATTGGATCATGTAACTTTATTTGTTCAACAAATGAACATTATAAAGATAACTATAACGATTATATTAAAGTTAATAATTATAACTTTTAATTGTGGAAACAAATGTATTGGGAGATAGGTTAGATGATTTCACTTAAATACTTCTTTTGGGTATAAGTTAGAATCCTCTTACCTAAATTAGAATCGGACATCCATTTGGAGATCACGTGCATACGCTTAGTGCGCGCTTTAGATGAGAGGTGAGTTGAATTATTATAGAGAGTTCGATTCCAGCTAAATCATGTAATAATGCATTTATAATTATTATGCATTTTAATACACTTGCTATAAAATGTTTTTCAAACTCGGGCTCTGACCCGTTTATATTTTATTCCTCCATGTATATATTGTATTACTTCAGGTGTTCCTTTGCAAGGACGCCTTTGATGTTCATCCATTCAGGATTCGTGGAGCTGTGGCAGTAGCGGACTGTTGCGGCACTTTGTTTTAGTCGATTCCTATTTTTCTATATCTAGATTAGGATTCAGTTGTATATTGAGTTAGTATTCAAGTTTTGTAGCTTAACACTTTCATATTTCATTTTTCAGATTATTGTATTGTCTGTTACCCGACAGCATATTCGGGTATTTTATTTGTTCTTTGTATTGCACTCTTTTATATTTATGGAGTTTGCACTTTCCATTCATCATAGTTAGATGTGTATTGTTGGTTATGTGCATTATTGGTTTTGTTGTGGTTGTTAAATAAAAAGTTTTAAATTTTTGTCAATTCACACTTAATGATTTCGGGTAGTTAGCCTTATATTATAGTGTTTTGTATGTTGATGTTGAGACTGTACCATCTGAGATACCTGATTTATTATAGTATAGGGTTGGCCACCTGTTATTATTTGGAGTGGGTTGTCACACTAGTCCTCGAGCAATAAGATAAAGAGAAAGAGAAAGATAAGAAACCAAAAGTGTACCACTTTCATGGGCACTTGCGATTGCACTTAGCATGTGCAACAAGCCTTTAAACCTATAGTTTGCCCCACAGGACGAGTTGTGTCTCGTGAGGGTTTGCAGGGAATATACCCACAAAATTCTTTATTTGCAACGGCAGTCAATCTCTTATTAGACATAGAATAGTCACACAATACATCATAAGAGAAAATGTTTTGAGAAATACAAGCTAGAATGTAGAAAAATATTTAGCTAAGTGAATACACAAGGCACATCCTTCCTAGAACTCAACATGTGTGGTGTGAATCAGTCAAAATGGGTCGAGTATCACAAGAGTAATTCCTAGATTTCCTCTTTGGAATCAACGCTTCAACTTCAAAATCTCTCTGGATATATTTCTCTCAAACGAACTCTCAAGATTAGGGTAAGTGTATTGCTCTTGTGTGTGAGGAGATGAGTAAATGTAAACAAGTTCAAACGTCTCACACACATATAAGAAATAACGTACATTTTGAAAGAAAAGTGAGCTCATGAAAGAATGTTAATCACTATAGTGAGAACGTCGAGTTATTCACCACGGTGACTTTCATTCTCCCGAACACCTAGGAGAAAATTGATGATAATGGGTGAGGGGGAAATGAAATGAGAAGGATGGGATATGAGGTAGGATGGTGATGTATGGATGAATGATGAGTGATGGATGTGATAGAAGAGTGTATACACTTTAGGCACAAATGTCTTTATTACATAAAAATAACTACAACTCTCTTTTTCTTTTCTTTTCTTTTCTTTTCTTTTCTTTTCTCTCTTTTCTTTTTTTGTTCTTTTTCTTTTCTTTTTTTTCTCGATTTTTTTCTTTTTTCTATTTTTTTCTTTTCTTTATACTCTCAGCATGGAAGACATTTTATATTTGAAAAATGTAAGGACATATTTTCATAGGCCCGTTATCAATTTGTTATGTCATATACCGATACACCGTCGAAGAGCATTCAAGACCAATCTATGTTTAAGACGGATCCGAATTACTCAAGTTCTTCATCATTCAAGACTCCACGAAGTTTACTTTGATAAGATTATGTTTTAAATACCTTTACTTTTCACTTAGAGCTTTTGAGAGATTTTTAAAAAATATTTTCTAAGTGTTGGAGCGGACTTTTTCGTCAAATACTTAGAATGAATATTTTTTCTAAGTTTAGTAGCGGGCCTCGATTTTGACGCCGAGGTCGTTCGCGCGAGATCAGCATCTCGTTCGAGCGAGATTGGAAGTCGCGCGATGTCGTTTGAACGACATGCGTACTTCGTTCGAGCGATATTGCTTCTCGTTCGAACGAGCTCGATTTTTGAGGCGGCACGATTTTCTATAAATACTCATTAAATGGTAACGTTTTCATCAAGAAGTCCATACGTTTTGAAGAACAAAAACACTGCCAAAGTAGTAATATTTAGGCTTCTTCTTTTATGGGTTTAATCCCTTTTTGATTTACAATTCACAAAACTCCCATCTTGCTTTAGTGAATTGTTTTGGTGTTCAAGAACACATCTTTGCCTTTGTTCATCTTTTTTGGAGTGCCTCTCTACACCGTATGGCTGCGTGTCATTAAGGATCTTGCTGAGTGAAGATTCTTTGCTGAAGATAGGACTGCGAGTCCTTGGAGGGTGCTGTGGGTATTCTCTTGTTGAGTTCAAGACTGCGAGTCTTTGTGGGTTGGCTGCGTGTTGATCCATTGCAGATTTCTCTATATAATTGTAAGTTGTGATTTATAGATTCATAGTTAAATAAAGGTTTTACTCGAAAGGGATTCTTTCCTGAAATCTGTGTCTCAGCATATTTGTTGTGTCGCATGCGTTATTTGTTTATGGTTTGACACACGCACCATAGATGCATGTTTAGGGGCTGAATTAATAGACTCTAATTAAATAAGTGAGCCAAATTAGATATTTGCGAATTTAAATCAATTATCACACAGTCTTATGGCATTTTCAAATTGGTATCAGAGTAGGTTGCGCTAATTTATTGCGTATTCCTATTTTTCGCAAAAATTGTGTGATATTGATTTTTTTTAAATCAAATTTGTGAAAAATCACAATTTTTTTCAATGGAACGCCCGTTTAAGGAGGAGCCTATTTTTGAAAAAGTTCACGACCATGCTGAAAATTTAAAAAGTTTGAATTTGAAACTTTGCAAAAGAATTAAAGTTTTGAAAAAAGAAAATTCTCGTTTTAAATCCGCGATGGATCTTTTGCAAACGGTTCAAAATCAAAGAGATTTTTATCGTGAAAAACTTGTTTCCTTGGACCATGACTTTGTTTCTTTAAAATTGTCCAAGAAGGAGAGTGATGATAGGGTCCTAGTTTTAGAAAACGAATTAGAGGACCTTAAAAATTCGATGGTTTGTGTTTGTGCCAAAGATGATAAAAATATTTTAGTCAATGAGTTTGTGGCACGTGAAAAGACTCTTAGAAAAAAGTTTCCTTTAATTGAGGGAGAGATGCTTTTAGGAATTATTGAAAACTTAAAAAAGGCGTCCCTTAATTTGGAAGAGTCTAATTCTTTGCTTGAGTCAGAAATTTTGAAGTTAAAGAATGATTTGACAGACTCAAGTAGGTTTGATAGTGATGGTAATGGCTCATCGTGTTCTCATGCTTCAAATGCTAAAGCCAAAACCATTATTTGTTTTAGAGGGTCAACTAATTCCAAGGATATTAGAAAAGGTCAATCCATAGGTGTCATTCCACCCGTTTATACATGTTCATATTGTGGTAGGAAAGTTCACCTTAGGCGTTTTTGTTTTGATCTTGGAAAATGTCTTAGGAAGTTTATGTCTAGTGTTTCCGTGGTTTCCAAAACCCCCTCACAACGTTTCACATCTATTTGGGTTAGGAAATCACTTTTGGATACATTAGATTTTAGACAAGTTGATTCTCGTTTGCTTGCACATGATTCTTCTCTTGCCATATCATATAGATGATTGTGTTCGCATGTTTGTCATACGCTAGTTATGATTTTTGATATATTTTTGCTAGCGTTGTGACATGTACTTTTTGAATAGATTTTTATTTTTGAAAAATACAAAAAGATTTTATTTTCATAAAATTTTTAGAAAAATCCAAAAAGACTTTTGTATTTTGTTTGCATCGTTTATGGATAAAGACTTAGGATGACCGAGTCACAACATCATTCCATTTTTTCGGAATCTTTTAAACCTCTTTAGACCCTGGATAACATAATATAGCCCAAGACTAGCCTATATTATAACCCTATAAAGCCATATATGATCCTAGGGTAAAGGTGATTCGAAAGTCAAAATAATTGCAATAATCTGGTAACATAATTTCACCTCCCTTAATGTGCGATTTTCATTTTTTTGACTTAACATGTTTTTCATTGACATGTGTACGGCATTGCTTCCTTTTATATTTAATCATTATGTCTGCATGTTCGATGTGTTATAACCCATTCTGAGTGTTTCCATTTGTTGAGTGTAATCTTTGGAGAGGGTTTGATATCATTATACGTTTTAATATTTACTTAGTTTATTAAAAAAAATCAAAATCAAAACATTCACTCGTGATCAGTCATCATTATACATTTTTAGAGCTTAAATTGTAATTAAGTTATTATTTTCATGTATATTATTACAAACTATTGGGTAAATAATAATTTACTTTACTAATAACTTCTTTATTTTTGAATTTTTATTGAGTTTTGTTTTAATTTTCTGGGTTAGAAATTTATGAGGAAATCTTATGTTTGTGGGTTTCATCCCTAAAAATACACATATGATAATACTCATCCATTCGGGTAACCTAGGGGTTTAATGGCTTATTGCATTTGCAAAATTCTATAGTGCGCCCACGAAAGTTGAACTTTTCCTGCATACATATGTATTTTGTTCTTACATCTCAGTTTTGTCGATTCTTGTTTTGGTTCATCACTAGGGATTAACAATGTTTATGTTATGGGGTGTGATTAGTCATGCATATTACATATGACATCCTATTATACTTATGCATTCATGCAAAATTATGACCATTAATTCCCATATTTGAGCTCTTACATTGTACAAATCTTTTTCCCCATTATATATATGTTTTACAAGGTTTATTTGAGATTTTGTAGGTATTGGAATTCTAAACAGTGAGGTTGTTCACTTTTTTGAAAAGTTTCAACGCATTATGAAACTTCGAGGACATTTTAGTCATTTATGCATTCGATCTTCATGCCCTAACCCTTCAAGAAAGTTTTAGCTCTCTGAGTTATCTTCACGTAGTAACCAACGATTCATCAATACGACTCCTAACGTTCAAGTTATGACCATTTTCCTAAAGTCCTTTTGTGCTTGTGATAAAGGAGGTTCTGTGCCAAAATACGGAAGCAGTGCACGAGTGCCAAAACCGTGATCTATTGGTGATGTTGCTTTTGCCTACGATTGCAACCAGTGGGTTTGTATTCAACCAACAGTTGATCGTGCCCAATCACGCGGTTGACCGCTCCTATCAAATACTCAACTTCTCATTCTGGTTTTAATGTTTTGGTTTTTGGTTTTTGGTTTTTGGTTTTTGGTTTTTGGTTTTTGGTTTTTGGTTTTTGGTTTTTGGTTTTTATTCCACTTATTATAAATAGCAAGTGGGTTTTCTTTGTAATTACTTTGGTTTTATTTTGTTTAGAGATTAGAAGATATAAGTTTGCAAGCTTTAGCTCTCTTCTCTCTCTAAATATTTATTCAAAATCATTATTCCTCTCTTCGTTTACTTATTGTAATTAATTTAACTTGGTTTTGTTGGCAACTAATACACTCTTATTCATTAATATAGTTGTTATGTATTAAATCCTAGATTTTAATTGATTTTCCCTTTTAATTAATCCCACTTTGTGTGTTTGTATTCTTATTATTATGAGTAAATACGTTACGTAGGCTGGGATTATAGATGATTGCACTTCTTTATAGATTTGGAGTTTTATTCAATAAATGGGTATATGTGTTGATATTGAAGTGGACTAGGATTTTGACTTCTCTTATCATGTAAGAGTTGTATTTAAGACTTTAATCAAACATCAACGCATTTGTGTGATGACATGTCGAATTCTTCATTTCGTATTGTTGGGTGAAACATTTCATGCATGATTATTGAGACCAATATTTTATTACCATTTGATTCTGATTCAATCATCGGAACCGTTTTGGTTGTGATAGTTCAAGTTGGATGAATTCCCCTTGTCCTTTTGTTAAATTCAATTAATTATCCATAGTATAAATGTCACTTACCTCAAATGTCTTTAGATAAGTGTTGCCCTTAATTGTGGTTCACTTTGTTTTTCTAATTCTCATAGCATCTTAATCATCTTTTCCTTTATTTTTATCTCTTATTTATTAACTTTTAATTAAAAGAATATCGATGTTTCTTTATATAAATTTTGCATAAATCGACTCCAATGTTACCGAGTTCATACTACACCCATGATTCGTGTACACTTACGCTATACAACATTTTAGATGAGTCATATATATGCGCAAAAAGTGCATGAAGAGTGAAATCATTGTGTCCATGTCATGAGAAAGACGAAAACAAATCATTCAAAAGAGTAGGACTAAAATAAGAGAAAATATATAACTAGTAAAAATGAGAGCGGTACATCTGATCATGATTCATTATAAATGAGTGAATATACATGTCTGGAGGGACTCCAAAAGGACCATAAATTTAGCATATATGAGTAGTATGCCGAATCGTGACTTATTATGAATGAATAAGCGTTCATGTCTGATGGTACTAATAATAGTAAGAAAAATTATATGTGAAAATAGTAATAGAAGGGTAACGAAAAAAGTAAAAAATGAAGAAAAAAAGGAATTGAATCCCAAATGAAAAATCGGAATCTGCGAAACCGGCATAAAGCCCAAGTAGTTCAAAACAACACAAATGTGGTGTTTGACCCATAAGCCCAGGATTAAAGTTTTCTACTTTTATTTGTTAAGAAAACATATAGAAGTAGTGAAAATGTGAAGAAATGGGAGAAAACTTTAATTTGGAATTTATAGATTAATCCTATTTTTTGGGTTTTTGGGTTTTATGAATATAAGTTTTGTGAATATAAGTAGATAAAAAGTTGATTAGGGGTTATAAAATAAAAAATAAATGCCCAATTATGCGAAGACTAGTAAAGTATAAGAAGTGATATTAAATAATGAGCTTGAATAGAGAGGATACAGACCTACTAAGTAAATTGAAATATGATTTTCGAGAGATCTAGGTTGATTTTGACGGGTGATGTAGTGGGGGTGAAAAGGTGAAGTGAAAGTGCAGAGACATAATGTTGGAGAGAATGTTTGGAAAGGGATATTTGGAAATCCGTGCATTGATTTCGAGGAGAGGACCAAGGGTTCTAGAAAAGGTTTTTTTAACAATGAGGCAAAAGTTTCCTTAAATAGTAAACCTTGAAGATTGGGGGGGGGTCCACCGATCGACATCGACCTTATCTTGGCTATCGACAAATTAAGGTACCCTCTGCCTGTCAGCATAAGTGAGGGGGTGCCTATAAGTAGTCTAAAAGTCAATTTTCAGGAAACATGACCGTAAAATACAAACAATAAGTCCAGTTCTTGCATAGATGCGGTCGTTGGAAAGAGTATTTAGAGATATACAAAAGAGCGTTGAGGTAATCTTAGGTCCGAGAGTTGACCAGAGTCAAACAGAGCTCGAAAACTCTTGGTGACCTACAGTTTAGGGTTCCAGAGTAAAAAGGAAGTTGAATGTGAACCGTAGGCCTAATTCGCGCACAGTATGGACTGTTGGAAAGGGGATACGAGGATCTTCAAAAGTGAATTTAGAAGCTCTCAGGTACGAGAGTTAATTAAAGTCAAATAGATCTTAATAAGCATCCGGTGAACTTTAGAGTAAAATAGGTGCTAAATGTAACCATAAGTTCGATTTGCGTATGGTATGGACTGTTGGAAAGGGAATTCAGAGCCCTATGAAAGTGTTTTGATAAACTCTTAGGTTCAAGAGTTGAATAAAGTCAAATGGAGGTGGGGAAGCATCTTATGACTTTCAGTTTAGCGATTGAAGGTGGACTATAGGTCTATGAGTTAAAGGTATGGCGCTTTGACCCATGGAGGTTGGGGGGGGGGGGGGTACTAAAATGGGGTGTGTACAATCTTATATTGGTTTTAACATATGTTGTAACTTTCATTTCTATTTCTTTTTTAAGTGACTTGTCTAAATAAACAAACGATTACAAGTAAGTTTCTATAGAATATAATCTCCTTTATTAGTGGGTAAGATTCGTGCTCGAACTCACAACTATTGTTATTAATTCATAATAATCTTAGAAATATGTATCTGAAAGAAAATACAATAAGGGTTATAACAAGGCCTCAAGGTTTAGAGATCAATTCACGTATTCTGAAATGTGTTTGTCTTGATGTTTGAAATTTTAGGATAAAAATTGTAGTTTCTTAATTGGACTCTCATGTAGGTATATATGTTGTTTATTTTCAATTTATTCATCTTCAGAAGGATTAAAATTAGTTTATAGGTTGAAATTTAAAATTTGATGAATTAATCCAACACTGAGTTTAGTTTTACATTAAGATGGCATTAGATTCTTTTGGATGTTGCACTATGACTATAATTTAAAATTTTATTATATTGTATAACACGAGGGTTTATCTAATATAATATAAAACCAGTGTTAATGTTTTTGTTTATGATTTTTTAATTCAAGTTATTGGAGTTAAAATATTCATTTGAAGTTGAATTAGAGGTATCATTCTCACTCCCTTACTATAGTTTGGGTATTCTTTGGATTTTCTTAGAATTGGAATATTTAATATGAATATGACTTTTGCAAATATGAAAATAAGGTTCACTTATAGGTATTATTCTCACTCTATTGTTAGTTTTTCCCTTTTACACTATATTTGTTGGCATTCTTGATTTATAATTTTTTTCAAAGTGCTACTAAATTTGGAAAGTGGTACTCATCCACAAGTGGTGGATTGATTATTTGAGTTTATAGTTAATTCTAAAATGTTAAAAAATAATGACATTGATAATGAATTAATTATAAGGTTTTATATATGGAATATTTATTCATTGATAGAAATCATGTGTTGTTTTCTATTCAATTTTAACCTTCACAAAAGTACGCCTTTCACAATAGATGGTACAAATGTTATTACAATGTGAATTATTTAACTATTTTATATATTATTGAATTGGATGTATTTTCTTAGTAAGATGTCTGAGAAGTATAAAATAGTTTCTAAGTCTTTAATCGAGACCTTAAAAAGGTACTTTGATCAAAATAATTAGTCACGATGTCCAAGTAGAGATTGTCAAAACGCATATTTTCATGATCTAGTGTCTATCAGAATTCACTTGTTTAGCCATCGAATGTCTTATAGTTATACTTATTGGATAAATTATAGAGAGGACGTGAATAATGGACACCATTTTCCAAGTACACAGTGTAAAAAATGTAGAAGTTCAGGAGGAAGATTATGACATATTGGGGATTTTAAATTATATGTCTGGCTCAAATGGTTCTCCTGAGCATACACAACACCCAAACATGCAAATAGTCTCACTTTTTGGACAATGGGTTATCATGGACAAAGACCGCGAAAGAACACACAAAAAACACGTGTTTTTCATCATGGTGTTTGACAGTGACAAGTCCCTAATAAGGCTCGTCATGGTCCTTTGAGGCATCTGATATCTAATTGGCCGCTCGAGAGTGGACGAGGTCTAAACGGGAAAAGAAAATGGACGTGTACTACTCCGGGCGGACATGTTACAGGGATGTGGAGCATAACTAGGTAAGTAAATTGGTTTAAATTGGTCACATTTTGTTCAATGTTCAAATAAAATTTTAATGAATGATTTAATTTATGTATATGAGTCTGGGAGTGATCCGGGGGAAATACATATATGGTTGAATCATATGTACAAGTTTTGTTGAAGAAGGGTGCCACTGTTAATCCCTAAATTGCTAAGTATTTGGTGAGTTATAATTTAAATTATATTTCAACTTCAACAATTTATTAATATTCAATTTCAAGGTTAATGACATATTTTATATTATTTCAGGAGAGGCTGAAGGGGGTGCACAACAACCAAAGTGATGTTGACAAGACATCTCTGAGTATGGATGCACTGAGACAAGTGTTGGGCAAAGATAGAAAAGGTCATATCGAGGTCTCATCTCGCAGATAGGAAAGTCGATGTCGATGGGCCTTGCTTGCAGCCAAAGAGACTTATCTTTGAAGGTTGACACATGCACGTCGTAAACGGAATCAAAGTTGAATAATCTCTCAAAAACCATGAATCATGTGTTCGAATGGGTCAAAGAAGAGCTCGAAAGTGGGATTAAGGATAAGGGGAATAGGAAGGATAAATGAAAAGAGTAATGAGAAGGCTGGTGAGGAGACTGCTACTCCACCCCTTACAAACGGTAGTCGACTCATCATCATCTTACGATATATACTCTACCCCCAACCCCACTATCCCTATGATATTTGATCCAGCTGGGCAGAAGATATTCTCTATATGTGACACATGTGGAGGAGCATGAATTGCATAAGTAGAGAAGGATCCGAGGTCCAAGGCAGGCATAATTCATAAATGGTGAGATGTCATATACATTTCACGGTTCCCTTATATCCTTTAACTTTTTTATTCAGCCGGGAGTAAGGGTATATAGGCAGATATACATAAGGCACATTAACAACATCGTATTTTTAATTACTCTAATTTCTCTAAATATTACTTTTTGCCTTTACCAATTAAAAAAAAATATATTTAATAAAATCATGTGCCCTAAACATAAAAATGACACTTTGTCCTAATATTTTCTTTTCTTTTCTTTTCGAAACATTCAATATTTTACTTGCAGAAAATATAATTTTACGAAAAAAGAGGCTTATACCCCATGTATAAAAATAATCTTAGAAAATATGTCCGCGATAATTATTATATGTTATTAACATGATACTAGTGGTTCATGCACTTTTATTTTGTCATTTAAGGTCAATTACTATCTTTTTCGCATTTATTATTTTTTTTTATGCATGCGCTGTGACTCCCATAAAATTTAATAATTGATTAACCAGGTCTAATACAAACTCACTAGAATTAAACGATTGAATGTCATTTAAGTATGATTGTAATAATACTAAATGCATAAAATAAATAAATCAAAACATACCATAAATGAACCACCTAACTCTACTACCAAACTAACCAACATTACTAGTACCATTGCATAACTATAATTGTATCAACGTAAATGTTGATACCAACATTCACCACCTTATGTGGACCAATTACAAGCCAGCATGTGTCATCCAATGTGGCACAAGTCCAAGTCGTCATGATACAAATCCTCGACCAATAAGGGAGCCCGACTAACAGAGAAGATAGACCAACTAGGAAGCCTTACCAACAAGGGAGTCCGACCAACTGCGAAGACCGACCAATAGTAGGGATTCCAACCAGTATGGCGAATGAAGCACCAACAGTCTTATGTTTAATTCTCATTATTTATTGATGTAAATGCCTAACAAATGAAGGCATTCCATCGTTTCACATGCATCCCTCTTGGGCTATAAATACATTGTAACACCCTCATTGTAGTGGGACCGAAAAACAAATCAAGGTAGTGAAGCAATACATAACAGTGGACATAGACCTTTCCATTGAGTCGAACCACTTTAAAAATATTAGTTGTCTTATTTGTTTTACTTATTTATTTGTGATCAATTAATTAGGCCTAGTTTAGTTTTTTGCATCAACAGATTGGCATCGTCTGTGGGAACGTATTGCTAAATATTTTCACTAATTCATCATACATGGATGATATCACTGAAACAAGTAACAGAATTGAGGGAATTCCGCTTAATCCCTCTTCCCCTCCAAGTAACAATGGTTTAACTATAATTTTGGATAGCCTGGACAAAGGTCAAGAGGCTATGCAGGATATGATAAGACAATTAGCGCAAACTTTTTAATCTGAAGTTCTTGCACAATCTAATCATAAGAGTATGACAATGTCGTCGATAAGGAGTGATGGGCATATCCATTCCAGAACTTTAAGGGATACTTGTAATACCCCGTATTTTTATGGCTTTTAAATTGGGGGTTTATTAAATTTAATTGAGATATTGATTTAATATTAATCCAAAAATTTATTTTAAGTATTTACTAGAGTGAAGAGAGTTAGTAATTATTGGGAATTTGTTGAATATTACTTAATGAGTAAAGTAATATATAGAATTGAATTTATTAAAATTATCACAAGTGAATAATATGATAATTATGGAAATTAAGTCGGGACGCGGCCGTAACGTGTCGGGACTAAATTATTATAATAAAAATTTAATAAATTATAAATTACTTGTATGACCATTTCGAGTGCGCTAATGTGTTCGAAAGGGTCGAGATAGTCAGAAAAGTGTACTCGGGGGTCTAGTTTGGGTCTCTGGGCGTTCTAGGCCTAATCGGCACCCCGAGAGGGAAATTTAGTAATTTCTCAAATTAGGTCGTAGTTAATGACAAAAATTAGGAATTAAAATCAGATGTTAGGAGAGTCTTCTATGGTTAATATTCTTAAAAGATTAGAATGGCAGTGAGAGGAATAGAGGAAAAATCCTTCCAAGAATTCAATGCCAACAACTAACCGGATTACACCACCACCACCACCTAAATGCAAATCGGAGCGAGGGGATCAAGTCTATACCTACCAACTTCGTGGAATCAGACCTACGATCTTAAGGCAAGTATCTATATTGCTATTTCCTAGTTTATATTTCACCCATCTTAGAATAGGATTGAGAATACATGTTTTTATGGAAGAATTATATAATTTAGTAGATTTAAATCACATATTTTAGGAGAAATTCATGAAATATGGAAGTCTTATCACATGTAGAGGATTACTTAAGAATTGTAATGGTTTAATAGAAAGAAATCTATAAGAAGAATGAGAATTTTGGAAATCTATTCAAAACTAGGGATCTTGATAATTTTTCTGAATTGGACCTTTTAATCCGATGTCTTTGATTAATTCGTACATGTTTTATGTAGGAAATCATGTAGATAGGTGTATATAATCAGTGGTTTAATTGTTTGGGAGATTAGGAATTGTTAATGGTGTTTTGGAGAAATTTCATGGATGAAACCCGTAGGTTGGATTAGCACATTCTTGGAAGGAACTGCTTGATCGATTGATCGACTCAAGAATGTCAATTGATTGACTGATCGATCGATTGACCCCCTTTCAACGATCGATCGACCCTTCCTGGAAATTGAATATTTTTCCTTTTTTGTTTAATTCGGATTAAATGCGTAGGAGCCCTTGAATATTATTTAAAGAGCATAATGGGTCATGAAGAGGACCAGTAGGGTCTAAGTAGGTTCCGTTTAATATAATTTTATATGGGATGTAACTTTGGGATAATGGGGGTATGTCACATATTAGAAATCGTGCGTATGTTAGCCAAGAAATTGAGAGATTTATGAAGGACTTAGACCAGTATGTTAGTGAGGGTGTACCTACTAAATTTGCCTTTAGGAAGAGAGAATACTTTGAGGGACGAGAAGTAATTATAAAATTATTATAATTGAGAATAAAAAGAGATGAGTTCTTTATATGTCAGAATTGGGAAAAATTATAATACGTACGGTTAAAAATATTATTATGGGTCGTGGGCGAACCTAATTTTAAAACATGAATATTTATATATATATGACTGAGTGCTTGTGTACATATATTGAATGTATATGTTTTTGTATAATCATACCCGCGCTACTTGCTATCACGGAGGTTGCCGCGTCAGGACAATCTTATCTCGATGGGACCTTTATGGGGGATATTGACTTGTACCCTAGAATATAGGATTTCTTGGTACAGGATATCTGAGAATGATAGTCAGATGGTCCTAAGAGACGTGAGCAATATGTGCTGGCCTCTTAGTGATTTGGAACTATGCTTAGCCTCCATTTTGTGTGTATTGTGTTAATACAGTTCGAGAGTGATTCCGAACTAGTATTTCCCTTGGTATGAGAGATACGGGGACTTGATATCAGAGTATGCCAGCACCATAGATTTTATGTGGGATGCTTATAGTATATATATTATATGAGTGACTAATATATATACGTATATATGGAATTCTTCTACTGTGCGTATAAGGAGATAGTATTAAATAAATGCTCTAAAATTGTAGTAAGTGTTCGAAAACTTTACAACAGTATTGACAAATACATAATCAACGTAAGTAATCATTAAGAGACTGATCTCTAAACTAAAATCATAGGCTTGTAACTTCTCGAAATAGACTTTATGGGAGATGAATTAGACAGACTTGTAAGGAATTTTAGTAGTACAGTAGGCGTGCACACTAGATGAGAGGTGAGAATTCTCAAGAGAGTGTCACATACTAACATGGTTGTCATATTAGCTAGTAAGCATTTTAAATACTTGCTAAACCATTTTTAAACTGTTTTACACTCGGGCTCTGGCCCATTCCCTGTCATTTTACTTCTTTTGTGTGTGTGTGTGTATATATATATTATAGGTGCTCAGCCACAGGGGCGTCAGGTGTAGATTCATTTGACTGGACGTGTTATAGCTTGTGTGGGAGTTGCAAGTCATTGCAGTAGACTCTTCCTCCTTTGGCTCCTCAGATTTCTATTTAGTTCTTTTAGTTAGGGCATGTGTCGCCCATTTCCAGACTCTTGTTTAGACTTGATAGGGATTGCATACACTTCTATCATTTTAGTATTCTGTTTTCATTTGGGTTTATTTTATCAATCATATTGTCAGTGGTTGTGGTTGTCTATTTGGATTTGAGTAATCTAGTTGGCATGTTTCGTTGGATGATTGGTATCTTTATCGTTTGTATTATTCATAAATTTTTTTATGTTTAAAATTTTTTTACTACGGAATTTAATAAATAAAATCATTTAAATTGTTTTGACAGAGCTTAATTATTTAGGGTGATTAAAACGGAAAAATTATTTTTGACAGTGATGCTAAGAATGAACCACACCGTCCACCTTAATTTTTTAATTTAATAAAGGACTGATAACCCGGTATTTAATTAGAAACTTCTTCTATCAGGATTCCTTATTCCTATGATGGACAGTCCTTCACTCCAAAAAGACTGAGTGCCTTAGAAAGTCTAAGTAGGGCCTCTCCTTTTGATCCTTTAGGACCCAGGGGAAATATAAATACCCTTCGGGTTGCGTCAGGAAATACTCGACGACCAAGTGACTTGAGGGAAGGTTCAGCCCAATCCAGATCGAACACCTGACGAACTACTAGGTCCAGTTAAAAAGAAGGTTTGCAAGAGGAAAGCTCAACACAATAAGTTATTCGGAATGAAAGAACCGCTACCAACAGATCTGGTGCTAGCAATGATGCTTGGAAGGGGTCCATTTAGCGTTTGGAAGATAGATTGGGAAAAATGGACAAGGCTAAGAATCCTCTTCGAAGAAGTTTCATTAAAGGATCTCCCTTTGTAAAAACCATTATAGATTTACCTACACCGACCAAGCTTGAATCTCTAGTGGCTGACCTTAAGTGCGATGGGAAGAGTGATCCAATTTTTTATATAGAACAATATCAAGCAGCGGTCGATATCTATGCCGTCCCTGACGAGATGAGGTGCAAGTCCTTCTCAGGAATAATCACTAGATCTGCTCAAATCTGGTATAATAGTCTTCCTCGGGGTTAAATTTCTAGCTTCCAATAACTCACAGATCTATTCATTGGTTATTTTTGCTTTGGAGCCAAATCAGTGAAACGAGTAGCTCATTTGATTAGTGTGAGATAGAAGGTGGGAGAAAGTACCAGGGGTTACATCACTCGTTTAAACAACGAGAAATTAGAGGTTATTGATTACAAGGAGAAGACTACAATCACTACCCTCATGAGTGGTTTTCTCCCTGACAAACTATATTATACTTTGGTAAAAAAGATCACCCAAAGACGATGACGAAATTGATGGCCAAAGCAACGAAGATTATGAACCCCAAGGAAGCTATGGATGCTAAAAAGAATTCAGATGCAAAGGCAGAAGTGAATTCTGAAGGGAAGTCGAATAAGAAGGAGCATAAGAATCACAATGAACGCAAGAATTCGAAAGCAAAAGAAATCCTAGATCGGCTCATAAAATATACCAATTACACTTGTTTAACGGTGGATATACATCATGTTTTAGAAGAAATAAAGAACAATAATGATTTGAGTTGGCCTGAAAAGTTAAGATCACATACTGATAAGAGGGATAAGTCCAAGTATTGTGAATTTCACAAAGACCATAGTCACACGACCAACCGGTGTATTTCTCTTCAGAATGAGATAATGGCACTCATCCGACGAGGAAAATTGGACGGATTTGTTGATCGGCATGCTGGTGGAAAAGCTGGCGATAGTGGTCGACATAAATTTAAATCTCATGTTAGATCTAGAGAAGAGAAGAAGAGGAAATATGACAATAATCTAGAAGACGATACTGATCTCCCCAAGAAGCCTAGGCAACCTGAACTTGAGGTATTCACACTCTGTTTTAGATCCTTTGATTACTATATAATTACAGATGGAGATGAAGGAGGAGGAGACCATACAACTGAAAGGAAGGCTTACCTCAATAAGGCTCAAGCTTGTTCCTATATCCAACAAATTAACCTTGCCGAGGAAGACCGACCAAGGAAAGTCAACAAGGATAAGCTCATAATTATCTTTTCTAAGAACGATCTATGTAGTGTATTGTATCCTCATGATGATCCTTTAGTGATCAGAGCCAGAATAAAAGATGTACTAGTAGCAAGAACATTAGTGGATAACGACAGTTCGGAGGACATTATGTTCTATCCCTGTTTTGATAGCTTGGATTTAAAACTCAACAAACTAGAGCCTTACCACAGGCCCCTCATTGGATTTTCTATAGAGAAGGTATTTCCATTAGGAACAATCAAGTTAGATGTGCTGATCGGGAGATGGCCGACGAGCAGGACAAAGAAATTAAGATTTTTTATAATGGATAAAAATGTTCCTTCTACTTACAACATGATCCTTGGAAGAGTAGGCCTGAAGAAATTTGAAGATGTACCTTCTACTGTTCATCAATGCCTTAATTTCTCGATCAACTTTAGAGTTGCAATAGTAAAAGGAGATCAAAAAGTAGCTCGGGAATGCTACTATTCATTTTCCATGGAGGAAGACATGGTAGAAGTAAAAAGGAAAACAACCACTTATCAAGTGGATATGTCTGAGCCAAATAATGAATTTGAGCTTGAAACCTTAGATCCAAGAGATGAATCAGAGGTCGTAAAAGTAAAGGTAATGGAGGTAATAAAAAACATTGTTCTGGACAATGATAAACCAGAACGAACGATTCAAATAGGAGCGTCATTGGATCCACTCCTTGAACAGGAGTTGGTGGCATTTTTTAGACAAAGAAAGTAGGTGTTCGCATAGACCCAAATTTCCTGTGCCACGAGCTTAATGTTAATAAGGAGGTTAAACCTGTAAAGTAGTGAAGAAGAGTTTTTAGCCGTAGAAGAACCAGGGTTTATAGGAAGTAGTGGAGAAGCTTCAAAAAGCTTCCTTTATTAAAGATGTGAAGTATCCGAATTGGTTGGAAAACGTAGTTATGGTCGAGAAGAAAAATAATAAGTGGAGGATGTGTGTGGATTTTACTGACTTAAACAAAGCATGCACAAAGGATCATTTTCCTTTTCCATGAATTGATCAACTGGTGGACGCTACTTCGGGGAACGAGCTTCTGAGTTTTGTGGATGCATATTCTGATTATAACCAGATCAAAATGAAGACAGAAGACAGAGAAAGTACTTCTTTTATTACTCCCTGAGGAGCTTATTACTATAATGTTATGCCGTTTGGTCTAAAAAATGCAGGTGCCACTTATTAAAGACTGGTGAACAAAGTATTTGAGGAGAATATAGTCAAGAAAATGGAGGTGTATGTTGACGATATGCTGACAAAGAGAAACAAAGTCATTGATCATATTGACGACCTCAGCCAGACGTTTGATCAGTTAGAGAAGCACCAGATGAAGTTAAACCCGACCAAATGCGTCTTTGGAATTCAATAGGGAATGTTCCTCGGGTATATAGTAAATCAAAGGGACATTGAAGATAATCCAGATAAGATTAAGGACTTGATAGAAATGCAATTCCCGACCAGTAAAAAGTATGTTCAAAGGCTAACAAGCCGTGTAGCAGCACTCAATAGATTTATGTCCATAGCAACAGATAGATGTTTACCATTATTTAAGGTCCTAAGAAAAACCTTTGAATGGAATGATGAATGTGAAAAAATCTTTCCTCGAATTAAAGAAGTACCTAGGAACACCCCCACTACTCTCCTCATCAGTATTGGAAGAAATGTTATATTTGTATCTGGTTGTTTATGAATTAGCTGTTAGCTCTGCCTTGATCAGAGAGGATAATGGAGTTCAAAACCCGATTTATTACACTATCAAAGATTTTAGAGGAGCAGACATCAGATATCCCAGGATAGAGAAGTTAGTACTGGCCTTAATTGAGGCTAGTAGACGGATGAAGCCATATTTTTAAGCTCATACCATAGTGGTATACACTGAAATGCCAGTAAGGCAAGCTTTGCATAAGCTAGAGAAATCCGGAAGATTAATGTATTGGGCTATGGAGTTGAGGGAATATGATTTTGTATATCAACCGACATCTTATTTAAAAGGCCAAGATGTAGTCGATTTTATTATAAAATTTACTCACCCCAATGTTACTGAGCAACAAGGGACTCCTGTTGAGCAATACTCAAGAGTAAGAAGACCTACTAGAGATATCCCAAACCAACTGCAAGCAAAGTAAATTGCAGAAAAAGTTATCACCAACCAACAAGAACCCTCCAACGGAGTATAGGAGATAAAAAATAAATATGAGGAGGTAAAGGATAAAATCTTCCATCAAGAGATTCTGACAAACCAAGCATTTGACAATAATATTCTCATATGGAGTCTGTACATTGATGGGTCATCCTATCTAACCGGATGTGGAGAAGGAATCATCCTCAATACTTCAGATGAAATAGATATAGAGTACGCTCTACGATTCTAATTTCAACCCTTCAATAATAAGGCAGAGTATGAGGCTGTGATTGTTGATTTAAATTTATCCAAATCACTGAATGCCGAGCAAGTTGTGGTATATAGCGATTCATAGTTGGTGGTAAATCAGGTGTTAAACATATATGCAGCTAAAGTAGAATTGATGTATAGATACTTAGCTAAAGCTTTAAAGGTAATCACTACTTTGTCAATTATTCAGATGATCAGAATTCCAAGACTCAAAAATGCCCGAGTAGATGCACTTGCTCGGTTAGCTTCAGCAACCAAAACTGAGTTGTGAAGAACTATTCATATTGATCTACTTGATAATAGGAGCATTGATAAAGATCTGCTAGTTAATTTTATTGCACTTGACATGGGATCATCTTGGATGGATCCCATGAGAGCTTATATTGAAGATGAAATTCTACCAGCCGACCTACTTGTAGCTAAGAAGTTAAAATACAAAGCTACGAGATATGTGCTAGATAATGGTGTGTTGTACAAAATAGGATTGACTACTGACTACAACGTTGTGTGCATCTTGATAAACTAAAAGATTTGATTGAGGAAGTTCATAAAGGGTCCTATGGAGCCCATGTAATCGGGAGAACTTTATTGCGAAGAATCAACACACATGGGTACTATTGGCCAACTATGAGATTGTGCAGTTTTTTTCAAGAAGTGTGATAAGTGCTAGAGGTCTTCCAGCATACGCAAGACTCCATAAGCTCTCCCAACACCAATCACTTCACCCTCTCCCTTTGTTATGTGGGGAATTGACTTGGTCGGGCCTCTGTCGATAACCCGAGGAAGGTTCAAGTACCTGGTTTTAACTGTTGATTACTTTACTTAATGGGTGGAAGCTTAACCCTTAATCGATATGTCCTATGAAAAAGTTTATCAGTTATTTGGAAGAATATCATATGCAGGCATGGCTTGCTCTACGCCTTTATCACTGATTAAGACACACAATTTGACAACGACGAGTTTTCTGCTTATTGTGCCTAATCCAATGTCCAAAAAATCCATTTTTCTCCTGGACACTCTCAAAGAAATGGCAAAATGTTGGTAACTAATAGAACTTTGTTGGATGGGTTGAAGAAAAGGAAGGAAAATGCTAAAGTTAATTGGATAAATTAATTTCATGTTGTCTTGTGGGCTTATCGAACAACCCCTAGAACAGTTACTGGAGATACACCCTATACATTAGTATTTGGTACTAAAGCTGTAATTCTCGTTGAGCTAGGCTTACCTATTCACAGAGTTCTTAATTTCAGTACCCCAGTTAGTGATTTAATGAGAAGGCTGGACTTAGACATGCTAGAAGAGGTACGTGAATATGCAACAGTAACGAATGTAACATATCAACAACAGAATGCACGTTTCCACAACAAAAGGGTGGAGCCGAGGAACTTAAAAGAAGGTCATTATGTTTTGAAGAAGGTAATTCATAAAAACAACAAACTTGAAGCCAATTATCATGGGCCTTATTGCATTATAAAATTTATCCGACCAGACACATATCGAATTGAGACTTTGGAGGGTGAAGAATTCAAGAATCCCTGGAATGCAGAACACCTGAGGAAATATTATCAGTGATTTAATCATATTGTACCCAATTCATTTCAATATTAATGAGAATATGATTTTCTTAAAAAAATTTATTTTTCTTTTCGGAGTACTAGTGCTATACACAACATTGCAAATGTATCAGAAACCACCAATAAAATGTTGGTCGGCATCAATAAAGGCACAAACAAAATGTTGGCCGGCATCAACAAAGGCACTGTGACACCTCGCCTAATAAAATACCAGGTGATCAATCCTATACCAAATTAAAACAGGAGTCTCATATGGTTTATTCTCAGCATCACTGTCGAAAACCAACTTAATTAGTAATAACCTATTAGGCTGGCGTCAATTTTTTTTAACTAATATTTTTAACCAAACCATTCAAATAAATCAATCATAATAGTTCATATGCAACAACTAAAATAAAATAAAATAACCAAACACTCAGTATAATTTAATACAACCAAAATGTATGCCTCACTAAAAGGAGGTAAAATAAATGAATACAATTGGGCTATCGGCCCGAATGTTAATATAATGCTTCCTATACAAATCATAAGAATAGAAGCGTCGAAAATGAACCTGCATGCATCCACACTTGCTGCAGCGAACGTCTGACTCGAAAGAATCATCATCTAGGCGTCCCTGTGTCTGGACACCTAATATATATAAATATAACAAGAGAGGAAAATAGAGAAATGGGTCAGAGCCCGAGTTTGAAATTTTTTTAGCAAGTGCATAAATGCCATATTTTAAAATATGAAAATCTCTCATATTTAAACTGGTATCGTACTCACATGAGATACCCTTTACCTCTCATCTATAGTGCACGCCTAACGTTCTATATTTAGTCTATTATAGCTTCAACTACTCAAGATATTTAGACTATAGTACTCGTCTGAACTTATCTATATATCTAAGTTCCCATACCGCCCATAGAGTACAAAGTTTCATTAAAACCTCTCATAGTATTAATAAATTTCCAAGTAACATTTCACTTATGTTAGTTTCTGATTTGAATGTTAATTCTGACCACTTAATATTATCCATTAGATGCTCACTATCTAATATTATGTTTTTCCCATTAAGCATTATCCATTTAAGTTAATAATTAGATGTATTCACGTCATCTAATTATCTACTAATTCATCCTAGTAGATTATTCATATAGTATATATTTCACACACAATGTAGACTATAATGAGAATTAGCCCGGTCTAATCGTCGACTCCAATTATCCAAAATTATTTGCCTTTTTTATGTTTGAACATCATATAATCATCTACCATTCTACCCAAGTAGATTATTATATAGTATGTATTTCACACAAAAATTTTCAACTACTTCATCTTAGTAGATTATTCATATAGTAGATATTTTACATACAATATAGACTATACGGATAATTGGCCCGGTCTAATCATCGACTCCAATTATCCCAATTTATTTATCTTTTAGATGTATGAACATCTTATAATCATATACCATTCTACCCAAGTAGATTATTTATATAGTATATATTTCACACACAATATATACTATAAGGACTATTGGCCCGGTCTAGTCATCGACTCCAATTATCCTATCATTTACATTGGCCCGGTCTAATCCTCGACTCCAAATGTAAATGAAAAAAATAGAATATTGTCTCGGTATAATAATCGACTCCAATATCATATAGGCACTGTAGGTATTCACCCAACCTAAGTAAAAAATGTATACGTATTCACACAACCAAATTATTCGTACTTGTACGTAATATATTTCTCTATAATATTCATCGTACTTGTTTGCTTTACGAATTTATTTCACTTTCGTATATATTCGAGTATAATCATCTACCACTTTACCCAAGTAGATTATTTATATAGTATATATTTCACACACAATATATATACTATAAGGAGTATTGGCCCCGTCTAATCATCGACTCCAATTCTCCTATCATTTACATTGGCCCGGCCTAAACCTCGACTCCAAATGTAAATGAAAAAAATAGAATTTTGGCTCGGTCTAATCCTCAACTCCAATATCATATAGGCACTGTAGGTATTCACCCAACCTAAGTACAAAATTTATAGGTATTCACACAACCGAATTATTCGTACTTGTACATAATATATTTCTCTCTAATATTCACCGTACTTATTTGCTTTACGAATTTATTTCCCTTTCGTATTTATTCGAGTATAATCATCTACCATTCTACCCAAGTAGATTATTTATATAGTATATATTTCACACACAATATATATACTATAAGTAGTATTGGCCCGGTCTAATCATCGACTCTAATTCTCCTATCATTTACATTGGCCCAGTCTAATCCTCGACTCCTAATGTAAATGAAAAAAATAGAATATTGGCTTGGACTCATACTTCGATCACCAATTTTTTTTTATTTAGTATTCTATAGGTATTCACACAACCAATATATTACTATGAATCAATAGGTTTTCACTCAACCCAATAATACACATTATTACGTAGTATATCTCTCTTACATATTTACCATACTATATATCTTATGATTTATCTCGTTATCGCATATATAGGAGTGTTCACACAACTCTAAGGGTCCTATTTACCCCTTGTTATATCAACTAAGTAGTTACCCTTGTTAATCTACTGACCTTATAAATTTAATCTCGCTCACGCTTTTTTTTTCATAATTATATTCTTGTCATCTTGAATTAGATTACGTCACATTCAAGCCTATGAATTTCCACTTTAATTATCTCACAAAATTAAAGTCCAACACTCAATCATAAACCTACTGCCATCATTATTCCAGCAATATATTTCATCAATGTCCCAAACACTTCCGTGATCAAATTTTTAGCCATTTGAGGCTTAAAAAGAAAAATCTCACATTTTCTGGCAGCCGAAACGAATCATAAATTTTCTGGCACATTAAACACCCCAAGTAAAATATAGATTTCTCCTTCTATATAACTCCGATTCACCTGATTCAAAGATAATTAGAAAGATAAATTCATATATTTCTTTTAATCCATAAATGAGCATCTAATTCAAATCATATAGAAAATGTCATGCATTTGAATTCTCTCAAAAATATATGTAACTCAGTTGTTCTGGCAGCTTAAACACCTTGCACTAAAATAACTATAATTTACTCTACATATATCCAATTGACCTCATTAAAATCTCATTATAAAGATAACTTCCATACCTTTCTTTTAATCCATAAATGAGCATGTAATTCAACTCATATAGAAAATGGCATGCATTTGAATTATTCATAAAATTTCCAATTTGATTCCCGAGTTAACGATTTAAATCTCGGAACTGCTTGTTTAGAAAAATCATTATAAATCCAAAATAAATTGGAAAAATATGTGGTTAGCATCCAAGCGACCATATCGAAAAGATATACAACTTTCATCTTTTGACCAAGAGCTGAATCGATTCTCTTCCTAGCCGAATCGATTCGAAAATGATGGAGTTACTATTCACCTTCTTCTCCAAAAATCTTAAACCTCCATTAATACACCTTCAAGGTTTTCATCTTCTCTCCCATCAT
Organism: Sambucus nigra; assembly: GCA_949130495.1. Taxonomy (NCBI): domain Eukaryota; kingdom Viridiplantae; phylum Streptophyta; class Magnoliopsida; order Dipsacales; family Adoxaceae; genus Sambucus; species Sambucus nigra. Next base: position 142,391,665 of record OX422212.1, read on the forward strand.
CATCCAACCTCAAACAACCACAAATACACACATAAAATGGGTTTTAATCATCCTAAAACCCAGATCCAATAACTAATTTCAATTAATTTCTAAGTTTCCCAAATTTGATATTATTCGGGGTTTATTCGTTAATCTTTCGAAAAAACCCGTTTTGATTAACGAAAACTCATCCCAAAAATCTTTATAGTTTTACACATCAACTATACTATGAGAAATAAACAAACTAAATTAATAAAGCAAGTAAACACCTGTCTCGTGGATAAAATCCGACGACCTCGAGTTGAATCCCGCGGAGTTTGGCCGGAATTCCCCTTCTCTCTTCTCTTCTCTTCTCTTTCTTCTTCTTTATTCTCTTCTTTCTCTCTTCTCTGTCTCTCTCCTAGGGCTGAAATATGGGAGAAATAAGGATTCTCCACTTATAAATCCCAAAATTGGGTGAATACCCAATTGTAAAATGACTCATGTTCTTAAATACGAGTCCCGACTAGTCCAAAAAGCCCCCGAAACTCAATCATTACCCCCCGTGTACTTCATTTTTACTATTTCGGCCCATTCGAGATCAACAGTGCACTCAAAAATATCGTTCGAGTAACTTAAAATATAATTCTCATTTCTCACCTCAAAATGGTTTATACGCGACTCCCAGTGAGATAAAATAAAATACGCACATATCACTTGCTATGCCGTATATCAAAATCCTCCATTATTTACTATTAACACATATAGTAAATCTCGTAACATAATATTAATCAGTCTCTATCTCTCGATTATTATTTAATAATGACTTTTATTATTTAATCACATTAAATTTTGTTACACATGTAATTTAACTAGAACGTATTTATCCAATTAACTTTCTGAATTAATTAAATCATAAATACATAGAAATACGGGATATTACATACTCCCCCTCTTACAAAGGAATTTCGTCCCTGAAATTAGGACAATGCCGGTACTAAAACTTAGGATTTTTTTTAAATCACAAAGTAGAAAGTTCCCCAAGTATTCTCATATATATATAGTCTCATCTTCCCTATATATTTACAATAATCTTGTACCCTTATGTTAAGACCACTTGGCGCAAAGCATTTATTATTTACACCACATCTACTAGTCTCACAAAGTAGAAATATTCACAAATATATATATATATATATATATATATATATATATATATATAGAGAGAGAGAGAGAGAGAGAGAGAGAGAGAGAGAGGCAGGCTCCTGTGCACACTAAGTTTGCACACTAACTTTGCACATTACCTTTTAAAAGTGGTAAAAAAAATATTTTTGAGTTGATTTTTTTTGTGTGATATTTAAACATTTCAAGGAACCCATATAAAAAAAATCAGCTCAAAAAAACTTTTTTTGCTATTTTTAAAAAATCGGTCAAACTTTCGCAGTTTTTAAGCCCTTTAAAAACTCCGAAAGTTTGACCGATTTTTTAAAAATAGTAAAAAAAGTTTTTTTGAGCTAATTTTTTTTATGTGAGTCCGTTGAAATGTTAAAATATCACATAAAAAAATTGGTGTGCGCCAGCACTAAGTTTGCACACTTTTAAAAGGTAATGTGCAAAGTTAGTGTGCAAACTTAGTGTGCACAGGAGCCTGCCTCATATATATATATATATATATATATATATATATATATATATATATATATATATATATATATATATATATATATATATATATAGAGAGAGAGAGAGAGAGAGAGAGAGACACACACACACATACATATCATGCCTATACATATATATATTCATCATGCACCCCTAGGTTAACACCCATTAGCGCGCTTAATCAATAATGTTCTTGCATCCCTGAGTTATCACCCATTTGTACTCTTAATAATAATATCACATAATAGGCATACACACATCCTATTAAGATTCATAGGCATATTCCCAACCTAATCATACACTTATCATACGTATTTTATTCTCATCGGTACGTATTGTATAAATATTCAGATTACTATCTCTCTCGTAATCTCCAAGGTACATTCCCTATACCGAATAATTAAAGTATTAATTCTCATATACTCTTTCGAAATTTGGTACTACATACACCCCTTCTTTCCTTGGAGTATGCTAACAATATAGTCATGCGCAAGCCACTCGTCAACACTCGTTCGAGTAAGACTCCTCTCTACTTTCTCACAATAATTTGGTATCCTTTTATCAAGAGGTACCTTTTAAATGGCTTTCCACAGCCTTTCAACCCATCTCGGGTGTGATAGCTCTCGTTGCACATATATGCTTGAATTATCGTCATTCTCACACGACATTCAATCTGTCATACCATTTTAACCTTGTTTATAGCTGCCCCTCAGGTATATATTCTACACATTCATTTTCACATCCTTCTATCTCAGACATCTTTGGAACCAACTAACCAGGGTGCCCATACACCCTCTCATTCGTGCATATCATATGTGCCCATAAAAACATGGCTATTCTCAATCACCCCACTAATCATGATATAATTTTCCTCGACATCATCTCACCCTTCAACCTATGGTGAGAGGAAAATTTTCAGTGCCATTTTTTTTTCAAGGCACTATAGGCTTCACATGCCTTATTTGCATAATATCTCTCAGTTCGACATGTTCTCTCCACACGAATAAGGAGTAACTACTATACTGTCAGCCCTTACCCTAGCATCCAACACATCTCTCAACTCTTGCATATCTAAAGGAGTGATATAAAAATGCGCTCTTTCTATCACTAAGTACTGAGCATTAAATAAAATAACGAGCTCAATCTCTCTGCTTTGTTGTAACCGAGTATACCCTGAATCATATCAATATAGTCCCTACACACCAGGATTAACTGTAACGAGACCTCTATGCTCTCTAAAGTCCCCAACAAATGTATCATAAGTGCGGGATCAACCCTCTTTCCTACGGATGAGTTCAATGATAATCCCGCTACACAACGGTATAATATGTTCACATAATTATGTATCGATATATCCACCAAACTCATCTCACATGTGAATTTAGCGTTAATAAAAATATCATGACTCGCCTGGTCACATAAAATATACCTCATTCACCTGAGAATACAACTCATATTTCTACCTTGCCAATATCCCTGGATGTTCAAATGGTTCTCGAACATAACACGCTTGTCCGAATCAAAACCCAAAACTATCTTAACCATTGCCCTACTAAGCATCGTAATCATGTCCCTTTACTCACTTTAGGCAAAATCAATATGTGTGATCTCACTCTCCACATAAAAATATCTCTCGATAAAATACCTTATATTTGTGGCTACGCTGGACCCCCATTGTTCCTTTAGCTCCACTGGCCCCAGGGAACACAATACTGGCCTTACCAGCCCTAACTGAATTCGCCGTCACTCGATGAGAATTCAATTATCTGTATCATTTAAATGGGTCCCCCACATGGGTCTCTCCCCGTGGTGTTTCACTAGAACATTTACTTCTAATATTACACCCTGACTAATTTCTCAAATTCTTTTAGCTCCCTTCACGTAGAAGCATCAGCTGCTCAAACACAATAGAGGTGACCTCGACTGTGGTCATCATCCCCAAAATATATTTTACAACACCAACTGAGCTTCACCTCCTACTTTTATCCCAACGTCCTTCACCAGTCATCCTTTGTTATTCAGCATGCGAATCACACACGAACGTGTATAAAATGTACTACAATTATACACAATAGCAGGAGGATGGAATCTCACAATAGGAATCAACAATCCTTAGCATAGGGCTCTATATCAATCAAATGGTACGCTTTAAATGCAGTAAGCCGTACAGATTCTATGGACACTAGAACCTGATGCTCTGATACCACCTGTGACATCCTGCCTAATAAAATACTGGTTGATCAATCCTATACCAAACTAAAACAAGAGTCTCATATGGTTCATTCTCAGCATCACTGTCGAAAACAAACTTAATTACTAATAACCTATTAGGTTAGCGTTAATTTTTTTTAACTAATCTTTTTAACCAAACCATTCAAATAAATCAATCACAATAGTTTATATGCAACGAATGAAATGAAATAAAACAATCGAACACTCGGTATAATTTAATACAACCAAAACGAATGTTGCACTAAAAGGCGGTAAAAATAAATGAATACAATTGGGCTATCGGGCCGAATGTTAATACAATGCTTCCTATACGGATCATAAGAATAGATACGTCTAAAATGAACTTACATGCATCCACAACTACTGCAGTGAACGTCTGACTCGAAAAAATCATCATCTAGGTGTCCCCGTGTCTGGACACCTAATATATATAGATATAACAAGAGAGGAAAATAGAGAAATGGGTCAGAGCCCGAGTTTGAAAATATTTTTGCAAGTGCATAAATGCCATATTTTAAAATATGAAAATATCTCATATTTAAACTCGTGTCGTACTCACATGAGATACCCTTCACCTCGCATCTATAGTGCACGCCTAACATTCTATACTTAGTCTATTGTAGCTACAACTACCCAAACTATTTAGACTATAGTACTCATCTGAACTTATCTACATATCTAAGTTCTCGTACCGCCCATAAAGTACTAAGTTTCATTAAAACCTCTCATAGTGTTTATAAATTTTCAAGTAACATTTCACATATGTTAATTTCTGATTTGAAAGTTAAGTCTGACCACTTAATCTTATCCATTAGATTCTCACTATCTAATATTATGTTTTTCCCATTAAGCTTTCTCTGCTTAAGTTAATAATTAGATGTATTCACGTCATCAAATTATCTACTACTTCGTCCTAGTAGATTATTCATGTAGTATATATTTCACACACAATATAGACTATAACGAGAATTAGCCTGGTCTAATCATCGACTCCAATTATCCCAAATTATTTGCCTTTTTGATGTATGAATATCATATAATCATCTACCAATCTACCCAAGTAGATTATTTATATAGTATGTATTTCATACAATATTTTTTTACTACTTCATCTTAGTAGATTATTCATATAGTATATATTTCATACATAATATAGACTATAAGGATAATTGACCCGGTCTAATCATCGACTCCAATTATCCCAATTTATTTATCTTTTTGATGTATGAACATCTTATAATCATCTACCATTCTACCCAAGTAGATTATATATATACTACATATTTCACACACAATATATACTATAAGGAGTACTGGCCCGGTCTAATCATCGACTCCAATTCTCCAATCATTTACGTTGGCCCGGTCTAATCATCAACTCCCAATGTTAATGAAAAAAATAGAATACTAGCTCGGTCTAATCCTCGACTCCAATATCATATAGGCATTGTAGGTATTCACCCAAACTAAGTACACAATTTATAGGTATTCACACAACCAAATTATTCAAACTTGTACGTAATATATTTCTCTCCAATATTCACCGTACTTGTTTGCTTTACGAATTTATTTCATTTTCGTATTTATTTGAGTATAATCATCTACCATTCTACCCAAGTAGATTATTTATATAGTATATATTTCACATACAATATATATACTATAAGGAGTATTGGCCTGGTCTAATCATCGACTCCAATTCTCCTATCATTTACATTGGGCCAGGCTAATCCTCGACTCCAATTGTAAATGAAAAAAAAAATATTGTCTCGGTCTAATCCTCGACTACAATATCATATAGGCACTGTAGGTATTCACCCAACCTAAGTACAAAATTTATAGGTATTCACACAAACAAATTATTCGTACTTATATGTAATATATTTCTCTCTAATATTCACCGTACTTATTTGCTTTACGAATTTATTTCAGTTTCGTATTTATTCGAGTATAATCATCTACCATTCTGGCCAAGTAGATTATTTATATAGAGTATATTTCACACACAATATATATACTATAAGGAATATTGGCCCGGTCTAATCATCGACTCGAATTCTCCTATCATTTACATTGGCCCAGTCTAATCCTCGACTCCAAATGTAAATGAAAAAAAATAGAATATTGTCTCGGACTCATACTTCGATCATAAATTTTTTATTTATTTAGTATTCTATAGGTATTCACACAACCTATCTATTACTATGCATCAATAGGTGTTCACTCAACCCGATAATACGCATTAGTACGTAGTATATATCTCTCATATATCCGTCGTACTATTTGTCTTATAATTTATCTCACTATCGTTTATATAGGAGTGTTCACACAACTCTAAGGGTCCTAGTTACCCCTTGTTATATCAACTCAGTAGTTACCCTTGTTAACCTACTGACCCAATAAATTTAGTCTCGCTCACGCTTTTTTTTTCTGTAATTATATTCTTATAATCTTGAATTAGATTACGTCGCAATCAAGCCTATGAGTTTCCACTTTAATTGTCTCACAATATTAAAGTCCAACACTCAATCATAGACCTACTGCCATCATTATTCCAGCAATATATTCCATCAAGGTCTCAAACACTTCCCTGATAAAAAATTTAGCCATTTGAGGCTTAAAAAGAAAAATCTTACATTTTTGTCGCAGTTGAAACGAATCATAAATTTTCTTACAGATTAAACACCCTCTAGTAAAATATAGATTTTTCCCTTTATATAACTCCGATTGACCTGATTCAAATCCCATTAGAAATATAACTTCAATAGATTTATTTTAATCCATAAATGAGCATCTAATTCAAATCATACAAAAAATGGCATGCATTTGAATTCTCTTAAAAATATTCATAACTCAGCTATTCTCGCAGCTTAAACACCTTGCACTAAAATAACTATACTTCACTCTATATAAGTCCAATTGACGTCATTCAAAGCTTATTATAAATATAGCTTCCATACCTTTCGTTTTATCCATAAATGAGCATCGAATTCAAATCATACATAAAATAGCATGCATTTGAATTGTCTATAAAATTTTCAATTTGATTCCCGAGTTAACGATTTAAATCTCAGAACTGCTTCATTAGAAAAATCATTATATAAATCCAAAATAAATCGAAAAAATACGTGGTCAGTGTCTAAGCGACCGTATCGAAAATATCTACAACGTTTGTCTTTTAACCAAGAGCTTAATCGATTCGCTTCTTAGCCGAATTGATTCGGAAAGGATGGAGTTACTATTCACCTTCTTCTCCAAAAATCCCAAACCTCCATTAATACACCTCCAAAGTTTTCATCTTCTCTACCATCATCATCCAACCTCAAACAATCATAAATACAAACATAAAAAGGGTTCTAATCATCCTATAACCAGATCTAACAATTAATTTCAATTAATTTCTAAGTTTCCCAAATTTGATATTATCTGGGGTTTATTCGTTAATCTTCCCAAAAAACTCGTTTTGATTCACGAAAACTCATCCCAAAAATATTTATAGTTTTATCCACCAACTATAATAGGAGAAATAAACACACTAAATTAATAAAGCAAGTAAACACTTGCCTCGTGGATAAAATCATATGACCTCGAGTCGAATCCCGCGGAGTTTGGTCGAAAATCCCCTTCTTTCTTCTCTTCTCTTTCTTCTCTTCTTTCTCTATTCTCTTTCTCTCTCCTAGGGCTGAAATGTGGGAGAAATGAAGGTTCTCCCCTTATAAATTCATAAATTGGGTGAATCCCAATTATAAAATGACTCGTGTACTTAAATATGAGTCCCAACTAGTCAAAAAAGCCCCCGAAACTTAATCATTACCCCCGGGTACTTCATTTTGACTATTTCGGTCCATTAGGGATCAATAGTGAACTCAAAAATATCTTTCAAGTCACTTAAAATATACTTCTCATTTCTCACCTCAAAATGGTCTACACGCGACTCCCACTGAGAAAAAATAAAATACGTGCATATCACTCGTTATGCCGTATATCAAAATCCACCATTATTTACTATTCATGAACATAGTAAATCTCGTAACATAATATTAACCAGTCTCTATCTCTCGATTAATATTTAATAATCACTTTTATTATTTAATCACATTAATTTACGTCACACTAGTAATTTAACTAGAACATAGTTATCCAATTAATTAAACCATAAATACATAGAAATACGGGGTATTACAGGCACACACAATGTTGGTTGTCAAAACAAAGGAACCAACATTGTTGGTTGCCAAAACAAACCACCAACAAAACAAATACATCCATTGTGTTCCTGTAAGAACACAAGCCAATGCTTCATCGGCTAAACCAATAGTAATGTTGATACTAATATAAAAAAAAATGCCGACGAAAAGTGTTTCTCCAACACACATAGTGCCTTTGCAACCATAAATTTAGCCCTTTGCATAGCGTCGCGAATTAAGATTTTTGAGCATAATATTTTTGAAAAATAAGCTCAACTGCTAAATAGCTTTTCGTAAATTTTTGTATTTAAAAAATGCATACTGAAGTAATACGAGAAACAAATACTCCATAATAACGCGATAGTCATGTGACTTCGTTAAGTGTAAACTAGGTGGGTTAAGGGTGACGATATTGCTCAGGTTGGATATAAAGCTGGAAGGTTTCTTTAAGTGTTTCAAAATTTGATAAAACTATTATTTCTCTTCTTTATTAAAACTAAATAATTCTTTCGGTTTCATCTCTTTCCTGCTTTGTTCATTTTCTCTCAACCCTTGACCACTATGTATGCCCAATTCTTTCATATCCTTCCATGCATTTATTGTATCTATAGTTTATGTTTTATCATCGATGATTATACTTATTAAATGCTCTGCAACATTCTTCTCGATGTGCATCACATCAAAAATATGTTGAATTTTATGAGTACTCCAATATTCCAAGTCAAATAAAATTGACCTTTTATACCATGCTCCTTAACTTCAACAATAAAATTCTCATTTGCATCACCCATCTTTCACTTCTTAGTGGAAACTTTTAGAGACTTTCCTGATGTATACTTGATGCAATTTAACTTCTTTAAATGCGTTTCCCTATTCAACCGACGTGGATGAGGTGTATACTCTGTTGACCTAAGCCCCAAATTCCCACCTTTACGAAAAGGGTGATCCATGTTAAGGAAAATACAATAGTTTGTATAAACTATCTTACTACTATGCGTCAGTCGGATGTATAGAGTATTGTCTCCATAAATACGGCAAGCTTTATAACCATGTGTAACACACCTAGATAAATTTTCATATGAAGGAAAATCGTAAATCCCCCATAGTAACATAGCTTTCAATGTAAAATGTTGCATCTCATATATGTCATAAGACGAAACACCTACTTCCCACAAGTCCTTTAACTCATTAACTAATGGATAAAGAATGTCAATGTCTTGACCTGGTTCCTTCGGACCAGGTGTTAATAAAGACAACATTTTAAACTCTCTCTTCATTCACAATGAATGTGAAATATTATTCGACACTTTGATAACATGCGAATAGTTATAACTGACAGACCGAATGCCACGAGGGTTAAACTCATCGGTTGCTATTGAGAGCCAAACAATGCATAATTCATTAATAAATTCAGACCATTTTTATTTGAAACTCCTCCATTGGGACAAATCTCATGAATTTTGCTGGTAATATCATGAAGTGGTTACCCTATAGTGCCATGTCATTTCTCGGGCTATCCACGAAATAGTATAAAATCTCACCAACCTTGGAATAAGAGGGAAATGTATCAACACCCTTTGAAATTATTTGGAAGTCCTTCCCCCTTTTCCTCATAGTAACTAATACCCTGATTCTCCATATTGGGGACATTCATCCATATATTCATTCTCTTTCCGATATAAGACACAGTTATTGACGTATGCATGAATGCAATTGACCTTTATCCCTAAGTATTTCATCATACTCTTCATCTTTAGATATTTTTCTGGTAGTGTATTACCTTTTGGGAGCCACCTTTTTAAGAGAGAAAAGAGTGTCGTGACACTATTTCCTGACCAATCAAATTTCTTCTTTAAGTTTAAAGTTCTACAATTGAAGAAAGAGTTGTCTTAAGACCCTCGCATGAAGGATATAATTTCTCAACTGATAATCTCTTATATTCATTGTACTTATCATTTCCGACATGATCTTATTTGAAAACTCCCGGCTAACCGCATTTAATATCTACATAAGATTACCCATGGACCCCGTAACAAACATCAACTAGATTTTCCACCCTAACGCCTTGTTGCTCGATGATTTCTTCTACTATATTCTCCTCAACTTGTTCTACCGGTGGGGGATCACTAGTGTTCATGGATGTATTTTCACCATGAAAAAAACATACAGTATAAAATTGATGAATATCATTACTCCACAGATGTCTCTCTACTTATTTTCAATTTAGACACAATTTATTGCTACAATTTGAACATGGACAAGGTATGATTGTCAAACCCTGATCATTATTCTCTTCATAAATTTAATAAACTCTTAAATTCCCTTTTAATACAACAGGCTGCCTTTGTTCTCTTCGGTCATCCAGACTTTGTTAATTGGTCATGACATTCTATAAAACAAGATAAAACACACATTAACAATAAGTTTCAACTGTAATCTTCAGTAATGGCTGTTGTCTATTTAGGGCAACCAATTATACCACGACTTATGCTAAATTCATGATTTCTAAATTCTAAAGACACGTTTGATGGATAAAAAGAAAATTTGGGCATATTTATCATATCAAGTAACTAAAACACATAATTCATCATGATTTCTATTTGCAACTAACGTGATCACTCATCGGGTTCCTTTTGATCGACCATAAAACTTAAGATGTGGATCGTAATAAGGACATTGGACAAAACTAAATATTAATCAACTTAAGATACAAAGATAAGAAAATGACCCTCCTCATAACATCTTAACCTAAAATGGATACTTATCCTAAAGCCCATGTTTTTAACACCAAATATGTATTAACAACTTTAGTTAATAAATACATACACAGTATAAATATTTGCATGGATAAAGTATTAACCTTAAATTTTCACTTTGTCACTAACATTTGCTACCATAAGTTACATTAAATACCTAAGCAACATAATTTGGATTGAGTATAACATATTACTATTAGAGAAAGACTTTTTTTTGGTAAAATAATATGCATCAAACTAATCAATATTATCAGTGATCTGATCACTTTGTGGCCTATAAAAGAAAAAATAATTAAAAATAAAATTAAAGGAAAACAAAATACTAAAATTAAACATATTAGTACCATTTTCTTCTGATGGACATTAGTAAAAACACCCACGAAAAGAGGACATGAACACACTTAAATTACATAAACATCTACAGACCTAACCATGAAAAATTAACTAAGGAATATATGATGGTTTGGGTTTAAAACTTATAACCCCAAATTTAAATTTATACTTGGGTGAAAAATTAAATTAAAATACTTGTATTTTATAGTAAAAAAATATGAGAGAAATTATAGTACTGCATCATGAGATCCATTCACATCATCAACAAATATCAGTTTATCATTCATGTTAACAACATTTAAACATTATAAATACAAATCCTTTTGGTCCAATAAACTTCGTAGGAATATTGAAGCAAATCCAATAATGTTTATTTCAACCAATAAAAAGCTAAATGCCTTTTGGGGGAAAATTAAAAATGGAGTTAGGAGTTAAAAAAACACTATTTGTTGACTCATCCACAACCCCTCATATACATGAGACGAGAGAAGCGAGTGCATTTCAGATGAGAAAATTACCTGATCTAATCGAACTAAGGTTGTGAATGATGAGAGATGAGAGAAATCGAGCGGTGTAACCTAGAAAGAGATGACAGTTATGGGGGGGTATGAGAGAAAGAGACATGAGAGGGTTGGAGAGTGGGATCTCCCATTTTTTTTTCTTTTTTAAATGATTTATTCATATAATTCTAATATATTTGTAATGTTTTTTTTCTATTAGTAATGGATTTTGTCCATTATAAATGTGTAATGGATAAAATCTATTACAAAAAAATCCATTACAATTTTTCTCTTTTGGTGCAGTGGACCTAGTATCCGACGCCAAATATATATAAGAGTCTATCTCTCTAACTTTTGGTAATCATGTTACGTCATCACATATGTTCGTAAACTCTTACATAATCTATATTGACTCTAACGATACAGTGATCTTCTTAGACAAAGTCGTGTCAATGTAATACAAGTATGTGCTAGACCCTCCCTTGGCCCATGCATAACTATAAGAGACATCCCTACTCGAAAATGGAAATCGGAGAAACCTACCCTCGATAATCAATTATAAACATAATATATATAGATACTACTCAACTATAGATAATACGAATCATAAGATCACATGTATAAATCAATAAAGAGGCTGAAGAACCAAGCCGACCAACAAACTATCACTTCTTTCTAGTCACAACGTAAAGAAGCCCCCATCCGCTGGGCATCCACTTAGAAATAAATATTTGTGATAACCTCTCATAATCATTTTAAACACATTACTAATAAAGAATGGGAACTCCTTGACGTCTAAGTCAAATTCATGCACGTGAGCCAAAAATATAGTTATACCCATCACTAGGTGGGATTCTGAATAACACATGTCATTCTATGGCCTCTACTAACTAAGTGTCCTTACTAGCCACAAGTGTAAAAATTTTCTCCAGAGGAACTATTGAAATGAAGAGTCTACAATCAACCCTGGTGACCCTACCTTTTATTGTCTTATTACTAACTCTTACCTCATTGGGTTTGCTTTCATTGGTCGTGACCCCCATTGATCATAATTACCTTGGCTCTACTGGTCATAACTGATCATATTTTCTACTCCTGAAACCTCTTGGGGTCCTCTCTCCCTATGCGATCCCTTTTACTGGTATATTCTTCCTTACTTGGGTCCACGTTACACCATATATAGTCATTGGTCCTATATTAGCCTCAATTTTCACAATCTTAGGAATTTTATCCTTTAAATAGTTGTGGCGATCCTGTTGATATAGTAAAGTAACTCCCACTATGTGAACATAAGTGCTAATTAGTGATTTTCTCAATAAAACTTGCCAAAGCCTCGTTGTAAGGTATATGGCAACTAAAAACAAATTATTCTCGCACTGAAGTGAATAATGAGAACATTCTTCTTCACCTCCAAATTAATATCTCTCGGTACAAAAAGATAAAAATAGTTGAAATCTACCTCATACTGACTACCACCATGTCACATAGATGAGGTCTTCAAATGCAGTTATGAATAGTGATTAAAACAATTATACTCGATTCATACTCTAAGAACTTGCTAAAGGTCTCACATCCAAAGTCCCTAACTTTCGATCGAAGTCAAACTCATGCGTGGGAAGTCTCACAAAGGAAATATAAACGAGGTTCCCTTATGATACACTCGGTCTTATTCAAATCGTTCATCGGGAATAATGGAGCGAAACTAACTAAACCGTCATCGTTATACAGATTACATGTTTGAAATAGTAAAGCTCTAAACTAATCATTAAACATAACGCAAAAACATGACAAATGTACTTAAGATCCCTAGGGAACTAGAACCTGAATTCTGTAATACCCATTGTGATACCCCGTAATATCTAATAATAGATTGATCAAGTCTAATACAAACTCGCGGGAATCAAATAATTGAATATCATTCTAAGCATGATTGTAATAAAACAAAATGCATAAAATACATAACTGAAATATACCATAGCTAAACCATATAACTCTAATACTGAACCAACCAACATACTAGTACCATCGCGTAACTACAACTGTATCAATGTAAATTCAACTATTGAAATAATCTTAGGGCGGAAATGATACAAGAGACTATGTCCTGAAAAATTTTAATAGGAGAGGTTAACAATAAGTTAAGTATCATAATAATGTGATTAATTTTGGGTTACAACATAACTAAACACCATCTTTTGATCTTTTAGTTGCATTTAAGTTAACCCAACTTGAAAAAAGCATAAATATTACATGCGTCTACACCCAAAGCTATATGCTCCCCATGCTTAAGTCTTAATCATCGATATAGACTATTATGTACCAATTCCATTTTTTATTTGTTTATAAATCACAATTGTACTATATCACAGGGGAAATTAGTCTCTGCATCTACGTCTACATAATACAAGTACGATCCCATACACGTACCTCAAAAAAGGGCCCTATCACAAGCCTGCACACAATGAGAGTCTATCATACCTCCTTCGGTGATCTCTAGTGTGTACTAGGCATAATCATAGGTTGTCCCATACCTATAACCATTCAAGTATCTAATAGGGATACTCACTACGCCATCACACTAATCATATAGTTCCATACTCAAAGCTATATGAAAGGAACAATCCTCAAACCTTATACAGATACAATAGGAATTTCAGCACGTAGTGTCCGGGATAATCATTACCAAGTCAAACCCGTCATCATCTTATAAGGGTATTGGTCTTCGTCGCTCACGCACCATAAGGATATCCCCTCTAGTATGTATCCCATGAGTACACACACTAGTATGTTGCACATAATACACAGAATAAGTATTCCTTCACATTTCAGGGTTATTAATCTTAATTAAAGCTTAATAACCTTAATTAACCCATTTTGATTAAGAAATACTAATTATGCTCAAATATTGTTCGATCTCCTCGTTCGAACGAGAATACATAGTTCATTCCAACGAGTACTTAACTTTCGCTCGAATGAAATTAAACCCATCGTTCGAACAACCACCTCTTTTCGTTCGAAAAGAAATCTCACTTCATTCGAAAGAGGCTACAATCTCGTTTGAACAAGATTAGCCTAGAAACTTCATCTTCCCAATGAAATTTCTCCATTGATGACCCTCAACACTCAATTCCATGCCTATAAATATCTCTAAATTTATATTCCATCAATACAAGGATTTTTATTCGTTAAATAATTATTTTTCATTAGCGTGTTTTAAATTCAATTCAATTTCAAATAAAAACATAATTTGTAGTGACGTCACATGTCACAACAAATAAATACACACAAATATTCACATATTTAATTTATTTAATGTACTATAAATTAGGGGATATTACATATGCTCCATGAATGCACTAAGCCAAGTCTGAACACGATATGCAATTTCATATACATTATATTTGAGTCATATGTATTGCATATAATTTTTTGCATGCAAACTTTTACGTGGAACGTTCGCTTGAAACATAAATTACTCTTTTTGACACTTGCGTGACCCATACAGTGCAACACATGTAATTGTCTTACATAAAACTTTCGAGCGACCCAATTAATAAATAATTACTTTATTTATTAAAATCAAGGGTATTAGAAATCATTTATATGATTTCAGTTTCATCAATATGATCTAAATTAACGGTCATTTCTAATATTATTTTACGCCTTATTTCATTATCAGTTTTATTCTCAATCACCGCTTCTAGTTGTTCCAAGGTATGATTAGTAAGATCCATTTTATTTTCTATTTTCAAGTGGTATAGGTTCAAAAGGGTATTCTGGTACTCTTATTTTATAGGCATATGGGTAAGAATCCTAATGATCATGGTCTTATTCACTAGTTAATCCAAAGCTTCCCGGTCTTCTTCCCTAGTTATTAACTACTTCTAGTTGATGGCTCTCAATTTTTTCTAAAATATCTTTCTATAATTTTATTAAGGTATTATTTTTTTGTATAATTATTTATAGAGATCTAGAGTTATTTTCATTGTCTAATTGGGTTTCAATGTATCTTACACTCATAGATATTTTTGTTGGAATTTCAGCTAGAAATGATAGGGAAACTTAGCTTTGATACCAATTAAAAACAAGTAAAAATAATTTGAAAATACATGGATAATAGGTGTAAATCTAAATTTTATAGGGTAAGATTTAAAACAAACAAAGACGATTTGAAAAATATAGGGATAATAGGTGTGGATCTCAAATTTAGAGGGTAAGCTATTGCAATATTCTATTAAACTGAAGGAAGGGATTAATAGAAACACTTAACAAACTTTAGGGACTAGTTAGACACTTAACTAACTTTAAGGACTAAATTGACCCAACTATAATGTATAAATATATGTATATATTTTGATAACTCTGAACCTCCACCTTAACGAGTCATTTATACTCCCCCGTGCAAGCTGAACAGGGGGACGTTGTGCAAGAGTCACCCTCACACACGTCCCACTAAAAATCAGGTTTTCTAGGGGAAATCAAACCCTGAACTGTGTGCCTAACTACACAATCCAAATCTAACCCTTATCGCTAGAGAAACCAGGTACTCAATAGATACATACCCAATAACTTAAGGAATTGGAGTTTATTTGCCCTTTAAAATATTTGGACCCAAAGGACTCAATATCCGTGTGTGTGTGTGTTATATAAGTTGACTCATTGATAATTTACTTATCGAAAAAACACTTGGCAAAAAATGGGTTGAAAAGATGACTACTTCTTTGTCTTCCTTGAGATTAAAAGAACAAATAAATAAAGTCCTAGTTGAAGCTTCAACAAGTTTTTATTACATAATTTTTACATTTTATTTTAGAGTCCCATTATTCTTGTTTTTTTATTAATGGAAATATGAAAGTGGTTTTACAAATGAAAAAAAATGAATTCATGGATGCTAAAAAATGTGTTATATATAAATTAATTTATTGTTGGTAAAGGAACGAAAGAACTATTAAGACTATTTATTGGGAAAAAACATTTGAGATAATCTCGAGTTTAAAAATACAATCACTATGTTTGCATCCCAAAAGGCTATAAAAATTAGTTTCGACTAGAATTATTTTAAAGTCTAATATATGTGAACAACGGTGGAGCTAGAAATTTTCAAAAGGCGGGGAACAATAATATAAACAACAGAGAATTTGTTTTAGGTTTATTTAAATGGCTAAATAGAAATAAATATTTACACATTAATAGAAATAAATAGAACAAACCGAACTATAATACTTCATTACTAAAAGAGCATTCAAAATATGAAGTTATCATTACAAATACTAATTAAAATATAAACAAGCAAATTACAATCTTCCACTACGGTTTTTACGGAGTAAGCGGTGAGACTTTTGCACGAGCTCTTTTTGGGAAATATTTATCAAGACGCTAGCGATCAACAGAAAAAATTATTATTAGGAGAAATTTATTAACACCTAATTTAGGATCTAATTTGGAAAAACACATTAGCACCTAATTTAGGGTTATAATTTGGGGAAATACATTAACACCTAACAAAATATTTGGACAAATATATATAAAAATTAGTTGAAGATAGTATATACCTTCATTATGAGCAGTGGTGGAGCAGAGGGCGGAGCAGTGATGGGGAGGGAGACAATGCATCGTTTGTTAATGTAGATATGTAAATGATTTTTGGTAAATGGGTTTGAAGTTAGATAGAGAGCGAGGTTGAAGGAGTTTAAAAGAGTGAATATGTTTTTAACTTTTAATTTTTTTATTTTATTTTATTAAAAACTGAGTGGGGCATGTGTCCCTCCCAATCCTATATTCACTCCGAGACTATATGTGAACATCTGTGTATAATGTTTTTTAATTTCCACATGTTTCACTGTTTACATTTTCATAATTAATCCAGAATCCGGATAAAGGAGGATTTTTTAAACAAATTGTCTTTAAAAATTGAATACGAGGACCACATAAAATTTTCATACTGAGTGGCGAAGCAACTCTGTATGTTGGGGGTGGGGCAAGTGCCCTAACAAGAAATTTAAAAAAAAATAGTTAACGATTTGAGGACCAAATATAATTATAACAAAAAATAGGGGTCTAAACTGGAATAAATTCATTACTTATAACTTAAATACATTACTTTCAAACAAAATCTGTTGCCTCTCTTTTGAAACAAAACCTCCGCTCCTCTGAATCTCATGTCGTCGTCTCACCTCAAGTTCTACCCCACCAGTGCTCTCAAGTTAACGACACCACTGTTAGGTTCCTTTGTTATGTAAGTGTAAATTAAGTCCAAATCCTTCACTGTTTGTTTAGGCTCCATTGTTTGTTTATATTTTTGCCCCAAACAAATTTGAGTTCATTATTTGCTATTTTTGCCCCAAACATATTTTTGCCACAATCCCTCCTTATTTGCTATGTAGATTTGTTTGTTTAGATTATATTTGAGTTCGGTGTTTTTGCCCCCCAAAAAATAAATTGTATGTTTAAATAAAAATTATATCCCTAAAAATAAACAAATGATAAAAAATAAAATAATTCAAGATATGTTTATCACTTATTTAGTAATGAATTGTTATTTTATTTGAAGTATTTTTTAGTTATAATTGTAAAAATATAAAATTAAGCCAAAAAAAAAAAATCGAGCGCTACCGCCCGTGAACCCCCGATAATACAGCGTGCCCCACCATGATTAATTTCCTGGCTCCACCACTGCTCATACTGTTATGACAAGGCGCTTAAAAGTAAAAATCTATCAAGAGTAACGTATTTTGGAGTGTTGATGCCTATTATTGAATATAGAATGTTTGCTTTGCAAATTTCTTAAAGGATATAATATTCATCATGTTCTTTTTTTTCTTCCCAACTTATCCCTATTATCCACCCTTAATTCTGACCGAAATTCTCTCCCACTCTACCCTCCCCCATTATCCACTCTTCATTTTCTTCCTCTTATTTACTAATCATCACTACCCTATTCTTACTTTTTCTTTCTCTTAATTGTTAGTTTGGAATGATGAGGAGGGGGCAAGGGGCTGAGGTAAGGTTGGAAACAAGGTTGCGGGAAGTGGGTGTAGATGGTGGTGGCTAAGGAGTGAATATAAATTTAGGGTTAACATGAAGGAATTGTGAATAGTTTGAACCAAATTCATATTACATTAAAATCCAAATTATCTTAGAGTAATTAAATTTTGATTTATTTTGTGCTTAAATTGCACAAAATGAATCAAAATCGCAAGCTCACACTGAATTAGACCTTACTTTTTTATAATATAAAGGCAAAATAGTTTTAAGGAAGAGAAGTAAACTATTCTGGTTGTCTTTATAAATTTATAGATGGCAGATAGAATCCTTCATCGGTACTCTATTCCTAGTATCCAACAAGTGGTGTTGACTTTGTTTTGGCATTTATATAACCTTTTCATGTGGATACCATGGGTTAGTATAATTAGCTTTACTCAAAAGCATCATTGTGGCCCAGCTATGATCTAGTAAATTTATCTCCGCCAAAATATATATACAGAGCGCCCACTCCAAATGTGGAGCTAAAATAACGGATAAATTAAGTCGGATGATTAGCCTTCTAATGAAACATTTTTTTTAGTTTATAAAGAGTCGATGCTTAATTCTGAATGTTAACAAGTACATTTGTTTTTTTTATCTTAATAAACTTGTGAATGTAATTTATTTAATTAGAATTATTTAACTCTGAATGATGAGTAAAATTAATTTGATTATTATTTTTTTGATAATTAATTATTTTATTATTATTATTAACAATTTACTAATCTATTTTGTGTTAGTATCCACTAGTAAATAGAATAAGTGTAAAACTTGAATGAAATTTCATTAAAAAAATTCAGCATTAAGCATTGACCATTGTAGGGGAGTTGCATCTTAATGCCTAATGCTGAATTTTAATTATTTTTTAGCATTAAGAGGTGAACACAAATACAAAATATTGCCTTTTAATATGGAATGAAACTGAATTCTGTACTACGTCGAGAAAACAAACTCCCCCTAAGAAGATCATCTACAAATGAAATTATAAAAGAAATTCAACTAGAAAGTGAGGGAAATGATAGTAAACAAAATTCAACGCTTTGAAGCGCACATATTTATCAACTTTGCATTTAATCCAATTGCATTTTTTTAATTAAAACTATGTGTAGATGATCTCATCGTTATGTAGGTCATGTCTACTACTTTTAGTTTTATAATTTGATTTTTTTTTAAATGTTGTTCTATCATTTGGGTCCGTTATCGACACATGAATGATCCTATGTATATATTTTATATAGGGGTGTTTGGGGTCTACTCCGATTCAGTTTCGAGGGATTTTTTGGACCGGACCGACTTTGTCGATTCACTAAAAAAATGGATGGAGACCGGACCAATAATGTTGGTTAACCAATTCTAGTCGGTTCGATTTTTTATAGGGTCGATCCAATCTAACCCATCGGTCCTCACATTAATTAATTACATCATTTATAATAATAAAAATATACCTGAGTTTATTTTTTCCAAACATTAAAAACTAAAAATTATCAAAAATTGCAATTAAAACAAACAAATTATTGGATTAAACTATAACTTAAACTAATCAAATATTAAAACGTATATTTTCACTATTTATTTATCTTATATATATATATATATATAGTCGATCCAGATCGGCCTAACAGGATTTTTGAAACTGTAAATCGTGGACCCGACCGACTAGGTCGGTCAACCAAAAATATATAACGAGATCGGACCTATTAAGAAAAAAGATCGAAAAAAGGTTCGATTCGGTCCGTCGGTTCAGTCGGTTTTTTGAACGTCCCTAATTTTATATATACATACACACGCATGGAGTCTTTTGTAAGGATCTCATATATTCACATCCTAATTAAAATCATTTTTTTAAAATAGTAAAAAAAAATAATTTTTTTGATAAACTTATTGTAAGCGATCTCCTCACTGTGGAGTCATCTATAAAACGTTTTATGAAAATATCCAATTTTTACTATCTAAAAAAAATGATATGCAGAATGATAAATTTATGTAGTTTTGATAGCTCAAAATTTTTATCATCATTTCAACCACTTTTAAATTTAATTTTTTTAGATGATCTATTCATTATACAGTGAAAAAACAAATTGCTATATATATAACTTCGCACCTTATACGACCTATATATATAATTATACGCCATATATATATATAGTTATAACTTCTCTCTATGGATTGAGATGAGTTCATGTCAATACCTCTTCGTATATTCTATATGAATAGAAAAACTTTAGCCTCAAACATATAATTATAAAGTTTAACATTACTGTGGCGATTAACTTTGTTGTGTTTTTACTAGAGAGAACTAAAACATTGTGATAAATTGACATGGCCCTTGAGTGGCATCATTATGGCTTCCATCTGCTTTGGCCATTCCAAGCAATGTCAAAATCATATATCTTATAATCTAATTATACAAGGTTTTGTTTCCATTGGTCACTATTAAAATGCTCAGACTGCATTTACACAAGCCCATATATATATATATATATATATATATATATATATAGAGAGAGAGAGAGAGAGAGAGCTTTCCCTGTCATGCATGTGCTAATGTTTGTAAATAGTGACTGTATGGGTGACATGATTAGTGTGGTCAGTACTTACGAACTAACTAAGCAATGAATTAATACTTCCATAAATACAAGGGATATATTTCCATATGATTATGAAGTCAGGAAATTTCTTTAGGACCGCAGTTAAAATGGATAGACCTACCAAGAAAATAAGAAGTTTGCTCCGAATGAAGTAGTTAAATAGTTAGAATCCTAGACCTACTCAAGAAAACAAAAACATAGCTCCTAATGAAATAGTTAGATTGCTGGATAAAACTAAATTAGAATATGGCCGTCAGACCAGGTAACCACACTTATAGAATTCTCATATTAATGTTTACCATTATTATTACAGAATAATGTTAGACACGTGCGGTTTAAAAGACACAATAAATTATCTTAAATACGGTAGTTTATACATGCTAAGTAAGACTTTATCAATAAACTATGCTAAGTCTAGAAATTCCTTTAATGAGTGAGTTTAAACACATATTGTTACCGCGCACACACACTATCAACTCATATATGCTTTTTGATCCGGAGCTACATATGTGAATATCCTAGTGATTGGCTTGATTAAAGCTAATTTGAAACTGGTTTCTGTGAGTCGAAACCGCTGTAGGCTAGTGAACAGAGTTTGACCAAAGATTCATGAAACAATAATGTATTTTTATGAAAAATTTGTCATTCGAAAGTAAAGTGCAAATAAGGAAACATATATGGTGTGGGAAATAAACCGTCCCAAATCTGTTTATCAAGCTTTGGATGTTTCTTATTCAAAGTTTTTCCTCCCTTTCCAACTACAGAGGGTTTCTACCCTTAAATATTGTTAAAAAACAAAAATAAAGAATATTCTATATAAATTAGCTTTTGACCCTAACCTAACTCAACATAACAATATTTTTCAATAGATTTATTTGAATTTGACACCTGGGATAACGCTGTTAGGATTATTTAGTTAAGTAATTAATTTTGGAAGTAAAACAACATGGAAATTGATTAATTAATTAAATTTAAGTGACCTACTTCATGTATTACACATAACAACTAAGATTTCATTAGAATTCCTTTGGATAAGTCATCGAGATTTTCAAGATAATGACGGCGAGTTAGTTTTCTAACAAAAGTCTAACTCTGATGGATGGTAGATTATAGTTTAACCAAGAAATTCGGGTAATCTTTCACCCTAAAGATAGTAGATTATATTTCATGTGCATAACAACCCACAATATATTGGGTTGTAGAGATAAAATAATAAAATTTCAAATAATTGTAATTTTCTATCAAAAAAGATGGATTTGCTGGAGAAATTAATTAAAGAGTAGGATACGAAATTTTGCCTCAACCAAATTTAAATCAATGGAGAGATGTATGTGTTCTTGTTCCATTATAGTGTGAGTACAGCTTGTGAATTCATGAAGATCAAGATTTTGTTATTAAGAATTAATCATATATTTTAATAAGATACATTGTTATTAAGTATAATTTTCAAATGGCACAATTAGACATAACTTTACTTAATAACTTAAATAAAGTACAAAGTTATGGCATGTACATCATCGTACTTGTATTTTATGCATTAACTCACTTATACCATTTGCATGAAAGGGATTAAGTGTCATTATTGAACTTTTGAAGAGTGTCTCTAAGTACATTAAGTGTAATTATTGAAATTTTAAAGAGTATTTCTAAACATCGTATAATATGAGGAATGAAAAAATTAATCTTCTTAGTAACTTCGCATTCAATATTGAACCTAACTGACTTCTAAAGATTCGCACATGTGGAAATGCCTTGAAGTGTTTTCAAATTAGTTTGTGCACGCATCGAGACTAATTCCTTCAATCGAATGATACTCTTACAGAGGAATATTCTTTCTACATCCGACCTCAAGATAAAGCTATTAAATTTCAAACCCGAGTATCTGAATTTACTACTATATCCTAACTCTACCAACTTCGATATCCCTTAGGGTTAAATGCCTTGAAGTTGCTCTTAAGATTCTGCATATAAATTTGAAGCAGAGTTGACTTCCAAATTTTACACCCTTTAACCGTGTGGGGTGCATACGTCATACATGACTCAACGCTTCCCTAAGCAACCACCCTTTAGAAAGAAAAGGAAAAAAGTTGTTTCGTTGGTTTGGGACACAAGACAACAACCAAATACCCATCAAAGGAAAGAAAAGTTTACAGTGCTCTTTGGGCTCCACATCCTTCTCTTCAAATAATCTCCTGCACGTGAGAATCTCTCCAACAATAGCATGATATTCCCTCCATCTGCCTTGAAGTGCACATATTTTCCCAACTTATAAGTAGGGCATAAGGCCACGTGGTTGGTCATATTTTGATGCACATTATCTTGTAATGTAAAAGATATGGTGGGTTTTGCATGGTTTTCTCCATTGTTTACCCACGTGTCATTATTGGGAAATTGATGTTCAATAGTTACACTAGAACTATAAACAAATTTGGCCTCGAGTAATGAATTGTTCGACCTGTTTCACAAAAATTATGGAGCTTTTGTAACATACTTGGTATGTTTAGTTCTCCAGACGAATTCAAATGAGCTTACACTTTATAACGAAGTAGATTGGGCTTTGGGTAAATTGGTTTTTCTACAACTACATATAATGTCTAAAAAATTATTTAGCTTGAGTTTAATAAATTAGAAATTTTAAAACACAAAAGTTTTGTATGTTGAAATTATTAATCAACTTCAAATTGAGTTTTAACTTGGTTGGTCTTCATCGTAACTCGAGTGTCTTGGTTAATTTTACAACTCTAAATCTGTAATTAGTTATCATGTGTTATGTGTATGGCTACTTGATATCAAAGAGGTGAACACGTTTCAAAATCAGTTAGGAATAGTTTTACAACCCTTTGGAGTTAGGTTTAAAATGGGGCTACTCAGTTGCGTAGCTTCATCCCTTTTTAATAAAAGAATAGCTCTAACCAACAATAATTTCCCAAATAGAGTTTAGTTTGATTTTTAATTCTTAAAAAAAAAACTTCAATCATTTCGTTTGAGGGTTGACAAGCACTGAACTGACAATCAAGCATTTTGGTCTCGCATGTTTTTCACCGAATTAAAAGGTTTTCTGGTGAGTGGATCCTATGTGGCATGTGTCCATTTCTCAGTAATACGCATCACACAATATTTCTCATTGCACCCTCGTAGATATAATTTGTTACAACATTTTTGTTGATAACAACAATAACATTGCAAATTTTACACATGAAAAGAGCCTAGCAGTATGAAATAGCCCCATTTAGATCCTCATTTTTAGGATCTAATTTGGCAAACTAATTTCTTCCAGATCCTCCAAGGACAAGAAAACTTCATCCAAGCACGAAAGCTCATTTCCATCGTCATCGCTATCGCAGTTGTGCTCATAAACTCGACACACCACCCATCTACTATAATCCTGAAAAAATATGTTCCCCAAAATACAAATAACAATATAGTCAGTATCTTTTGCTTCCACTGAAACAATATGCTACTTATATTTGTATAATTGTGTATATGATACGTACTATCTTGGATTGTCCTCTACTTTTGGACGATCTACTACCAGAAGCAGAATCTGAAAGCCTAAACTCCTGCAAAATCCAATTTGTTTTGACACCCTCGGGAGATCCACCAACGTAAAACATGTAATATTTCTTCATTCCCACTTTCTGGCTAGAACTGCTGAAAATGGGGTCATCAACACCCAATGGCTTCCAATACCCATTCCCCGTAATTCGGTTTTGTGTCCTCCGGCTGTAGAAATACCACTTGTTCCCTTCCGCCATAGCTTTACCTACACATATACATGCTCAATAGAAAAATAACAACTTACGTGTGTGTGTATAACGCATACTCATACATCTTTTTTTTTGTGTGTGAAGTTTATTTTTTTAACTCAAAAAATGTGTTTAGTCTAATATACCTTATATGCAGATGAGTTGCGAACCTAACTAACGAATTTACAAAAAAAAGAAACTTCACTTCACATCAAAAGTATTTTGTTTTGATACACACCAGATTGGTTCATACATTAATATAGTAAAGTATGAGTAATTTTAACAAAATACGTAGTAATTTTTTATGAAGTGTAGGGGAATGCATATGTACAGTTGAGTTTTGTGTATATGAGTCACGTACCATCTAAGTCCCATGGATCATATGGATAGAGATCAAGATCAGGAATCACGTCGGGATGGCAAGGTAAGAGGGTGACTTTGCGTTGAAGGAAATGAACAACGAGCTCTTCATCGGTGGGATAGAATCGAAAACCCGGTGGCAGGTTGACATTGTTATCACCCATAATATTGATGAATAGTTAATGGGAGCGCATGACCATGAAGAAGAAAAATTATGGGGTGTAAGACGGAGTAATGAAAGTGGATGGTTAGGGGTTGGTGATATTTATAGCGATTAAGGGAGGGAGAGGAGAGAGAGAACTGACGTGAGATAGAAGTTGTGTTGTGTGTGATCATCCATTCACGTATTGGGCTTTGATTGTTTTTTGAGTTGGTGTAAATAGTTGGTAATGGTGGTGCTTCAAGGCGGCTGGATCTGTTAGAGTTGGAGGGAGCTAAGGGGCTATCTGACTATATATATACAATAGTTTTTGATAATGTGGGTCACTATCACACTTCATGCTTATATCATCAAAAGTTTTGTGATCCACGTGGCAAAGGATGAATATATGTGAGTATTTCCAACCTCATGGAGTGCCAATAAACCAATAATTACCATAATTAACCTATATGCCATTGATGACCTAAAATATAGAATAATTGAGAGAATTTAGAGAGTTAATATTTTATTTTTTAAGTGTGTATCTAAATTATTAAGCAAATCATCTTATTTATAGTATATGGTGAGGTATTTCAATATACATGAAAAATGTGTGGACATTCACACAAACAATCATATTATTTAACACTTCTCTTTGGATGTATACTATATCCATCATTCAATTATTTTTGTCTCATTAAAACCTTATTAACGAAAAATCGAGTGAAAAAAAATCGAAGTGAAGAAAAAAGAATACAACTTTTATTATTATTGAACTGGTGTTGGGAGTGCTTAATGCTACCTCGTTAAAATCTTTACTAGAAAAATTCAATTGGAAAAATCTAGTTAAAGGAAAAAAGAGTACAATGCACATATGTCCTAAAAAAATATGATTTTTTTATCCTCCGCCTGATTTGCATATCTCAAATTAGTTATTGGTGAAGTCTGCGCATAATAATTTTTATGTACAAATTTTTGTAATGTTTTTTTCGAAAGTGACTTGGTAAACAGATATGCTAGATTGTGAGTTGAACTTACTTGTTAAGCTTCAATTTTAATATTTCTTTTAAAGCTTGTGAATGAAGATTTTTTTTGGTGAAATGTTCTTACTTTTGTGTCCTTCGATGAAGTCTTCCTGAATTTTGGTAAAGCATGTTGCATTGTCTTCATATATAATACTTGGAACATTTGTAATGGGAGACAGTTGACATGAATTATGAACATGCTGAATTAAAGATCTCAACCATACACATTCATAACTAGCTCCATGAAGAGCTAAAATTTCAGAGTGGTTAAAAGAAGTATCAACTAATGTTTGTTTAGTAGAACGACAAGAAATAACAGTATTACCACTAAGAAATATATATCTTGTTTAGGATCGACCCTTACGAGGATAAAAAAGGTATCCAGAATTTGCATAACCTACTAACTCATTACCATTAGAATGATTAGAATAATATAAGACCGTACAAGTGGTTCCTCGTAGACATCCTAGGATATGCTTAATACCAATCCAATGCCTTTTTGTTGGTTCATAATTATATCTAGCAAGAAAGTTAACGAAGAGTGAAATATTCAGTATAGTGCATTGTGTCAAGTATAATAATGCACCAATTGCACTTAAATAGGGTACTTCTGGACCCAATATTTACTCTTCATCTTCTTTAGAACGATATGAATTTTTGTTTACATTTAAACATCGGAAGACCGTGGGTGTACTTAGTGGATGTATCGTGTCCATACCAAATTTTTTCAAGACTTATTTAGTATAATTAGACTGGTGGACAAAAAATCCACTAGAATTTCTCTTAATATGCAAATCGAGACAAAATTCATTTTTCAGAGGTTTTACATTTCAAATTCATTCTTTAAATAATTAGCAATTTTATCGAGCTTTTCTGGAGTCCCGATAAATTTAATATCATCCACATAAACTGCTACTATCACAAATTCCATTAGGGATTTCCTTATAAAGACACATGGACAAACTGAATTATTTTCATACCCATCCTTAGACAAGTATTCACTAAAATGGTTGTACCATATCCTTTCGAATTGCGTTAAGCCATACAATGAATGTCTGAGTCGAATTGAGCACATACTCCTTGGCTTTTGTTTTGGTAAAGAAAATTATTTATGAATTTTTCTATAAATTTATGTGTCTAAGTCCCCATACAAATAAAAAGACACAACATCCATGAGTCTCATATCAAGATTTTCAGAGACCGCTAAACTGACCTGATGTCTAAAAGTTATACCATCCATAATGGGGGAGTATATTTCATCATAATCAATCATATGTTTCTGTACGAAACCTTGTGCCACAAGTCATGTCTTATATCGAGAGATTTCCTTTTTCTCATTGCGCTTTCTTACATACACCCATTTGTAACCTACTGGATTAACATCTTTTGGGGTTTGTGATATAGATCCAAATACACCATGTCTATTTAGCAAGGCTCTAAAAAATACGGGGCGTGACCAAGGCATGAAGGCCACGCCTTAAGCCTTAGAAGCCTAGGCGGGCCTTAGGCGTAAAAAGGCGTTTAGGGTTTTTTTTAATATATTTTAATATTTTTTTTACTATGACAAGACTATTAAAAATACTAAAATGGTACATACCTTAAAAATATGTCTAAATATTTGTAAATTAAAATACAATTTTTTTAAAATAAAAAATAAATAAAAAAATTGTGTTTTTTCACCCCTTACTTCTAAAAAAATCGCATTTTTTCATGCCTTACCCCCAAAAAATGAGCATTTTTTCACGTCTTACCCCAAAAAATATTGACCATCGTTGACCACGCCTTGATCCACGCCTAGGGCCAAAACTTGGCGTATCTAAAAATCCTCGTGCCTAGGCGCCGCCTAGGCGCGTTTTTTAGAACACTGCTATTTAGAGAGTCAAGTTATGTCCTAATGGAAACTTTCCATTTTGTCCAATCTTTTTGTTTTTGACATCGATTTATAGTATGTGATTCATTATTATCCTTAATGCCCTTTAAAATTAGTGCAGCAGATGCGTATGAAAATATGTCATTGATGACTATTTTATTGTGTTCCCACATTTATCTTGAATTTCTATAAAACATAGAGATCTTATTTTTGTTCTTAGGTACTTTTGCCTCTTCAGAGACTTTTATAGTCACATTAGGGACTTGTGTCTTTTTAGATACACTAACTTCTTCAGGAATTTTAGAGAAAGTGGATCTTTTATTTATAATCTCTTCTGAGCATTATGATGGTATAATTTTTCATTTAATCTATGCTTTCGAGGAGTAGATCTTTGGAACCTATAGGATTGTCACGCTTTTGGCGTGCAACATATTCATTTACTGCTGAATTCAAAGTTTGTCCCACTAGATCATCAATTCTAGTTGGTGCATTAGCTGCGGGTACATGAGGCTAGGTCACTTTAGATTCATTATTAAATGCATTGGGTAATTGATTTGAAATTCCCTGAAGATGTATTATCCTTCACACTTCATGCTCACATTGAGTGGTACGGGGGAGTTGAAAGTATTCCAGGTTAATTATCACTATTCTTCTAGAACAGATTGTACTTCGCATACGTTCTTTCCTCCCCCTAATGGCGGGAATATTGTCTCATCAACGTGGAAATACAGAAATCTAGCGGTAAACATATTAGATGTAAATGACTCAATATAACGAATGATTGATGGTGAATCATAACAAATATGCCCAAACAATGTTGGGGACCCATTTTGGTACATTGTGGTGGTGAGATATGCACATATATGGCAAAACAAAATTTACTCAAATGTGATATATTTGGCTGACATTATGACACGAGTTTTGAAGGGAAAAAAGTGGTAAGCAGTTGGTCGAAGTTGAATTAATTTATTAGTGTATAGGATGACATGAACTTAAGCTGAGATTCAGAGTTTGTATTGCATAAGCAAATGTCGTGCTATCAATTACAAATAATTAATTAATGATTTAGTTAGACCATTTTGGGTATGAATGTGGGGAACTAGGTGCTCAATATCAATTCCCATGGATAAACAATAATCATAAAAAAAAACTTGAGAAGTGAATTCTAATAACTTGACTTTTATGTGGATGTCGTTGTTTAAAGCCAAGTTAATCAAAATCCTCAAATACCTACAAAATATAACAAACTAAAGTGTAGAGGTAAGTAATGGTATCAATCCACATCAAGGGGGTAAAGCGAGGGGAAAACAATTGTAATTCACTTTTATTTTCTTTTTGGGATTTTTTCTTTTTCTATTTTTTTTTAGCTTTTTCAATATTAAAACAATTTGGGTGAGGATGTAAAATAACACTAACTAAATCAAAGATGTAAAGAACTAACTAAAAAGTGACTAAAAATGAATAACAAAGTCTAACATGAAAATAAGAGATCAAGTGAGGTAAATATTGTGAGAACAATCAAGGAGTGGAACTACACTATAAATTTTAGCTATTCTAACTATTTAATTTAATTATTTATATTCTCCCAAATTAATATCAAAATTACAAATCAACTCTCGTTGCAAATATAATTTTAATAGTAATCTTTTAGAAAATTAAGTTAAACCCCCCACAATTCTAGAAAATAGATATACACTCATTTTAATTAATCACCTGTTAGGATCGATCGATTAAAATTTGGATAAATCATAGATAATGAATTTAGATTTAAAATTTAAGGAATAATACCACACTTAAGAAACCCCTATCTCTAGTTCGAATCTAAAATGGGTATTATAACTAGAATTTTGATTTTCTCTCAAAAATCATTCACCCTCTCTCGAGGCATAAATTTAAGGGCGAGGGATCAAAATTAACATTCAAAGGGAATTTTTAATTAATCAAACTAATTAAATCAAAATAACATCAAATAAGGGTTCACCCCACCCCTTGAAAGGGGATTTAGCCTAACATCATATTAAACATGATAATCAAATAATCAAAGGCTAATTAAATAAAAGAGAAGAGAAGAGAACAATCAAACCCAATCTCTTGAAGTGAAATTGAACTCTTATTTTCTTGAAATCAAGCACCATCCATAAAATATGAGCATCCAACAATAATCAATTCAATATAATAATCAATTGAATTACTCACAATTTATCCTCACAAATCTCTAAAAATAAAAATAAAAACTATTTACAAAATATTTCCTTAATTTATTTTCTACTCTAACCTATCTCTCTAAAAAAATCCCCCTTCTTGAATGGTCTTCATCTTCTTTAAATAGTAGGCATAGAGTTATGGGTAAATTAGATAGTGATTAAATGGACATGAGGAGTGTGAGGATAAGTTGGTGTTATAAGGGGGAAATGCACACATGTGCATGGATTGTGTGACGTCATGTGGAATAAATGGTTGATGAGTTTTGAATACACTTGAGCTGATATGGGTATAAGCGTATTTTTTAAAAAGGGTAAAAGGTTGGTTTAAAACATGTGTGGACATTTTATTCTTTGATTTTATTTGACTTTGATTCTTTGACAGGGAGAAAAATTGATTATGGAAAAGTGGGTTTTATTGGATTGAATGAAATCCGAAATGGGTTTGAGGGGATTGAGGTGTTTCGAGGTTGTTGGTCGCACAGGTGGGGCAAGGGCTGCCCGGGTCGCGCCAGAGATAACGCCAGAGGGTCACTTGTTCGGCTCGGGTTGGTCAAGGTTCAGGTAAAGGGTTCTGCGATCGAGTTTGGGCATGTGGTTGGGAAGATTCGAACCAGGTTGGATTGGATGGTTGGGTCGCGAGTTCTGGCCTTAGCTGTGTCACCGGCGGGTTGGATGGTGGCTAGGTGGTGTTGTGTGGAGGTGAGAGGGGGTGAAGGGTGTGAGTTTGTGTTTTGGTTATGGAGGAGAGAGAATGTGAGGGTGGTTTGTGGAAGATGATGAGGGGTAGTTAGGTGAGGTAGGGAGTATGGTAATGTGTGTGTCTTAGGGGGTGTTTGAGTGTGGATGGGGGTATAGGTCAAGTGGTGGGGATGAATGAGTTAATTTGGTGTAGGTAAATAGTGTGAGTGAGTTAGGTTAATTGTGTGCGTTTAATTTGGACTCCTAAAAATTAAAACAAACTAAACTAAAAAAATAAAAATTAATAAAGCTAGAAATCTAAAAATAAAATCCTACTCTAAAAATAAAAGACACAAATTGAAAATAAAAACTAAAAAATCTATTAAAACTAAAACTAAAATCCTAAAAAAATGTAAAATCTAGTAAAACTAAAAAATAAATGAATTCCTAAAAAAACTAATCCTAAAAACATAAAGATAACTAAAAACAAACAACTAATAAAAATCAAAATAAAATAATATCACACTAATTAAAAAAGAATATAAAAATAGAAAATAAATCCTAGAAAATTCTAAATAAATCTAAAATAAATCCTAAAAATTAAACGACTCAAACTAAAAATCTAAGAAAAATCTTAAAAACACAAACTAAACACACATAGGGTTCGGGCTCGGTTTAGGCTTGGTTTGGGTAGGCTAGGGTTACAGGATAGGATATTAGGTCCATAAATCACACATTTGCCTTGAAATAAGCGTCGAACTTTCGCAAACGGTGATCAAGCCTGAACATAAATATTTACGCATATAATACCCACATTGCCGAGAAATAGCAACTAAAATACGTCTATTCGGGGTATAAAATGTACTATTTTGGGTGCTTATCAAATTCACCTGCATTATCTAAGAAAATGGATTTGATATGCTTATCAAGAAAACTTTCTCTTAGTTTAATGATATGCCCAAGTAATTTTGCAAAAGCCAAATTACGAATGGATAGTAAACAAATATGTGACCATTGGCATACCCAATACTGGCACTGAGTTCGTGGAAGGTATCAACATAGCGCTGCTACCTGGACTTAGACAGTCCGCACGAGAGTGATCTACATTTAACACCTTAAAGGGGCCACAACCTTCTCTCTAACAGGCCGCGACCTCCTACTTCACCAGCAGCGCATACCCTGCCGTAAACTTTGCCGCATTAGCATGCCTCAGGCTAATTGTCCACCTTCTCGCAGGATTCCATCTTGACATCACTTATCGATATGTTACATGTTTTATGCACGTGACCTGTTTTTTTTTACTTTTATAAATAGAAGTGCTTAACTCCTCACTTAGCATGATACGATTGGAAGTAAAGCCCTACCAAACTCCCCACCCATTTTCTCTCTCTTCACTTGAGAGGTCACTCAAGTCACTCTGATCACCTGAATTGCCAGTGTCCGCAGCCTTTTTGACAACCTTGCTCTATATGTCGCATCTTGCTCATCATAGAGCCCGCATGTACATGAAATTAACTCTCTATCTGTCTTATATGCCTCTAAAGGCATCAAACAATTTTACTAATGTTGATAATTAATTATAATGAGGGCACCAAAGTGGACGTAGGCTCATTTTATAGTCAAACCACTCTATATCTTGTGTTTTGTCTCTCTTTTCTTACTTTATTATGCTTTTATACTTTATGATGGTTGAAAATGGCTTTGATGGAAAGGTTATTTTTTATCGTCCTAATTTTCAATATCATTAACCATCTAGTGGAAGCATCAACTAAAACCGTGAAATATTTAAAACATCCACTAAAAAGGTGAACAATGTCACAAATATCCCCTTAAATTCATTATAAAAAAGATGGTGACTCATAGGCTATTTTGAGAAAAGATGGGTTAGTGATTAATTTTCCTTGTGTGCACGGGGTGCAAAAATGGTCACTTGGTAGGGTGACCTGTTGGTTTGCTTAAAATTCTCATTCGAGTTAGTGATATTTTTTGAACATATTGGATCCGAGGTGACATAAATAATCGTCCCATAAAATCAATACCTTAGGATCATCAAGCTTCCGACTAATGACATAGTATGATTCTACAAAGTGTTGTGTGATATAACCCCATGGATAATGTAAGAGTTTTTGTAGTGTGATCTTTTAGATTCCAATATTAAAATTAATGCAAAGGATCTCTTTTTTACCTTCATTACTTATTTTTATATGATACCCTTTCATTACGATGTTTTTAGAACTTAGCCAAATGTCTTTTAAAATTTATTGAGTATATCGCATTTTGTACCAGTAAGTGGGT
Organism: Sambucus nigra; assembly: GCA_949130495.1. Classification (NCBI taxonomy): domain Eukaryota; kingdom Viridiplantae; phylum Streptophyta; class Magnoliopsida; order Dipsacales; family Adoxaceae; genus Sambucus; species Sambucus nigra. The sequence goes on from OX422212.1 coordinate 142,425,221, forward strand.
ACCACTAGGTATCACCATGTGGGCTCTTCCAGAGCCTTCAATAATTTAGTAGGATCAGCTACTATGGAAATATTTATCGTATCATACACCTAGTGAGAGAAAAACTTTTAATTTTGCAAAATAGTATGAGTTGTTCCACTGTCAACTAAACAAGTGTCATTGCTTATGTGAACTTTTGTATCCATACCTTTTATACGAGTAACATGATTAAACCATATGAGCATTAAAAAGATAAATGTAAAACCATGGAATTTATTATAACAAGGATTTAAAGTAAAAAATATAACGATGTTTCAGGCATAATGAAAAAAAAATTATTATAGCGAGCATAAATTAGTCAGTTCTTCAAGTTCTTATAAGAGGGGGTGCCAATCATGGCATCAAATATCTCATTATCAATGGTATTTTCATCCTTATCTTCATAAAAGTCATCAACATTGATCTGGATATTATTAATTTTCTAGCAGTCTTCAGAACCCTTTATGATCTCCATCTTCTAACGATCTTCAGGACCTTTCATAACATTTATGTCCACACCCTTTTTTGAGGCATGGTATTTTCCCACTATTTTCTTAGATGAACAATAGTTTTGTGGCCAACGTCCACTCAAGTCACATTGATAAAAAAAATACCTTTTGTATTTGGTGGAGAAATTTTTTATTCTTATTATTGTTGTGGCCATTCCTCTTTTGGTGGGGCTTGAAGTTGGTATTGTTCTAAGGGCCATAATTATAATGACCACCTCTTTTGAGGTTTCCACAACCTTGTCACATGTTGCCTTCGCCTTTGTTAATATTTTGAGTAGTATTACCATTCACTTATAGGAGTGCTACATAGCCAGTTGGGTGAGATGTATGATTTTTCATTATAAATCATTATTCTTCTCAGTGACTAGGAGATAAGAGATTAACTTTGAGTACATTTTGAATCCTTTCTCTCAATATTGCTGCTACAGTAGCATATTCAAGGCATGAAAGATGGAGAATTTGAAAAGACCTGCTCTAATATCAAATTTATTTCTAATGTAGTCTTAACAAAAAAATGAGATACTTGGAGCTTTAGGTCCAAATTATAAATAATTATTTGAGAACTTTGAAAATTCATACATTATGAATAATCAAAACTTTAACTTTTAATTTATGGAATATTTTTGTTAGAGCTTCAGGTTCAAATACTTTGAAATATCATGAGAACTTCAGGCCTCATATTTTTAAAATTAATTAGGAAAAATTATATCCCAATTACAAATGATAATTTGTGAACATCTGGTCACAATAATGATAATGGATCTTTATATCACAAATATAATTGGGGAACTCTTGGTCTAAACCCATCCAATTAGGCAATCAACTTTTAGGTTTGATTATTACTTTGACACTTTAGGCCAAAAACAAATTTGGAATTTTAGGTGTGGAATATATAAATAGTAATTGAGAACTTCACGTCTCAAATTGTTAATATTTATTGGGAACTTCAGTTCTCGAATTTCAATTGGCATTGAGAACTTCTGGTCCCAAATTTTATTTTTCAAATTATAATTGATATGATTAATATAAAACACAACGAAGGATAACTTTACATAAAAATGGGAATAGTGTTACAAAAAATTCATGTCATGAAACTAATATATGTATGTATATATATATATATATATATATATATGTGTGTGTGTGTGTGTGTGTGTGTGTGTGTATTTTATAATTTATACACAACATAACGGCGAATACTGTTTTAAAAAATATTTATAATTTACATGGAAGTTGTTTATGTACTGAGACTACTCATTATCATGATTTAGTAGGCACAAAGGATGATAATTATTCACTTGTAATGACAATGAACTAGAAACACACCTTTGTTTACAGAGATAAGTACAACAAAAAATGTAGTCTTTAAAAATAGTTTGAGTTCTCACTGTATACTTTTCTACCGGGATGGTTGAGAAAAAAATAGGGATCAATCGTGTTAACAATGTGTTATAAAATAAAGGACATCGAGAGAATTTAGAAAGAGATAATATTTATTTCTCAAGTCCGTATCTAAACCCAAAGGGGATCACCTTATGTATAGTACATGGTGATGTATCCTAATAGAAATTGAATTCAATAGACATGGAAGATGTGTGGACGTTTACACCAAAAATCATATTATTTAACAAGTGGTTCTTTTTTCCACAAAAAATGCAAATCCATCTATTGTCACTCGTAAGATGATTGATATCTAGAGAATTATATCTGAATAACAATATCTACTATGTTTTAAGATATAATATTTGAAAAAATTTTATATTCTTTATAATATGTTTGTTATTCATCAATTATATTATTATTTCACATTAAAATATATATAATTCTTTATTTGTAAAACATATATTTCTCTTTCATAAAAGTACCTCGTTTAAATAACAACAAAACTTAACATTGTTATAATTATATTTTTTGATAAGTAAATGATTCATAAAAAACACCCGCCTAAAGGGGAGGAACCCTGTATAAGGAAAGTATACAAAAATAAAAACAAGATGGCAAAAAAATCGACCTAACCGTATCCTTGTCCATATGGAGCAAAAGAAGTTAGTCCACCTTCTCAGTTTCCTTCATAAAATCTAGGAACAAAGAAAGTTACGGGTTGTGACTTCTCTTATGACATATGAGAAGTGTACTCAGAAAGGTATACCAAATTATATATGGAGCAAGCTCTTCCTCATTAAAACATCTTTGATTCTTCTCTTGCCAAATGACCATACTCTAAATACTCCTACCCCCTGCCAATCCATAGGGATCCTCCATGCCTCCATCAACTCATTCGTCAACTTAGGAATAACCCACTGAATATGGCATAAGATAAGAAAATATCCCATAGTCCCCTAAACACCCAACAATACAGAAGAAAATGATTAATCGACTCCACCTCCTCCTTACACAACCAACATCTAATAGCCAACCTTCTCCCCTTATTTTGCAACCCTTAAATTGTCAAAATCGCCTACTCAGCCATGATCCAAATAAAGAAACTAACCTTAGGAGGTGCCATGGACTTCTTTACCGTCTTCCAAGGAAAAGAATTAAACCCAGCTTTGTATAAAAATTCTTCACCATAGAGCATCTGTCCTTTGAGTTCATCCATCTCAACACATCCTCCCCTCATTTCGAAACTGGAATTGAGTTCAACCAATCAAAAAATGCCTTTGCCTCCTCTAATTCCCAATCCGGCAGCCCCCTTCTAAATTTTAGTTTCCACATCTCACGATCCCCTACCCTCATCCAATGATCCTCCGCTAACTCGTCCTTATCCCTACCAAGATGAAACATTCCTAGAAGAATTTCCTCCAAAGTTCCATCATTTCTCCACTTATCCTTCCAGAATCTAATTATATTCCCCCTCCAACTAGAAGGACGTAAGCCATGACAATTCCTCTTAACCTTGTGTTATGTATGTCCATAACCTCACCTTGTGAGCTAAAAGGTGATTTGGAAAATGAAACAACTACAACTAGATGCAAATTGGAGAATGATTAACTAAAGAAACTACGAGTTAACAAAGTGCAACTACACTAATTAAACGAAAAGCCGATGACAAATGGTTTTACGAATTAGCTATGAAATGAGAACAATAGGTCGGGCTACAATTCCCCACACCCTAGTAATTCACTTCGTAGGATACTAGATTCAGAATTAGAATTTTAAACGAACACGATCTTGAGTACTCCAAAGAATTACATATATAAAGGATCGTAGCCCGCACAGTATGTAATCAAAGGATGAGTAAAGTGGTGTTGAATTAACTACCACGCATGTCGCATTCTTAAGCATCCCGGTTATCTAGGGCAAACGGGATCAGAAGTCCTACGACTGTTGCAACAGTCACGCAACACGATTCATCTAAGATTTCAATTCAAAAGTATACTTTCCATTATCATGAAAAGCAGAGTTCATGCACCCCCAACCCTTAAAAAATTAGCTAGACATGATTAACTTAGAGAAAAGCAGAGTTTTTAAGAAATATAGCATTAACTCTAAAGAAACTAATTAAAAAGAGAATTGAAAATTCAAATCAACAAATAAACTACTGAGAAATTGAAAATTAAAGGAAAAGATATTACTTGAATTGCAGAAATTAAATGCAAACCCTTACAACAAAATCTTCTTATGAAAAATTAGGGTTTTTAAAAATAAAAACCCTCTACTCCTAATTAGCTCACCTAAAAAAATCCAACTCCTATTATTATGTAACAAACTAGAATAAATAGCTCAAAATTTACAAGAGTTTGACCCGATAAAAACTTTGAGAAAAAGAATAAAAATTGAAGAAAATCCAAAGCGGTCCGAACCGGTCGGGGTAGTCTGTCGGGATCTCCCCTTGTTTCGAGACAGTGTTCCTTAGCATTTAAGGCGGTCCGAATCCTTTTCTGGAAAAAGGTTTTGATCGCCCCCCTTTTTGAGACAGAGGATTTTTCCTAAGGCGATCCGACTCCTTTTCTAAAAAAAGTTCCGGACCGGGTATCTTTTTCATCCAGGGGTCTTTTCCTTGTCTTCTTCTCAACTTCAAATCTTCGTAACTTGATCACCGTAGCTCGGATTGACTTGCCGTTTCTTCCAAAGTTCTTGAAATTGATTTCTCTTCAACACTCTAGTTGGCTTAAACTCCGAATGATGATTACAAATTTATGAAATTACCCTTTGACTTTCCTTTTTTGACTTTTCTCATTGCTTATCTAGGTTCTTTCTTCTTCAATGCTTCAAATGCCTGCAAAACTTAGGGTAAATATACGAAACTAGATGTACTTGTTAGAAGGATTTAGTGTCAAGTAAATGCTATAATTACACTCATTTTACGTTATTCGATATGGTAAAAGTCTCTAAATTAAGGGGCTAAATTGGAAAGAATTTTAGCCTAATCAAACCCCCCTAACTTAGAACTTTGCGCATCCCAAGGAATGTGAAAGAATGTAACTATGGGTCAACTCTCAAAAAATTCATTTTATTTGGATTGATTACCACTTTCGCGGGCAAATGATTGCATTGAGCATATGCAACAAGCCTTTAAACCCCTAGGTCACCTAGTAGGACGAGTTGTGTCTCGTGAGGGTTTGCAGTGAATATACCCACAAAAGTCGACTCAAAGAAAACTCAAAATAATAAAAAAAAATTGAATGATTAAAACTTTTTCAGAAAATAGTGATCACCAATTCATGTTCAAGAGTCTCAAATCATAGTTTGTGTGTGCGAAGCCAGAAAGTTAATCGCGAATTTTCACCGGTTGACCATTACGTTACTTATCCAAAAATTCTTTTTGATTTCAAAATCTCACAGGATTCTCTCATAAATGAATCACTCGTAAATGTGGCTTATTCTCTCGGTATGCATGATTTATAAGAGTAAATGCAATGGAACTCAAGTTCATGCACACTAAATACAAACAACGAAAATTTATGAGGTAAAAAGATATCATCATTAGAATACGATTACAAGGAAACGGGAAACATCGCCTCTACTTTACGCATTTAATCTCTTTTGTTATCTTTTGTGCCTGAGCTCTCCACACGGTAAGAAAATTTGCAATTTGGACTCGGTTAGGACTTTTCGTTTATTAAGGTGCATTGGGGAAAAGGAGATGGTTGGGTACTTTGGAATTTAAAATTTTCCTTAAAATTTCCATTAGGCTTTTTCGGGCTTTTGATCATTTTTATTTCTTTTTTTTTTTCTATTTTTCTTTTCTTTTTCACATTTTTCTTGTCTTGCTATTTTTGTTGAGCATGTTCTATTTTTCTTGGCCCTTTTTGTTTGCACTAATTAGACAAAAATTATGGGGTTTCACTTTTCTCAATTCCGAGCCATTTAGGTTTTTCGGATAGTCAAACGAAAAGGGAAAAATTTTAGCTGGCTCAAATTGGTTAGCAAAGGAAAAAAAATTCACAACTTTTTCTAGCCAAACGAGGGCCAACTTCATTATCCAAATTATTAATTGAGTTACCATATGCGTCTCGAGGTGAATTTTAGTTTAGAGATTCATTTAGCGTATCGATCAAATCAAAGGAATTGAGATCCTCAACAACTTTTATAAATTCTAAATAGAGTTTTGAGTTAACCATTAACTCGTATTGATTTATAAACTCACAAAAAGGGTAGGCTCGAATCTCACCGGGTTGGTTAATCTTCACACTTATTCGTTAAGTCATCCATGTTCGATCAATTTTCATCTTTGGCCAATTTTGGCTTTGTGTAATTTATTTTTACAATTTGAGACTTTAAATCGAATTTTAATGATATTTTTAAAATCTTAAATTCCAATTTTTATTTATTTTGAACAAAAATATTTTTGGTTTTTCTGAGTTTTTTTTTTTTTTTTTTTTTTTTTAATTTTGAAGTTTTCTAATTTTTTTTGGAATTTTGAAAATTTGTCAAGTTTAGAAATACACACTCGTCACCTCTCCTAACTTAGACTTTTGCATTGTCCTTAATCAAAAGGACTAAAATCTAAATAAGGCAAAATAAGAGTGCGATAAATAAAACAAACAAATGGAGAAAATGCGGATTTTTATTTATAAGGACTGTGGTACATCATAAAGAAAGAGCATACAAGCAAACAAACAAAATTACAACCGACACAATCATCAAACACATGATTCACTGGGGTTGGGGATTGGAGCTACCGGGCGCGCTTGGGTTGTAAGGATCATAAAAGTAGCTCAGAGGGGGCCCACCAAAATTTATTTGATACATATGAACTTGAAGATGATGCATCATGCTCGTATCGCGTTGGTAAGCACATTGGTTGGCTGCTTGATCCCTCGTGTATTGAGTTATGAACCCATCAATTTTTGTTTCAAGGGAGATTAGGCACGCATCAAAATCATTATCGGGGATCTAGAAATCATAATCTTCTTCGTCCTCATCGGACCCCACCTCTTGGTCCCCCATCTCGACAACGATCGCTGCTTCCTCCTCCTCGCTACTCTCATCCTCACAGGACTCTTCATCTTCTTGGGCTCTTAGAATGACCCTTTGTCTCTCACTTTTAGTCCAGGTGGCCTGCCCAAAAGGGTTTGGGAGACGAAGAGTCCCGACATGATGACCGAAGAGGTGATCAACGAGAATGAAGGTAATTAACTGAGCATAGCGAAGAGGAGTAACGCCATTTTCATCCACCGCCGCAAAGTGGACATCGCGGAAAATGATATGCGCTAGGTTAATGGATGAGGTACGGTCAAATAGGTGGTACACAAGTGTTGCTTGCCGCGGGCGCATGCCGGAGTCATTAGAATTCTGGAGGATGTTTGCAGACACAATTTGAAAAGTGGAGAGCGCTTTTTTGCTTAATTTACCAACCCGAAAGACACCCTTGTGCCAAACTTCCCCGGGCGCGATACACTCAATGAGGACATCCTTTTCAAGCGTTTGGGAGTTGTTGGGGTAGACAAAAGCGGGGGGATTTGGGACGTATTTTTCAGCGACCTTCTCGTCTATTATCAGCAAAGAGAATGGGATGTGTTGGCCTCGAATTCAAGCTTCAGCCACGACCTCACTGGTGCGTACGAGCGTGCCATAAAATTCTCGGACCTCCGCAGCCCAAACAACATTGTTAGGCTCATACAAGAAGCGGCACCAGCCCTTAGGACAAAACAAAGTAGTGACAGAATTTGGTAGTTCATCTCAAAGAATGGCTTGTTTTACTTGGAGTTTCCGCGTATGCCCAAAATATTCCTCACACCACCACATTTCTTGGTCGGAGTGGTAGTCGGTAGGGTAATTATCGATGATAGCGACGGAATTGTACTTTATGGGTCTGTCTTGGGCAGCCATGGATTGAGAAAGTGGATGGAAAAAATTTCTTGAGAGGTGAGGTAGGCGAATTTCTTGAGAGGTGTTATTGTGGGAGAGATGGGGGGAGTAGGGGATGTATTTATAAGTGGGTTTTGAGGTGGGAAGGGGTGAATTTGGAGGGAAAAGGGAAGGTATTTTTAGGAGGGAAATGATGGGAGAAACGAAATGGAGGGAAGTGAAGGGGTTGGCGGAGAAGGGGTGCACCTAGGGAATCGTTTGAATAAATTCAGAAGGCGGTCTGCACTGGGTGCCCAGGGAAGGTCCGAATCATCGGGGGTATTTTTATTTTTTAATTCTCCTCAAGTGGTCTGAACCAGTGCCCAGGGGCCATCTGGACCTGGTGCCTTTTTGTGACAGACTCTGCTCTGCTCCATTTATAACTCTCTCTTATACTTATTAGGAATTCCCACCTACTCTCAACACGATCATGACCCTGATTTATGCTCAACCCTTATTTTTCAAATCCTGAGACGGTCTCAACATGTATGCTTCCTACCTACGAATGTACTCAACACACATATAGGGAACCTACCTACCCTATCCTAAGCTACACCTAACTACTATACATAAGAATCACCCCATGCGTTTTGGGGGTGAGACGACCTCTCAATTTCAGCTCACTCTACCTCATAGACGGGGTATGATAACCAAATGGTGTAGACATCCTCTACGCATGCCTCTAAATAGGGCTTTAAGCGTTGGCCATTGAATTTAAACAAATTTCCCCCTTTGGATCTTCCAATTCCATAGCTCCATGGGGAAACATGGTCTTAACAACGAATGGGCCAGTTAAACGTGATCACAATTTACCCAGAAATAGATTAAGCCAGGAGTTATAGAGGAGTACCTTTTATCCGGCTTGAAACTCTTCCGTCGAATAATCTTGTCATGTGCAAGTTTCATCCTTTCTTTTGAAATCTTGGCATTCTCACAAGCATAACTTCATATCTCCTCCAACTCGTTCAGTTGAAGCTTATGAGCTTCAACGACTTTATCCATATCATAATTTAACCTCTTGATGGCCCAGTATGCTTTGTGCTTCAACTCAACAGGAAGATGGCAAGGTTTTCCATACACAAAGTGGAACGGGGACATTCCGAGTGGGTTCTTGCATGCGGTACGGTAGGCCCATAGCTAATCCTTCAATCGAAGGTACCAATCTTTCCGGTTAGGATCGAAGGTTTTCTTGAGGATGTTTTTAATCTCACGATTCGCCAACTCGGCCTTCCCATTCATTTGTGGGTGATATTTCATTCTAACCTTGTGAAAGACACCATACTTTTTCCTACGTTTCTCAAATGACTTGTTGCAAAAGTGCGTGCCATTATCACTAATTATCGCTTTAGGCGAATCGAAGCCAGAAAGCATGTGTTCCTATAGGAATCTTATCACCACTTTATTGTCATTAGTCTTGTTAGCTATAGCTTCCACCCACTTAGAAACATAGTCTACTGCGACTAGGATGTATAGGTATCCAAAAAAAGGGGGAAAAGGGCCCATGAAGTCAATACCCTAGCAATCGAAAACCTCAATGATAAGAATCGGGGTTAATGGCATCATGTCTCGTCGGGTGATCACCCCCATCCATTGACACCTGTCGCGAGATTTAAAATAATTGTTTACATCCCAGAATATTGTGGGCCAGTACAAACCTCTTTGGAGAATTTTAGTGCTTGTCTTTTTCACGAAAAAGTGGCCTCCACATGCTTTCGAATGATAGAATTGGATGACTTTAGGGATTTCGGCATTCGGTACGCATCGTCGGATGATTTGGTTTGTGCAATATTTAAACATGAGGGGATCATCATAGAAAAACATGCGTTGCCAATTGATAACCCTTTTCTTATCTTGAGGTGTTCACTCGGGAGGGATGGCTCCTGTGAAAAAATAGTTCACTATATCCGTAAACCAGGGTAAAGAAGAGGTGGAAAAGAGTTTCTCATCCGATAAGTACTCGTCTACGGGTGTGGAATCGCTAGGTACGTTGGATGAGAGCCATGATAGATGATCGGCTACTACATTTTCTACTCCTTTTTTTTATCTTAAATGGAGAGATTGAACTCTTATAAGAGTAGGATCTACCTTATGAGGCGTGGCTTTGCGTCTTTCTTTGCAAGGAGATATTTTAAAGCCGCATGACAAATGAAACAAGTGATGGAGGAACCGATAAGATCGGACCGAAACTTGTCAAGAGCAAAAACTACCGCTAGCAATTCTTTCTTTATAGTGGAGTAGTTGAGTTGTGGTCCTGTAAGAATTCGGATAGCGTAGTAGATGACGTGAGATTTTTTATCTTTCCTTTGGCCCAAGACAGCCCCTATCGCATAATCTCCCGCATCATACATAAGCTTGAATGGTAAGGACCAATTCAGAGCTTTCATGATGGAAGCAGAAAAAAGCATGCTTTTTAATTTTTCAAAAGCACTTTGGCATTCTTCTGTCCACTCGAATGGGGTGTCCTTCATGAGAAGGTTGATTAAGGGTCTAGCAATGGCGTTAAAGTCCTTAATGAACCTTTTATAAAACCCTGCATGGCCCAAGAAAGAGCGCATGTCCTTAAGAAGGGGTAGGTCAGCTATGACATCTATTCTTGCTCGATCAACCTCGATCCCTTTGGATGACACGATGTTTACAAGAACTATTCCCTCTATTACTATGAAATGGCATTTCTCCCAATTCAGCACTAAATTCTTTTCCACACATCGGGCTAGTACTTTCTCAAGATTGGCTAGACATAAGTCGAAAGAGGTACTAAAAATAGTAAAGTCATTTATGAACACCTCTAGCCCTCTCTCAACCATGTCACTGAATAAGCTCAACATGCACCTTTGAAATGTCGTCGGGGCATTACACAAGCCGAATGGCATACGTTTATAAGCAAACATTCCAAAAGGTCAAGTGAAGGTTGTCTTATCTTGATCAAGTACATCTACCTCAATAATATGGTTATATCTGGAATAACTATTTAGGAAGCAATAGTAAGAGTGACCTACTACTCTTTCAAGCATTTGATCGATAAATGGCAAGGGGAAATAGTATTTCTTAGTTCTCGCATTAAGTTTTCGGTAATCAATGCAAATGCGCCACCAGTGGTGGTACGTTGGGGAACTAGCTCTTCCTTGGCATTTTCAATCACAGTCATGCCCGACTTCTTCGAGATGACTTGAATGGGGCTCACCCACTTTCTATCCTAGATTGGGTAGATAATCCTGGCATCCAACAACTTTATGATTTTTTCCCTCCCCACTTCTTTTATTGTGGGGTTTAGCCTTCTTTGCGTTTCTCTCAAGGGCTTAACATCCTCCTCGAGGTGAATCTTATGGGTACAAATCAGAGGGCTTATCCCTTTTAGATCAACTATACACCAACCAAAAGCACTCTAGTGCTTACTCAAAATCTGTAAAATCTTACCCTCCTGCTCTTTATCTAAACTATAGGAGACAATAATAGGAAATGTCTCACCCTCTCCTAGGAAAGCATATTTAACATTGGAGGGTAGTTTCTTCAATTCGAGAGTCGGGAATGTGTCTCTAGAGGGAGCCATGTGTGTCTCTCTTAGTGGTAACTCTTCGAATCGAGAAACCCAAGTAACATCTCTCGCGTCCTCGTCCGACGCTCTCTCATCAAGTAAGTCTCTCAACTCCTCAATCTCTCTCTAAAACTCGGTGTAAGCTCCCTCTCTCTCACGACTAGACACTAAGAAAGCTTCTAAGGCATCTCCATAGTAATTTTTCTCAATGTGATCTTCTACGATCTCATCAATTAAGCTCACCACGTGGAGATCATCTTGTTCCCCTGCTTGTTGGTCTATATTGAAGATGTTTGTTTCTAAAGTCATATTCCCCAAAGTGAGTTGCATCTTCCCATTTTGAGTATTGATCAGTGCGTTAGACATAGCTAAGAATGGGCGCCCAAGGATGATGGGAACATGATTTTTTTAGGCGAAGGAGGGCTTCGTGTCGCAAATGATAAAATCTATCGGGAAGTAGAAAGTGTCCACTGGGACTATTACGTCCTCAACTATACCCCTCGGTATCTTCATGATTTGATTCGCTAATTGGAGAGTGATCCTTGTGGGCTTAAGATCACCCAGATCAAGTTGCCTATAAATTGAATAGGGGATGATATTAACACTCGCCCCCAAGTCGAGTAAGGTTCTTTCAATTTTATTCTCTACAATGGTGCAGGAAATGGTGGATGCACCAGGATATTTATATTTAGGTGGGAGATCATTAAGAAGAACAGAGATCATGTTCTGTGCTAGAAACACGTTTTTCTTTACCTTCAGCCTCCTCTTTACAGTCAATAAATCTTTAATGAATTTTGCATAAGCTGGGATTTTCTTTATTTCATCGAGGAAAGTCAAGTTCAATTTCATGTTCTTAAGGACTTATAACACTTCATCACTTATGGTCCCTTTATGGTAAGGAACCAATCTTTAAGGAAATGGCGCAGCGGAAGGTGGCTTTATAACTACCTCGAACTCACTAGTGTCTATTTTGTCACTCTCATTCAAGGATATATCTGTAGACTCTTTCGTACTGGGCGAATTCTCCTTATCTTTTGATGCGTCGCGTGGGGGAGGTGATAAATCAAGAACTCGCCCACTACGAAGAGTGGTTACAGTTTGACACTGCTATTGATGTTAAGTAGATGGGGAGCTAACATTAATTTGACCTTGGAGAGATCTTTGGACCTGGGCAGGAAACTTGCCCTTCTCTTGGATACTCAATGAGGATTGCAACTTGGATATGTTTTCATTTATTTCGGTGAACATGAGATCGTATCTAGCATTTGTTACAGTTTGAGAATTTATAAATTGATTTATGGTATCCTCGAGACTCCTTCGAGGTGGAGCTACACATGGAGATGGAGGTTGTGGTTCTTGTTGGTATTGAGGAGGTAGGATAACCAGTGAATTCTGATTCATCGCATCTTGTGGTTATTCGTAATTAAAACTAGGGTGGTTCCTCGACGAAGGGTTATACGAGTTCCCATGCGGGGCATTGAAATTCCCTTTAAATCCTCCTATAGCATCCACCTTCTCGGTGTGCATTGATTTGTAGGCTGGGATCATTGGGCATGACTTTGTGGAATAACTCGCGGCACAAATAGCACACACCTTCTCTTTCGAACCACGACTGGATCTGAAGATGTCTCTCAACTGGCTATCAAGTAAATATTTCATGTCCCTTTGAAACTGATCGAATCGACGATCTATTATGGTATTACTATCCAAATGGAATAGATCGGATGCAGTAGGCATGGTAGATACTTGTTTAGACCGAATTTGGGTACTAGGATCAGATGAGTCCCATGTTTAAGTAGTGTCTATTACATACTTAAGATGGGATTTAATGTCAATAGAGTCTAAGTCCCAAAATGGTCATTCACACATCGTTTGCACAAGTTGTTTGGATGCCGCCGTCAACCCATTATGAATAAAGAGATCAAATGGTGTTTTTCAAATCCATGATGGGGGCATGCACTTACCAATTCTTGTAATCATTACCAACACTTGTCAAAAGGCTCACTATCTTTTTGTCGGAAACCTTGGATTAGAGTTTTGACATAATTGGTCTTGTGCGGTGGATAAAACTTTGATATGAACTTGGATTTCATATCCCTCCAGGAAATAATAGAGTTCGGGGGTAGAGACCATAGCCAGGTCTTAGCTTTATCCTTTGAGGAAAAAGGGAAAAGATTTAGGTGAACGACATCCTGCGTGAAAGCTTGGTCACTAAGTGTGTCGCACGCCTTCTCGAACTCGCGGATATGCAGGTATGGTTTCTCCGAACCCATTCCCTAAAACGTAGTGAGAATCTATATCATCCCATTATGAGAGTGGAACTGACTGTTATTATACGGAAGTAAAATGAAACCAGGGGTGAATATCCGCTCAGGAAAGAGTAAATCTTTCATGGGACGATAGGGTATATTTACCTCTCCAGTGTCGAACTTAGTGCGTCAGACATCGCGCTCGCGGTCTCTTCAAATGATTCTGACTCCTCACTCGGTGTCCTATACGTGTGACTCAGAGATTGACTGGACGTGTGACTAGAGGTGGTTTGTTCGGGTGTAGAGAATGGGACCCAGAATTGAGGAACGTGAGGAGTGTGGGGGCTTTCAGATTTACACTCAACAATTGGATTTTTGTAGATTCGATTCGAATTATTTTGAGGAGTTTGAGTGTGTTCAGGATTTCGCATTAAAAGGGTTTTGAGAGATGATATTTCTTTTAAGAATTTTTTTTATTTTTATTCCTTTTTTTGAATTATTTTTGGATTTTTGGTCAAAGTTTTAAATTGACTTGATCTAACTTAAGTCTACCTAGCTCCCCGACAATGACGCTAAAAACTTGACGCGATCACAAATGTGTCTAGTGTGCGTAATATATAGGCTCAAGTGCAAGTCTGTCGCTCAAATAATAATCCGATAAGTCGGGTATCGATCCTCAGGGAAAAATGACGATAGAGTCATGACGACGTTGGAAAGATGAGAGTACCCTAGTTTTCACTCTAAAAATATTAAAAAGGTTATTTGGAAAATGAAACAACTACAACTAGATGAAAATTGAAGAATGATTAACTAAAGAAACTAAGATTTAACAAAATGCAACTACACTAATTAAACAAAAAGTCGATAACAAATGGTTTTACGAATTAACTGTGAAATGAGAATAATAGGTCGGGCTATAATTGCCCACACCCTAGTAATTCACTTCATAGGATACTAGATTCGGAATTAGAATTTTAAATGAACCCGGTCTTTATTACCCCCAAGCATTACATATATGAGGTATCGTAGCCCGCACAGTATGTAATCAAAGGAAGAGTAAAGCGGTGTCGTATTAGCTACCACGCGCGTCGCATTCTTAAGCATCTCGGTTACATAGGGCAAACGGGATCAAAAGTCCTACGACGATTGCAACAGTCACGCAACACGATTCATCTAATATTTTAATTCAAAGGTTTACCTCCCATTATCGTGAATTACGTCGGGTGGGGTTCATGCACCCCAAACCTTAGAAAATTAGAGCGGCATGATCAACTTTGAGAAAAGTAGAGTTTTAAGAAATAAAACATTAACTCTAAAGAAACTAATTGAAAAGAGAATCACAAATTCAAATCAACAATTAAGCTACTAAGAAATTGAAAATTAAAGGAAAAGATATTACTTGAATTGCACAAATTAAATGCAAACCCTTACAGCAAAATCTTCTTATGAAAAACTAGGGGTTTTGACTACAAAAACACTCTACTCCTAATCAGCTCACCTAAAAAATCCAACTCATATTATTATGTAACATACTAGAATAAATAGCTCCAAAATTTACAAGAGTTTGACCCCATAAAAACTTTGAGAAAAAGTATAAAAATTGAAGAAAATCCAAAGTGGTCTGGACCGATCGGGGCAGTCTGTCCGGATCTCCCCTTGTTTCGAGACAGTGTTCCTCAGCATTTAAGGCGGTCCGGATCCTTTTTTGGAAAAAGGTTTGGATCGCCCCCTTTGATACAGAGGATTTTTCCCAAGGCGTCCGGATCGTTTTCTAGAAAAAGGTCCAGATCGCCCCCCTTTTTGAGACAGGGGATTTTTCCCAAGGCGGTCCGGATCCTTTTCTAATAAAAGGTCTGGACCGATTACTTTTTTCATCCAGGGGTCTTTTGCTTGTTTCCTTCTCAACTCAAATCTTCGTAACCTGATCACCAAAGCTCGAATTGACTTGTCATTTCTTCCAAAGTTCTTGAAATTGATTTCTCTTCAACTCACTAGTTGGCTTCAACTTTGGATGATGGCTGCAAATTTATGAAATTACCCTTTGACTTTGCTCATTGCTTATCCAGTTTCTTTCTTCCTTAATGCTTCAAATGCCTGTAAAACTTAGGATAAATACATGAAACTAGATGTACTTGTTAGAAGGAGTTAGTGTCAAGGAAATGCGATAATTACACTCATTTTACGCTATTCGAGATGGTAAAAGTCTCAAAATTAAGGGGCTAAATTGGGAAGAATTTTATCCTAATCAGGTCACCAAGAGATTCCAGGCCCTATTTGTCCTAGGTTAACTTTCTAAACCGAACGAATCTTAATGAAATTTTAAAGGGCTCTGAATACCCTTTTCAATGGTCCATCCCGTGCACAAATCGACTTTATAGACGAATGATCCGTTTTCCTTCGAGAATTTCCCATCCAATGACCAATGGGAGCTTTCGAGGGGCCCCGTTTGACTTTGAAAAACTCTCGAACCAGGGAGGGGCTCAATGGATTCTTAAATATCTTTGAATAAACTTTCCAACGGTCCAGCCCATGCGCGATTTTGACATACGGTTTTCGTTTTAAGGCCATTTTTCTAAAAAAAATTGCCTTAGACTATCGAATAACACCCTTAGGACCCTGCCTATCGGCATTGTGTTTGGGGTTCTATGACGAAAGGCAGGTCTAGGATCATAATGATTGACACCCCCTTATTTTAATAAATAGAAACCATGTCATCACTTTGAAAGATACACCTCAGGACCCCTGACCATCCCTCTCAACAATTCAGAGAACATTCTCTCGAATTCAGAGTTATTCCCCCATCCTTAAAATCCCATTTGCCACATTCCTTTCATCCTTGTATTTTTTTTATTAAATTCTCACCCATATCATCATGCCACCATCATCTCATCGTGAGATCAGTGCATCTACAATCAAGATCCACTTCAAGTCTTCATAAGGAGGTCTAATTCTTTCCCTTTTTCTTTAAATTTTCTCACTTTTGCATTAGTCACTTCATTTCCATTTTCATACTTTACTTCATTATATCACACCTCTTATTTAAATTTTTTTTTTATTATTATTTTCACATACTTTATTTTCATAAGAAACCCAAAAATAAGAAATATTGGGTTTACTTGTAAATTCCAAACAGGGAATTCTCATCACATTTTCTCACACTAAAACCCCTTTTTCCTACACACACACATATAATAAAAATCCCCGATTGGATTTACGGTTAAACCCTACCTCGTATTATCTTAAAACTATGCGAACTTTGACTCCCCTCGGGTTATGTAGCCATCTTGGGTAAATCCCTAGACTTGAGTCCTCCCATATACATCTTTTAACTTCTTCTTATTATCTATTCTTAATATATATTTTATTTGCTTTTTGCTTATTTCTTGTGTGATATACTCAATCATTCTTATGTAAAGACTTGTGAATCAAAAAACACTCACATTATACTTTGAATTAGTATTTTGCAAACACTCCTAAGGATGACTCACTTCGCCTTTACCCATGACACGAGTCGAGTGATTCTATCCTCCGTTTATATTATGCACATAAGCACACATATCATGGAATTTAACAGGAGAAGATTAACACATGCATATGAGAGACCGAAAGGGTGGTATAGGTTCCTAACACCTTTCCATAACTTAGTCCATGGATTCTTGAGCTATTTGGTTTCGCAAGCATCAGTATTGTCCTTGATGTTGTTCTCTCTGGGTGTTAACATTTCTTTTGTCTGTTTTGTGCAAATTAGGCTGACGACTCTATTTCTACATATCACCCCACTTCAACGACGCTCAACCACCCCAAGATCGGACACAATCCCCCGCACACATCAAAAATGAAAAGGAAGTAAGGATTCACCTCGGGAGAACTCGGAAACCCCGTGGTGGCCACACTTATAATTTGCATTTTATGCCCTTTTTTAGAAAATGTCTATTCCAGAATGACTATAGGCACCCCAATCCCTCCGCCTATGCCAATAGGCACCCCCTGGAACCCTAATGGTTTTATTATTTAAGGAGACCATGACCTCATTCCCAAAGGTCCCTTTCTGAAGTCAGAATATTCTCTTCGAAATCAGTGCTCCGAAAATCCACTTTTTCAAGCATTTTCTCCATTTATTTACATCATTCTCATTTATCTTTCACCATAATTTTTCCTCTTACCTCACCATCATCCAATGACCTAAAAATCAACCTCTACTACTGTAAAATTAGAATTAAAGTCCTCTGCAAGGTCTACTCTTATCCATTTTCAACTCATTCAATTAGTATTAGTTATTTACTTTTCCTTCCAATTTTGATATGTCTTTCATTTCATTCCTTCACTTTAAAACATATCTCGCTTTTTATTATTTAATACACACAAATCTTATTGTCATAAAATCTAAAAAAGCCAAAAATAGGGTTTTCCTATAAACCCTGAACTAGAATTTCTTCATGTTTCACACTCCCTACACTTGCGCACATTTTCTGAAAAAACAAACTAAAGGAAGTTCTAATTTAGGATTTATAGGTTAAACCCCACCCTTGTATGTTATTGAACTACATGGACTTTGATGACGTTTGGGCTACGTAGTCGTCCTGAGAAAATTTTAGAATACGAGTCTTATTTTCTCATTTATTCATTTTATGTTTTCTTACATTTAGTAGTACTGCAGATACGCGTACTTGTACATAATAGTGTCCCCGCTCGATATACACACTCACTTCCTTATAGTGATTTATGATTTGACAGACACTGACATTATATTTTTATGTTCTTTTACACAGTACTTAGATTGATTTCGCTCCGTCTTTCCCATGACGTGAGTCGGGTGATTTCTTTCTCTCATTATTCACACTGCACACATGTACACACGTATCCCATTTTAGTGAAAGGAGAACATTTGTATAGTCCATGAGAGACCGAAAGGGCGTAATGAGTGCCTAACACCTTTTTATTGCATAACAAAGTCCCTGGAACCTTGAATTATTTAGTTTTGTATGCATAAATATTTCTTTTGATGCTATTATCTTAGGACAACTACATTTCTTTTACCTGTTTTGAGCAAAATAGGTTGGCGACTCTATTTCTACATTTTTCTCCCCTTTTAACGACGGACGATTTATATCAGTGGCAACCCGCAAAGATAAGCGCGAGTGACGAAAATAGGTTTCCTTTATCCTCGAATCCCTGCATGCGTGAAGAAAAGGATTTCTATGATTTTCTCTCCTCTCTAATTTTGAGGTCGTCCTGCACCGAAGAAATCTAACCTGGATAGCCACCATGGTGACTCTGCTAGGGATTTTTTCAAGAGGACTAGACTCTATTTCACATGGGTGTTGTTTATTTTTCTGTCCTACTTTTCTACATGTGTACATAAGACTCCACTTGTATGTTATTCTTACTCTCATACTTACATATTGTATATATGCCTCGTTCTTATCATGGTGTTTATATCTACCATGCTTTTTTCATCACCACATGTATATATCATTTTCTTATCACATGTTTCACCGTTTACTCACTTGTATATAGTCACCATGATTCACTCCACACACTCTCACTTGTACATGATTTCACACCACTTGTATATTATCCATGTTTAGTCACACTAGCACACGCTCTCACATTATTTTCACTTATATATAGCTCCACTATCACTCATATATTTCACATGCCACTTGTAAATATCCATGCTCACTCACACAAGCACGCACTTTCATATTTCTCGCACTTGTATATATCCACATACTTTCTTCACTCACACATATTCACATGTCACTCTCTCACTTTCTACATATTTCTCACTCATTTGTGTATATTCACATGCCTCACATTTTCTATTTATCACCGTGCTTTGTTTAGTCTCCATATTTCAAGTACATACTTGCTAGTTTTACTTTCCATGTTTATTCCCCTTATCCCATGATACTTGTATATTCTCTTTCATAGTGATAGTATTTATCTTATTTAGCACACATAAACTAATCCATAAAATACTAATTAAGGCTCATGCATCCTTGCACACTATATCACTTTAGCATTACAAAATTGACCAAAATTTTGTCCCATACTGGGGGGTCACTTTGTGATGGGTGTCATCCTATGGATAAGGTTAACCTACGCAATATGATTCTCAGCTTCCATTGGCCTAATACCTTCGATGTATATAGAATGGCTCCCCCCACATCGTACTGCTTGAATGAACACACGATGATAGGTATATAACAGGGAATTCATTCACGTACGTCGAGCATATCAAATTCTCTCTCACACGCACCGTCCCTATGAGGTATATCATGAGGTAATTCACATATGCTCAGGTATATCAATGTCTTGTCTATACGTACTGATGAATGACTGACCTTATAGGCAAGAGGTATATGATGAAAGTCATGCCAAAGAGGGAAACCTTTACACTAACCCACCAATTGAATTAACCTGGCATAGGCGTCTATCCTAGGATACTCATACCTAGTTTATATGTTACAATGCAAAACTCTATCGAAATTATAGGTTTCCTTACTACCTAATTTTTTGAGCTAATTCGCTTATTTTTAAAATAGGACCATGACCGTGAGTCTGGAAACAAGTCAAACCATGTATTGCATCATGTACCCTATCTCTTGCTCAGATTCACTTCATGTCCGACATTTTTCTTGCATCCTAGGCAAAACATAATGCTAGTGGAACATAATAATAATAACCATGATGAGGTTTTTCCTTTTTTCCTTCATTTTAAATAAATAAAAAAGTATTTTTCCCTTTTTAAAAAGAGAAACATAAATACAAAAAATATTCCACTTTCCCTCAAAATAAACCCCAAAATCATTATCCTCTCAAGTGTGATCACGTACCCTGATTTTTTGCCTGGGTTCCTATTGGCTTCGGTCTTTCATCAACCCACCTCGAAGCTCCGCTACTTCCTCTACTTCTTCTTCAAAATTCAAGTTATCCATATAAAGTTTATTCATGGAAAAAATTGATCAAGAACCAAACACCCAACCAGATTTGCTGACCATACTTGCCCAGATCAGCGTTAAGATTGACAACATCTATGCAGAATTCTAAAAAATGCAACGACACAGGGTTTAAACTCCGAAGTGCTTGAAATACTCTTTCCCCATGCCATGGGTCCACCCACTCCTGAACTAGTATGGATTTTAGAAAAGTATCAGCATGCTCCTCCTTCCAATGGGGCATCTCCAGCTCAGCTGCCAATACCAAATCTTGCCCAGCTAGGGGCTAATCTACTAGTACCAGTGGATTCCAAGGAGGAAGAATGGAACAAGGTCAAGGAGGACCTTAGGTTACTATCTAAAACGTTTGGCAAGGTCAATATCTTAAAGAATTATATAGACTACACCCATATGTCTCTCTATCCTAAGACTCGACTACCAGAGAACTTCAAAATGCCGGACATTGAGAAGTTCAAAGGCAGCATGTTTCCTAATGTCATCTATACAACTATCATCATGTCGTGAATCTCACTGGGTCATTAGAGGAGGTAATGTCATAAATGTTCCAGCAAAATCTCATGGAAGGTGCCCTCAGGTGGTTCCTGTCCCTCAAAGAGTTTATAATCTACAGCTAGGAATATGTAGCCAGAGAGTTCATGACACAATATAAGTATAATGAAGAGTTGTAAGTGACCCGTCAAGACATAAAACTATTCAATCAAAATCAAAAGGAATCAATCAGTAGCTTTATCAGAAGGTGGAGAGAAAAAGAAGCTACCATGACAAATAAATCGTCAGAAGAGCATGTAAGCATAGTGAAGAAGAACTTATTGCCCTATATTCGAGCTTTAATGGGAGGTCAATACTACCCTCACTTCAGAGCCCTTCAGGAGGTTGGGGTAAAAATTAAAGAAAGGGTTACAAATTGTAAAGAGGAATCTGGATTGAAAAGGCTGACTAGGAAGTTCGTTCCAGTAAAGTATGAAAAGTCGGCCAACACCTCAGTCTCAATCATCAATAACATATCCCAACCTTCTACTTCTTAGAATCATAACCTTACCAAAAATGGGTATATTGAACTCTATTATCCTCTATCAAAAGTTTATCAATCCCTAATTTTTTGAAACCTTATTAAACCTTTAGAACCCCAACCGTTGCCAGATTCTCTTCCCGAAAACATCAAACATGACACCCATTGTGATTTCCACCAAGTCGCTGGTTATGCCACCGATTAATTCTTCCAACTAAATAATGTTATCTAGAGTCTCATAGACAAGGGTATTATTGCTCCACCAGCTAATGTTGAGCCCAATACCACAAATAATCCTCTCCCAGCACACATAATTGGGGTGAATGCCATCCTTTTAGAAGAAGATACATAATTCTACCCCTCAACCATAATCAAGCCCATTGAAAAACCCAATCTACCTACAATCTCACCAAAACACCTCAAAACATGTCCTTCATTTCTCTTGCATCCTATAAACCCTGTCGATCAAGCTGAAGGTCCCTATATAGAGCACTCCTAGGATTTTCTTTCCGTGTTTTAGATATATAGGACTTCATCTAGCTGGACGTGAATTTTGACAAAATATTTTTATAACCTAGGATTGTGCCCCACCTATCAACGCTAAGCTCTCCGTGTTCATCCACATCAAATGAGCTCTCGATTCATTCCGCCCTGTCAGAAAAAGCTAATTTACATTCCCTTTGGCTCATAGGAATTTTTGTCACGTAGGACACGAGATCACGTTGCATTTGCATGTCGTTTATCATACCTCATGATAGTGATGGATTTCGTCATAATAAAAAAAAATTAGTTCAAAATTTTAATTGAAGCTTTTATAAGAAAAATATTTTTGTGAAAATAAAATTTTTGACAGAATATTTTTTTTTAATAAAATTTTCAGAATAAAATATTTGAAGTTAAAAATATTTTTTTGGCGTGTCATATGGACTATATATATGATATGTATGGTCGCATATATTAGTGTGTATATATGATATATGTTTTTATATGTTTGTATGTGCGCTTGATATTATATTATATGACTATGCATGTATTCATTTTTTCATAGGTTTGTACTTTTATAAGAGAACATCTACTTGCGTGGTATTTTTTTTGTTTTCGGTATATGTTTCTGTATGCGTGGACTTGGTATGGATTTATAGTTGGCGTGTGTGTGTATATATATATATATATATATTAGCTTTTGCCATGCCATTTCATTTAAGCATGTCCTTACCTGCCATGCGTGTCCCTATAGCTGTTGGCGGATGGACATCTTGCAGGTCATGAGTTTTTTATATATATATTAATATATTATGTTTTATCTTGTATGTTGTTATTAATGGATGCTTATAGGTTTTCATGCCTGGCCTTATCTGTCCACTTGTATTGACCCCTTAGGCTATTAGGTGGCATGTTTTCATGTTTTATATTAGGGGTGCAACCGGTACGGTATGGTCGGTAACGACCCCTTACCAATACCAAAATCACATTCTATATGGTAAAATCGTACCGTACCAATTTATCGACAGGTACATCAAAACAAAAACCAAAACCGAACCGACCGGTTTTTCGGTTTTTTCGGTATTTTCTAGTTTTTTTGGTTTCGATAATTTCGGTTTCAATTCGTTTTTTTCCCGATAAATACCAGAATTTTAAATCGGTTTATGCATTCGGTAAATCTGGTATATATTTCGATATACCCATTTCTAGCTGTTACAATTTCTAGCATTTCTAGCTATTACAATTTCTAGCATTTCTAGTTGTTTGGAACAATTTGAAACATACACAAACAGGTACAATTTCTAGCATTTGTAGCATTTGGAACAATAGATTTAAATAGTTACTAGACCAAACTAATCGATTTTCTTTTGTTGGAGCCGGAGGAGAGTGAGACAAGATTAGGGAGCTAGTGACTGAGGAGAGTGAGAAAAGATGATGAGCCTCAAAAAATGAGGGATCTGTTACCTCAAAAAATGTTCGTCGGAAAGTCCAAATAATCCACACCTCCAACACCGAAAAAACAAACCTTCGCCGAAAAAGCCAACTCACCGGAAAAGCCAACTCGTTGGGAAAAAAATCACCGAAAAACACGGAGGGAACTCAGATCCAAATGCAGCTGGCGCAAAAAAAAATTTCACCGAAAACCCGATCTCAAAACGAAGTAACCACACCAAATCGAAAGCCAAATCTCAAAACAAAAAAATGGTGTTCTCAAATAAAAGTCCCCAAAAAATTATTTCTCAAAACCAACCCAAGGTTGAGGAAGGAAAAAAATGAGAGAGAGAGAGCTGAAACAAAAACAACGACGACACTTTTTGAGAGAGAACGAGGTAAAAAAAATGAAATGGAGACCCTATAAAAAGATCTCTACACAAACCACAATATAAAGCCCAAATGAAATAAGGGCAAAACGGAAATATAGCCAACAAAACAAACAACTCTTTTTATTTTAACAAAATGCTGCCTAATTCATTTTGTATTAAATGTTTGATTAATTAAACAAAATATATGTTTAATTAACAAGATTATTTAACACTTAACCCAAATACTCAAATAAATAAATTTAAATTCAAAGAGAATATAAAAACTCACTCATGAGAAATAAAATAAATAGAAGTAGTATGATACCCAAAATAATTTGACATTTTACAAAAAGTTTGGTACGGTATTTTGGTACGGTATTTTGGTACTGTAATTTTGGTACGATATTGGTACGGTAAATTCGGTAAATCATTTTTTTGTATTTAAAAAAAAACCAACCAAATTTTTTACGGTATTTTCGGTTTCGGTAAAATCGATTTTCGGTATTTCATAATATGAAACCAAAACCATTTTTTTCAGACCAAAATGGTACGGTACGGTACGATAAAAACTCGTACCGATTGCACCCCTATTTATATATATATATATATATATATATATATATATATATATATATATATATATATATATATATATATATATATATATATATATATATATAATAGCTGTTGGAATTTTCTATAGCCAAAATTAGCCCTTGTCAATTTGACCCTCAAAGATAGTACCAGACGTTACCGCCCCTTGGTGTAATAGCAGTTGTGTCCCATCATTTTCAAAAGCTAATGTCGTGGCCTCATTTGATTTTATCGCCCACGGTTTTTAACAAAATCGAGAATGGTTTTGTTCTCTCTTAATAAAAAATGAAGCCGTGTGTCACCTCCCTGGTACAACGGTAACTTTTGGTTAATGGCATACAGTTGCTCATATACTCCACTCACGGTTTTTATTTAAATACCAGAATTGGTATATTTCAAAATGACATCGCATTCTTTATTTGGTCTTACCGAAAATGGTTCTTGGTTTTTCTGTTTTAAACGATGTCGTCCACGATTTTGTTACTCAAATTGGTTTTTAACTTTTTAACTAAAGTGACGACGTGTGCTTATTTTGAACAGGTAACAATTTTTTTGGTGGATTCCAGCTGGCTTCAAGTTATTTTTAAACGATACAGTTTTATAAAATCGAAGTCACATTTTGGTTGTTAGTCTGTTACAGCTTGCATTACACGTGTCTAGTTATTGATGGAGCATTTTGTGTTTCTTTAACTGTCGTTAGATCAAATTTTATCTAAGGATTATATTGATTCTATGTCAATCCATGTGATTCTTTTCTACACCAATCAGCACACACTTGAGCACTCTATAAATAACACCCTTTGGATATTATTTTTACAGAGCTGAGAAAATTATTTTTGTAGCAAAACTCTGTCAAAATTTCTAGAGGGAGAGAGAGATTAAACCAAAACTATTTTTGTGTCATCTTCAAGTGTTTTATTTGTCAAAACGAAAATGAAGATTGAACATCTCTCATTCTAAATCTGCACGTACGATTCTTTAAGAGTATATAATTTTTGTAAGCGAGTTCCCTCATCTTTGTGTGTATTATTTATATCAGTCTTTAGATCTAATTTTTGTACATAACACACACTATTCACGAAATTAATTTTTGTGTGAATATTCTGTTTGTGACTTGTTTGTGAGATCTTGAATGTTTTTAAATATTTTTTAAAAAAATAGATTTTTTTTAGAAAATATTTGTTAATTGTTTGTGGTTTAGAAAGTTAAACCTAAGATTTTTGAGATATAATTTGTGAAGATTTAAAATATGAATTGAATATTATTTTCTTGAGTGCTTAAGACTATTTTGATCTAATCTAAAATCTTTGTGAAAATACGCTTGATAAGATTTTAGATTAAAATCTAATTTAATCTAATACTTGTTTTTTGAAAAATAATTGTGAATATTTGACTGTCTGATTTGATTGAATATATTTGAAGTCATATTATTTTGTGAATATAATTTCTTGATTGTGTAAGTGATTTTTAGGATCTGTTTTCATCTCATATCACTCACATATATTCACTCACGTTTTATTCACGTAGACACATTTAATTGTATAAATATTTGAACAAGTCTAGTGTTCAAAAGAAAACAAAGTTTTTCAAATTGTTTTAAAAGTCAAGAAGACTTGATTTGAGTGACATAAGACTTGCGAAGATATAGGAGATATAATCTTTTGCATATCATTCGGTGTGTATCATTTAAGTGTGGGCGTATCATCTAGGATAGAACACCGCACTCAAAATACTTCACTAGAAAATAACACAATAGGCACTGAGCTAAGCTTGACCTAGAAGAGCAAAAGGGAGAAACTGGGAAGTGTAGAATGCAATAACAAGCAAGGACAGACTTAAAGAGAGAGCAGAATAAGCAACCAGGTAGGAGTCTTGGTCTTGTGGGGTAATCGCTACATCTATCTTCTTTAGTTGTCAAGTTTGTTGATTGTAACTTGTTCTTATTGGTTTTATTGTTTTAGTGGAAGTAGATTAGGTAACTCCTAGATAAGTTTGTCATTTTTCCTGGGGAAGGGTTTTTGCGACATAAAATAAATACCTTGTTCTTTACTTTACAAATTTGCAATATCTCGCCTCATACAAAAACGTAGGTTTAATACTAGAAACGCACCTAATTAATTGAATCATAAATTATCTGTTTTGACACCTAGTTGACTCAAGATAATAAATAGGACTATTAATTGACTTGACA
The DNA here is from genome assembly GCA_949130495.1 of Sambucus nigra. Taxonomy (NCBI): domain Eukaryota; kingdom Viridiplantae; phylum Streptophyta; class Magnoliopsida; order Dipsacales; family Adoxaceae; genus Sambucus; species Sambucus nigra. Next base: position 142,451,863 of record OX422212.1, read on the forward strand.
AACTAAAATCTGTTTTATCTAAGTTAGCAATTCAAGAAAAGTTTGAATTGGCCCCTTCTTGAATAACATAGATAACTCATAGGTAATTGGAGTTTATTTTGGCAAATAGTTTACTTCCGCACATATAGTTCTTTGGGCATCGTGGGTGCTTACACAAGCTTTGTCACTCATTACCCGATCTTGTATTGTCGTTCGTACTCATAAAAAAAGGAGAGGCATGGACATTCCTATAGTTCTATATCAGCTTTGGAAGTTCAGGCTGAAATTGCCCTTAAAAAGTACCATTGACTGTGAGAAGATCGGTGACTTGTTTATAGATTCCCGAAGGTGGGATCAAGAATATGATGAATGAGTTGTGCCCATGGAAGAGTTAAATTTAGACAACATTATGTTGGTCTTATCAGATATATTCCTTCAGAAGTGAGAAATATCCACTGTCTCCGAGTTGTTCAGGATTCTGAAACCCCAAAGGCACCTGGTCCCTTTCTTCCGTCACTTCCCCGCTAAGTGGGAAGATATGTATGACGAAGTTGTAGAGGTTATTGAGTGTATCATTTTTTCATGGAAATATGACATCGTAGCCACAGGATGGGGGTGGGGAATTTGGATAGTTCAGATAATTAATCAAACTATAAGGGTTGATTCTAAGTGTGGGATGATCACCTTCGAAGAATTTCTAGGGGGTAAGAAAGGTATCCATAACACCCGAAGTAAATGAAGATGTATGGTTCTTGTTCTTCCATACCTCCGTTAACCACATGTCCCAATTTAGGTGATATTAGAAAGATCTCATTCCTCTTTTAATGGGAACAAAAAAGGAAAATGATTCACTAAGGAACTCTCGATGCCAGATATGACAATTGAAGAAAGTAGGGTCCTTAACCAACTCAAAAAAACCCAAACCAATATCAGCCTATGGAGTGTCTTGTTATCCTCAAAGTCATGCAAAAATTCCTTGATAAATGTCCTCATGGAACCCATAATTCCTCGTATTAGTACCCCCAAAAAAGTAGAGCATATGGTCAAATCCCTGACTGCTACCAGACTCCGCTCTTTCTTCGAAGAGGAAATTTTAAAGATCGGTCCTGATCACAACTAGGCTCTCAACACCTCCAATAAGGCCATAGGGAATATGGTTTTATTGTCACTTGTAAATAATGGTTCCTCTCTCAATGTCTGCCCACTTAGAACTCTTAATTTCATGGGGATAAAAGCTAATGATCTCTCTCCAACATCCTCCACTGCGTGTGCTTATGACAATCCTCTTCGAGAAGTTATGGGGTCTATAAAGATTACACAAAGGGTTGGACATATCTACCCTTAGATAGAATTCCAAGTCATTAACATACCCGCTTGCTTTAACCTGATCTTTGTGTGCCTATGGCTCCACAGTATACAAGTGGCATCTTTTTCTCTCCACCAGAAATGAAAATTATTTATAAATGGTCAGATCATCATAATTCTCTGGGATGACAAAAATATAAATATCAACCCAATACTGGAGATTTAACATGGGGAAAATGAAATTTTTCTCTTCGGTTTCAAGATACACCCACTTCCTATCCCAGTTGGGGGAAATTTTAAAGACTGAGTGTGTCCGTAACACAATCCTTGTGGGAATCTCAATTTAATTCAAAATTTAAAAAACATACACTTCATGCTCGGAATGGAACGGGTCGATGCCAATAGTGAATTATCAAGCTAATAGTCCTGAAGGAAGCCTTTCCCCTATACGTCTTGGGTTACCAACCATCATCGACTAAAGTTAAGACGCTCCATCAACCATATCAGAAAATAATCTTATAAACTAAGAAAACAATCTCAGGGGAGTCCTTAAATGAGAGGTTTATCAAGGAAGACGAGTATTCCCCTTTTACGGATTCCCTAAATCATGCCATGGCCCTACTGAAAAAAAGATGAAACTAGGGCTAGAAATCTTCTTCAAAAATGAAGTCGCTTGGGATGAAGGGCAGAAAAATGAGGTATAGCGTCTAATAGCCCAAGTCGTGGAAAGAACCAAAAATTTTGAAGGCAGTGACACTGATGAATCATTCAACTTGTATACTGTAAGGACACAAATTTCCAATTGAGTCCTTATATAGTTTTGGCTCAATTCCGGACAAAAACATTTATTCATAGGATTTTATTTTATTGTAATATTCAAGACCTATGAAGTATTTGTTGAAGACGTAGCGACAAAGAGTTTAAAGCATCATCAAAATGCCGTAGTTTATGTGCCTCGTTTGTACGTCATCAACTAAGGTTCCATACTCCCAAGGTATGAATGTAATAATATTTATATAGGAGTTTGGAACAATATGTATTGGGTGTTAGGAGAAATAAAAACTGCATTTTATTTTCAGAAAGAATCAAATTGAAACTTTAAATTAAGTATATAAAAGTTTATAAAAGTTTATGGGCCAAAATCCGATTTTACCAACTTTCTGGTCGTTCGTTAGAAGTTTCGTTCGAACGAGTTTTTTCGTTCGAACCAAGTTCGTTCGAACGAGTTTGCCAACGACCTGGTCATTCGTTCGATATGTCGTTCGAACGAGTTTTTCGTTCTAACGAGGTATCTAACGAGATTCTAACGAGCCCAGGCTGGTCGCTCGTTAGAAGTCTCGTTCGAACGAGAGTCAAGTTCGTTCGAACGAGACGCCAGGGCGGGAACAGTTTTGAGCAGTTTTTTGCAGTTTTCTCCCACTTTCCCCACTTGGTTTTTAACCAACTTTTACATACTTTATTATGTGCGGGAAACACATTTTCCAAGACAACTTTTCCATTTCATATCCATCTCTTAGAGAGTTTTTGAGAGCTAATCTTTTTAGGGAAAATGTTCATGTTTTGAGTGTCAATTTCTAAAGAAAAATTCATACACACTCTAGTTTACACCCAATAGTTGTTTATCCAAGTTCCATATATACATATCTTTACTTGGAGTTTTTGGCACCGGTTTTCTCTACCGAATTCAAGAGACGTTTCGGGTTTGCTTCTACACCCCATCACAAAGAAGACTTTTGGTGATATTCTACCCATTTGGAGAAAGGCTCCATGTTCGGGTGACGGTGTCCGTTTAAAGTTCTATCGGTGTATTCCGAGACCACGGTGGAGCTCCGTTGGTTATCCGCTAATTGGAGGTTGATACAAGAAGGAGCATCACGACTTGAGAGGGTTCGAGTTTAGGAAGTAAGTCTTTTGTCTTGTATTTGTAATACCATTTTTAGTGGATTTGAGGCTATGGCCGTCCCGAGGTTTTTTCCCGTTAGTGGATTTTTTTCCTCGTATATCCCGGTGTTGTGTGACGTTGTTTATTTTATCTTGCACATCATTTAGAACGCATGCTTAGGTTTAATTTCAAGATAAAATTTGGTTTAATTATCACACTCATTTAATTTGGGACTTAAATTGAATATTGGGTAAAATTGGTTTATTCAAGTCACTTGCATTAAATTGGTTACGCCTAACTTTGAATAATTGTTAATTATGACTTAGGCAAATTCTAGGACTTGAATTTTGTTTTAATTTGTTTTGAGAAATTAAAACTTGTTGTTTATTTGTTGAACCATCATCCCTTTATAACGCTTCCGCATCTATTGAGTTTAATATACAAAAGGAAATTACAAGTTTGTGATTTTATTTGACTTATAATTTAAAATCCAGGGGATCCACAAACATTTGCGTCTTCATATACAATAGAGTTGAATCTCTATATGATCCATCCGAAAGTCAAATTATCTAACCTATTCGAGAAGATCACTATTGTAGATGCACCCATCCTCAACTAGCATGCCATTCCTGTCTATCCCGCTCAAGTCAAACTGAACCTTGCTGTTTATCCTCTTAAGGAAATACCTGAATCCACTATTTTTTTTCTTATTTTCGATGTAATTATGAATGAGGCCTCCTTTGATGAGGTCTTCACTATTGTATTTCCAAGAAACATTTTCGATAAAATAAATGATGATTTTGAGTATCTTATTTTTCCTTACATTAATTGTCTTGATCCTAATCAAAGTATTGATGCAGATGACTTAATGAATGAATAATTCTTAACTGATCTCAATAAGGAAAAAAAATAAACAACACAACCACGTATAAACTGATGATGATGAGACTGTGGTTATTAATATCGGTTCTAGTAGCCAACCATGTGAGATAGGTGCAAACACCTCATCCTAGTACCCCACTAAGAACTTTCTTAGGTCCCTAACGCTCCTCAACTCTCCATAAACCCAAGGTCATACTGCGACTAATAATCTGGAGGCCATCGAGCGCTCTAAGGCCCCATTTGACTCCGATCAACTCTCGAACCTGAGAAAAGCTCAATGAAACCTTGAAGAGTACTAAATCCCCTTTTTAACGGTCCATTCCGTGTGCAAATTGGCCTCACAATTCGTACGAATGATCCTTTTTACTCTAAGTAAATATAAGGAGGCCACCAATCACCCCCGAGCCACATTTGACTCCGATCAACTCCTCGACTTGAGCAAAGCTCAATAAAACCTTGAATCTCTCTGAATACCCTTTCAAATGGTCCTCCTTTTACGTGAATCAGTCTCATAGTTTGCACAAACGATCCGTTTTACTTCGAACGGCCACCGAGCTCTGTCGAGCCCCATTTAACTCCGATCAATTCTACAAACCAATCAAAGCTTAATGAAATCTTAAAGGTCTTTAAATTCCCTTTCCAATGGTTTATGTTGTGCATGAATCGGCCTTATGGTTCGCACAAACGACCCGTTCTACCCTAAAAACCCATTGTCTAGAGACCATTGAGATCTTTCGAGTCCCGTTTGACTTTGTTTAACTCCTAAACCTGAGAGTGGCTCATAGATTCTTGAAGGGATCTGCATTACCTTTCCAACCATCCCAAACCTACACTATTTGAACTTATAATTTCTATTTTATGCCCGTTTCTCCGAAAAATTATGTTTTGAACTGCTAATAGGCACCCAAACCCCAGGCCTATCGATAGGGCGTACTTTCCTTACCCAGTAAGGCAGGACAACCCCAACCCTAAAAGTGAACTATATAAAGAGTCCACGACCTCACTCTAAAAAGATGTCCCTTTTAGAATTTAGCAAACATTCCTTTGAAATCAGAGCATTATCATTACTATAAAAGTCTATTTTCCAACATTAACCATCTTCACTTTCCTACCACGTTTAGTCACCTACCTTGTCTGATCATACCACTCTCATACCAATACAAAATCATCTTATATATCACCCAAGTTCGACAACAAAACTCTTCTTGGAGGTCCACTCTAATCTCTTTTCTAGTTTATTCATTTAATGTTACTATTCACTTTATTCTCGTTTTGTGATATCTTATAGATGTCTTTCATTATCTCACATCAAATAATATCCACTTTTATTATTAGCATTCCACATAACTTATTTTCATAAAAATCAAAGAATTACAAAAGGAGGGTTTATTTGTAAATTCCAAAAGTAAGACTTCCTCATTTTCTCCAACTTTCACACTTGAACACATTTTTCTCAAAAGTATTCAAAAAAGTCTTAAATTTGTCTTTATGAGTTGAACCCCACTCCTTCAATATATTTGCACTATGTAGACTTTAATGCCCTTTGGACTATATATGCGTCTCAGGACAATCTTGGGATTTGAGTCCTCTCCTTCTATTTTATATCTTTCATATTCAACTACATTTATTTTGTGAGTCTTGAACTCCTATATATTTGGGTCTTTCCCGAACATACACATTTGCTCTTTTATAGCCATTCGTGATTCGGTGAACACTTACCTCATATCTTTATGATTATTTTCGGGTACACTCCTACGGATGACTTCACTTCATCCATTTCATGATATAAGTTGGATAATTCACTTCTCCCATTATATATATTACACGCATGTACACACATATAATGATTTGGAGAAAAGGCGAAGATAAACATAGCTCATGAGAGACTGAAAGGGAGGAATGGGTGCCTAAAACCTTCTCATTCCATAACATAGTCCCCAGACCTTTTAATCACTTGATTTTCTATGCATCAGGATGACATTGATGTCGTTCTCTCGAGGCAACTACATTCTTTTGTCTATTTCATAAAAAATATGTTGGAGACTCCATTATTTCATGTTATATGAAGCACACTATATATATGACTTACTTGAGTCTAATATATAAGAGCTTAACTAGTTTGTAAATAGAGACAAAATTTGTGTCATCCTTATTTTTACCCTAAGCCTCATTGTCTCTTCAAGATTAAAAAAATGTCTACATCAACTTTAAGATGGTTCTACAGGTAGAAAGCCAACACATAACACTCTAGGATTGCATATTTTAAGTTGTATTTTCCACATATTAGGTGTGTGATTTTAAAATTGGATTAAAAAGATTTTCTACATTTTTTAATAATTTTTAAATATTTAAAAATCGTTCTCTAAAAATAATTTTAGGGGTTTTAAAATATTTGGGCCTGAATTTGTATTTTCAAAATATTCTAAAATTCGGTTAAAACTATGTTGGGTAGAATCCAAAAGCACTAAAGACTTTTGGGGGTAGAAATTGAATTTTTCAGAACATAAAAGCACGCGTTCTTTGAGTAATCTAAGTCATACACGTGTTGCACTTAGAACGGCTATATTTGTCACATAACTGAGATTCATTTGTCACCATTGGGTCATTCCTTATAAACAGTCTGCATGTGTTTTATCTTAATCCAAATACTATAAGTCTGCGTCACTCACAACCTGTTTAAATGCGGTGCATTAACATCCATTAGATTTGCATTCAAAAATTCGATTAAATCTCAGCCTTTGATTTGAGACCTGGTTCTAGATCGTTCCACCGATCCTATAAATAGGAGCCTTCGTCCATTCATTTAAAGGTTTTTAGAAACCTTAGGGTTTGAGAGGAAAAGAGAGAGCAAGATAGATAGCGAGATAGATAGATAGATAGATAGATAGATAGATAGATAGATAGATAGATAGATAGATAGATAGATAGATAGATAGATAGATAGATAGATAGATAGATAGATAGATAGATAGATAGATAGATAGATAGATAGATATATAGATAGATAGATAGAAAGAGAGAGAGAGAGAGAGAGAGAGAGAAATTACAAAATACAAACCAAACTCTGGCAAAAAAATTCAGAAAAACTTTTGGAAACTTTGAGGGTTTTTGGTGTGTTATTTTACACCCTTCTTAGGTTGTTATCTCTTGTCTTAACACCTTCACTCAAATCATGACTCGTTTATTCATTTACACACTTGTAGGACTGGTTTAAAGTGATACAGTCACATTTTTTTTTGTTAAGTATTGATATCTTTAGATTAGAAATCAACCTCTTGTTGGATTAGGTTTAAAAGTGTTCTTATCAAAAAATTTCCAATAAATCTTTTCTCTGTTTTACAAAACTGAAAAAGGAGTTGCAACATTTTCAGATCTAAGTTTTTCATTTTGAGAAACTTGTATATAAATAATATTCACAGGGTTTCTCTTTTTAAAGACTCTCTAGAAAACAAATCTAAAAGTTTTAAAGTATTAAAGATCAAATCCATTTGTAGTTGTGTGAAACTTTCCTTTTTATACTTAGAGGTATTTGTAATTCATAGGAACTGTCTATATTGAGCGTGTTTGAGGACATGCATGTGTAGGCACATCACTCACAACACTTATCAAATTACAACACTGAAATTATGTGTTGGTTGAGATATTTCAATTTTTGAGTCGACATAAAGAAGGAGCTTAAGGAAACAATCTGTTGAACAACAAGAAACCAAATCAAAGCCTCAACATTTGGAGTTACCTAACGGACCTGGTATAACTTCTTAACTTAGATTTAGGTCTGTATTGTGTGTTTAAGTTTCATTTCTTGCTTGTAGCTTAAAACTTATTCTAGTGGATTTTTTTTATATTGAGGTGTAGAGACCTCCGTGGATGTTTCCCCATTTGGGTGGGGTTTTACCACGTTAAAATTCTTGTGTACTGTGCATGTTTGCTAGTTCTCTCATCCCTGCTGCTATACTGCTACATTAACTATAAGTTAGTTTTGGTTTTCAAAACTTATTCACTAATATCAGATACAACTCGTTCATAAATTTTTGTAAACACATCTTGTGTTATTTAATTTTTTTTTTAAAAATAGTTTTTTCAAGAAACAATTTCGGAACCTACTAGAATGCTTTAACTTGTGCTAAACAACTTAGCTAGGTATTTTCAATTGGTATCAGAGAAAGGATTTTGGTTTTCACAAAATCGTTTTAGATCCTATGTTCTTGATACTGTTTTTCAAAATAAACATGGACTAGAAATATAAGAGATTAGGGAATCTGTCCAGGACTCCCCTCTTTGATGGGACTAACTTACCTTACTGGAAAGTAAGGATGATATCCTTCATTCAAGGGACCTTGGGATATGAAGCCTGAGATATATTGAAAATGGATATGTTCATCCTACTAAACCTGTATCAGAAGGTAGTAATCAAAGCATAAAGAAACTGGTCAGTGAGTTCACCAAGGAAGAAAAATTGTCCTCTTATAGTAATAATAGGAAATAATGTTATTCTTATGTCAATTAATGAACATGAATTTAAGATAATATCTCTTTCTTCTACTTCAAAGGAAGCCCGTGACACGTTGGTCACTTCCCGTGAAGGTGACCCACGTGTTAAGGTTGCCAAGACCTAAATGCTTATACAACAGTATAACACAGTCATCAGGACTGAGACTGAGACTTTTGATGATTTTTACAATAGGTTGACTGATAGAATTACCAAACTACATGCTAATGGCATTATATATGATTGGAAAGATATTGTATATAAAATTATAAGATAACTTCCACTAAAATTTGATAATAAAATATATGCAATTGAGGAGATGGAGGAACCAAATATCACTCTATAACTCCTCGGTAGCAAACTCAAAACAGTGGAAATGGAATTAGAGTTTTAGAAACAACTCCCCAATGGTCAAAAGAAACATTATACTCCCAAACTTATTTTCCAGTCTAAAGTAACCAAACCTGAGTTTTCTGTCCATAACATTGATTTGATTCTAATGAGGAATGTAACTTAGAAAATTGGAATCAAATAGCCTTGAAGTCTAAACAGTTTAAGAAAATCCTAAAATTAAGAAACAATGTTGCTTCTAAACAAGGCAAGCCTGCTTATTCAAAGTTTTCTAATAATAGGCCTCATGAGAAAAGTCACGAAAAACACCAAATTGAGAACACCAATAGACTTGACAATGTTCTTAAGGATGTTGAATGCTCTAGATGTGGAAAATTAGGTCGCATGGCTAACAAGTGTAGAGTTAATCTGAATAAGAACAACAAAAACAATGGGGCCAAGATTTGTAAGACCTGAGATGACACAAGCGACTCAAATAATGATGAGCCTGAATCATATAATGTGTTTGACCCTTGCATATCATTATTTGCTAATATTGTTTATACTGATGATAAACTTATAATTAATACTGAACCTGGTGATAGAATGTCTAATCCTATTATGTTGCATGATGTTCTGCCTATTGGTTTATCTTCTTTGTGCCTTGAGAATGATAATCATGTAGAATATGTTAGTAGTTCAAATGCCTCGTGTGTGAGTCAAAGGGAACATGTTATTGACGAATTGAACGTGTGCGTGAGTCCTAAAAATGAAGCGTTAGGGGATAATCCACGTACCACACTTAGTAACTCCGATAATGATGACTTCCCAAAAATTTACACACTCTATAGCAAGACTCTTAAGAAGATTAATAAGCTTGAAAAACTGTCAAGGACCTTATTAAGAAAATAGAAACCCTAAGTCTTATGGTAAAACAGAGTGCTGAGGACTACACCACTCAATGTCTACATCATGAAAATAAAACTAGGTCTTTTCTTGATCAAATTAAAAAACTAGCAAAGTCAAATGAGATTTTGGAAAAGAAATATAAAGCTAATTTACTGGAATTGGAACAATCTAAAGAGAAAGTTTCAACAATCTTTAAAAAAAATTATGAATTTAAAAATAATGCTAACTGTTTTTAAAATTGTGTAGCTTCAAGTAAAACCAATTTTGATGATAAAACTGGCATATGATATGAACAAAAACCCAAGGTACCTAACAAATATTTTCCAAATGTGAAATTTGTGCCTGAGGTATTAAACCTAATGAACTATGTCTAGATTTTCAAGATTTAAAAATTGACTTTGACGATAAACGGAAAAAACTAGACATTGTTATGGGAAATAGTTGCAAGTATAATCTTGAGCCTAATACTAAATATGTATGTCCCCTTAAAAGTCAAGGATACTCTTTTTCAACCTATTAGACATAAGGCCAAAGTCTAACAAATGGACAACCCAATATTTAAAGATTTTCAAAATCTTAAAAAACCATCTAACCGTCTATACTGTTCTTATCGTGACGTTTATGGAAACTGCATTGAAGAATGTTTTCAAAAATGTCTATAGAAAGCCGTCTTTAATTCACCTCTCTATAAAAACTTTAACTACTCTAGACAAGACAAAAATAACTACGTCCTTCCTAGGGAACCTGATAAGAACTCTAACTATTGTAATAGGAAGAAACGATCTAATACTAAAAGAAAGTCCTAGATACATGAGTAGACTAAATGCTCAAAGATTTGACAAAATTCAAGAAAAGGCACACAAAACTTTTGAAAAAGATCTAATGCTTGAAAATTTTACAAAATTCAAGAAAATTCACGTAAATATATTAGACAAAAGAAATTTGGGTTAAGAAATATGATTTAATGCCCCAAATGAAGTGTAACATTGTGATTAGTGCTTTAAAAGATGAACACACTTCTTCTGGATGGTATTTAGACTCGGGATGTTCCAAACATATGACTAGGTATAATTCTAAACTAACCAACAAAACTAACTTCTTAGGAGGGAAAAATTTGTTTGGAGATGGAGTATAAGCCCATATCATAGGTAAAGGGAAACTCCAAGAAAATGGACTACCTATTCTAGTAGACGTCCTCTTAGTAAAAGGTCTTAAAGCTAACTTACTAAGTATATCGCAATTTTATGACTCCAACCACACAGTCACCTTCTAAAAAAAAACTGTAAAATTTTAAACAAGAATGGAGACTACATTGTTATAGGCCTAAGAACTCCTGATAACTGTTACATAGTAAATCTAGGGACTGAGATCTATAATATAGCCAAGATGGAAGATAATGAAATATGGCACAATAGGCTTGGTCACATAATTATGACAACCTTATCAAATTAAGCTCCCAAGAAATAGTTAGAGGTCTGCCCAAAACAAAATCAATTTCAAACATTATTTATGGGCTCTGCCAGGAAGGAGTGATAGATAAAGCTGCTCATAAAAAAGTTAAAGAAATCTTAACAACAAAATCTCTATAGCTTATCCACATAGATCTTATGGGTCCCTCTAGAACTGTAAGACTTTATGGTAACAGTTACATTCTAGTCATGGTGGATGATTTCACTCGTTTTACTTGCACTGCTTTCTTAAAATAAAATTTTGACACTTTTTGTGAATTTTTGAAAATCCTTTTACGCATTGAAAATGAATAGGATACCCAAGTAAATCAAATTCATAAAGATAGAGGGTGAATATAAAGATTTGGGTGTAATAAAAAAATTGTGACTACAATGGTTACAAACATGAATTCAGTGCTCTTAAAACAACACAAAAACGGTATAATCGAGCGCAAGAATCGTCCAATCCAAGATATGGTTAGGGTAATGATATATGCAAAGAACTTGCCAAAATACTTTTGATTGAGGCAGTTCAGACAGCATGTCACATAATCAATAGGGTTTATCTTAGGAAAAATACCAAACAGACTCCATATGAACTTTGGTATGGCAAAAGTTCCAACTTAAAATATTTTTGAACATTTGGGACTTTATGCTATGTTTGAAAAAATAGAGAACACTTGTCTAAATTTGAAAACCGTGGTGACAAATCTATCCTTTTGGGTTACTCCCTTAACAGTATGGCTTATCGTGTCTATAATTTGCGTACCAAAAGTCTAATAGAATCTATAAATGTGTTTATTAGTGACATTAATGTTGATAGTAATAAACAAGGGCCAACTATAGTGGATGAGTCTGAAAAAATATTAAAGTATGACTCTCTGGGGATAGTTGATTCTTTACCAACTGAGACCCTGGAAGTACCTAACTGTGTTTTTAAAACCCTAATGAACCTGTTCGTACAAGATCACAACTAAGAAATATTGCTCATTTTGCATGCTTTGTGTCTTTGGTAGAACCAGTGAATGAATGACTTAATGATTCATTCTGGATAGGTGATATGCAAGAAGAGGTTGTACAATTTAATAGTTATGACGTATGGTATCTTGTACCTAGGGTATAAAATAAAAGGGTTATTGGCACTCGATGGAATTTCAAAAATAAATCAAATAAATTTTAGATGATAGTTAGAAATAAAGCTAGATTAGTATCTCACTCTAAGTTTGAAGGAATAAAATTCGAGGAAACTTTTGCTCCCGTAACTTGCCTCGAGTCCGTTCGATTACTATTAGCAATAACATGTCATTTACATTTCACACTTTTTCAAATGGATGTGAAATCCGCTTTTCTTAATGGTATTTTGACTAAGGAAACCTATGTTAAAAATCCAAAAGGATTTATTAATCCTCATTGCTCGAACCACATATATAGATTGAAAAAGGCATTATATGGTTTAAAGCAAGCCCCCAGAGCCTGGTACGAACACCTTTCAACCTTTCTTATAAATAAAGGTTTTCAACGAGGGGGAAATGACCAGACATTATTCGTGATTTTTTTTTATCAAACACGTCTTAATCGCCCATGTTTATGTTGATGATATTATTTTTGGATCAACATCTCCCATTGAAATTTAAAACTTTTTAAATATTATGCATGGGGAGTTCTAAATGTCAGTAATGGGAGAGCTACAATTCTTTTTAGGTCTCCAAGTCAAACAAAAGTCTGATGGATTATTCGTATCACAATCGAAATACGCTTTAGAGTTAGTAAAGAAATTTGGATTAGAAAATGCCAAAGATGCTAGGACACCCATGAGTACTTCAACCAAATGATCCAAAGATGACTCCGATTGATCCTACCAAAGCGCTCCTAAAGAGATTAACTTATTATGTGTCAAAATAATTATCAAATACGTCAAAGGCACTATAAATCTAGGACTATGGTACACAAACGATACATCTAACACTATTGTAGGATACATAGACGTTGATTGGGATGGCTGTTCTGATGACAGCAAAAGCACCTCGGGCGCTTGTTATTATATAGGTAATAACTTAGTAGGGTGGAGTAGTAAAAAGAAAAACTTTACTTCATTTTCCACGTTCAAGTCAGAATATATAGCCACCGGTAGCTGCTGTGCTCAATTGGTGTATATAAAGCAGATGTTAAGCGATTATGGCATTTTCGAAGATAAATTACATCTTTATTGCTATAACCAAAGTGCGATTAATATTTCTAAAAATCTTGTTCAACATTCTCTTACCAAACACATAAAAATAAGACATCGCTTCATTGGAAAATTAGTAGAATCTAAGGAATTGGAAATTAACTATTTGCCCACAGAACTTCAATTAGCAGATTTGTTCACAAGCCTTTAGATAATTTAAGAATTAAATCTCTAAGGAAATCTATTGGTATGATACATCTTGATTAGTGTCTATCTTCAGTCAATATATGCTTAGTTGTGATTTTTCACCCTTTGTTCATTTGAGACAAAATGGGGAAGAAATGTTTGATTCCATCTTGGACATTTATTGTACAACTCAACTCAACTAAAATGTTTGATCTTAGGTGTTTTATTTTAAGGAATGAGTATCTCTTTATTCATTGGATATATTTAGGGTATTGATCTATATTTTGTTAAGTTATTTACTTTTTGATTTATAGGATATGGGGTAGATAGAATGCTTGTATAGGATTAAGGTTTTCTTATCTTTTCAGTATCCCTACGAGTCCTAGATGACTCAAAGGAGATTTTGTCTCATATTTGCAAAGGGGGAGGTTTAAGAACACTATATATATGACTTACTTGAGTCTAATATATAGGAGCTTATCTAGTTTGGAAATATAGACAAAATTTGTGTCATCCTTATTTTTACCCCAAGCCTTATTGCCTCTTCAAGATTCAAAAATGTCTACATAAAAAAGAAGATGGTTCTACATGTAGAAATCCAACACACAACACTCTAGGATTGCATATTTTAAGTTGCATTTTCCACATATTATGTGTGTGAGTGTACAATTGGATTAAAAATATTTTCTACATCTTTTAATAATTTTTAGGAATTTTTAAACATTTAAAAATCTTTCTCTAAAAATAATTTAGGGTTTTTAAAATGTTTGGAGATGAATTTGTATCTTCGAAATTTCCTAAAATTTGGTTAAAATAATGTTGGGTAGAATCCAAAAGAGCTAGAGACTTTTGGGGGTGGATATTCAATTTTTCAGAACTTAAACACACGCGTTCTTTGAGTAATCTAATCCATACACGTGTCGCACTTAGAGTAGCTAAATTTGTACTTATCTCCTCTCATGCAACTGAGATTCATATATCACCGTTGGATCATTCCTTATCAATGGTCTTCTTGTGTTTTAGCTTAATTCTAATGCTATAAGCCTAAGCCTGTCACAGCCTATTTAAATGTGGTGCATTAACACCCGATAGATTTGCATTAACAAATTTGATTAAATCTCAACCTTTGATTTAAGACCTAGTTCTAGATCCTTCCACCGATCCTACAAATAGGAGCCTTTATCACTTCATTTACGATTTTTGGAAACCTTAGGGTTTGAGAGAGGAGAAAGATAAAGAGAGAGAGAGGGGGAGAGATGAAAGAGAGAAAAATTGAGAGAAATTGCAAAATACAAACCAAACATTGACAAAAAAATTTGAAAAAGCTTTTTGAGAGTTTGAGGGTTTCTGGTATGTTATTTTACACCCCTCTTAGGCTGATATCTTTCTTCTTAACACCTTCACTCAAATCAGGACTCGTTTATTCATATAAAAACTTGTAGGACTGGTTTAAAGTGATACAGTCACCTTTTTTTTGTTAAGTATTAATTTCTTTAGTTTAGAAATCAACCTCTCTTGTTGGATTAGTTTTAAAAGTGTTCTAATAAAAAAAATTCCAACAAATCTCCTCTATTTTACAAAACTGAAAAAGGAGTTACAACGTTTTCAGATCTAAGTTTTTCATTTTGAAAAACTTCTATATAAATAATATTCACAGGGGTTGTCTTTTTAGAGACTCTTAAGAAAAGAAAACAGATCTGAAAATTTCAATGTATTAAAGGTCAAATCCATTTATAGTTGTGTGAAAATTTTCATTTCACACTTAGAGATATTTGTAATTCATATGAACTGTCTATATTAAGCATGTGTGAGTACATGCATGTGTAGGTACATCACTCACAACACTTATCACACTACAGCACTGCAATTGTGTGTTGCTTAAGAGATTTCAATTTTTGAGTCAACGTAAAGAAGGAGCTTAAGGAGACAATCTGCTGAACAATGAGAAATCAAATCGGAGCCTCAACAGTTGGAGTTACCTAACGCAACTGGTATAACTTCTTAACTTAGATTTAGGTATGTATTGTGTGTCTAACTAGGTGTAGAGACCTCCGTGGATGTTTCCCCATTTGGGTGGAATTTTACCACATTTAAATTCTTGTGTACTGTGCATATTTTCTAATTCTCTCATCCCTACTACTATGATGCTACTTTAACTATAACTTAGTTTTGATATTCAAAACTTCTTCACTAATATCTGATATAACTCGTTCATAATTTTTTTTTAATTACACATCTTATGTTATTTAGTTTGTTTTCTAAAAAGAGTTTCTTTAAAAAATAATTTCGGAACCTACTAGACTACTTTAACTTGTGTAAAACAACTTAGTTAGGTATTTTCATTATCCCCTTTTGATGACAACCAATTTTATATCCGAGACATCAAGTGAAGATGCCGACACGAGTGATGGACAGAGGACCTCAATATCCCAAAATCACCCACACACACATGGTATGGGGGAGAGAGGGGGACCTTTTCCCCTTTTTGTCCCGATTTCGAGGCCGATCCGCATCAGAGTAATCTGACCCATATGGCCACAATGGAAACTCTGATAGGGACTTTCTAGAGGTCTAGAATCTATTTACTCTCCTACATGCATACATATTGTGGCCATCCCCGATCCTCGCGGTGGGAGAGGATCTTGGTTCCGCGCGTCCCTCTCGGGAGCACTTTTGTCTGCGTCGTTAATGAGGTGAAAAATGTAGAGAGATGGAGTCGCCAGTCTATTTTACTCAAAATAGACAAAAGAAAAGGGAGCCATCCCTAAGGACAGCATCCAAAGACATACTGATACATACAAAACCAAAATGATTCAAAAAAGGGTACGGATGCTAAGTTACGAAATGGGAAGGTGTTAGGCACCCATTCCGCCCTTACAGTCTCTCATGGGTTATTGCTATTTTCCTTTATTTCCCCATGGTATGTGTGCATGTGTATACATAGTGGAGATAGGAATCATCAACTTGTATCATGGAAGAGATAAAGTGAGTCATCCGTAGGAATGTTCCTAAAAATAATATTAAAAAATATGATTTACGCGATTATCCTCGCGTTGATCGTTATAACCGAACGATAATGCACGTGGAATAATACGCCACTAAGAATAAATCTATGTATATGTAAATATATAGAATTTAAGAGAATTGAGTTCAAGGAATCTAGAAAAAATAGAAAATGAGAGAAAAGTAGGAATAGGACTCGAGTCACGGGTTTTACCCCAAGACGCATACATAGCCTATAGAGGCATCAAAGTCCACGTAGTTCTCAAGAAAAATGAGGGGTGGTATTTATCCCATAAATCCAACCGGGTACATATCTTATGTGTGTGTGTGTGTGTGTGTGTAAAAAGGTGTTTTAGTTGTGAGAAAAGTGTGAGAATCCCTGTTTGGAATTTATGAGCAAATCTTCATTTTCTTATTTTTGGGGTTTTATTTATATGAAAATAAGAGATGTGCAATAATACTAGATAAAAATTATATTAAGATATGTTAGATGAGAGAATAAAAGTTCTAAGTAATAAAAAGAATTAATGCAAATTTAGTGGAATTTAAAGAGGGAGTTGAAAGAGTTGGACCTTCTTGGAGATCTTGAGCTTGATCTTGGATATTGGCGAGCAGCCCTTGCACTTGGATGATGATGGAGGGTACTTAAATCATGAAGTTTGATAAAAAATGTGATGAAAAGTGAAGGTTGGAAAGGGATTTGGATGTGGAAATCACGCTGACTTTGAGATGAGTTTTCTGAGCTTGCTGAGAGTAATGGATCTCTGATTTTTTCTATTTTTTTTGGAATGAGGTTAGGCCTTCCTTTTTATAGGCCTACGGCAATACCAATCGGCATAGCCCTGGTCCTGCCAATTGGCAGGTGTGTTTAGGCACACTAGCGACATGCAGGGTTTGGAACCTACCATTTGGTTGTCTCTTTCAGGTTCTTTCAGAAAATCGGTCGTAGAGCGCAAACTATCGATCCGAATCATGCACGGGGTGAATCGTTGGAAAGGTAATTCAGATACCTTTGAAAGTATTTTGGATTTCGAGAGTTGACTTTGGGTTAAATATGGCTTGGATGCGTTCGTCGGTCCTTTGGATGGGGAATTGTCGGACGAAAATAGATCATTCGTCTGCATGGTAAGGCAGAATCACGCACGGAGTGGACCATTGGAAAGGTTAGGAGATGTAATTCGACATTCCAAAGAGCTTGACTCATTTAGGGGAGTTGACTTTGGTCAACTGGGGCCTAGAAGGTCTCGGTGAACTTTCAAAGTAAAACAAATCGTTCGTCCACATTGTACGTTAGAATCACGCATGGGATAGATCGTTGGAAAGGGTATTCAATGACCTTCAAAGATTCATTCAGTATCGGTTGAGATGAAGAGTTAACTTTGGGTAAACGGAGACTGGGAGCGTTCGATGACCTCCTAATCGAGTTTCAGTGGAAAACAGGTCGTTCGTTCGCACCGTAAGTCAGAATTGTGCACAGGATGGACCGTTGGAAAGGGGATTTAGTGACCTTCAAAGATTTACTCAGTCTCATTCTAGCTAAAGAGTTTGAATTTTGGTCAAACGAAGTCTGGGAGTGCCCAATGGCCTTTAGGTCAGTACTTGGGGTATGACTTGGGTTTGCAAAGATGATGGGAGGTGCTGGGGACCTAAGGAGAGGTTAGGAGGTATTTGAATGGGGTGTCTACAGAGCCCCTCGATGGGTGAGTTTGGAGCAAATGATAGTCGTCGAATAGACACTACATGATGCCTTTGAAAGAGGATGATCGGAGGGTCGAGGTCGATTCTGAGGACCTAAGGATGATAATGACCGATTATGCGGGTCAAAGCCAATTATGAGGGATTAAAGATTAGGGTGACCGATTCTGCGGTTGGTAGCCAATTCTGAGGGCTTGGAGATGAGGGTGACCGATTATGTGGGTCGAAGCCAATTTTGAGGGCTTAAAGAGGCATGTTGGGAATGGTATTAAAGGAAAGATTTAGGTCAATTACAAGGACCTAGAGCAATGATGGGAGTGACCAATTCTGCGGATCAAAGCAAATTCTGAAGGCTTAGTTTGTGATGATCGATTCTACGGGTCGAAGCCAATTACGTGGGCTTAAGGTGAGATGACAAATTCTGTGGGTCGAAGCCAATTCTGTGGGCTTAAGGTGAGATGACAAATTTTGCAGGTCGATGCCAATTCTGCAGGCTTAAGGTGAGATGACCAATTCTTCAGGTCGAAGCCAATTCTGTGGGCTTAAGGTGAGATGACCAATTCTGTGGGTCGAAGCCAATTCTTTGGGCTTAAGTTTGAAATGACCAATTCTGCGGGTCGAAGCCAATTCTATGGGCTTAAGGTGAGATGACCAATTCTACAGATCGAAGACAATTCTACGGGCTTAAGGTGATATGACCAATTCTACGGGCTTAAGGTGAGATGACCAATTCAGTAGGCTTAAGGTGAAATGAACTTGGGGAAATCTGCTGGGGAAATTACCTCGTGATTTTGATTTGAGTCGGGGAGTTGATTGTTGGGGAAATCCTTGTGTGTCTTCTAGAGACTTTACCGGGGGAACAACCACTTTGATGCTGGCGAAGTGATTAGGTGGTCCAGGGTTTGGACGCATTTCTCGGAGAGAATTGAGACCTTTGGGGAAGAGGAGATGATGCGGAAGTTTTGGACGTTACCGGGGAGAGATTCGCTTGTCTTTTGAGAGTTCCGCTTGGGAAATAGGGGTTCTACTTGAGGAAGTGCAAAATTTTCTTGGTGAAAATGTTCTAAATCTTTTTAGGGATTTTTAGGAATTTTCTGAGGTTTTTTCAGGGCTTTCTGGTATTTTTTTAGGAATTTCTGTACGAAAATTTAAGGGAGGTGCCGGTCAGCATGGTGTAGAGGGTGCCATTCGGAAGTGGCACGGACTTTTGGACTGCCTTGAGAAAGTAAGAGGTCATTGTTGATCGGTAGGTGGGGGTGCAGTGCCAATCAACATGACCCTTGGCATCCTATATAAAGGGGGCAATTTCCCCTCATTTTTCACAAGTTCTTGCCTTCTCTCTTTCTGCGATTTTCTTCTGCGAATCGTTCTAGCATTTCGATCTCTAAAAAATGGTCGCTTTTGTGAGCACTGCAGTACACGGGGAATGGTTGGCTGTTGATGACTGGGAAAACGTGGAGTGGAGGGATAGGGCGCCTCTTGCTTTGGGGAACGAGAACTCTTTTGATGCATTCGAGCTAGTTGCGGATGAGTGAACCTTGCTGCAGGAGACGTCGCATCGTCGCTCTTCGAGGGTGGTAAACCCTGGAGGTTATGTAAGTAAAATGACTTTTGGCATTATCTTTTTTATGGTTTTCTTTTTTTTCTTGGTCCCTGACAAGGTTTCTATCTTTTGGCAGTCTGATGTTTCTTTATCGAATATGCGTGCTCGTGGGATGATGGGGCTTAAGGATTTCTGGGATCATATTCCACCTGTGGTGCATTGGGTGGTATCCTCAGCAGGCTTTGGGAGGTTGGCGTCTATGCTAGAAGATACGCCTTGTTCGACGGTAGTTTTATTCTCTCTGGGGGAGAGGTGGTGGGACACTACCCACACCTTTCATTTTGGTTTTGGGGAGATGACTATAACTCCCATAGATGTGCATCAGCTACTGGGGCTGGATTATGATGGAGAGAAGATAAAGGTGGATCGCTCTTTGTGGGTGAGGCCGGAAGAGGTGTGTGCGGCGCTTGGTGATGTGGGGAGGATAGTGTCTGGGGACTCCATTCGTCTGTCGCTACTGAAGGATGTTGTATTGGGCAGGGTGATTGATGTGGAGTAGGGGATAATAGTGAGACAGATGGCCCGATTGTATCAATGGCGCAAGGCCAATCGACAGTCGAGGAGGTTTCTCTCTCTGGAGACGGTGCGTCAGGTCTTGAATGGCCTAACTAGTGATAGGGTAAGACTTTTACTTCTTCAATCTTGGTCTTTGTGTATTCTGATTCTTCGTTAACTTGCATCTGCAGGAGATTTTTTAGGTGACTTTTTACCCTTGGGGGACGACCGTTCAGGACACGGGGTTGATTGGAGTAAATGCGCAGATGAGCCATTTGCTGGCGCATGAGTTTGGCCACTCTTGGTATCTCGGGGAGAGGGTGGTCTGACAGATTGTTGAGGGGGAGGTGGTGGTGGAACCTGCGAGGCCCCCTATGTCTATGAGGCAGGAGCGGTTGCTACCGAAGGATATGAGGATTGTGGTGATGATTGGTGAGTCCTACCTGATGTACACCGATACGGTTGTGCCTTATGATTATATGGACTTTGTGATGAGATGGCTGATGGCTCCCAGCATATATAATGCACTGCCCTTCCCTCCTACGAGTTTGAGTCATCCAGTGGGGTCCTCCCACAACGGTGGCGGTCCTTCGACATCTTCAGCAGTGGTGACGTCCTTCGACATCTTCAGCGGTGGCGACTTTGGAAGTTCCCTTTGTGCGACTGCATACCCCTTTGTACAACATTGGCGAGCTAATGGAGGGATGGTACCTATACTGCATCATCCTCATGCGATGGACCCAGAGGAGTTAGGTTTAACAGCGGAGGTTCTTCGTCCTTTGGTATATCTTTCTTCCTTTTTCTTTTCCTTCCTTTTGGTTTCTTTTGATCTTTTCTGCTTGACACTGATTCTGCCTTTTCTTGCAACACGTCCGAGTGTCCACCACTTGGCTGAGGGAAATTAGGGATTGGATATCTTTGGTGACTGCACATATTCGGGATGCAGTTCCTGTTCCTTCTTGCTTGGTGTCATCTGCCTCATTCGGGGAGGAGTCTGGTTCAGGTAGCGACGGTGCGTCGTCTCGTCGTCGGGGAAAGAGAACGCGTCGCAGGGGTCGAAGCTCTTAGGAGAGAGAGTTGAAGATTAAGTGAGAGAGAGAGGGGGAATGCGGGTTCGAGCTGAGTCCCAAGTTTTTTTCTTTTCTTTCCTACAAGATGATGTTACACAGAGAAATATCTATGTAATGCAATGAAGTATTTTTATTATCTTCTGTTAGTGATGAATGAATGAATGCACATGCGCTTTTTACTTTGTTGCTGAGACAGTAAAAAAGAATTATTCTTGGGATTTTGAAAGGAAGTTTTATTCAAAATGAGAATTTATATAATTATGAAAAGGGAATTTTTGAAATTCTATTGAGAATATCAATTTATTTTGAGTTTTCTGAATTTTGATAAAAGAGGAAAAAAGAATATTTCCAAAAGTAGGGGGTTGTCGATCGATAAGCACCTTGTCCTGCCTATCGGCAGGTCTGTCCAGTCCCATCAATTCAAAGCTTTGATTGGTACCCTCTTCAGCCTTTGGTACCTTATGGGGAAGGATTTCCTCGGATTTCTATAGGGTTATGTCCTTTGTGGGGGTTTTCAAGTACAAAACAGGGGTAAGAGTGGAGTGTTTTCCTCACACCTTCACATTCCTACTTTCTTGTTCAATGAGATGGCTCTCCCTAGTAGTGTTGATTTTTCTAAATACCTCAAGACTTTATAGGCGATGTGCTCCCATAACGTCGACTATGATGCTTACAACATGCGTCGAATTTCTTTCTAGTGTAATCGACCCATAGAGTGGAACATGCTGATAGAAGAGATACAATTCTGGTAGCCTAAAGACCATGTATTTTTCTTTGGCTTAGAAGAAGTCTGTCTGACTTATGAGGAATTTTCTGCCATATTGGGGATAAGTCCCGGCGTTGCTGCTGCTTTGCCCGAGTTTTCTCGTTCTCCTTGAGGGTTATTGGTCGGGCTTCTTTGTGTTTTGTCCTCGACGGCCAGATCACTGGTAGCTGGAGGTATGATTTCTCTTCCGACGGTGTTGTGGTTCGTGCATTTGTAGGAGGTCGATGATGTTAGACATGCTGGAGCTGTCGTTCTAGGCTTGGTTTCGAAATTGCTGCTGGTGACTAGGGACCTGTTGGTGAACCCACAACTTGTAGTTATAACTTCATGGATGTCCTACAGTCTCAATCCTACGGCGGTGATATTGGAATAGATTATAAATGGTCTGAATGCCTAGCGAGAAGGTCGTTCTGACTTTCTGAGGGGTAGCCCTCTGATTCTGTTCATGTGGTTGTCTGAAAAATTCCGCCTGGTGACTCATCCAGAATACCCTTTGTCGGTTGTACCCAATTTCTTTTTGTGCCATTTCATCAGTGTTGTTCTGGATATTGAGAGCTGGGAGAACTGGTTCGTGGAGCACGGGGCTCTAAATTTGTACTGGTCAGTACCTTGGTGGGGACAACTGCTGCCTATTTTGGAACTGGAAGAACACCCGTATGTCTGGTTGGTTGGTCTTCGACAGACCTCTTTATATTTCCCTTGGTGGCTTCTGCGCCAATTTGGCTGGGAGAAGATCGTGCCACCTCAGACACTAAACTTCTTTTCGGTAGAATATTTGACAGAGCGTCTGCGCATACGGCTTAGCTTTTTGTGGGAGAGTCGGCGTCCGTCGACCCGTCCTTCTCAGTCAATTAGGAGAGTTTGGCACATCTCCAGGGATTATATGAAGTGGTTGTGGAGAAGAGTAGTCAGCAAGATGTTGGTAGTGTAGACTGGACAAAGGTGTCTTGCCTTATCTGATACCATGGAGGGAGGTGTGGTAGTTTTTCTGAGGCTGGTTCGAGCTTATCGGTCCTTAGAGCGTCTACGACACTCCATTCAGGTAATGGTCTCCTTTAGTAGCTCTGGGTGGGGCCCTTGGGGGAGTTTATTTTGTACTGGGAAATAAATTTGGGAATTTATTGGCATTTTAGGAAGGTAGGGGGGAAATGAGTTATCCATTCCTTTATGTAATTGCACTGTAATTTCTTATCAGTGAAATAAACAAGTTTTTTATCACCAGCTTTGCCTTTTGATGAATTTTGTATTTTGAATTATTTATACCGACCGTTAAGGCATACATAATCCTTTTGTTCAAGTATATGTTAGAATAAACTGTTGTTCCCGCAGATAAGAAAATAATAATTTTTTTTAAAAAGAAAGGGTTGTGCTCATGTGAGATGTATGAGCTGCCTACGTACCTCTGTTTTTTTTTTTAATTTTCAATTTTTTGGGGAATAATTTTTGCAGAGGATCAGGCCCACGTAGTTCTGGGTAGAGGGAAATGAAGAGATTTTTTTTAGAATAGAGGGAGATGAGAAGAGTCGTAGTGCGCCAAGATTTCGGACTAGGGGTAAAATTTCTTGAGACTATCCAAGTTGACTAGACGAGCCATCTCTTTTCCATCTAAGTTGGTGAGCATGGCTGCACCACCGAACAAGATCTTCTTCACAATGTATGGTCCGCTCCAATTGGGATTGAATTTCCCTCTGGGGTCCCAGATGGGCTCTATTATTTTTTTGAGGACTAAATCCTCTTTTTGAACACCGTGGTCCTTGACTCTCTTATTGAATGAACACGTTATTCGACGATGGTACCCTTGTATGTGATACAACTCCTTCAGCCTCTTTTCATCTAGGAGTGACAGTTCGTCGAGGAGAATTTGTTGCCAGTCTTCCTCACTGACCTTGCTTTCAAGCATAACGCGTAACGAGGGTATTTCTATCTCCACAAGTAGGACCGCTGACATGCCGTAGACTAGAGAGTAAGGGATAGCCCCAATAAAGGTTCGGTAGCCCTAGAGGGCGTATGGTATTCGGTCAGCCCAATCTCGATAGCTTTCGGTCGTCTTGTTGATGATGAATTTGAGGTTCTTATTGGCAGCTATGATTTCACCATTGGTTTGAGGTCGGTAGGGAGAAGATTTGTGTCTCTGGATTCCAAACTCGATGACCACTTCTGTGACTTCTGCCTCGAAATGCAACCCGTTATCTGACACTAGCTCATGCGGGACCCCATATCGGTAGATGATGTTTTTCTTGATGAATTTGGCCACTTCCTTGTCATTTAGAACTGCGTATGATTTAGCTTCGACCCATTTGGTGAAGTAATCAATGGCAACCAGGATGAACTCATATCCGTTAGAGGCCTTGGGTGTAAGCTTTCCTATAATGTTGATGCCCCAGGCAGAGAACAGCCAGGGAGAAGTCATGTTGTATAATTCAGGTGGAGGCAGGTGTTGAAGGTTAGAGAACTGTTGGCATTTGAGGCATCTCCAGACATAGGCGGTGCAATCTTGGATCATGGTGGTCCAGTAGTAGCCTTGTCGCATGATCATTTTTGGAAAGGCATAACAATCAAACCTAACAACGACTTCGAGGAAATCCTTTTCCAAATGCTTGATTGGCAAGACAAGATCCTTCGACATAAAGTTTTTCCACTAGTTAAAGTCCTTTGGCAACATCAAGGAACATAAGAAGTAACTTGGGAAATATAAGACTTTATAAGACTGCACCACCCCGCACTTTTCTCAAGTAATTTTGAGGACAAATCTTTTTTAGGAAGGCAGAATGTAACAACTCACCAAAAATATGAAATCAAACCCTTAAAATTAAAAACTTCCAAGGTATACCTTAGACTATTATCAAATTACTAAAATGCCCCTAAACAAGAATCATGTTAGTATTTGAACCTTATCCTACCAATTGAAACCAAACTTAAACCAAAATTTTCATTAAACTCCATATACTTTATACTAATATTATGAACCAGTCCCATAAGTTTGGTAAATTTCATTTAAACCCCGTAAACTATCAAAATTTAGCATAAAAGTCCCTAAAACTAACAGATAAACTCCAAAAGGACCAAACTCAAACCCCCTACGGATTTGGCTAGGTGGCTTCCACCTAGGAAGTTGTACCACTTGGGTTTCCTATGGTACCCATGTCCTTCCACATGGTACCATGGTTAAAACTAACCAAAACAAGGTTTATCACCAACATTTACACCAATCACCTCTCCTCCCCGAACCTTATATCAACCCTCATTTACCACTATAAAAACTCATTCAGGCTCAGAGATATCGCAAGTAAACTTTTAAGATTTTCTTATATCTTGATCATTTTATGTAGAATTTATGATTTTTTACATTTGGTTAAGTTTCTGCATTTCCTTAGAAAAAAATATATATTCATGTGAAGGTTTCAACGTAAGAATAGTAGTGAAAAGGCTTGAATGCCAGAAACCTCCATTAAATCTTGAGCTTTAAAGGTGGAATCTGTACTCTTAACTTTGAACCAATTTTAAAGTGAGAGAACTCACGATATGGGTCTAAGGAACCTAGGTGCAATGCTTGATTGGAACCAGAACGAGTTTTTATGCCCTTAAAAAAAGTTTAAAATTTAGGGCCCTGAGATTTTCAAAACTAAAATTCAGAGGCTAGGGTGGACCAAAATCTTTGAAACCAAACCTATTCGATTGCACTTTGAGCAAAGCACACAAATATCACCATGCTGTATCTAAATCATAGCCAGTTAACACGAAACTTCAAGACAAACTTTCGCCATTTTTATAGAAAACAAATTGCTCGAACTAGTCCACCAAAATCTTTGAAACCAATATGGTTGGATTCCTCTTAGAAAAGTGCACGACTTTCATTCAGGAACTAACTCAAATGGTATTCTAAAATGGTTCAAATATAAGATCAATGTTTTTAAACCTTAACTGTCAACAAAAATAAAGGTAGGAGATGATGTGCTCTACACGCACGAGAGTGGGGTTAAACTCAGGCACATTTAGAATTTGACCCAGTGTATAAGGTCGCGTTCTCAATCAGAAAAATCTGATTTTTTTTTCGAAAAATACCATTATTTAATTTTAAGCAAATTGGTATATTAAATCACCCTGTCTGGATTCCTAGAAAGTATTATCCCGAGAAAATAGGTTTTAAAGTTTAAAAAATTAAACTTTTAATTTCACTTAACCCCATGGAAAATTTTCAAGTATTTCAAAACAGCCCCAAACTTTTTATATAAGTTCCTTATGTTAAATATTGCCAAATTGTCCACTAAACCTAAATCCATATGGAAAGTAGGAAAAAAAATTAAAACATTAACTTTTATAAGAATTTACATTTGACCCCAACAATTATTTTTACATTGAAATGCCTATTAAATTACACTCAACTGTGTACTATAACTTTACTTTTAGACCTATACAACATACTTATGCTATCCCTAGTTTTAGAATGCCTGATTCACTCTCGAGAATTAGACGAGAAAAACTTCACACCGAATTTAAAAGTAGGTGGTTATATTTCACTATTACTTTTCAATCTTATATCTTTAAAATTATTGCATTGTTTATATCACTATGTGATAGTCCCCTGAATTTTATCTCTCATTTATGAACCTTTTTAAGTTGTTCACATTATCAGGAATATTGATTTAATCTTTATCACAATTATTCCCTAAACTCGATAAACCTTTATAACCTATGATTTCAGTAGAACCATTTAATTCAGTTAAACCATGTATAACCCTGCATTCTATTAAACCCTTGATTGCAGTAAGCCCCTGCAACTTATAAACCTTATCAGTGAAACCCTAAGTATAATACCTTATGATTTAGGGATTAGAACTCGGTACACCATCTAAGTTCTATTTGGCGTGTATGACTCAAATGTTGAGTGCCTAGTTTTTTATTTACTACATACGTATGAGTTCCACTCTACTTAGTGTGCCTAGCCATTTATTATTCCCTAATTATTTGGGGTCAACAGTCCAAAGGTTTTGGGAGATATTGTAACGGTATTGCAAAGCATTTGAATCCCATATAACCAATAACTTATGGGTTATCCTATTATAGTCTGAACCATTATCTTTGTAACTCAGCAACATATAAAATTACAAATCACCATATTATTCTATGAAATATCATTAGACTCCAGTATTCCCCTGTCAGTACTATGATATTTCATTTTGCTTCAGACTATTATAAACTATCTTGTTAATCCAAGTTATACAATCACAAAAAATTCATACATTTACCTTGTTATAGAAATAAAATTACTACTTGGCATAGTTTTTCCTAATTGTTTACCTTCCAGATAGATAGTGAACTAGAAGAGGGAGAAATACCACCTGCACCTATGGATTTTAATTCAGTCTTACCAAGGAAAATATTTTTGGTAACATACGTATGGGTGGTAACAAGCAAAGATGGTAGTCCTCATTGGAACATATATACTACAATATATCAGCTCCGGTGATCTGTTTAAGTCCCCTCCACTAATATCTCATAAGAACCCCATGAGGGTATTTATTTTCCTATCATTAAGACTCCATATATGCAATAAGATGTTACACATCCGCAACAATGAAACTTTTCTTTGCTTCCAATCAATTATTTCTTGTTATTACTATAATGACTTGGTACCATTTAAGCACAGAAACGAAGATGCGGGAAATTCAATCCCAATTGTAGTGTCCCCTACATCGTAAAGAAAATCCGATTTGGTGGCACCGCTATGCTCACAGACCTCGATGGAGAAGAGATGACTCATCCAATGAACTTGGACTGTCTCAAGAAATTTTTCCCCTAGTCCAAACTCTCGTCGCACTATGACTCTTCTCACCCACTTCTATTTTAAAATAATAAAAAAGAAAAAAGTTCTTCCTTCCTCTATACTAGGAACTACGTAAGGACCTGATCCTCTAAAAAATCACCCTTTTTCAAAAATTGAAATTCACAATTTTCAAACCCCACAGCGGTACTTTGGCAACCCATAAAACACATATGGGCATGGTTCTTTCTTTCTCAAAAAATGTTATTATTTTCTCCTTTTGAGAGTTGTGGTCTCCCTCATTATTTAAACGAACAATAGAATTATGTATATCTTAGTTATCGGTATAGATTGTTCAAACAACAGAATTCATTAAAGACATACTAAAATACGTTGAAATGATTTTTCTTTTTATTAAAAAAAGGCTCAACTATTACATGAGATATCGAAAATGGGAATGAAAAATAGCTCACTCCCTTACAAGCCTCATAAAAACATCAAAACCCAAACGATTCACATCATTATAAGCTTCACAAAAAAAAATACCACCAAACCTAAAAAACCTTCTCACAAACATCTCAAAACCTACACAACCTTATCACAATCTTCATAGTACCACACCACCCCCTCTCATGCCTAAGACCTACTTTCAGCTACCCGACGGACCCGTTTCATCGTTATTGTTTGTCCCTAAAGGTACCCAAGAATCCCACTCATGGTTGCAATTTTGAATCTGCCCCATGGGACGATAGGCCTTAATAAGATTGGACGAGACCAAGACCTCTTCCTCCAAAATGTTGAACATCACAATCCATCTCTGACCAGTATCTTTAGCAAGAATCTTTACAACCACCCACTTCCACAGCCACTTCAGGTAATCCTCGGATATGAACCCAGACTTCCCAAACTGAGATGGATGGGTAGATAGTCAACGATGCTGCTACAAAGGCCCCACTATCATTCTCAATGACTGAGAGAGTTCTCCACATGAAATAAATTGGTTATGCACGAAAGAAAAATTTACTCCCATCCCTCTTGGTGCAGATTCTGTAATGGATGATAGAAAAAGGTCTGATAAAGGCCCACCAACTGCACTACTAGTAATCACCCAGTTGCAAGACGGGCTGCAAATTACCCCACCACGGTATAAACCAACGAAAAATGTTGGTCCGATGCTTTATAAGAAAATTCACTCAGTTTTCTATTATCGGGCAAAAGATGAAGAAAGGCCAATAAAAGAAATTAGGAATGCCCTATAGAGGATACTCAGGAGGGGCCTCCAGGCACAGTCTCTTAGATAATCACGATAATATAATAATAGGGCTCCCTCATAAAAAAATAGCCCAACCCTCTGTGACACCCCGCATAATAAAATATTGGGTGATCAATCATTTACCAGATTAAAACAGGAATCTCATATGGTTCATTCTCAGCATCACTGTCGAAAACCAATTTAATTACTAATAACTTATTAGATTGGAATTAAAATTTTATTTAACTAATCTTTTTAACCAAACCATTCAAATTTAAAACCATTACAACAGTTTATAAGAAACACCGAAATGAAATAAAATAACCAAACTCTCGGTACAACATAATACTACCAAATAGAAAAGCCGCAAATCAAATTCAGTAAAAGAATAAATGTATACAGCTGGGCTATCGTCCCAAGAGCTTTTACAAAATCACTTTTTTAGATCTCAAAGATAGAAGTGTCTACAATAAACATGCTTGCATCCACAGCTGCTGCAGCAATGTCTGACTCAAAGGAATCATCATCTAGGCATCCTTATGTGTGGACACCTATATATATATATATATACATATATAGCAAGAGAGGGAAAATAGAGAAACGGGCCAGAGCCCGAGTTTTGAAAATATTTAGCAAGTGCATTAAATGGCATATTCTAAATATGAAATCTCTCATATTTAAACCGGTATCGCACTCTCATGAGATACACGTCACCCCTCTTCTAATAGTGCACACCTATCGCATATATTTTAAACAACATAGTTAAGCTACCATGCCTAACTAATCTCTTTCACCCATCTTCTAAATACTTATAACCATCACCTACCTTGCGTAATATAATATGTTATACCGTAAGCTATTACTTAACCTTTGTTGATATAATCATCTATGTGATATATATATATATATATATATATATATATATATACAGTCCTTGTTTCTATATGAAACTATACCGTTCATATGTCGTAACTTCCACTAGTGTAAAATACCATTTTTACTTCAACATATAATAACCCTTATATGAATAGTACTCTCTTGAACCTATAATTTACCTTTGTATTAGTCCGGATATAAATATATCGGGAGAAGAATAATATCTTATTCATTTCACACTTTACATAAGTCTACATTATGATATCTCATTTTCATATACTAGCAATATACTATATGCAACAAGTATATTTATACCTATTTTATAATCAAAGGTATAATAACCATCCCACCGAGCTATAACTCGAGGATGCAGTCTCAAAGTGCCCATCCTCATCCGGGTTTGCTCATGTGACCCAAGTACCAAGCCAGACTCATTCATGGGCATGGTAAAAATACTAAACGGTGGAGGCGATCATGAACGATATGACCTGGGGACTATACTCTCCCCGCTCCTTAAGCCAGGGGATTCGTCCATATCACACAACCTCCCTGGATAGAACTAGAGGAAATATATAATTTGGATGTCCATCGCTATACCCGTGGAACCAACCTCTAAATACAAATATACCAATCATACACAAATCTATTTATATTCGTATCATATCATATATGTTATGACAACATCGTGTATATAATATCTATCATTTCTCAATATATTCTTGCTATAATTGCCAAACTCTTATAGCAATAAACAACACCCCGAATGTTCCCATTCGTAATAGTATATAAGTATTTATACACTTAAAATACTAAACCCATAAGTATTGCCTTACTTAAAATATAACTCGCACTTTAATCACTTTTAAGGATTATACATAAACCTGAATGTACCAATTAGTAATAATTAAATAAGTATATAAACTACTTATCTTAATTCCATAGGTATCGCATCGCCTATAACAATAGTCGTCAATAGATGTATCAGATAGCCGCTCAATTCTCCTTATCCCATATCCTAAATTCCATTCTAATCGCATCCTAGGATTTTCGCAATTATAATCGGCCCATATTTATTCTAACCGTATAAATATATTTACACACGCTTGCCGAATGATTCTCTCAAATGTCTCTGACCCTAAACATTCATTAAATCCATACCTCGGATCATACATTAAATTAATCTGAGGTTTTCACTTTCATCCCAAGCTTTACTTACCCTCAATACCATCATCCAGGAGTTCTAATATAATATCTATAATCCCCTATAATAATCTCCAAATACTAGTATTTAATTTCTCTTAACTTGAAAGAGAAAACCTAAAACATTTGCTAGGAGAAAATCGATTCGGACTGTCTGAATCGATTCGAAAAGGTTCAACTTTCTAACTTTCTCATACCGAATCAATTTATCCTGTCCAAATCGATTCGGCTGGTTCAAATTTGAAAATCTTCTAAGATTTTCTAACTTCTCCAAAACCCAAAGATCATCCCAATCTCCATTTTTATTGTTTCTAATCTCAACCAACAACTCTATAAACATCTAATCTATGTTTTTCAACTAACACATCAATTAATTTGTGGTATTAAACCATTTATCTTAGATTTAAACCTTAAAACCATTAAAAACCCTACTTTATCATTTATCCCCTTTCAATTCATATATACACACCCTTAACATTGTTTTAACACTAGAATCCATAAGAAGTTAACAACACGTCAATTTGTTAACTCTAAATCAAATTTTCCCAAACTTATTTTAAGGTTTCTAACCTAAAATTTATCAAGTTTACCAACTATAATATGAGATATACACTCAAATGAATAAAGCAACTAAATACTTGCATCGTGGATGAAATCCTGCGACCTCGAGTCGAATCCCGCGGAGTTTGGCCCGTAATCCTCCTTTTCTCTCTTCCTTTCTCCTCTTCCTTTCTTTATTTCCTCCTTTATCTCTTTTGTTTCCTTTCTCTCACTCTCTCATGCCTTATAAGAAAGAAAATGAGTTTATCTCCTATTAAACCCAAAAATGACTCGTTTACACAATTGCGAGTCCATACTAGTCCAAAAGTCCCCGGAACCCAAACACTACCCCCGAATACTCTATTCTGACTATCTTGTCCATTATGAAACCAATCGTGCACTCAAAATCTCCATCCGAGTTACCTAACTAAAATTCACTAGTCGTACCAGACACTCCTCTATATGCGTTTCCTACAACATAAACTATTTCCCGTCACTTAACTCACTGCGAAACGACACATACCTATTCCAACTCATGTACTAAGTCCCGTAAGAAAACATAACCCATGTAAATATTAATCCGGCACTAGCGAACTAACATCTACTATTCATTTTTAACTTCTTGATTATTAGATTACACTCATAAATTCCAAAATTACTATTCACAGTAAATTCCCTTAATTACCAAATTATGACCACTTATGTAATTTAAATATCTATAAAAGTACGGGGTATTACACCCTCCTTCTAGGCACCCAGTTCATTTAGGCTCTCCACTAGTATTAATGCACCTGGACTACAGTGGTAAAACATCCATAACACTATCGTGGTTACCTGAGGGTTAGCCATCATATTGCATGTCACCAAAAGTCGCCTGATAATCAATCCTATGGGCGTAGCTCCACAAAAGCCATTATAAGTGAAATATTTTTGATACATTGAGTGCAATACCATCGGGAGGACGATACTTCCTCCATATACCCGAGAAACTGAAGGAGAGATGTGGATCAACTCAGCTAGTGAGACCAAGAGAATGAGATAAATCTGGCATGGCTTACGCAAAGCTTGGATGGACACCCAACTTAGAAGAAAATTCTTCATAAGTGGGATATATTTCATTTACGCTTAATCGAAACACATGCTCTTCAAGATACCAAAATTTCACCATCGCTTCCAGAAGATTCCAATCTATAAGGCAGTTATGCCACAAGGAAACATGGCTCAAGATGAATGCTTCGTAATTAACATTGTAAAGGAAGATGGCCTCTAAGACTTCGAGATAAGCCGAGAAAGTTTTAGACATCGAAAGCACCATTTAAGAAGCAGAAGAAAGATTGCAAAAGAAAGAAGTTTGAATTGGGGATATGAAAACCCCCATCAAATTCTCCTTTTATACTGACAAGCATCCATAAAAGACAAGCAATCCGAGCTGCTACTAGACCTTCTAATCCTAAGCACTCATAAGTATACATGAAGTACAATCAAATCTAAGGAAGCGATTTTGACTTGACCCATATGCCAATAGGCAGGCCAAGGGGTATGCTGATCAACACCCCCTAGTTTTTAGAAATTCTTTAATTTTTTTTTGTATATATAATTGCCAAAATAAAGACTTTTATTGATAAGAAATCAACTTGTTGGTAAAATACCCTTTTTAAGTCTTTCTTTTATTTATTTATTCTATCTTATCTTTGCAATAAATAAAACCTATGCAGAAAATTAAACTGCGTGTAGAGTAAGCCACTAAATTAAGAAAGTGAATATTAAGCCACTAAATTAAGAAAATGAATATTATATATTAAATTGTCAAAATTGATCAAATTTTTTCTTCAGGTACAAAAAAGAAGTAAAATAAAAAGAAAAGATAAATCGGGACGCAGTTCCAACCATCCAAAAACTCAATAAAAACCCCACCCATGCCCTCCAGCAAACATTCTTCCCACTATGATGTGCGGTAGACCCCTACTCTCAGAATTAGAGCTCTCCTTAGATATAGCCGATGGCATCAGGAAGGAGCTGGCCGACTTCCTTACATAGTCGGGAACTAATGCCATCCAGTCCCGAATATCCTATAACTAGGTTGTTAATATGCGAATATTCTACAAAAGAACCAAACCACCAAAGGAAGGAGAATTAATAATGAGAAGGAGAAACTTAAAAGGAAAAAATATGAAAAGAAGAAGACAAGTCATACATCGAGATCACCTCCTCACTGTTCACTAAAATATGGTAAGAAGGGGTGGAAATGTGGTGGAAAAGAACATCCTCCACCACACCTCCCCCGTTCTATGGACTGTTATCGCAGGGACACTAGTACCCCTCCTAGATATCGCTGTAGGTGGAGGAATATTCTCCACATCATAGATATACGATGGGATCAACCAGTAGGTCACGAAGTCCAGGTTATCATAGCCTGCCGTCATGTCAGTATAGTACGTATAAGGATCGCCCTCCTTTGCTGTCAACCTCTCTTCGTCGAACATTTCCTTCCCCCTCCTCATATAATCTAGAGGCGCTGGCGGTGGGATGTCCACCTCACCCTTCATCACCTTCCTCACAACCCTCTCTCCCAGGTACCAGATGTACACAAACTCATGCGCCATAATCCTCCGCAAATGGGAATACATGCCTATAATCCCCACATCCCTCAAAGACAATCGCCAAGGGTATAATATCACCTATTTCCCCATCAAGAGTCAGTAATCTACCAAGTGCAAAGAGAATATTAAATCCACGGAAAAGACAAAAACTAAAGCCTAACCAATGCCTACCAACAATTACCCTTTACCACCCCTAAGGAACCCAGGAGTTTGTGCCCTATGCTTATAGGCCCCCCTCTAGCTATGCCTATCGACCGTCCTCTTAAAGTTCCTGCTTAAAAATTCTAAAAAATCAAAAAATTGCCCGAAACTAAAAAAATTCCCAAAAAGTCCCCACAAGGTCGAGTACATCACAGCTCCAAAAAATTCATTAATCAACACCGAACCACTTACAAAGTTATCCTCAATCCCAGCAGGATCAAAAGCACTTATAAAGTATTACTCCCTAGAGGAACCAAAATTTAAGTGTGCTTTCACTCGTAATACCAATGCTCTTCCCGGTGGAATCATAATTGAAGAACACTCCTCGTGAACAACTCCTTAGGTCCATAGAATTGACCTCGACCCTCTGAATTAGTCATCTCAACTCTCTAGGTCCATAGAATCGACCTCGACCCTCTGAACTGGTCACCTAAACCATTTAGGTCCACAAAATAGACCTAGGTCCACAGAACTGATCTCGGCCCTCTGAATCATCATCTCAAATTTCCGGCTCATAGAATAGGCCTAGGTTCACAAAATTGACCTCAACCCTCTAAATTAGGTATCCCAACTCTTACTTCCATAGAATAGACCTAGGTCTACATAATCGACCTCAACTCTCTAGATCGAACATCTTAACTCTTTAGATCCCTAGAATTGACCAAGGTCTGTAAAATGAACCTAGACCCTCTAAACCGATCATCCTAACTTTTAGCTCTGCAAACTAGACGGAGGTCCACATAATTGACCTCAAC
Organism: Sambucus nigra; assembly: GCA_949130495.1. Lineage (NCBI taxonomy): Eukaryota > Viridiplantae > Streptophyta > Magnoliopsida > Dipsacales > Adoxaceae > Sambucus > Sambucus nigra. Next base: position 142,487,257 of record OX422212.1, read on the forward strand.
CCTCTAAATCGGTCATCTCAATTCTTTAGGTCCGCATAAATGACCTCGACCCTTTGAATAAATCATCTCAACTTATAGGTTCATAGAATAGATCTAGTTCCATAGAACTAACCTCAAGCCTCTGAATCGATCATCTTAACCCTTTAGTTTCACATAATATACCTAGGTTCGAAGAACTGATCTTGACCCTCGAAATCAGTCATCTCAACTCTTAGATGCTCACAATTGTCCTAGGTCCCCAAAATCGACCTCGACCTTCTGAATCGGCCACCTTAACTCCTTAGGTCCGCATAATTAACCTCAACCCTTTAAATTAACCATCTTCAAAAACCCTAGCAGGGTCCTCAACCATTAAACATCGATGAGGTGTTTATATTTTGATGACCTCAGCTTATTTCAAGCTTTCCCAACGAGGGGCTCTGTAGATAACCCATCATGGTACCTTGTAAATACTTCCTTAGGTCCTTAACACTCCTCACACCATAAAAAACTAGCTCATATTTTGAACCCTGGTCTAGAGGCCACCGGGTGTTCTCGAGCCCCACTTGACCTTGATCGACTCCCCAACTAGAGAGAAGCTCATTGAAACCTCATATGGATATAAATCCCATTTCTAACGGTCTATACCATGTGCGAATTGGCCTGAGGGTTTTGCGTACTCCCCTTTTTACTTCTATACTTTGTCCAAAAGCCACTGGGCACTCCTGAGCCTCTTTTGACCCCAGTTAATAACCTAACCTGAGCGAAGCTCCTCATAAAGATCTAAATGCCCTTTACAATGGTCCGTAATGTTCATGAATCATTCTCATGGTTCATGTATACTCACCTTTTTATAGCGAACCCCACTCTACAGGTCATTAAGAGCTCTCGAGCCTGACCAAGGTTTATTGAAACCTCATAGGCTTTTGAATCCCCTTGCTAATGGCACATACCATTCACAAATTTGCCTCACGATTCATATATACTTCCCTTTTTTACTCTGAGAACCCCCGTCTAAAGGCCATCGAGTGCTTCCGAGCCTTCGTTGACTTTAGTCAACTCTTGAACTTGAGAGTGGTTTAATGGATTCTTAAAGGCTCTAAATTCCCTTTTCAACAGTCCTATCCGCGCATGAGTCGAACTTACATTCTGCATTTAAAAAAGTATTTTTCGGATTTCCTATAAGCACCCCAAACCCCTTGCCTATCGATAGGGGGTACTTTTCTTCACCATCAAGGTAGGGGTATGCCGATAGGCTGGCCTGGACCTATGCTGATTGGCACTCCCCCTAAAACCCTATTTTTTTTACTATTAAGGAGGACATTATCTCTTTCCCAAAGTCCCCTTTCTGAAATTACAACATTATCCTCGAAATGAGTACCCCAAAATTCCATTTTTCTAAACATTATCTCCATTTTCTTACATCATTCTTATCCATCTTTCACCACAATTTTTACTCTTACCTCACCATCATCCAACCACCTAAAAATCAGCCTCTACTGCTACAAAATTGGAGTTAAAGTCCTCTAAAAGGTCTACTCTTATCCACTTACAACTCATTCAATTAGTATTAGTTATTTACTTTTCTTTCCACTTCTGATATATCTTTTATTTTATCCCTTCACTTCAAAACTAATCTCAATTTTTATTATTTAATACAAAAAAATCTTATTTTCATAAAAAATCCAAAAAGAGGGTTTTCTAATAAACCCTAAACTAGAACTTCCTCATTTTCGACATTCCTTACACTTGCGCATATTTTCTAAAAAACAAACTAAAGTACAATCTAATTTAGGACTTATGAGTTAACCCCATCATTGCGTGTTATCAAACTATGTGGACTTTGATTCCCTTTAGGCTACGTAGGTGCCCCGATTCAATCTTGGGATTCGAGTCCTATTTTTTAATTTATTCATTTAATGTTTTCTTGTGTTTAGTAGTAATGTGAATACTCGTACTTATACATATTCGTGTTTTCACTAGATATACACTCTCACTTCTTCATAGTGATCTGTGATTTGATGGACACTCACATTATATTTTTTATGTTATTCTTTTGCACACTCCTTAGAGTGATTATGCATCGTCTTTCCCATGACGTGAGTCGGATGATTTCTTTCTCACATCATTCACATATCACATTTTTCATAAAAGGAGAATATTATTATATCCCATGAGAGATCGAAAGGGCAAAATGGGTGCCTAACACCTTTCCATTTTGTAACTTAGCCCCTGAACCCTAGACTCATTTGGTTTCGTATGCATCGTTATTTCTTTTGATTTCATTCTCTCAGGATGGATACATTTCTTTTACATGTTTTGAGAAAAATAGGTCGGCGACTCCATTTTTACATTTTTATCCCCTTTTGACGATGTTCAATTTATATCCATGACAACCCGCCAAGATTATCGTGATTGAATAAAAGAGGATTGCCTTGTGCTCGAATCCCTGCACGTGTAGAGAGAGAGAGATGTCTCCAATTTTCTCTCCTCTCCATTTTTGGGGCCGACCCGCATCAAAGGAATCTAACCGGGATGGACACACCATTAAAATTTCTATTTTTTCCACCACTCTAGGATCCCACATAATGACCGCCCCACTCGAGGACCCATGACATCTAGCCTGCAGCACTCTATCAACCATCCTCCCCATATTGATCTAGCCATCGACCTATCCAAACTCTTTAGTTTTGACTCCTGCAAACATACAATGTATAGCCTCCATCTAGAAATAAACCCACTAAATGTTCCTCTTTTCCCGAGATTATTCAAACCCCCTCGCATTACATGATATCAATCATAACTTCATTAAATGCCTTTTTTCTCCCCCCCCCCCCCCCCCCCCACCACAAGCCTATATCTCAATTTTCTCCTATGTTATTCCTTTATGTTTTCAAACAACATCAATGCCTCCTTCTCATTCCCCTCGTACTCTGTTTATATAAATTTTCTAAAACCATCTATCATTCTTTCAGCCCATCCCCCACCTACTCCACATATATCTCCCCATGATCACCCTCTATATCTTCTCCTTTATAATTTTCCATTTCCTTCATTGTGGACTTGGTCAGTAGAATAGAAGTTTCGCAATTTCCCTATGTAACTCACACCCCCCTTCTGAAACCTCCATCTTCACCCACAATCTCGGGACTGAAAATTTTTAACATCTCCAAATCCTTCCCATCCATGCAACGCCTCTCCTACAAAATTAAAATAATTCTTCTATACTTCCCATTCACATCCTTCCATATTGAAAACATGGGTCAGAGTCCTGATATTGCTCCCTACCATCTCACTTGCACCTCCTCGAACAGAAATTAAAGGAAGCCCTTCGTCCAGTTGATCCTCCCCCTCCTCTAAGATTGGACTAAAAGAATTATATTACTATGTTAACTTAAGGGCCACACCATTCTGAATTTTTATATTCATCAACACAAGCTCAATTTTAAATCCTTGATGCACTCCTCATCCCCTACTGTAAAAAAAATTATAATTGCCTATTTTTTTTTATTAGGCTTATCTCGTCATACCCCACTGCACCTTCATAACCCTTCTCAAGTATTCGAAGAAAAGAATCGGTGGCATTTACAAATATTGAAGATCATTTGTCACATCTTTACCTAATAAGAGTTATGAGGTTGTTTGTTAAGGCTTAAAATATTCAGGGTTCGTTTTAAAAGAATATTCTTTCAAAAGTTTTCAAAATGATTTTTAAAGATTTTTTAAAAATATTGCTTCATCGTTAGATAGACTTGGCTTGTCGTTCAAATGAGATTCGGTAGGTCATTTAAACGATATTCAACATGTCGCTAGAACGAGGTTCCCACGTTCGAACGAGCTCTGAAGCGTCACTTTTTTATTTAGCTCAGGAATGTCGCTCGAAGTATCATTAGAAGCCATTCGAACAAGATCATGCACGTCGTTCGAATGAGTTTGCAGTTTGTTTGAACGATAGCGTTTGGAGGAGAGGCTCTATGGCTAAATAAGAAAGATATTACGAATTCATGAGGCTGATCGGCGGATACCGAGTCAAGATCTGTTTGTTGTGGGTGGTGTTGTACTGCATCATTTTCTATTAAAGATTTGAAGACATCAACGCATTATACTTAGTGGATATCTAAGTAATCTATAATTCTTTATGTTTTTATCTTATCCTAAACAATGTGGAATATAGGTTTTGTCCGAAAGGAATTTTTTTCTGCTTCTTCCTCTTTCTATTTTGGTTCGGATATTTGGTTTGAAATTTGGCTTTATAAAATATTATCATGTTCACTTAAACTTAAACAAGATAAAATTTGGTAAAAATTGAATCTTTGTGTGTGTGACGTATTATATAAGTGAATCTGTCTAACCTCGGCATGCGCATTCTCAAATTGGTATCAAAGCAAGTTACACTAACTTATTGTGTGATCCTTATTTTGAGTACGGATTCTTTTATGATACCAATTTTTTCATGTTGCTATTAGATATGCAAGGAAAAATTTCCAATTTAAGTCAATTTGTAAGTGTTGGCTTAATTCTGAACAAAACTATTTGAGTCATAGGATAGAAGTGTGTGACCTTTAACCCTATGATGTTTGAGTAGAAGATGTAGAGGCCAAGCATAAATTGAAGATTTCATCATTGTCGATTTTTGTGCATGTTTAACATTATCAACATTCTAATTTTCCAAGGTCTCTAAGGTATGAATGCACATGTTATATTGAGCCTTAGATATAGTTTTATTGGGTGTTATTTTTTTACTAGACAAAGTTTAAAGTGATTTTTTTTTCAAGAAAAATAATTTTCTGAAATGTCATTCAAACGACATTTCAATCTCATTCGAACAAGAATTCCAAGTCGTTCGAACGAGATATCAAAAGAGGTTGTTTTTGGTTTATCTAAAATCTCACTAGAAGTATCATTTGTATTGTCATTCGAACGAACTTCCTTTCTGCAATATCGTTCAAACAGCCGATAATTTTCAGTAATTCTTCGACATTTTTTTACTTCCCAATATCTTTTTAACCACCATTTTTAAGTAGGGTGGGAAGGTAATTTTTTAATAGAATTTTGAAGGATATTTTATTACCCCTTGGTAGATAAATATTTTATGCAAAAGTCTCTTGTGTTTGTGAACATTAATGGTTTACTCTTTCAAATAAGTTTTACACCTAATTGTTTGTTTAGATCAATATTCTTCATATATCATGTTTTGAGATGATTAATTTGGCAATGGATATCATTCTCTACCCAAAAGAGACAGTTTCCTATGGCGGATTCTGTTTTGTTATTCGTGGTGTGCATATGGAGGAGGACTTCGTGTGTTTATCGGTAGTTGTGCCTCATCGGTGGACTACGATGCGAAGGTGGATTCCTAAGTTATCGACTAGGCGGAGGTTTGAGTAACGAAGAGCATCAAGGCTTGTGAGGGAGTGAGTTCATTGAGTAAGTCTTCTTGCTGTTTCCTTTCCAAAACCATACCTAGTGGACTTATGGATGGGTCGTCCGAGGTTTTTCCCATTGTGAATTTTCATCATACATCTAGATATTGTGGTATGTTTATTTTTATATTGCAAATTATCACATATATGCATGCTTAGGGGTAATAAGATAAAAATCCGTTTAATCACAACATTTGTTTAAATTGGTGTTAATTTAATTTTGGGTAAAGTTTAGTTTCATTCAAGTCATACTTAATTAATTTGGCAAAATTCACATTTGGTTTGTTTGGCCTAATTTGGAACTTGAATTAATTTTGTTTAGGAGATAATTTAAATATTTGTTTAATCTCATTTTAATTTTGAAGAATGTTAAAATTTGGAATATTCGGTGAACAATCTCATTTCTAAAAGTAAAAGTTGAATTTTCTGGGAACCCACGTTCCTTTCAAGTGGTATCATAGCGGGAACACTAATATACCATGTTAGGTCCTTTGGGTTTGAATATGGAAAATTTGTCAGTTACAAGGTTTTCTATTTTTGATGGTTCCAACTATACGTATTGGAAAACACTTATGAGATTGGCACTTAATTCATTAGATGAGTGGGTTTGGAAATCGGTCGTTAAAATTTGTTCCCCACCAATGTGTCCAATAGGACAAAGTCGTGTTTTTAAAACCGTAGAAAAATGGAGTGAGGATGAGCTTAAGTTAGAAAACTTTAATTCTCGAGGTTTAAATGCCCTTTTTAGTGCGGTCATACCAGAGGAGTTTTGCCAAATTATGATGTGTGAAATGTCTAAGGAGGCATGGAAAATACTACAACTCACCTATGGAGGTACTATCACCGTTAAGGCTTCTAAACTCCAAAATCTCACCACTCATTTTGAAACCATTAAGATGTTCAAAGTGAGACTTTTGATAAGTTCTATTCTAGATTATACGATATTGTGAATTCATGTTTTAATTTGGGAGAAAAGATACTCGACAACCGTGTCATAAAGAAAATTTGGAGGTCATTACCTCATAGATTTATTCCAAAAGTGACTGTTTTAAATTCTTTATCCACTTTAAACTCTACAAAACTTGAAGATCTTGTAGGTGACTTACAAACCTATGAACTTGACATATTTACCTCTAAGTATGTGAAGAAGAAAGATAAAGGCATAACTTTCAAAGAACGAAAGAAGGAAACACTAGTTTCGGATGATGAGTTTGAGATTGACTCGGATGATATTGCTTTGTTTGCTAAGAAGTTTAGAAATGATTATAAGAATTTTGATAAGTCTAAGTATAATAAAGTCGATAAATTCCCTAAAAATTGTAATAGGGATGAGCCAAATATATGTTATGGTTGTGAGGGTTATGGCCATAGGGACTTTGAGTGTCCCACTAAACTAAGGAATGAGGGAAACAAACCAATTTCATATAATTCCACCCTTAGTTATAGTGAACCGAGAGAGGGACCGGATTCCTCTAATGAGCACAATTTTACCACATTCATAGCGAGTCATGTGGGTAATAGTGAAAAATCTTTCGATGAAGATAACTTTATACATGACACTTACAAGGTCATTATTTCTGAATCCCATGTGTTTGATGTTAGAGAGAATGGAAAAGAGAGTAATAATGCGGAGTAGGAGGAGGAGGAGTGTGAACTCCAAGTTTCCTTTCGTGAGTTGTATGTAGAATCGTTGAAATTAGAAAGGGAAAACTTGAAGTTGGAAGCTAGAATGAGAGAATGTGCCATAGATAGTGATGAAAGTGTTTTAATTGAAGATCTTAGGGAACGTGAGATAACTCTTCATGAGAAGATATAGTATGTTGAAGGTGAAAGAGATAAACTTAGAGCCTTAATGGAGGCTATGAAGAAATAGCTTCTCGAGTTTGAAGAGACTAGGAGTTTTCTTGAGTCCAGGATAGTGGAACTTGAAGAGAGATTGAGAGACTCGAGTCATGTGAAATTTGATTTGGAGTGTAGGTTGGAGAAATTAGATAAAATTTTAGGCACCAGCCAAATCAAAGATGAAATGTGTGGTATTCACTTTGATACTCAAAATGCTTCCGTTAATATAGCCGAAACCATAAGTTTGAGATAATCGACTAGGAACGCTAGAAAATGTTAATCCTTAGTTAACATTTCTCTCCATGTTTTTACTTGCACATATTGTGGTAGGAAGGGTCACCTTAGGAGTTTTTTTTTCAATCTTAGAAACGGTCCTAGAAAGTCCAAGGGTAAAGCCACCAAGGTCATCAACACCCGAAAGCGTACCTTTTCATCTATGTGGGTTAGGAGATCTGATTTGGAGGCTTTACATGATAGAATTTATGATTATCATTTTCTTGCACATGATTTCTCCCTTGCCAAATCTAAAGGTTGATTGTGTTAGCTTTGTTTTACATACACTAGCGTTTGTGCTTCATGATATATTCTTTCTAGTTGTATGTTTATTTGTCATTTTTTAGTCTATGCTTCATCATATATGTTTTTATAGAATTATAACATATATTTCTTTTGTATTTTTATTTTATCATTTGTTGGATCTTATGAAAAATACAAAAAGATTTTGTTTATCTTTTGAGTTATCCTTTTGTTTTTTAAAAATTTCAAAAACTCAAAAAGATATTTTTTGTGTATTTTAGTTTTACACATTTTATGTGGCATATCCTTGTGGAGAAGTTTGATTTTGAGTTGCTTTATGGATTTTCTTTTTATATGCCTCTTACATACATGCACGAGATCTTTTGAACTTTAACTTCACATGTATAATTGAGGTAAGTGAGATGTTCTCTTATTTATTTTATCATTTACATGTTATTGTGACTATGGAGGATTTGTGCATGTAAGAACCGTTGCTTGTGAGATTTATTTGAATTGTATAAAAAATGAGGGTGCACGAAAAGGGCTACGGAACGAGAAAATCTCCTTTCCATGAAAGCCATTATTGTCAAAGGCCTAAAAAAATGTGGCATTGTAAAATTAGCCAAGGCCAACATAGTTAAGTTTGATATGTTCATAAAAAAAATTATTATTATTCATGAGGGAGTTTGGATGAAAATATCAACACATTAACATAATGACAATGAATCCTAGTTATGATTATTTTTTCATAACTCTATTGTTTTGTGAATCATCAAAATTCTAGGCTTGTATGTATTGTGTTTATTTATTATTTGAGTTCACTTTATCTTATCACATGAGGCTAAATCTAAGTTTGATAAAGTTTTGCAATCAAATAGAACTCCTTGAACATGTTTAAGTGATTGGATCATAACTCTTTTCTATTTAGTTCACACCTCTTCACTTCATTTACCACATGTTTATTTAGACACATTTATGCCATATGAGTGTGGAAAGCTTATTTTATTTTTAGTCTTGTGTGGTGTGTATACCTATATGTGCTTGTGATTAATTTATATCTTTATGTATATCTATATATATGGTATTATTTGTTTTTGAGTTTTTGTCTTGCTGTCTATTCCATGTATGTCTCTTACTGATATATATATATATATATATATATATATATATCCAAAAGGGGAAGCAACGCATATAATAAAAATAGAAATTAATACTAAAACTGAAATTACAATAACTGAAAGCAAACTTACAAAGATTATTGATTAATACACTTGGTTGAACTGGATGAACTTGAAAGCATAATGTTTAATACAAGATAAGAATGAAAACTGAGAGAATAATAGAGGGATGGAGATAGAGAGAGTTTGTAGTAGTGAGATAGGAAATTGGACTCTGCCTTGAATGGATGACTGAATGCCCTATTTATAGTTGAAACTCCTTTGCTTTTACTTATGGTGAACTTTTTTAACCTTGGATAACTGACTGCTTTAACCTTGGGTAACTGACTTTAACTATTCAAATGGCAATATGCAATACAGCAGTCAATAATTGTTCGGCAATTTTATGTTAAATGGTGGGACTCTTTCAATCAACAAAGGATTATTAATGTTGTCCAAACGGAGTTTCCTTGCCAACCAGTCATTCCAGTCCAAGCAGTCCAAGTGGTTAAGAAATCTAGTCAAGGTTCTATGGATACAACATTAGCCAAGTCAAGAAATCTAGCCAGGCGGTTTAATATCAGAGCCAAGTTCCCAGTAATTGTGTTTGATCTATATTTCCAGTTCTCCTTTAAAGCCAAGTTCTGACCGATTTGATTCTTACACCCTTTGTGTTTGATCATCCCAACTTACTAGATCACCTAAATAGTAAATTCGATATCCAAACAATAAGACCCAAGAGTGTGGCTTGAGCGGATAGGTATGAGAGGGTATGTATTGAAACATTTTGAGAAAACAAACAAGAAAATTATAAGAAGAAAATAGGTTCCTTTAAAAGCTTTAAAATAAATAGATTATTTAGATCAAACTCTTTGGCTAGTTCTAGCTCTAGGTCTTCTTTATCTTTTCCCCCAGACATAATAAACGAAGAAGAACATGTTTATGAAGCAGTAAATTTAGATTTAAATGATTGGAATATTCCTAAAGTCCCAACAAAAGAAATTTACAAAACTAGTTTTCTAAAGTCATCCTTTAGTACTAATTACAATGTTAAAACTGTTGAACATGTTTATAATTTAAATAAAGAACACGATAGAATCCAACTATTAACTAGTGAAGCTATTACAAAACAAAGAAAAAACGGATTCAATTTCCTACACATAGGATTAATACAAGTAGCAGTCAAACCATTAACCAATAAAGGAATAAATGCCTCTATCCTCTTATGTCTACGAGATGCTAGACATACTAATTACAACACTAGTATTTTAGGAATGATGGAATCAAGATTTTTAATGGTCCAATACATCTTAATTATTTTCCTGATTTTAAATTAAGTTTAACTGACCCTCACATATTAAAAACCATGACAATAAATATTAAAACATCTGGATATAAAATGTTAGAAGGAAGTAAACCACTTGCTTTAAATTACAGAATTTATTACAAATGTTTAAGGACAAATCTAAATGTCCATGCTTTAATAAAAAGTCCAAAAGATAAAACTCTACTCATATAAACCAGTACAAATGATGCTAATATTCAAGTCCCTAGGTCAATAAATTGGAAAGATATTAATTTACCAAACGATTGGTTATTAGAAAATGAAAATCATCACCGAAAAGTGCAAAACAATGCTATTAATATTGAACGAATCCAAGAATACCTTTACAGATCACTTAGAATAAGTTTTGATCAACCACGATTTAAAAATCTCCATATTAGAGATGATAGTAAATCCATAGATGATAGTAAATCCCAAACGAGTTATTCAACAAGAAAAGACGATGATCTAATACCTAAACGTAATCTTAAGTTAAAAGAAATTGATACAACTTCCCAAGTTACTAAACCTTGTTATACAGCGACCTCAAATTTAAATGATGATAAAGATCAACATTCCCTCACTCAAACAGATTTTGAAATAGGTTCAGTAAATCAACAATTATGAACAATCAATAAAGACTATAAAGTTGACATGACTCAAAAGAAAACCGTACTAAACGACGAGCATATCGAGAAAAGTACTTCCCAAGAGAAAAGGATAAAATAATAAGAAAGTGGAAAATTTTAATGAATGAAATAAGAACGGACATAAAGTTCTTTGACTATTTAGATAACTATTATCACAAAATAAATGTCCTAACAAAAGTAAAATGGACAAAACATGACAAAACTACAGTATTGTCTACTCACCCTCCATTAGAAATAATTATAGTAAATCACGTGGGAACAGAAGTAGTTGCTACACCCTTTAAAGTCACTTCTACTAATGATGAAATAAAAAAAGTTATTGAATAAAATAATTGCACTAACCAATATCTGAATACTTTAGAAAAATAATTAGAATCCATTGAAAATAAGTTAGACAAACCAAACCTGCCATATAAAAGAGAAATAGCTTTAATTCAACTTTCGTAGGTCCGAAAAGGAATAAATTTACAAACAAAGTCTGAGAAAACTCTAGATAAAATAGAAAAAATGCTTAAAGATATCAAAGCAGAATCATCAAAGACTATTACTACTATTAACAAAAATACATATATTAACCAAACAGACTCATCCCAAGAATCTACTACAGATGAAGATATCCAGACTATTGAAAAATAATATACTAATGTTGAATTAAATAGAACAAAAAACTCCATAGTAACTCAAACCACCTTAACAAAAAATAGGTATACAAGACCAACACCCCCAGATATGCAATATGAAGAAACAAATATACACAATCAATTCTCGATTTCATCGGAAAGACTTTATGAATGGAACATATATGGATTATCTGAACAAAAAAATTTAAATAAAATGCAACACATATGTATGGTTGCTAACAATTATCTAAACAATCAAAACATTCCCAACAGAAATAGTAGAGATTTTAACAACAGGAGTTACCGGTACATTAAAATCTTGGTGGTATAAACATCTTACCGAAGAATCAAAGGAATAAATTAAATATGCTGTCCAACAAGATGTTAATGGCCTCCCAATTTTTTATGAAATCATTACAATGGGAATTCTAGATGGAGTTAACACTCTAGTTTTTACAATAATAAAACATTTTTTAGGAACACCGAGCAATATAACCTCACGAGTAATGCTTAGAGATGATAGTAATGAACCATTTTGGAAAGAAAAATTTATTAATGGTTTACCATATTTATTTGCTCATAAAATAAGAGAAGTTCCAAGTAACACAAATGGACACATTGATTATAACAATCTTACATATGGAGACATAATAAGTACAATCCAGAAAGAGGGATTAAAAATGTGTATATATATGAAAATAAGCAACCAGACTAATAAAGAAAAATTAAAGGCAAAATATGGGATGTGATTTTTTTGTGAACAATATGGTTTGAACCCTGTTGCACCATCAAGAAATATAAATTACAAGTCATACCTAAAACAATATAAGAGACATAGAAAAACTATTTCAAAAATAACAAATTTTACAATAAAGAAAATAAGGAATTTTATAAAAAAACATAAAAAACCACAAACTAATCCACAATATAAGAAAAATGACAAAAGTAAAGTAAAATGTTATAAAAGTGGAAAAACGGGTCATTACAAATCGGAATGTAAAGTAAAAACTAAAATTAACTAGTTACAACTATCATCTGAAGTAACACAAGAAATATACAAAATTATTGAACTGAAAAATTCTTCTAGTGAAGGTGAACAAAACACTGATTACGAATCATCAAGTTACTATGAATCAGGTACAAACTCTAGTTCTCCAGATATAAATTTAGGATGCAAAGACAACTGCTGTAAAACTATCAATGTTCTTACTGAAAAAGAAGAACATGAAGAATTATTAATTGATTTAATTGGAAAAATAGAAAATCGAGAATTAAAATCACAATACCTTTCCAAATTTAAAAAATTATTATCCAAAGAAGAAAGGGGTATAAATACACAAAACAAGATAAGTCTAGATAATACTTTAAAACGATTTACAACTCACAAGGAAGTTACATTACAAGATCTCCAATGAGAAGTCCAAATAATTAAACAAGATATCAATGACATCAAAATGGAAAGTAAAGAATTAAAACAAGAAATCACTATTTTAAAAGTAGACCAAACTTTCCAAAAGCAACAAGTCATCTCCTCAGAAGAAATTGAACTGGAAGTTGAATAAGAACCTAAAATAGCAACATTGGAAGAAACTGATCAGCAATTAAATATCATAAACCAAATTAATTTACAAAAATAGCATGTACAAGTAACTTTAATTATTAATAAAGAATATGAGATAAAAGTCATAGCATTAATTGATTCCGGTGCAGATTTAAATTGTCTACAAGAAGGATTAATTACAACCAGGTATTAATATAAAACATCTGAAAGATTAAACTCAGCCAAATGAAGTAAAATGAAAATAAAATATAAATTACCCGAAGCACATATTTGTCAAAATAATGTATGCTACAAAACTCCTTTTGTTTGTGTAAAAAATATAACTGACAAGGTAATCTTAGGAATCCATTTTCTTTGCCTTCTATATCCGTTCACAACTAGTGATACAGGAATAACCTACCTAGTCTTAGGTCAACAAGTAAAATTTGAATTTCTTTCAAAACCAGAAGTCAGAGATTTAAAAACGCTCAAAGACTTTTCAATATCAGTAAACCGTCTTCAATACAAGAGAAGACAATTAAATTTTTTAAATGAAGAAGTAAGATACAAGAGGATTGAAGATCAACTTAATAACAAGATTCTCCCAGATAAAATAGAAAATTTAAAATAAAAATAACAAATGAAATCTGTTCCGATCTACCAAATGCCTTTTTATATAGAAAGAAACATATAGTAACCTTGCTATACACCAAAGATTTTAATGGAAAATTCATACCTACCAAAGCAAGACCAATCCAAATGAATCAATAAGACATGGAACTATGTAAAGATGAAATTAATGGTTTATTACAAAAAGAAATTATAAGAAAAAGTAAATCTCCTTGGTCATGCCCTGCATTCTATGTCAAAAAAAATGCCGAATTAGAACGCGGAGCACACAGGCTAGTCATAAATTACAAACCACTTAATAAAATTTTAGAATGGATAAGAGATGCAATCCCAAATAAACGTGACCTCATGAACCGATTAAATCAAGCAACCATTTTTTCCAAGTTTGATATAAAGTGTGGATTTTGGCAAATACAAATCCATGGAAAAGATAGATAGAAAACTGCATTCATAACCCCCTTTGGTCACAATGAATGGTGTGTCATGCCATTTGGCCTAAAAAATGCACCTAGTGAATTCCAGAATATCATGAATGAATTATTTAACCCTTCATCCCATTTTACGATTATCTACATTGATGATGTCCTCATCTATTCCCACACAATTGCCAAATATTGGAAACACTTAAATTTATTTTTTGAACTAATAAAAATGAATGGTTTAGTGGTTTCAGCCTCGAAAGTCAATCTATTCCAAACAAAAGTTAAATTTTTAGGTCATAATATTCACCAAAGAAAAATTAGTCCCATAGATAGGGCCATCCAATTTGCTGATAAATTTCCTGATGAAATCCTCGAGAAAACGCAACTTTAAAGATTTCTAGGATCATTGAATTACATTTCCGAATTTTATCCAAATCTTCGCAAACAATGCAAACCATTATTTGAACGGCTACAAATTAACCCTCCCCCTTGGACTATAGAACATACCTCGATAGTTCAAAATGTCAAGAAACATGTTAAAAACCTACCTTGTCTTGGTATTTCTACACCAAATTCATTCAAAATCATTGAAATCGATGCCTCTGACATTGGCTACGGAGGTATTGTTAAACAGAAAATCAACCCTCATTCCCCTAAACAAATTGTTCGATTCTATTCCGGAGTCTGGAATAAAGCGCAAAGTAATTATAGTACTAATAAAAAAGAAATATTATCTATTGTTTTATGTGTTTCAAAATTTCAAACTGACATTTTAAATCAAACAATTTTAGTCCGTGTGGATTATAAAAGTGCAAAATATGTTTTAGAAAAGGATGTCCACAATATTGCTTCTAAACAATTTTTTGCTAGATGGCAATCTATACTGAGCATTTTTTATTTTGATATTGAGTATATTAAAGGAAGTGATAATTCCATTCTTGATTTTCTCACACGTGAATTTCTACAGCCCCAGAAGACAACTAAAGATCTTGCTCTACCCACAAGACAACCTTCTACTAAAATTGCATCCCCTCTCCAAGTAACAAACAGATACCAGGCCCTTGAAAACATTCCAATACCAAATTTTAGTTACAATTCCACTCTTGCAACTCCTGTAGAGTTTGTGCCTTCTTCTAGTCAATACCTAATCAATGACCCATTTGTTACACAGCCCATTCAACAAATTACTAAAACCAAATTTTATAATCGCCCTGCTAAAACAAATTATGTGCTCAAACCAAAATTTTCAAATTTATTTTCAATTGAGCCAAATCACAACCATATTGAAAATCCAATTGATTTAGTAAAAAACTATCTTCCTCCCTCTTGGCACTTCCCTCCCCACCATCCTGCCAAGACTTTAAAATTTTACATGGACATTATCTATTCCTTAGAATCAGTCTGTATTAAAGCAATTACTGATCGCAACGATTCGTCAAGAATTCTTTACCATTCCTTGCACATTAATAATAGAATCTCTCTTCAAGATTGGGGATCCCATCCCTCCATTATAAAAACCCTCCGAAGTCATCAAATTCAGTTTAGTTATTACGATTATATTGAAGCCTGGTTTAAAGTTCTCTTTTACCAAAATGAGTCATTCACTCATTCTTAGTTTCTTTGCTTTGATCGAAAATTTAAAAGTCAAATTCCTTCTTGATTTTTTCGGTGGTGGACACAACATGGTTCTATCCCAGAAATCCTACCTGCAGACCTCCAAGACCAAGTTAAATATTTTTCCACAGTATTTAAAGTAAATGAACATAATTCCTAGTTCCCAGCTTTACTTTTGTTCTGTAGTAAATACAAAGTTCCATGGATATTCAAATAGCAATATGCAATATAGCAGTCAACAATTGTCCGACAATTTTATGTTAAATGGTGGGACTCTTTTAATCAACAAAGGATTATTAATGTTGTCCAAATGGAGTTTCCTTGCCAACCAGTCATTCCAGTCCAAGCGGTTAAGAAATCTAGTCAAGGTTCTATGGATACAACATTAGCCAAGTCAAAAAAGTCCCAGCAGCTCAAAGATTTAGCAAAACAACTTCTTCTTCAAGATGAAATCGAAGAGGAAAATTATTGTTCTCCCACCTCTTCTGCCAAGTCAACAAATAGTCACCAAGTTAACACATCGGATCCATATTTGAGTTCATTATTCCAAGAAGCCCAAGACCCTTACAGTTTGTAATAAATTTATTATATTTTTATAGGATAATATTTGGTCAAAATTTAATGATGAGTTACTATTCATGAGCAATAAAAATATTCTTCAACATTCTACTATTCATGAATAGTGCCGAATAATTAAAATATTCCCCGATAAGTTACTATTCATGAACAGTTCCGTCGCACGGGCTTACAATCTATCAGCTAGCAGTTTACCCAAGGTTAAAACAGTTTACCCGAAGTTAAAATCAGTTACCCAAGGTTAAAGCAGTTTACTCGAAGTTAAAAGTCAATTACCCAAGGTTAAAGCAGTTCACCCGAAGTTAAAGTCAGTTACCCAAGGTTAAAGCAGTTCATTCGAAGTTAAAGTCAGTTTCCCAATATTAAAGCAGTCAGTTATCCAAGGTTAAAGAAGTTCACCATAAGTAAAAGCAAAGGAGTTTCAACTATAAATAGAGCATTCAGTCATCCATTAAAGGTAGAGTCCAATTTTCTATCTCACTACTGCAAACTCTCTCTATCTCCATCCCTCTATTATTCTCTAAGTTTTCATCCTTATCTTGTATTAAACATTATGCGTTCAAGTTCATCCAATTCAACCAAGTGTATTAATCTTCTTATAATTTTCATGTTTATTTTCTCAAAATGTTTCAATACATACCCTATTATACCTATCCGCTCAAGCCACTCTCTTTGGTCTTATTGTTTGGATATCAGATTTACTGTTAAGGTGATCTAGCAAGTTGGGATGATCAAAGACAAAGGGTGTAAGAATCAAATCGGTCAGAACTTGGCTTTAAAGGAGAACTGGAAATATAGATCAAACATAATAACAGGGAACTTGGCTCTGTACCAAAAGGGTTTATTAATTTACCAAAAGGGTTTATTAACTGGGAACTTAGCTTTAATGAATGAAATAAGAATGGATATAAAGTTCTTTGGCTATTTAGATAACTATTATCAGAAAATAAATGTCCTAACAAAAGTAAAATGGACAAAACAAGACAAAACTACAGTCTTGTCTACTCACCCTCCACTAGAAACCATTTTAGTAAATCACATGGGAACAAAAGTAGTTGCTACACTCTTCAAAGTCACTTCTACTAATGATGAAATAAAAAAAGTTATTGAACAAAATAATTACACTAACCAATACCTGAATACTTTAGGAAAACAACTAGAATCCATTGAAAATAAGTTAGACAAACCAAACCTACCATATAAAAGAGAAATACCTTTAATTCAAGTTTTGGAGGTCCGAAAAGGAATAAATTTACAAACAAAGTCTGAGAAAACTCTAGATAAAATAGAAAAAATGCTTAAAGATATCAAAGCATAATCATCAAAGACTATTACAACTATCAACAAAAATACCTATATTAAATAAAGAGACTCATCCCAAGAATCTACTACAGATGAAAATATCTAGACTATTGAAAAACAATATACTAATGTTGAATTAAATAGAACACAAAACTCCAGAGTAACTCCAATCACCTTAACAAAAAATTGGTATACAAGACCAACACCCCCAGATATGCAATATGAAGAAAGAAATATACACAATCAATTCTCGGTTTCATAGGATAGACTTTATGAATGGAACATATATGGATTATCTGAACAGGAAATTTTAAATAAAATACAGCACATATGTATGGTTTCCAACAATTACCTAAACAATCAAAACATTCCCCAAACAAAGATATTTGAGCTTTTAACAACAGGATTCAACTGTACATTAAAATCTTGGTGGGATAAACATCTTACCAAAGAATCAAAGGAACAAATTAAATTTTTTGTCCAACAAGATGCTAATGGCCTCCCAATTTTTTATGAAAGCATTAGAATGGGAATTCCAGATGGTGTTAACACTCTAGTTTTTACAATAATAAAACATTTTTTAGGAACACTGAGAAATTTAACCTCAAGAATTCATGATCAACTAAGTAACCTTAGATGCCCAACTTTTAGCAATTTTAGATGGTGCAAAGATGTTTTCACATCACGAGTAATGCTTAGAGATGATAGTAATGAACCATTTTGGAAAGAAAAATTTATTAATGGTTTACCAAATTTATTTGCTCATAAAATAAGAGAAGTTCCAAGTAACACAAATGGACACATTGATAATAACAATCTTACATATGGAGACATAATAAGTACAGTCCAGAAAGAGGGATTAAAAATGTGTATAGATATGAAAATAAGCAACCAGGCTAATAAAGAAAAATTAAAGGCAAAATATGGGATGTGATTTTTTTGTGAACAATATGGTTTGAACCCTGTTGCACCATCAAGAAATATAAATTACAAGTCATACCCAAAACAATACAAGAGACATAGAAAAAACTATTTCAAAAATAACAAATTTTACAATAAAGAAAATAAGGAATTTTATAAAAAACATAAAAAACCACAAACTAATCCACAATATAAGAAAAATGACAAAAGTAAAGTAAAATGTTATAAAAGTGGAAAAACAGGTCATTACAAATTGGAATGTAAAGTAAAAACTAAAATTAACTAGTTACAACTATCATCTGAAGTAACACAAGAAATATACAAAATTACTGAACTGAAAAATTCTTCTAGTGAAGGTGAACAAAACACTGATTACGAATCATCAAGTTACTATGAATCAGGTACAAACTCTACTTCTCCAGATATAAATTTAGGATGCAAAGACAACTGCTATAAAACTATCAATGTTCTTACTGAACAAGAAGGACATGAAGAATTATTAATTGATTTAATTGGAAAAATAGAAAATCGAGAATTAAAATCACAATACCTTTCAAAATTTAAAAAATTATTATCCAAAGAAGAAAGGGGTATAAATACACAAAACAAGATACGTCTAGATAATACTTTAAAACGATTTACAACTCACAAGGAAGTTACATTACAAGATCTCCAATGAGAAGTCAAAATAATTAAATAGGATATCAAAGACATCAAAATAGTAAGTAAAGAATTAAAACAAGATATCACTATTTTAAAAGTAGACCAAACTTTCCAAAAGCAACAAGTCATCTCCTCAGAAGAAGGTGAACCAGAAGTTGAACAAGAACCTAAAATAGTAACAACGGAAGAAACTGATCAGCAATTAAATATCATAAACCAAACTAATTAACAAAAATGGCATGTACAAGTAACTTTAATTATTAACAAAGAATATGATATAAAAGTCATAGCATTAATTAATTTCAGTGCAGATTTAAATTGTCTACAAGAAGGATTAATTCCAACCAGGTATTATCATAAAACATCTCAAAGATTAAACTCAGCTAATGGAAGTAAAATGTCAATCAAATACAAATTACCCAAAGCGCATATTTATCAAAATAAGGTATGTTACAAAGCCCCTTTTGTTTTAGTAAAAAATATGACTAACAAGGTAATCTTAGGAATCCCTTTTCTTTGTCTTCTATATCCGTTCACAACTAGTGATACTGGAATAACTTCCCTAGACTTAGGACAATAAGTAAAATTTGAATTTCTTTCAAACCAGAAGTAAGAAATTTAAATACGCTCCAAGACTTTTCAATATCAGTTGTTGATGTAAAAAATTAGACTATCTCTAATTTGTTTAATCGCAGATAAAAATATATAAGACAAGAGATTTTAAAGTGGTTCAGCCTTGAACGAATGGCCTATGTCCATTGTTTGAGTTATTATTGATTGTTTGGGAATTCTCGAAGTATGATTATCCTCAAGAAATTCCGGTCCCTTTACAATGAGGATGATACAAGGTATTTATAGCCATGAGGCTCTACATGTGAATGGGTAATACATAGCTGTTCAACAAGTGTCTACATCTATATGATAATAATCAACATTTAATGCGCATTTAATCCTCTTAATTGTCTGATAATTAATGCTCTGATCGAGGTACAACTCGGACCGCCTAAGCTGCTCGGACCGCCTAAGTATCTCGGCATCCATGAGTTGCTCGCTGCAGTAAAGTTCCTCGGTGAGCACTTACTGCTCGGAGTATCTGAGATGGTCGGGGAAATTGAGTTCCTCGGAGTCAAGGTATTGTTCAAAAGTGTTTGTTAGTGCCATGTAGATTGACACGTGTCTCCACTTCATTATGTCATGTCAGCAGACTAAAATTGGTATCAACAGAAGCCCCCAATGTTTCACAGTTCGAGACTGAGGAGTGTGGAACATTCTTCTTGAAATATGGAGGGATTTAATGGTCATCCTGAATTTTAGGAGTGTGTTCTTTGCATTTATTTTTCTTTTCGAATTCATAGAATCAGACTTTTTGAATTTTCTAAACTGCTTCGATTTTCGTGCCTTTTTTTGTCCTTTTAGCCGCCGATAGCGTAAACGTCTCCCTCTATAATCATTATTTTTACCTTTTCCCAAGGTAAGGTATTTAAGCGTTGCAGAAAATTATATCGTCTTTTACTTTTTCAAATCTGTATCTTTGAGTTTTCCATTTTCTCTCTCTCTTGTGCATTCATCATTTTCATCGTTCGTTGTCAACAGATCCATCCTTTTTCTGTAAGATCTTCTTCCTTCTTTTTTATTTCCTTTATTTGCCATGGTTTACCTTGTTGAATCGCTTGATAAATTTCGTTCTGATTTCTCTATTCCTTCATGGGTTGTCTTGGAGGAACTTTCTGAGCCTTCAGATTATTTTCGTTTGGCTGAGGGACATTGGTTCCCCAGTCTCTTTGTTGCTGAATGTGGATTTTCTTTTCCCCCAAACTCTTTGTGTTTGGAATTATGTCAATATTTTGACGTAGTTCCTATAAAATAGCCCCCAATACGTGGAGAATAGTTAACAGAGTTCATAGATTAAATCATATTCATGGAACTCGTATAGGAATTCCAGAAATCATGTTTTGTTATAGATGGGTTGTTAGCGACAGTACTTTTTACTTAAAAACTAGGTTTTTAAATAGAGCTTTAGTGGTCAATCTCCCGGATGCCAATAGGGATTATTTTGAGCATAGTGTTGTTATAAAAAATTGGCAACATGCTCCACTAACTGGAAATAATGTGTATCAGGGTCCCAGATGCCCTCCCTATGGCAATGGGATAAGTTGTTTTTACTTTACTTTATTTTTGAATTTATTCTTTCTTTGTGTTTGATAAAATGTGTCACTGATATTTTAATTTTCATTTATTTGCAGTTGACAGCAAAAGAAGGTCTCCAAAAGAGACAGAAGTTAACTTAAAACATCTGAAACTTATCTGGGGTTTGCATCAGACTGTTGTCGACGAGCATATCAGATCAGCTTCATATTTGTTGCAATACAAGAGTTACACCTCATCTTTTACTGCTCGTCCGATGATAAGCGACGTAGAACCAGTACCAGCTTCATCAAGTTCTTCACCTGAATCACATATTCCTCTGAGTGAAAGAATGAAGAGAAGAAGAGATCTTGTCCTCTTCGAGAAATCTGCCTCTGTTGCTGGAGAGACAAAGAAAAACAAACATGATGTCCCAGAAGAAGGGACAAGAAAATTCGATGCACCTCCTTCGGATGCTCCTGTGAAAGTTGTCGAGAAGCCCCCAGTGGCTCCGAGCAAGGTCGCTTCTTTAAGCAAGGTTATAGTCATATCCCCGACTAAGATTGCCTCCTTGGTCGAGACCGTTGATGCTCCTCTGAGGAGGCTGAAGAAGAGATCCTCAGTCAATTTGGCTGAATCCATATCTCAGCCCCCGACTGTTGGAAGTGGTGTTCCCACTTTTGTTGACCCAGGCTCTGCCATAAGCTCGGTGAAGTCTTGGATCATTCTCGAGATCCAAGGTATTAAAGAAAATCTTTCTCGGGACATGGTTACCACATTGGCTGCTCGCCATATTTCTTCTGTAAGTATTATTGTCCCAAACTTTCATTTTTCCACTGTTATATCTTTGTACTGACTTGCTATTGTTTTTTTTTCCCAGTTGGTAACCTGTTTTCATACAATTTTAAAGAAGGATAAAGCTATTAAAGCTTTAAGCTCCTCGTCAGGTGTAGAGGAAGCTTTGGTGGGTCTGACGCAGTCTCTGAAATATTCTCGTCAGAAGTATGTTGATGATAAAGCTGCCTGGGAGAAACAACTCAATTCGACCGAGCAGGAGAGGAATCAAGATGTTGAAGTCTCCAAGGGATTAGAGAAGAAAATAAAAGAATTAGAAAGTAAGAATAAAGAGCTCGAAGGGAAGATCCAAAATGCTGGGGAGCTTGAAGGTAAGCTCAAGGTTACTGAGGAAGAGATAAACAAGCTTCGTGAAGTAGGTCGTCAGAAGGAATAAGTGGAGAATAAACTGAAGGCTGCCGAGGATCTTCTTTTCGAGTAGCTTTCCTCGGAGAAGGCGAAAAGGAAGTTGGCTGTAAAAAGGTCCTTCAGTGCTGGCTGGGATAAGGGGTGGAATAAGGGTCTGGGTGCCATGATGTCATAAGTGGAATATGGTAGCCAAAAATACTTTAGGGATGGCTGGGTCGCTGCTCTGCAAGAGATAAAGGTTGATGAAAATTCTGACCTGTTTCAGTGACACATCCCGGGCCCCATTCCAACTCCTGAAAAAGAAGAAGAGGACAAAGCTGCCTTTGAGGAATCTTCCATGGTGATAGGAGATCAAATTTCTCATCCCACAGTTGTCCAGTCTTCCTGCGAGCAACTTCAACCATCCATTATTTCAAACGAGCAGCTTCCAGCACTCCCCGAGAAACCATCTGTGCCATCCGACCAACTTACTTCCTCATCCCAGCCTCCCGAGAAAGTTTTGGGAGACAAGGAGAAGGTGTAGAGTTGTTTGGATTTTCTCTTTGTTTATTTTTGTCAATTGTAATTCTGAACTATGTACCTTTCTTTTATGATATAATAAAATTTGAAGTTTCGCCTATTCATATTGTTGTTTCTCTTCCTCTTGCTCCTTATTGATTCTTGCTCTTTCTTCTTTTTACTAGTTTATGGCTAGGATGGAATTATTATCTGCTCATGATACAAAATTGATGAAACAGTGCAACGAATATTTCAAGGCTGGCCATGCAGATCTGACTGATGCTCAAATCGTTGATATACTTGGTCCAAATGCTTCAGAACGTGCAGTTGAAGCCTACCAGTATTTGAAGTGTCTGCTCGACCGTTCAGTGGCTAACAATGTAGCGTATTATGAAATGATTAAAGACCTCCAGGGCACTCTTGAAGAGCTTCAACAATAATATAAGGAATCTACAGCCCTTTTGCATGAGGGATACGAGAATAAGTATCAGTAACAGAATGTTGATAAGGGATACGATAACTTATTTGCTGCTTATGAAGTGAGGGAGAGAACTTTGAAAACCGAGGTCGAGGAGCACAAGAAGATAGCTGAGTTGTTAGAGTAGGAAAATAATAACTTGCAAAGAGAAGTATCTCAATTGAAATCTGTTGCCTCTACCTCAAACGCTTTGGTCCCTGTCAACGATGAGGGATTCTCTTTCTTGGAGGTCGAAAATGCCAATGTGCGAGATGAATTGGAAACCTTGAAGAGAGCTGGTCCTTCTACCTCTGCTCGGGGATGAGCAAGAGGTTCTCGGGGATGAGCAAGGGCTATGAGGCTTACTATTGAAGAGGCAAGAACTCAAGCTTCTTTGGAAAATCAAGCAGTTCAGTTAGTTATGAAGAATAAAGCTCTGGCAGAGATGTCCAAGAAGATCCGGAATCTGGACGAGCAGCTCTCTGCACAGAAGTCTGCCTTGGAGAATAAAGAACTCTTTATAAAAAATCTTCACGAGCAGCTGGAAAGGTTGGCTTATCAATTCCACAAGCAGCCCAGAGAATTCTGGATGGCTGGCTACAATGAGGCTCTCTACCATTTGGATGATCGGATCCAAAATGCGAATAATGAATGTTATAAACAAGGGTGGTTGAATTCCTTGGGTGTACTGCAATTGGAACAGGGTCACTACTTGTGGGATTACCATAATCTTGGGTTGCTCGACCTGCCAGTGCCACCATTCAAACTCGATATGAGCTGGATCCCTGCTCGAGCAATCCCTCAGTGTTTGATTTCCAAATATCTTAGCGATTACAGTCTCCATTCCAATGTTGAGATATGTCACCTCGAGCACCTACTCGATCGACCATCTGTGATGAACATCAGTATGCTCAAAGACCTTAATTTCATTAACTCCCCTTATGCCTTAAACGATCCTCCTGCTGGTGAAGAACCTATTTCAAAGGCGGAGGGGAAGAAACCAATAGAATAGGAATCTTGATGTAATAATTAATATATATTTCATTCTCGATGTAATTTGCTCTAGATTTAATGAAAGACTTTTATTTTTCTTTGCAATCTTGATTGCCATTGTCTTGTAGATATTTTGTAAAACACTTTACATATGTGTATGTATATCTGTTAAAAAGATAACAACATTGTGTTATTTGCCGATCAACTAAAGCTGGTTAAAACTTATTTTCGACTATCCTGGATTTGTGGTAATCATTTGACGACTAACCAAAATTGATAATATTTTATTTCTCGACCAAATTGGTGGTAATGTTACGAGTATCAAAAATTTTGCTTGATCACTTTTTAATTCTAAGCCATTAGCTGACTTTTATCACATACTCATGCTTTGCTTAATAAAAATGTTCCCTACCAACTGTAGTTGACAGCTTCTTATTCCCGACCAACCTGAGTTGGTGGATTTTCTTCCCAACCAATCGGAGTTGGAACTTTTGGGAAGTATTTTTTATTCCCGACCAACCGGAGTTGGTGGATTTTCTTCCCAACCAACTGGAGTTGGCACTTTTGGGAAGTATTTTTTATTCCCGACCAATCGGAGTTGGCACTTTTGGGAAATATTTTTATTCCCGACCAACCGGAGTTGGTGGATTTTCAACCAACTTGAGTTGGCACTTTTGGAAAATATTTTTTATTCCCGACCAACCGGAGTTGGTGGATTTTCTTCCCAACCAACCGGAGTTGGCACTTTTGGGAAGTATTTTTTATTCCCGACCAACCGAAGTTGGTGGATTTTCTTCCCAACCAACCGGGGTTAGCACTTTTGGGAAATATTTTTTATTCCCGACCAACCGGAGTTGGTGGATTTTCTTCCCAACCAACCGGAGTTGGCACTTTTGGCAAGTATTTTTTATTCCCGACCAATCGGAGTTGGCACTTTTGGGAAATATTTTTATTCCCGACCAACCGGAGTTGGTGGATTTTCAACCAACTTGAGTTGGCACTTTTGGAAAATATTTTTTATTCCCGACCAATCGGAGTTGGTGGATTTTCTTCCCAACCAACCGGAGTTGGCACTTTTGGGAAGTATGTTTTATTCCCCACCAACCGAAGTTGGTGGATTTTCTTCCCAACCAACCGGAGTTGGCACTTTTGGGAAATATTTTTTATTCCCGACCAACCGGAGTTGGTGGATTTTCTTCCCAACCAACCGGAGTTGGCACTTTTGGGAAGTATTTTTTTATTCCCGACCAACCGGGGTTGGTGGATTTTCTTCCCAACCAATCGGAGTTGGCACTTTTGGGAAGTATTTTTTATTCCCGAAAAACCGGAGTTGGTGGATTTTCTTCCCAACTAGCCGGACTTGGCACTTTTGGGAAGTATTTTTTATTCCCGACCAACCGGAGTTGGTGGATTTTCTTCCCAACCAACCGAAGTAGGCACTTTTGGGAAGTATTTTTTATTTCCGACCAACCAGAGTTGGTGGATTTTGCTGAGTAGTGTGTAACCCTAGTATTTTGCAAAAAATCTTCAATAAAAGGAGAGAATTGGGTTGAATATTCACATTTTATTCATACTAATGAAACTGCATTACATGAGAGTTTACATTACTGATAATATTTGCACAGGTGTTCTGCATTCCATGCATTCTTAAACTCCTCCCCCTATCGAGTTTCTATCCTGTAGGTTCCTGGTCGAACAACTTCTGTAACTCGGTAAGGTCCATACCAGTTCGGTTCCAGTTTGTTGTGATTTTGAATCACTTTATTTAGCACATAGTCTCCTTCTTTCAGGTTTCACTTCTTCACTCTCTTGTTATAGAAAAAAGTTGTTCATTGCTGGTAAGTAGCATTCCTGATAGCTGCTTCTTCTCTAACTTCTTCGAGCATGTCCAAGTCTAACCTTCTCATTAAATCGCTGACAGGGGAATTGAAGTTCAGCACTCGGTGTGTTGGGAGACCCAACTCAACAGGTATAACAGCTTCACTTCCAAATTCCAGCATATATGGAGATTCTCCAGTTACTGCTCGGGGGTAGTATGATAAGCCCATAGTACTGAATGTAGCTCGTTGATCCAGTTTGATTTCGCGTCATTCAATCTCTTCTTCAACCCATTTAGCAGTGTTCTGTTTTTCACCTCAGTTTGTCCATTGCTTTAGGAATGGCCTGGTGTTGAGTGGGTTTTCAAGATATTTGACTGACGACAATAGGCAGCGAACTC
The DNA here is from genome assembly GCA_949130495.1 of Sambucus nigra. Lineage (NCBI taxonomy): Eukaryota > Viridiplantae > Streptophyta > Magnoliopsida > Dipsacales > Adoxaceae > Sambucus > Sambucus nigra. Next base: position 142,513,929 of record OX422212.1, read on the forward strand.
CTCGTTGTCAAATTGAGTTCCATGGTCGGTGATGAATGCATGGGAAAACCATATCTATAAATGATATTTTTCCAAATAAATTGATACACCTTTTCGTATGTCATGTTGACAAGAGGCTCGGCTTTTACCCACTTAGTAAAATAATCCACTGCGACGACGAGATATTTAAATCTTCCTCTAGTTGTTGGAAGTGGCCTGACCAAGTCAATTCCCCACATGGCAAATGGCCAAGGGGAAGTAATGGGTGTCAACAATGCTTGGTAAGTTCTTCGGATGGAGGAGAAGTGCTGACACTTGTCACATTTCTTAGCATAAGCTATACAATCAACCCTCATCATTGGCCAGTAGTATCCTTGAGTCATTATTATTTGCAGAAGTGTTCGACCTGCTACATGGGCTCCACAAGACCCTTCATGGACTTCTTCGATCAAATCATTCACCTCGGCGGGATGTACACACCTCTGCAAGCCGGCTATGATTCCTCGTCTGTATAGAATACCATTAGTTAGTACATAACGAGCAGCTTTAAATTTCAATTTCTTGGCTGCGAGTTTGTCAATCGGTAATTCTCCCTCCTCAATATATGCCCTGATGGGATCCATCCAAGATGGCCCTAAATCAAGGGTAATAATATTCATCATCAGATCTTCATCTATGCTCCGACCAGCTAGAACTTCAATTGGTATTGTTCTTCGCAGCTCGGTACGAGTAGCCGATGCTAATCGAGCTAAAGCGTTTGCTCTTGCATTCTCCATTCTTGGTATTCTGACCAGTTGAACAGTAATAAATTCCGATACCAATTCCATTGCCTTTGCATGGTACTTAATCATCAATTCTCCTTTTGTTTTATATACACCAAGCATTTGGTTTACAATCAACTTTGAATCACTGCACGCGATTACCTTCTCTTCCTTCATGGTTTTTGCCAGACTAAGACCTACAATCATCGCTTCATATTCGGCCTCATTATTAGAAGCTTGAAATTGAAAGGGCAAAGCATATTCTATATCGATCTAGTCTGGACTTTTTAATACAAACCCAGCTCCACTACCCTAGGTGCATGATGAGCCATCCACATATAGGTTCCATACATGTATTTCGTCCTCAAACTTCTTATTGGACAAAGTTCCTCGATGGAATATTTGTTGCTCCTTTATCTCCATTTCTACCACACTTCGCTGCTCGTCGACCTTCTCCTCTTGCTCTCTGACCAACTTAAGTTGATCGGGTTTTAAATTTGATGATCCTGTAATATCCACAAGTTGGTCGGTGTTCAGCTTTTGCTCCTCGGGGGTATCAGGATAAGTGAACTCTGCTATAAAATCTGCTACTTCTTGCCCTTTCAGTGACGATCTAGGCTCATAAATTATATCATATTCACCGAGTTCTATTGCCCAATACATCAATCTCCCTGATTTTTCTGGTTTATGAAGAGCTTGCCTCAACAGCATATCGTTATATACTACTATGGTATAAGCCTGGAAATATGGCTTCATTCTTCTACTCGCTTTGATCAGGGCCAGTGCCAACTTTTCCAGCTTCGGATATCTGATCTCTGCTCCTCAGAAGGCCTTACTAGTGTAATTAATGGGTTTTTATACTCCATCCTCTACTCTTATTAATGCCGAGCTAACTGCATTTTCTGAAACTGCTAGATATAAGTACAATCTTTCTCCCATCACTGGCCTGGACAACAGTGGAGGTGCTCCCAAATATTTCTTCAATTCTTAAAAAGCTTTCTCGCATTCTTCATTCCATTCAAAAGTCTTTCGGAGCATTTTGAAGAATGGGAGGCATCTATCAGTTTCTCTCTATACAAATCTGTTAAGTGCTGCTACTCGCCATGTAAGACTTTGCACTTCTTTCTTCGTCGTTGGAGATCGCAGCCCTAACAGAGCTTTGATCTTTTCAGGGTTTTCTTCAATGCCTCTTTGATTGACAATATACCCGAGAAACATGCCTTCTCGTACTCCAAATATGCACTTGGTCGGGTTCATCTTCATTTGATATTTATCTAATTGATCAAAGGTCTGGCCTAAGTCAACTAGATGGTCAGCAGCTTTCTTGCTCTTTGTCAGCATATCATCAACATAGACTTCCATATTACAACTTATATGCTCTGCAAACACCTTGTTCATCAGTCGCTGATATGTCACACCTGCATTTTTAAAACCAAAAGGCATAACATTATAACAATAAGTTCCCCTAGGGGTAATGAAAGAAGTACTCTCCCTGTCTTCAGCTTTCATTTTAATCTGGTTGTAACCAGAATAAGCATCCATGAAGCTCAGCAGCTCGTGTCCCGAGGTAGCATCCACTAGTTGATCAATTCGGGGCAAGGGAAATTGATCCTTTAGACATGCTTTGTTGAGGTCGGTGAAGTCTACACACATCCTCCATTTATTGTTCTTCTTTTTTACCATCACCACATTTGCTAACCAGTCTAGATACTTAACATCTTCAATAAAGAAAGATTTTAGAGCTTCTCGACCTCCTCCTGTATAGCTTGATTCTTCTCGGGGTTGAATACTCTTCTTCTTTGCTTCACTGGCTTGATTTACTTATTCACATTGAGCTCGTGACATAAGAAATTTGGGTCTATTCCGGGCATATCTTCATGACTCCAAGCAAAAGTTTATTTTCTGCTTTTTAAGAAAACTATCAACTCCTGTTTTAATGAGGCATCTAACGACGAACCTATCTGAGTTGTTCGTTCAGGATGCTCGTCGTCCAGAATGATGTTTTCAGTAGCTTCAACCACCTGACCTTTCACGAGTTGCGACTCGTCTCTAGGATCCAATGTTTTAATTTCTACACCCTCATCCACCTGATATGTAGTAGTCTTTTTCCTAGATTCCTCCAGTTCCTCCTGCTCGGTAGATGAATAGTAGCATTCCCGAGCTACTTTTTAATCACCCTTCACAACTCCTACTCCAAAATTGGTTGGAAATTTTATGCATTGATGTACCGTAGATGGTACTGCTTCGAACTTCTTCAATCCTACCCTTCCGATGATGATGTTGTAGGCTGGTTGAACATTCTTATACATCACGAAGAAGCGTACTCTTTCTGTTCGACAAGAAAGCCATGTACCAATGAACATATCCAACTTGATCGTCCCAAGTGGAAAAACTTTCTCGCCAGCAAAACCGAGGAGGGGCCTATGATAAGGATCCAACTGGAATAACTTTAGATTTAAGTTTTTGAAGCACGAGTAGAACATAATATCAGCCGAGCTACCATTATCAATCAGTACTCTCGAGATCATTACGTACTTCATTCTCATTTTGATCACTAATGGGTCATCATGAGGATACAACACACCTGCGAGGTCATTTTTTGAGAAACCGATGACTAATTTTTCTTTGTTGACCTTCCTTGGGTGATCATCTTCAGCCAAGTTTATTCTTTGAATATATGAACAGGCTTGAGCCTCATTGAGGTAAGCTTTTCTTTCTGCAGTAAGGTCTCCACCTACTGCATCTCCACCTGTAATAACATTGCAATCAAAGGATCTGAAACGTATTGAAAATACTTCACGTTCTGGCTGCCTTGGTCTTTTGGGAAGATCGGGGTCGTCTTCTGGATCATCTTCATGGTATCTTTTCTTATTCTCCTCTGCTCGACGAGGATATCTAGACCTCTCTCCTGCTCGGTCGTTGTTTCTTCTTTCATTTCTACTATCAATATACTTTGCCAATTTTCCTCGTCTTATGAGTGCTTCGATCTCATTCTGAAGAGATATGCAATTTTTTGTCATATGGCCATGATCCTTGTGTAACTCATAATATTTGGCCTTATTCCTCTTGTCAGGGTCTGACTTCATTTTCTCTGGCCAGTTTAACTCCTCACTGTTCTTGATTTCTTCTAGAACATGATTGATGTCTACCTTCAAAGGAGTATAATTTTCAAATTTCTTTAATACCTCCCATGATGGCTTTATTTTTGAGTGCTTGTCACCACAATTGTTCTTATGCTCTTTCTTTTTGGTCTTATCACCCTCCGCTTTGTTTTCTTTGGTATTCATATTCTTCTTTGCAGCCATAGCCTCCTCGGCATTCATGATCTTGGCCGCTTTTTCCATCAATTCTGACATGGTTCTGGGTGGATCTTTATCCAAAGTGTAGTATAATTTGTTGGGCAACAGCCCACTCATCAGAGCAGTAATCGCTGTCTTTTCCTCATAATCAATAACTTCGAGTTTCTCGTTATTAAAACGAGTTATATAATCCCTAGTGCTCTCACCTGCCTTTTGTCTATAACACTTAACAGGTGTGCTACTCGTTTAACAGCCTTTGCTCCAAAACAATAGTTTCCAATGAAGAGCTCGGCTAGTTGAAAGAAAGTTGAAATCTTACCCCGAGGAAGATTATTGTACCATATTTGAGCAGATCCTATAAGAGTTCCCGAGAATGCCCTACATCTCATCTCATCTGGCACAGCATAGATGTCGGCAGCAGCTTGGTATTGCTCTATATGAAGAACAGGGTCGGTTTTTCCATCATATTTAGGAGTCACAACAGGTGCTTTCAACTTTGATGGTGTGGAAAAATCCACAATTGCTTGGACAAAAGGTGTCCCTTGGACAAAAGTTCGTTGTAGAGGATTCTTGGCCTTGGCCATTTCTCCTAATCTATCCTCCAACCTCTTAATAGAGCCTTTCCACCCATCATTTCCTTCCTCAGGCTTACCGGTTCGAGCAATTGATCGTATTGAAGTAGCTTCCTGGGATCTATCTTATCGAGCAGCTGGTTGTGATTGAGCATAACCCTCTCTTAGATCAAATGGTCATCGAAAGTTTCTCGGCACAGCCTTAGGAGGACTTCTATTCTTCCTAGGGCCCAATCGATCAAAAGGAGAGACCCTACTCAATCTTTCCAGTGCACTGGTCCTTTCTGGGGAGTGATCTGTTGTTCAGTATCTGTGGCTCGTACTGACGTAGTTCGACCCGGTTGATAAGAAAAATCTTCAGATTTATTAGTGCGATATGAATCGCTTTGCCTAATGTTTGAAGAAAGTAAATGAGTATTTCTTGGACCACTTCGTTGTCCTGAATAGGTTGATGCTCCACCTTGGATGGTTTGCATGAGTTGTCACATTATTTCCTGCATGGTTGTCTGGCCTTAAGCCAAACTGGCCATGATTCCAGCCAGATCTTGGATATTTGGAGGAGCAGATGGAGTTGGGGGGTTTCTAGCATTTTAATTTCTGGATTCAGGGTTGTCATCCATTGGTGATGAACTGTTTTTGGTGAAAAATGAAAATTACAGTCGTTTCCCACAGGCGATGCCAATCTGTTAATGTAAAAAATTAGACTATCTCTAATTTGTTTAATCACAGATGAAAATATATAAGACAAGAGATTTTAAAGTGGTTCAGCCTTGAATGAATGGCCTACATCCACTGTTTGTGTTATTATTGACTGTTTGGGAATTCTCGAAGTATGATTATCCTCAAGAAATAACGGTTCCTTTACAATGAGGATGATACAAGGTATTTATTGCCATGAGGCTGTACATGTGAATGTGTAATACATAGCTATTCAACAAGCGTCTACATCCATATGATAATAATCAACATTTAATGTGCATTTAATCCTCTTAATTATCTAATAATTAATGCTCTGATCGAGGTGCATCTCGAACCGCCTAAGCTACTCGGACCGCCTAAGTATCTTGGCATCCATGAGTTGCTCGGTGCAGTAAAGTTCCTCGGTGAGCACTTACTGCTCGGAGTATCTGAGCTGGTCGGGGAAATTGAGTTCCTCAGAGTCAAGGTATTATTCAAAAGTGTTCGTTAGTGCCTTGTAGATTGACACGTGTCTCCACTTCATTGTGCCATGTCAGCAGACTAAAATTGGTATCAACATCAGTAAACCGTCTTCAATACAAGAGAAGACAATTAAATTTTTTAAATGAAGAAGTAAGCTACAAGAGGATTGAATATCAACTTACTAACAAGATTCTCTAAGATAAAATGGAAAATTAAAAATAGCAATTGAAATCTATTCCGATCTACCAAATGCCTTTTTACATAGAAAGAAACATATAGTAACCTTGCCATACACCAAAGATTTTAATGCAAAATTCATCCCTACTAAAGCAAGACCAATCCAAATGAATCAAGAAGATATGGAACTATGTAAACATGAAATTAATGGTTTATTACAAAAAGGAATTATAAGAAAAAGTAAATATCCTTGGCCATGCCCTGCATTCTATATAAGAAAAAATACCGAATTAGAACGCGGAGCACCCAGGCTAGTCATCAATTACAAACCACTTAATAAAGTTTTAGAATGGATAAGATATCGAATCCCAAATAAATGTGACCTCATGAACCGATTAAATCAAGCAACCATTTTTTCCAAGTTTAATATGAAGAATGGATTTTGGCAAATAGAAATCGATGGAAAAGATAGATACAAAACTGCATTCACAACCCCCTTTGGTCACTATGAATGGTGTGTCATGCCATTTGGCCTAAAAAATGCACCTAGTGAATTCTAGAATATCATGAATGAAATATTTAACCCTTCATCCCATATTACGATTGTCTACATTGATGATGTCCTCATCTATTCCCACACAATCGGCGAACATTGGAAACACTTAAATTTATTTTTTGAACTAATAAAAATTTATGGTTTAGTGGTTTCAACCTCGAAAGTCAATCTATTCCAAACAAAAGTTAGATTTTTGGGTCATAATATGCACCAAGGAAAAATTAGTCCCATACATAGGGCCATCCCATTCGCTGATAAATTTCCTGATGGAATCCTCTAGAAAACGCAACTTCAAAGATTTTTAGGATCATTGAACTACATTGCTGAATTTTATCCAAATCTTCGTAAACAATGCAAACCATTATTTGAACGGCTACAAAGTAACCCTCCCCCTTGGACTATAGAACATACCTCGATAGTTCAAAATGTCAAGAAACATGTTAAAACCCTACCTTGTATTGGTCTTTCTACACTAAATTCATTCAAAATCATTGAAACTGATGCCTCTGACATTGGCTATGGAGGTAACCATAAACAGAAAATCAATCCTCATTCCCATGAAAAAATTGTTCGATTATATTCCCGACTCTGGAATAAAGCGCAAAGTAATTATAGTACGATTAAAAAAGAAATATTATTTATTGTTTTATGTGTTTTGAAATTTGAAAGTGACATTTTAAATCAAAAAAATTTTGTCCGCGTGGATTGTAAAAGTGCAAAATATGTTTTAGAAAAGGACGTCCGCAATATTTCTTCTAAACAAATTTTTACAAGATGGCAATCTGTACTTGATATTGAGTATATTAAAGGAAGTGAGAATTCCATTCCTGATTTTCTCACACGAATTTCTACAGAATAATAATAACGAAGAAAAATCACTAGAAGACAACTAGAGCTCTTTCTCTACCCACAAGCCAACCTTCTACTAAAATTGCATCCCCTCACCAAGTAACAAACAGATACCAGGTGCTTGGAAACATTCCAAGACCAAATGTTAGTTACAGGTCCACTCTTGCAACTCCTGCTGAGTTTGGGCCTTCTTCTAGTCAATACCTTGTCAATGACCCATTTGCTACACCGCCTATTCAACAAATTACTAAAACTAAATTTTATAATCACCCTGCTAAAACTGATTATGTGCTCAAACCAAAATTTTCAAATTTATTTTCTATTGAGCCAAATCACATCCATATTAAAAATCCAATTGACTTAGTAAAAAACTATTTTCCTCCCTCTTGGCACTTCACTCCCCACCATCCTGTCAAGACTTTAAAATTTTACATGGATATTCTATATTCCTCATAATCAATTCGTATTAAAGCAATCACCCATCACAACGATTCGTCAAGAATTCTTTACCATTCCTTGCACATTAATATTATAATCTCTCTTCAAGACTTGGGACCCCATCCCTCCATTTTAAAAACCATCCCAAGTCATCAAATTCAGTTTAGTTATTATGATTATATTGAGGCATGGTTTAAAGTTCTCTTTTACCAAAGTGAGTCATTCACTCATTCTTGGTTTCTTTTCTTTGATCAAAAATTTAAAACTCAAATTTCTTCTTGGTTTTCCTGGTGGTGGACACAACATGTTTTTATCCCAGAAATCCTACCTGCAGACCTCCAAGACCAAGTTAAATATTTTTCTACAGTCTTTAGAGTAAATGAACATAATTCGCAGCTCCCAGTTTTACTTTCGTTCTATAGTAAATACAAAGTTCCATGGATATTCAAATGGCAATATGCAATACAACAGTCAACAATTGTTCGGCAATGTTATGTTAAATGGTGGGACTCTTTCAATCAACAAAGGATTATTAATGTTGTCCAAATGGAGTTTCCTTTCCAACGAGTCATTCCAGTCCAAGAAGTCCAAGCAGTACAAGCGGTTAAGAAATCTAGCCAAGGTCCTATGGATACAGCATTTGCCAAGTCAAAAAAGTCCCAGCAGCTCAAAGATTTAGCAAAACAACTTCTTCTTCAAGCTGAAGCTGAAGAGGAAAATTATTATTCTCCCACCTCTTCTGTCGAGTCAACAAATAGTCACAAAGTTAATACATCGAATTCATATTCGAGTTCATTATTCCAAGATGCCCAAGTCCCCTACAGTTTATAATAAAATTTATTATATTTTTACAGGATAATGTTTGGTCAAAATTTAATGATGAGTTACTATTCATGAGCAGTAAAAATATTCCTCGACATGTTACTATTCATGAACAATGCCGAATGATTAAAATATTCCCCGATAAGTTACTATTTATGAACAGTTCCGTCGCACGAGTTTACAGTCTTTCAGCTAGCAGTTTACCCAAGGTTAAAATTAGTTACCCCAGGTTAAAACAATTTACCCAAAGTTAAAATCAGTTACCTAAGGTTCATTCAGTTTACTCGAAGTTAAAAGTCAGTTACCCAAGGTTAAAGCAGTTCACCAGAAGTTAAAGTCAGTTACCCAAGGTTAAAGCAGTCAGTTATCCAAGGTTAAAGAAGATCACCAGAAGTAAAAGCAAAGGAGTTTCAACTATAAATATAACATTCAGTCATTCATTCAAGGCAGAGTCCAATTTCCTATCTCACTACTACAAACTCTCTCTCTATCTCCATCCCTCTATTATTCTCTCAGTTTTCATTCTTATCTTGTATTAAACTTTATGCTTTCAAGTTCATCCAGTTCAACCAAGTGTATTAATCAATAATCTTTGTAAGTTTGCTTTCAGTTATTGTAATTTCAGTTTTAGTATTAATTTCTATTTTTATTATATGCGCTACTTCCCCTTATATATATATATATATATATATATATATATATATATCTTGTTACGATTTTTCATTGATATCCGTTGCTTATATTAGTACATTTGAAGTGTTACCTTTTTACTATCAAATAGTAGTTGGTATCTATTAATATTTGTGTGGATTAGTTGCTCTTTTGTTTCCATGTTGCTTTATTGTACTTATAACTCTATACACCATTGCATGACATAATTTTTTTCCATTCTTCTTACATTTAGGGGAGAATTGAATTAATTGGGGAGAAATGGGATATTTAATGTACTTTAATATTTGTCTATTTCTGAACAAAAAGGGGGAGAAATGAAATCTAAACCTTTTAATTTGGGTAGATGTAACTTGGGGGGAGAAATCTTTCTTAAGTAGATTATGTTAGACAAAGGGGGAGAATTTAATTATGAAATTTATATCCAATTTATATTGTCATATTCCCTATACGTTTGATGGTGTATTTATGTGTACAGGTTTTCATCTTAACCGGCAAAAATTTAAAGCAATCAAAGCTTCTCAACTATGTGCCCATAGGATTTTTATTTTGGTTTTGTCCCGGAGCAGCCAAAGGGGGAGATTTCTAAGGAAAAAATTTCAATTTCAGTCAATTTGTAAGTGTTGGATTAATTCCGAACAAAACTATTTCAGTCTTAGGACAGAATTTTGTGACCTTCAAGCGTATGGAATTTGAGTTAAAGGTGTATAAGCTAAACATAAATAAAGATATCATCATTGCCGGTTTTCATGCCATGTTTAACATCATCGACCTTTCAATTTTTCCAAGGTCTCTAAGGTATGAATTCACATATTATATTGATCCTTGGATATAGTTTGTTTCGGGTTTTTTTACTAAACAAAGTTTAAAATGATTTTTTTATTTTTTCAAGAAAATATTTTTTTCTGAAATGTCATTCGAACGACATTTCAGTCTCGTTCTAATGAGATTCCCAGGTCACTCGAACGAGATATCAAACGAGATTGTTTTTGTTTCTCTGAAATCTTGTTAGAAGTGTCATTCGTATTATCGCTCGAATGAACTTCCTTTCTGCAATCTCCTTCGAATGAGATAACTGAGTCATTCGAATGACCGAAAGTTTTCAACAGTTCTTCGACAACTTTGTTTTACTTCCCACTATCTTTTTAACCACCCTTTTTAAGTAGTGCAGGAAGGGAATTTTTTAATTGAATTTTGAGAGACATTTTACTGCACTTTGAGAGAGAGATCTTTTATCCAAAAGTCTTTTGTGTTTTTTAACATTAATGGTTTAATATTTGAAATAAAATCCAGTTTTACACCCAATTGTTTGTTTTGATCCAAGTTTCTTCATATATCATGTTTTGAAATCATTGGCTTAGCACTAGGTATTATTGTCCACCCAAAAGAGACACTTTCCTATGGAGGATTATGTTTTGTTGTTTGTGGTGCGCATACGGAGGAGGATTTTGTGTGTTTGGCAGTAGTCGTGCCCTATCGGTGGACTCCAAGACGAAGGTGGATTCTGGAATTGTCGGCTAGGCGGAGGTGGAGGAATGAAGAGATTCAAGGCTTTTGAGGGAGTCAGATCGTGAAGTAACTCTTCTTGTCGTCCTTTGTAAAACCATACTTAGTGGACTTGTGTCTAGGCCATCCGAGGTATTTCCCATTGTGGTTTTTCTTGTACATTGTGGCATTGTGGTGTGTTTATTTTTATCTTGGAAATTATCACATAGATGCATGATTAGGGGTAACAAGATAAAAATCCGTTTAATCACAACAATTGTTTAAATTGGTGCTAATTTTATTTTCGGTAAAGTTTAGCTTATTTCAAGTCAGACTTAATTAATTTGGCAAAATTCATGTTTGGTTTGTTTGACCTAATTTGGAACTTGAATTAATTTTTTAAGAGATAATTTAAATATTTGTTCGATCTCATTTTAATTTTGTAGAATTTTAAAATTTGGAATATTCGGTGAACCAACTTCTTTTTCAAAGTAAAAGTTGAATATTTCGACAACCCACGTTCCTTTCAAGAGAAGGTTGTGAATCCCCACCCAACCCCGTTCCTCAACTCTGGAATGTTAAATCTCACCCCTTTTACTTCTTCATTGAAACTATCACAAAATAACCTCATATCGGATGAAGGAGGAACAAGAAATAGTCTCCATGTTCTTGAACCTTCTTTTCTAATGGAACCTCCTTAATTTATTAAATACTTCCTACAAACCTTCTCCCAACCATTTTACCTCACATTTGGCCAGAAACCCTACACTAGAATAAACTTTGTCCATTTCCTTAAGAATAAAATAATACGATGATGCCTCCCCGTCTTTACTCAACTCAAAAGTTTTCCACCCAGTCTGAAAGAAAACATTCATATAGGGATGATTTTATTCACACATCTTGTTATCTCCTCAGTGACATGAATGGCTTGTTATAATTATGAGGAGCACTAGATAATATCCCCTCACCTAACATAACATGAAAAGCGCTTTCTCGATATATTTAAATTCCTAAGTATAATAACTAAAATATCTTGCTTAAAATTAATGCAAACCCTTTTATTTTTCCTCTTTTCCCCAAACTCAAATTTTGGTTAAGACTCCAATGAACCTTTAGCAATGAGTCTTTTGTGGTGCTTTCCAGGCGCAAGTCCACTAGGCCTCTCGTGATCCTTTGACACGTCATTGGTAAAAAAATTATATATATAATTGTTTTATAAAAACAATCTGCTAAGGGGTGGCACCCATACACAGGGAGTATATACTACATCCCAAAGATAATATACTCAGAAATAGCTAACGAAGTATTGATGGTGCAATTTCTATTCCTTTAAAACATCTCAAATTTATGTCACGCCAAATCATCCAAAATATACAATGTGGAACTAGATTCCACACTTTTCTAAGCCCCTTCCAACCCTTTGGGAGGGTGGGGCTAAGCCTATAATAATGCCCTTACCAACTCGGGCATAACCCACTGAATCATGCTTATGGATAGGAAGACATCCCAATTGCCTCTCATTACCTATCAATGAAAAAGTAAATAATTGGTCATCTCTTTCACCTCCTCACTCAACCAACAATTACTATCCATTGGATGTATTCTTTTCTGCAAGCCCTTGGTCGTCAATATAGTTTATCTCATTGCAGTCCAAGCAAATGGCATAACTTTCGGAGGTGAATTTAACTTCCCAATTTGTTTCCATTGTAAATAAGCACATTAGTTACCATCACCTCTCACCGTGAAGACCCCCCAGTCGACCGTCTCAATATAGCATCCTCACTCATCGAGTGAGAAGCCGATGCCAACCACTCAAAAAAAGTCTCAGCCTCCTCTAGATCCCAGTTCCATAACCGTCTTTTGTTTGGATTCCATACCACTTGATCACCATTAACTGTCATATGATCTGTTACCAAACTATCTTTATTCTCTCTTTAGCTAAAGATACAAGGATACTAATCTTACAGAGTGCCATTATTTCCCTATTTATCCTTCCACAACCTAATCCTATTACCTCTCCCTAGTTAAAATTTCATGCATTGGAGAAATCGACCCACTCCTTGGAAATATTCTTCCACAACTCATCCCCATGGGTAAACCGCCCCATTCCTGGTCCCCACAGGAGATGTGTACACCCCTTAGCCCCAACTATTCTCCTCCATAACTTATTCTTTTCACAAGGAAATCTCCACATCCACTTTCCTAACAGGGCTTTATTAAATCACTGAACGTTCTTCACTTTCGCTCCCCCTCCTTAATCTATTGGCAAACCTCTTCCCACCCAATTAGATAATACTTAAAGTTTTCCTCATTACCTATGCACTTAAAATCATTCATCATCTTCCCCATCTTTATGCACAACGGAACACGATAATGACTAGATGGACAAAATGTAAGTGAGTAGACTAGCTAACGTACTTTTTATCAAAGTCAAACTCCCACCTTTCGATAGATAATAATACTTCCACCCTGCCATCTTCTTTTTTAATCTCTATAGAACTGAGTCCCATATAGATTTAGACTTAAACTTATCCCCTAACGGTAACCTGAGACATATTGAGAGAAGTGAGATAATCCTCAAACCCAACATCTCAGCCAAACCCCCCGTGTTCCTTTCTCCCCTACATTATGCCAAAATTGGTTGATAGTCACAAGATCTTGGTGACGATCTTGGTCCATGACCAGAGAAAATAATGCGTGACCATTTCCATGAACATACAATGTTGTGACCCGAACTAGATCTGGTCATGTCCATGAGCCGTGACCATGGTGGGTCATGACCATAATCTGTGAACAAGGCGTGACCATCACGGTGGCAAAATTGAGCTAAATTTTTCTCCAACTGTGGTCATAGACTATGGTCATGACCACATCCATGAACAATGTAAATATTCTATCCAAAGGGGTCATGGATTTGGGACGTGGCCATTTTGAATTGGTCATGAAAATGGGTCATGGTTCAAGGCCATGATTAATCCTATTACAATGGGATGGTCACGGATGTTGACGTGAAAAAAGGGGTCACGACTTTTGGTTACAGCCCAAATTCGTGACCAACCTTTTTATTTAAAAACCCCCAAACCCTTTCTTCCATTTCACGCAGACTCTCTCTCTCTCACACACACACACACACACACACACACAAACCCCCAAACCCTTTGCTCTCAGACTTCCTCTCTCTCACTCTCATAGGTAACATTTTCTCTCTATATATATGTGTGTGTATTTGTGTATATGTATGTATTTGTGGGTGTATATGTGTATATATACCATGTATATGTGTGTTTATATATTGTATGTATGCGTGTGTGTGTGTGTGTGTGTGTGTAAACACACACACACTCTCAATAGTGTATGTATATGTGTATGTGTGTGTTTATTAATGTGTGTTTATTTTAACCCCAATTAAAATTATAACCCCTATTTTCATGTATATGTTAATGTGTGTTTATTTTAACCCTAATTAAAATTGAAACCCTAACTTTCATGTATATGTTAATGTGTGTTTATTTTAACCCTAATTAAAATTGGAACCCTAATTTTTATGTATATGTTAATGTATGTTTATTTTAACCCTAATTAAAATTGAAACCTTAATCTTCATGTATATGTTTATGTGTGTTTATTTTAATTCTAACTAAAATTGAAACCCTAATTTTCATGTATATGTTAATGTGTGTTTATTTTATCCCTCATTAAAATTGAAACCCTAATTTCATTTCTTAAACCTTAATTTGCAATTCTTACACTCTATTTAAAGCTTTCAATTCTTATGCTCTATCTAATGAGAAACGACCCTACTTTAGTAAGATATTGTGATTATTGGTGTGTGTTTTATCATGTATATGATAGAAGGAGTACGGGAAAATTATTAGTTGTTGGTTTGGTTGTTGGATAGTGATGTTAGATTGCTTGGATTGATAATACACATATACTTTCAAACTCTCTCATAATAAAAACTATTTAAATGTTTCTTAATACTTACAACGGGTACTTGTTTGGATTTCACTGATGAATCAAAACCTTAATTAAACTAATATACCCTTATACCTCATATAATAAAATAAGATAAACTTAAATTGGATCGGTTCAAAAAAATAAATAGTTATTGATTAATTAGAGCCCTTATTTGTAGGACTCATATTCACGCCTTCATATATTCTTCTTAGAAAAAATGAGGCAAGGTGATAATTACTCGCAATAGGAGTACGATAGATTGGCATTGGACCGCACATATTGTGGACATCCCCGATCCTGATCCCCGTGGGCGGGCGCGTGGATGAAAGGATCCTTCAGGTCCCGCGTGTCCCTCTCGGAAGCGCTTCGGCCGGCGTCGTTTGTGGTGTAAAAAATATAGAGAGATTCAGAGTCGCCAGTCTATTTTACTCAAAACAGACAAAAGAAAAAAGGGGAAGCCACCCCGAAGAGTGGAATCCAAAGACATACTGGTGCGTGCGAAACCAAGATGATTCGAGAAGGGTTCGGAGGCTTAGTTACGAAATGGGAAGGTGTTAGGCACCCATTCCGCCGTTTCGGTCTCTCATGAATATTTGCTATTTTCCTTTATGTTTCCCCCCGTGATATGTGTGCATGTGTATATATATAGAATGGAGGTAGGAATCCTCGACTTTTATCATGGAAAAGATAAAGCGAGTCATCCGTAGGAAGATATAAGAGTAATATTAGAAAATTGAGAATTACGCGATTACCCCTACATTGATCGTTATAAGGGAACGATAACGCATATGGGGTAATGCATCACTAAGAACAAGTATATGTATAATATAAGAAAAGTGGATTTAGAGAAGATAGAAAATGAGAGAAAAAGTGAGAAAGAGGACTCGAGCCTCGAGTTTTACCCCGAGATGCCTACGTAGCCTATAAAGGCATCAAAGTCCACGTAGTTCGCATACAAAACGAGGGGTGGGGTTTATCCCATAAATTCAAATGGGGAATCTCTTATTTATGAGTGTGTGTAGAAAAAAAAGTGTTTTAGTTGTGAGAAGAGTGTGGAAAAAGTGTGAGAATCCCTACTTGGAATTTATGAGCAAACCCTCTTTTTCTTGGTTTTTGGGTCTTATTTATATAAAAATAAGAGATGTGCTATAATACTAAATAAAAGGTATATTTAGGATGTGTGAGATGATATAATAAAAGTACTAAGTAAGAAAATAAGTTAGCGAGAATTCAAGAGAATTTTAAGAGAGAGTTTGAGAAAGTTGGACCTTCTTGAAGATCTTGAGCTTGATCTTGAATGTGGGAGAGCATACCTTGCACTTTGAATGATGATGGAGAGTGGTTAATTCACCAAGTTTGATGAAAGGGATGATGAAAAATGGAAATAAAAAGGGGATTTTGAAGTTGAAATCATGTTGCCTTCGAGAGAGGTTTCCGGGATTCCTTGAGAGAGATTTTTATTAGATCTGGGCTCCACTTGCAAATGAGGTGAAGACCTCCTTTTATAGCCCCAGGGGACTAACGATCGGTGTAGAGACCCTTCCTACCTATCGGCAGGCAGGTTCTGGAACCTGTCGTTTGGCAGTGGGTTTCAGGATTTTTCGAAATATCGGTCGCCGAGGGCAAACCATTGGTCAGAATCGTGCACAGGGCATACCGTTGGAAAGGTAATTCAGATACTTTCAAAAGTCCTTTGGACCTCTCTCGGGTTGGGGAGTTAACTTTGGGTCAAATATGGCTCGGAAGTATTTGTCGGTCCATTGGACGGGGAATCATTCGGACGCAAACGGATCGTTCGTCCGCATGGTAAATCTGAATCGCATATGGGGCATACCGTTGGAAAGGTTAGGAGATGTAATTCGACATTACAAAGAGTTTGACCCAATTTGGAGAGTTGACTTTGGTCAATCGGGCCCGAGAAGCGCTCGGTGGCCTCCCGGAGTCAAACGGATCGTTCGTCCGCATGGAAAGTCAGAATTGCACACGGGATGGACTGTTGGAAAGGGTATTCAGGGACCTTAGAAGATTCATTCAGCCCTAGTTGAACTGAAGAGTTGACATAGGTCAAACAGATCTCGGGAGTGCCCGGTCGCCTCTAGGTCAGGTTTCGGACGCAAACGGACTGTTCGTCCGAATGGTAAGTCGAAATCGCGCACGGGGTGGACCGTTGGAAAGGGTATTCAGTGCCCTTCGAAGATTCATTCAGTATCAGTCGAGACGAGGAGTTTGACTTTTGGGTCAAACTGAGTCGGGGAGTGCCCGATGGCTTTCAGGTCAGTGCTCGGGACATGACCTGGGTTTACGGTGATGAGTGGAGGTACTAGGGACCTAAGGTGAGTTAAGGGCTAACAGAATGAGGTGTCTATAGAGCCCCTCAATGGGTGAGTTTGGAACAAATGGTAGTCGTCGATTAGACACTGAATGTCCTTTCGAGAGAGTATGACCAATTTAGAGGATCGAGGCCGATTCTGAGGACCTAAGGAAGTGAGGATGACCAATTCAGAGGGTCGAGGTCGATTCTGAGAACCTAAGGAGCGTGCTGGGGATGACCAAATGAGAAGGTCGAGGTCGATTCCGAGGACTAAAGAGCGAGGGTGACCAATTCAGAGGGTCGCGATCAGTTCTGAGGACCTAAGGAGCAAGGGTGACCAATTCAGAGGGTCGAGGTTAGTTTGGAGGACCTAAGAGTGGTAACGACCGAGGATCGAGGTTAATTCGGACCTAAGTTAGGTGACGATCCAAGAATGGGGCCAATTCTTACCCAAAAGTGGTGACAACCGAGGACCGAGGTCAATTTTGACCTAACTTAGATGACGATCTAAGATCGGGGACAATTCTGACCCAAAAGTGGTGACAACCGAGAACCGAGGTCAATTCTGACCTAACTCGGGTGATGATCCAAGACCGGGGTCAATTCTGACCCAAAAGTGATGACGATCGAGGACTGAGGTCAATTCTAACCTAACTTAGGTGACGATCCAAAACCGGGGCCAATTCTGACCCAAAAGTGGTGACGATCGAGGACTGAGGTCAATTTTGACCTAACTTAGGTGACGATCCAAGATCGGGGCCAATTCTAACCCAAAAGTGGTGACGACCGAGGATCGAAGTCAATTCTGACCTAACTTAGGTGACGAACCAAGACTGGGGCCAATTCTGACCCAAAAGTGGTGACGACCAAGGATCGAGGTCAATTCTGACCTAACTCAGGTGAGGATCAAAGACCGGGGCCAATTCTGACCCAAAAGTGGTGACGATCGAGGACCAAGGTCAATTTTTACCTATCTTAGGTGACGATCCAAGACGGGGGCCAATTTTGATCCAATAGTGGTGACGATCGAGGACCGAGGTCAATTCTGACCTAACTCAGGTGACGATCTAAGACTGGGGCCAATTTTGACCCAAAAGTGGTGATGACTGAGGACCGAGGTCAATTCTGACCTAACTCAGGTGACAATCTAAGACCGGAGCCAATTCTGACCCAAAAGTGGTGATAATCGAGGATCGAGGTCAATTTTGACCTAACTCATGTGACGATTTAAGATCGGGTCCAATTCTAACCCAAGAGTGGTGACAACCGAGGACCGAGGTCAATTCTGACCTAACTTAGGTGACAATCCAAGACCGGGTCCAATTCTGACCCAAAAGTGGTGACGACCGAGGATCGAGGTCAAGTCTGACTTAACTTAGGTGAGGATCCAAGACCGGGGCCAATTCTGACCCAAGAGTGGTGACGATCGAGGACCGAGGTCAATTCTGACCTAACTTAGGTGACGATCCAAGACCGGGGACAATTCTGACCCAAGAGTGGTGACGACCGAGGACCGAGGTCAATTTTGACCTAACTTGGGTGACGATCTAAGACCGGGGACAATTCTGACCCAACAGTGGTGACGACCGAGGACCGAGGTCAATTCTGACCTAACTCAGGTGGCGATCTAAGACCGGGGCCAATTCTGACCCAAGAGTGGTGAGGACCAAGGACCGAGGTCAATTCTGACCTAACTCAGGTGACGATCCAAGACCGAGTCCAGTTCAGACCCAAAAGTGGTGACGACCAAGGACCGAGGTCAATTCTGACCTAACTCAGGTGACGATTGATTGGGCATAAATATTGTATATTTATTCCCCTAATTTCAGTATATTTGTGAACCCGAGTGATGTAACATATATAGATTTGATGCATATTAATGCTACTAACCTTCGTTGGCGAGTATTACGTGTTTCGTGCTTCTTTTATTGGTTTTACAGGTTAATTATGCAAGCAGTGCAAAAGAGGAAGCAAGACAATGCTAGAAAACCTAGGAAGGCAAGTTCAAGGGCAACTTAGTAATTTTTCAGCCCGAACCGGAAGGATAAGTCAACTGGAAAGTTGAAGAGCTCAGAACAACGAGAACACTGGAAGAAACGGTACCCAAATCCGAGCTACGGTTGAAGAGTTATGCCCAATTGAAGTTGAAGAAAAAATCCAAGAAAGGAAGAAAAGAAGGCAGAAAAATTCTAAGTGTAGACCTCCAGGCCAGCACACATTCGCGAACCCAGGCCGAACCGGTTTGGGGGGCGAACCGGTTCGGGGTCCCAGATGCGCGAATTTGCTCCTTTATTCTGATTAGTTCCCAAGACTCCTATTAGGTTAAAACTCTAAAAAAAATTGTAGGGAACGTGGGCAGCAACGGAGAAGCAGCCATTAGGGATAGTTTTAGTCAGTTTTTGATAGAGAGAAAAGGAGAGGAACATCAAGGAACATCAAGGGAATTAATTGCTTCAAGATTCAATTGTTACGGGTTTGTTTTTCAAGTTTTTATTCAAGATTCAAGATTCTTGTCATTGTTCTTGCATGCTTAGATTCCATATTCGATTCAACTTATTTTTGCATTCATAATACATATTTACATGTTTCATCATGAATTTATACACATGCAACGTTATTATTTCATACATTAGTCCATTTGACATGTCCGGCTAGGTTTTAAAGGTTGGGATGCATGAACCCAACCTGATGTGTTAGTGCGTGTGCATAACGTTAATCCGATGAATTTAACGATTGATCTTGATCGTATCGCGTAATTACATAATAATTGTGGATCTTTATATCTCGTTTACCTTTGGGTACTCGTGATGATTTAGAGTACAATTTGAATGCAATTACCGCGATAGCGATTTACTCATCCTCAGATTAGATATGACGCGGGCTTGAACCTCGTATACATAATGCTTGGGAGTCCTAAATTTCGGGTCGGATTAATCGGATAAATTTATGATTGACGTTGTCACTGCATTACACTAGGGTTGGGGGATTGTATTCCCATCCTGTTTTCTCATCATTTAAGTTCAAAAAGTTTTGATTCAATTTTTCACTCATAATTCAGGTAATTTAGTTAGTTGCATATTTCATCATAATTTCACGATTGCATTTAGTTTAATAATTCCCACAACCAAATCTTTTCCTTTCTTTTTAGAGTCATTGTTAGGATTCCTCCGTCTTATCCCATCGTCACAACTCCGTTGTCCTTTTTCCCTGAGGATCGATACCCGAGTTGTCGGATTATTACTTGAGCGACAGGCTTGCACTAGAGCCTAGAGAGTACACAGTTTAGAGACACATTCTGAGTCGTGTCAAGTTTTTGGCGCCGTTGCCGGGGAATTAGGTAGACTTAGGATTAGATTGAGTCAATCCAAAGCTTTGACCAAAAAAAAATAAAAAAAAATAAAAAAAAAAGATTTAGAATCATCACCTCTCCTAAACTTTAATGCAAAATTCTGAAACCGCTCCCACACCCCAAAATACTACAACTAGCATTCACGAAAATCCACTTGTTGAGTATAACCCTGATAGTCCCCACACTCCAAATGCCCCACAGTTTTGGATCCCACCGCCCACCCCGTCGCACTCAGTCTCTAGTAACCACTACACCAAAATGGGCAAATTGTCACCTTTCAGCCGGCCAGCCTTGTCAAGGTCATTGACCGTGACAAAAAAACACGCGTTTTATGTCACGGTCATTGACCTTGACACGACCGTGACAACTAATTGTCACGGTCATTGACCGTGACAAGTCCGTGATAAATTTAATTGTCACGGTCTTGTCACGGTCATTGACCGTGACAATTCTTATCACGGTCAATGACCTTGACACGACCGTGACAACTTTTTCAACAAAAACCCTTTCCCCCTTCTTTTTTCCCTCCCACCGTTCCCTCCCTCTCTCTCTCTCTCTCTCGACGCTGCTCTCTCTCTCTCTCTCTCTACTTTCAGGTCCAAATTCTCTCTCTCTCTCTCTCTCTCTCTCTCTCTCTCTCTCTTCCATTTATATATATTTGTGTGTATATTTATGTGTGTATGTGTATATATATATGTGTGTATGTGTGTGCGTGTGTGGGGGATGGGGCGGGGTGGGGCAGGGGGTGGGGTGGGGTGGGGTGCGGTGTGTGTGTGTGTGGTGGTGGTGTGTTTTGGGGGAGAGGGTGGTGGAGGGGGGGGGTGGAGGGGGGCAGGGGGTGGGGTGGGGTGGGATGTGTGTGGTGGTGTGTGGTGGGGGAGGGGGTGGTGGAGGGGGCAGGGGGTGGGGTGTGTGTGTGTGTGTGTGGTGGTGTGTTTTGGGGGAGGGGGTGGTGGAGGGGGGAGGGGGTGGTGGAGGGGGCAGGGGGTGGGGTGGGGTGGGGGGGGTGTGTGTGGTGGTGGTGTGTGGTGGGGGAGGGGTGGTGGAGGGGGCAGGGGGTGGGGTGTGTGTGTGTGTGTGGTGGTGTGTGGTGGGGGAGGGGGTGGTGGAGGGGGGCAGGGGGTGGGGTGGGGTGGGGTGGGGTGTGTGTCGTGTTTTATTTGAAGGAAATAAAAGCATTAATTAAGCATTTTTAACACTAATATGCAAGTTGAATCAATAAACACGCAAACAATTATACACCCTAGCAAGAACACATAAACACCATAAATCACTAATGAAAAATCAAAAGGATGATTCATACCTATAAGTTATTAGATGGATATTTGAAATTCTTTGGGGGGAGAAATAAGGTTTTGTAATGCTAGAACTTAAGGAAGTCCCAAGATTTTGGGGAGAGTATGGGAGAAACGTTGTAAAAATGATGGGGAGGGGTAACTTAAGAGAGTCAAATTTAATGACTTAAAGGCGCAAGTCGATTCGATTCAAATTCGAATCATTTCACTTTGTCCCATCTTTCTTACTTCCTTGGTTTGAATCAATTCGAAAAAGGCCCAAATATATTCGGCACCTGTTAGATTTGGCACTGCTTTTTATTTTGGTAAAAATGGGAGGATTCATGGGATTTTGGGTTTGACCTACTCTATAATGCTTGTAACTGACCCAAAATCAATTCCCATTACAAATTTTTAACCCTAATGAATGTTTGTGGTTGTTCGGCATAAAAAGCAGGCCTGGGAAAACAAAAATAACTCCATAAATGGGGACTTTCCTCACGATGTCCGGCAAAAAATTGAACTTCACCCATCGCAATCGAAGAATTAATTGTGAAAGAAATTTAATATCCATAACCCTAGGGATTAAGAATCTATGAACTTTTTGCAAACGATATGAGATTTCCCATGTTTAATCAAGAACATCCTTAGACTTGTAGGGGGTGGGTGGGGTGGGGTGGGGTGGGGTGGAGTGTGTGTGTGTGTGTGTGGTGGTGTGGGGTGGGGGAGGGGGTGGTGGAGGGGGCAGGGGGTGGGGTGGGTGGGGTGGGGTGGGGTGTGTGTGTGTGTGTGTGTGGTGGTGTGTGGTGGGGGAGGGATAATTCACGGGCTTTAGCTAAACTAGGGTTTTATAGAGTTTCGCTCCTACTACTTGGGCAATGACTATACTAGGGACCAAAGATAAATAAATAAACTGGATTCAAAGTAAATACTAGGAAATACCAATTTATAACCGTCTAATTTATATCCTTTATTTATTTAATCATGATTCATTCCACTAAATAATCATGATTTCACTCAAATTTAATTATTTATAAATCACTTGAAAGAATGTGTTCTTATTATTAAAGTTGATTACGGTATATTATGATTCCCCACGTTATGTTTTCGATACCCTCTTGGTTAAATAAATTTTCTACTAACCGATTTTAATGAATATCTGATCAATTCCTTGATTCTAAAACTTAATTCTATAGGATTATAAAATAGTTCATCGGTCGGGTAAACAAAACATATAAGTCTATCAAGGGGTATCACAATCCAAATTATTTCTTGGACGTGAATTCCTCCAAATTATGATCTCATACCTATTCACACAATGATTGACCAACTTGCGAGGATTTATAGTTCTAACATATAATTGAACTTCACCCATCGCAATCGAAGAAATAATTGTGAAAGAAATTTAATATCCATAACCCTAGGGATTAAGAATCTATGAACTTTTTGCAAACGATATGAGATTTCCCATGTTTAATCAAGAACATCCTTAGACTTGTAGGGGGTGGGGTGGGGTGGGGTGGTGTGTGTGTGTGGTGGGGGAGGGGGTGGTGGAGGGGGGAAGGGGGTGGGGTGGGGTAGGTGTGTGTGTGTGATGTTCAATTTAGTTGGTGCACAAACTAATGGTCAAAGTAATAGTATATAATTCCAACATTTCAAACTACTTGAACATAACAAATGGATACGAACTTAAAATATAAATTGAGATAACCTTAGAATCTAATTAGGGTAGAAATATAATGGCATCAACTAACATATATGTAGGGGTGGGGTGGGTAGGGGTGGGGGTGGGGGGTGTGTGTGTGTGTGTGTGTGTGTGCGTAGGTGCGTAGGTGTGCGTGTGTGTGTGGCGGTGGGTGGGGGTGGGGGTGGGGCACCAATTTAATAACTCTTTAAATATTTGGAAAAAACATAATATTACAAAATTGAAACGAAATGGTATTGACGGAACTTACACATACGTTATAATATAGATGGAACTTTTTTTTATCTGTACTATTAATTCAATTAATTCAATTAGGTAAAACGAAATGTGTACTATTAACATTTTTTTATCTGTACTAATAACATTTTTTTTACAGCAAAAATGTCTCCTTCAGATGTTAAGGCGAAGATGATGATGCTGTTTATGATGATGTAACAAGTCAGAGCTTTTAGCGAGATCCCTCGAGCTGCTAAAGACGGTCATCGGCCCGGGGTTTATGAGTTGGAAGGAGGTGCCGTATGAGCTCAAGTTAGCTGTTTGGGCGGCACTACAGGTAATATTTATATGAAAATTTCAATTTATATTTATATTTATATTTATTCGCAACTAACATTGTATTTGTTGGACAGGTACAATTCAACTTGGATCCAATGCTACGCGATTCCGTCTTGGAGCAGTTGAGGGAGCAACACAAGACGTGGAAGAAAAATATGCGGACACGGTACTTTGGAAAAACACGAGAGTCCATTTTACAATGGCGCGGATCCGTCCCGCCCAAGGAGCCGATCTCATTGGCACAATGGCAAAAGTTCATTGACAATGAGATCGAGGATCGACAATTGGCATCTCGCCAATCGGGGAGGGAAAATCGGGCTAAAAAGACGGACGTGCACTACTCCGTCCGGACCTCTTACGCTGAGGTGGAGCATAGGATGCAGGTAAGATTTAATTTATCTATAACTACAGAAATATATTATTGGATATTATTTTACTTTACGGGGCCGATACTAATTTTACTTTACTCTATTTTATTTCAAGGGGTAGGGAGTGGGCCAGGGGGTAAGCCACATAGGCTCGATACTTATGTGGCTCTTCGGACGAAGAAGGGGAAGGACAAGGAGGTGTCCCCGAGCGTCGCGGCCACGATTGTAAGTAATCCGACAGTTTAATTATTGTTAATTACGTTATAATTTTTTAGTTTACTTATTTTACTAATCATGTGCTTTTTGTTGTTTCAGGCAAAGCTTAAGGAAGTGCATGAGTCGCAGTCTGATGCCGACAAGGCATCTTTGTCCACAGACGCACTCAGCCAAGTGCTTGGCTCTGATCGCAAAGGGAGGACAAGGGGAGTGAGCTCGCGGGTGGCCAAATCTAGGATCACCGGATTGGAGACGAGCGACACCGGGTTGTCTCGAATGGTGGATTCACACGACGCGAAGCTGTCCCGTTTGGAGGCTACGGTCCAAGATATGTACGCATTCATGAAGCGTACGTTGGGTGGAGACCGTAAAGGGAAAGGGAAAGGGAAGGAGAAGGCGGTGGAGGAGGAGGTGCGGGTGGACGAGGCACAGGATGATGAGGATGTGGACCTCGCTGCTTCATCACCGACACGTTCGTACTTCGACGATCCACTTCCCTATTTGACGCCCTCCAACAGACCATTGTCGACAATTGGTTGGCCGAGCGTGTTCATATTGGGCGTATTTGATTGCCAGCGGATAGGGCGGGGGTTGAGGGACCCGAATATCGTCGAGGGTGGAATAGTCCATGGACGTGTGCTTCAAGAGATGGAGTCCAGGGTGCTCGTCACGCATGTCATACCCGGGAAGGGGAACTCCCTATTGTGGTTGCGCGAACAATGCGGCACGACGTATATTAGTGGGTGCGTCAATTCGTATGTCGTGTGGCCTACTCACCTCCTCAGTTTTTTCCAAGACATGTAGTAACATTATTTTTAAGTTTGTCCATTTTAATTAAATTTGGATTATATCGTCATGTATATTGTTTTTACTTTGAATATTTGGATTATATCGTCATGAATATATATTTGCATTATCTTTAGTTTGTGTTGGATATATGATGTTTGGAACAGGTACAATGTTGCTATAACAGGTACAAATATACTGCTGGGCAATGGCGGTGGATATACTGCCCAGCAGATTTTTTTTAAATTTTGCCCAGAATTGTTGATCGAGCGGAAAAAGTGTGTTCGTGTGAGGACACAATCGTTGTGTGTTTCGCCGCCGCGATACAAAAGAAAACCTAAACTACAACTACACTTGACAAGCAAACACAGCGGTAAGTCGGGTGTCGTAAGAAATCCACAGGGAGTGATTAAATTTTAGACTTTAATTGTTTAATTACTTCAGGAATAAAAGTGTAAAATAAACAAATGAAAAGGTGATAGGGTGGTTATGGTGACAAAAGAAAATAATAAGTTAATGCTAAATTAAAGGAAAGCGAGGATCGGGATCGCATTCCACCACACGGGCTAAACAACTACTAATTAGAATTACGGTTCGAAAACATTTAATCGAGCATATTCAATTAAGCATAAACATCACACAAGAAGGAATTTAACCCAAAGTTGCGAGATTAAACATTTAACTGAAAATGGTCGCACGCGGATTAAATTCGGATTATCGCTATAAACACTAAAGTTGCGTGACAAATAAAGTTAAACGCATAATAATCCAACTTTAATACACGCGGTTTCAATTAAATGCAATTTCACACGAAAACCTAACTTTCGAGGTTCTAAACCCGTAAATGGCGGAACACAATCCCGAACCTACTTATCTACGGACAAATCATGGATTAAACTACTTTAAACAACTAATTAACTAATAAAACAAGAATTAATTAAACTAAACTAATTTATCTAGGCATGGAGATGAAGAACAAAGTAAGAAAAACAACTAAAATAACTATATTAAGGAATAAAAGGTTAAGGTACAACTTACAAAACAAAGATTACAACCATCCAAAGCAAGAGGGATAGGGTTTAGCTCCCAATCATAAAAGCCCTAAAACTAGAGAAAAATGAAGATATCTAGATGTCTTCTCTTCAAAATGAAGAGATAAGGGTTAAATACAAAATATCCCATGGCAAAATTGTAAATAAAAGGAAAATTGCCAAATATCAGCAGGGCCGAATCGATTTGGCTTTGGGGCGAATCGATTCGCCCCCTACAGGTCTGAATTCTGCAGCTTTGTCCTGTTTTACGGAAAATGCCGCCATTTCTTCGTTATAGCTCGGAATGAGGCACGGTCGGAGGCTACGCGAAGATAACTCAGAGGACTACAACATCCAAGAAGACATTGGGCCAAAAAGCCAAAACATGAAATGACTAAAATGCCCTTGAATGTGACCTTGAGTGTACTTTCCATGTCAAAACCATCCTAAAAATGCCATAACTCCATCGATACAACTCGGAATCATGCACCGTTGGCGGCCACGCGAAGAGAAATCAAAGGGCTTCAACTTCCGTGAAGAGCTCGGGATTCAAACCCGAATGATGGAATTACTAAAATGCCCCCGAAGATGCAAAAGTCGACGAAACAATTCCGGAAAGCGTCCGAACTTCATACTAAGCATCCAAATACCTACAAAAGCTCAATTAACCCCTGCAAAACATGTTAACATAGAAATACGAGGTTGTCTGGTTAACGAGCATAAATATAGGGATTAAGATACCCGAGGGGGCTAATAAGGCGTAGGTTAACGGGTGAAATACGCAATATTTGCGTCGTATCACACCCCCTAACTTACACATTGCTAGTCCCTAGCAATGAAATAGGAAACAACAAGAACTACAAGCGGACCAAAAGTAGGATAAGTACAAAAATATGGTATAAATGCATAAGGCCACTTTCGCGGGCGATTCGATTGCATTTAGCGTATGCAATAAGCCGTTAAACCCCTAGGTCACCCTAGTGGACGAGTGTCATCTCGTGAGGGTTTTCAGGGATGGTACCCACAAACATCACATGGTTTCCTCAAAATATGCCCAACCCAACATGCGACAAACTCAACAACAACGAAAAAGATTTCAAACATGTTATTAGCATATTGAACGAATTCAAGCTAAAGTCTGTTGTTATTAACAAGTTGAATGCACCTCATAGAATTGAAACTTAAAAGTGGGAGGGGGGAGAGCATATGCAAAATATGATTTGGCGAAAAACTTAAATAAATCGGATAAACATAAAGGCAAGCATATATTCAATCCTCACGGGCATTACGCTCAAAAAATGAATTCACTATGAAAAGGGAGGTAATACACGGAACATGCGGGCTAAAGAGTAAATGTAAATGGAAACTAGGCCGCACACATGTCACAAAAGAAGAACGCTATATAGGAAATGAAAAACTTGTAATCTCAATGAAAGGATACCGCACACTAAAAGAGGCGAAATGCATTTTCACAGATTATCAAAACTATTTAAACTTTTGGATTACATCAACCTAAGATCACATAGGACTTGTAATAGGGTTGTAATGTAGGATAGGCTAGGGTGCGAAATAAAGGAATGTATGTACGGATTCAAAGTGTTCGGGATGAAAACTCGGGATAATGGAAAAATGCGGGCAATATCAAAAATTGGAAAACAAGTTCCAAAACAAGCATTAAATGTATCATTTGGAGAGTAATCAAAGCTTATTGAACTATACACAACATATACAACTTTCTCTTTCTTTTCTTTTATTCTTTTTCTCATTTTCTCTTTTGTTTTCTTTTTGCTTTTTGCTTTCTCTTTTTCATCACTTTTTCACTACTTCTTTTCTTTACTTATCAAACTCTCATATGCTTAAATTGCAACCGACATCATAACAACAACATTCAATCCCAAGTAACATTCCAAACAAAGGTATGGAAAGTGTATGTATGGGCTAAAACTCCAATTTAGAGTTGGTTATGGCAATTTGGGTTATGAAAAGAAAGGTTGTATTTAGGCTCAAATGGGTTAACGAGGGTAAGCATATAAGGGTGAGGTCAAGGCTAATATGGGTGATATAACAAAGATGGCCTATGATCATTTCACAATGTTTACGCAATTCTCGAGTCAAAACAATATATGAAAATCATGCTCAAGTAACACATTTCAAGTATGGACTCAATTAATGAACGATCAATGAAAGAATAGTGAGATTACTAACGAATTCAACGTTTTCAATGAGAAAAGAATAGTGTATAACACTCACAAACGACGAAAGGTACAAAGCTTACTCGGTGTAAGTATATACAATGCAACAAAAGATTACCGAGTTATAAAAATCTTAAACCAAATCAATATAACAAGGAAAGTGCATATGCTCATGGGATAAAGTTTAATTCATGAAGTTATTCACAATATCAATGATTTGAGGACTAAAGTATAATAACTTCTAAAATCGAGAACATGCATCATTGAGTTGTCTATTGGATCGGGCAATTATTAAAATTTATCACTGGAAACAAGGCAAAATGCCCAACAAAGGAGAAAAAAGAAAGAAAATATTTTTGAAAATTTTCAAATTTTTCACAAAAAGGCATACTTAGTAACTAAATGTGAGCAAATCCATGGACTACACATGAAATGGATAGAATATCCTATACCCCCTAACTTAAATGTTGCATTGTCCTCAATGTGCATTAAGAACACAACACAAAGAGAGGAAAAGAACGATATTACCCAAAATTGGAGCGATCTCCATAAGCGCGAGTCCAAAGGAATCTACAAAACAAGTTAGTACCGAGCATAGAAAAAACAAATAACAAAAAGTTAACTAATTACACTAGACTAAATTAAAAGGAAAGAAAAATAGGAAATAAAGAAAATTAAAAAGCTAACTATTTACAACCTACTATTTAGGCTTCACACTAACTATACACTAGAAGTCTAAATAGTTGAGGGTCCACCCAAAAAGGGATTTGACTTTGAAAGATCAACGGTGGACCCTCCAAAGTGAACATGCCTCCCGAAAGATATGAATTCCGTTTGAACAACGGAAGGCATGTGGGTGGTGAAAAAAATGAACCATCGCCAATTTGAAATTTTGGGCGGACGATGGGGGATTTAGATAATAAGGGGGAAAGGTACACTAGAGATCCAAGAAAAATTGACTCATCTCCCAAAGATTTTTCAAGTGGAATGGGAGATAGTGCACACACGGGGATAGGATCCATCGAAAACAAGTCCGGTAAAGAGTCCTCATCGGCAAAAAGTGTAGAAGTTTTAATTTCTACCGACTCATAGGAATCAAACGGTAATTCTAATGGTTCAATGACGGAAAACGTATATGGTGATGAAACAAATTCAATCTCAATCGACTCATCGTTGGAAGGAGATTGAATTTCGGGGGAGAAAGATTCACATTCGATGAGAAATTCTTTGAAAAATTGAGGTGAAACACAAGTTTCCACCTCCTCGTTGTTTTGTGCATAAGAATTCATCTCATCGGAAAGTGCACCAAGTCTCATTCCAGCATCATCTAAGCTTTCCAAACCTTGGGAGTAAAGAAGCAAAGTTTCTTCCAAAGTAGGCTTCCTCGGCTCAAGAGCCTCGTACTCCTCATTTGGTTGAAACTCGTCTTCGAAAGTAATGAAATAAGAATCGTCATTGGATTCGAATAATGAATCCAACTCAAGCTCCCAATAACGATTTTCATTTCGATAAATGTTTTCAAGTCTTTCATTTTCAAGAAAATCTTGAAAATGGAAAACTTGAAAACTATCCCCAAAGTAAGAATCATTAGAATAATCGTAATAACTATAATAGAAAGACATGATTACCTCGTTGTTTGTAGATGGAGAATCCGAGCAATAAAGTGAGCAACCGCGAATAAAAGTTTCTTAGCGCTCAAGTATGCTATCCTGCAAAAAAGGTTAAAACAAAGAATACAAATACAAAAGGAAAAATACTACGAAATAATAAAACAATTACTATCTAAAACACACTCCCCGGCAACGGCGCCATTTTGATCGAGCGGAAAAAGTGTGTTCGTGTGAGGACACAATCGTTGTGTGTTTCGCCGCCGCGATACAAAAGAAAACCTAAACTACAACTACACTTGACAAGCAAACACAGCGGTAAGTCGGGTGTCGTAAGAAATCCACAGGGAGTGATTAAATTTTAGACTTTAATTGTTTAATTACTTCAGGAATAAAAGTGTAAAATAAACAAATGAAAAGGTGATAGGGTGGTTATGGTGACAAAAGAAAATAATAAGTTAATGCTAAATTAAAGGAAAGCGAGGATCGGGATCGCATTCCACCACACGGGCTAAACAACTACTAATTAGAATTACGGTTCGAAAACATTTAATCGAGCATATTCAATTAAGCATAAACATCACACAAGAAGGAATTTAACCCAAAGTTGCGAGATTAAACATTTAACTGAAAATGGTCGCACGCGGATTAAATTCGGATTATCGCTATAAACACTAAAGTTGCGTGACAAATAAAGTTAAACGCATAATAATCCAACTTTAATACACGCGGTTTCAATTAAATGCAATTTCACACGAAAACCTAACTTTCGAGGTTCTAAACCCGTAAATGGCGGAACACAATCCCGAACCTATTTATCTACGGACAAATCATGGATTAAACTACTTTAAACAACTAATTAACTAATAAAACAAGAATTAATTAAACTAAACTAATTTATCTAGGCATGGAGATGAAGAACAAAGTAAGAAAAACAACTAAAATAACTATATTAAGGAATAAAAGGTTAAGGTACAACTTACAAAACAAAGAGTACAACCATCCAAAGCAAGAGGGATAGGGTTTAGCTCCCAATCATAAAAGCCCTAAAACTAGAGAAAAATGAAGATATCTAGATGTCTTCTCTTCAAAATGAAGAGATAAGGGTTAAATACAAAATATCCCATGGCAAAATTGTAAATAAAAGGAAAATTGCCAAATATCAGCAGGGCCGAATCGATTTGGCTTTGGGGCGAATCGATTCGCCCCCTACAGGTCTGAATTCTGCAGCTTTGTCCTGTTTTACGGAAAATGCCGCCATTTCTTCGTTATAGCTCGGAATGAGGCACGGTCGGAGGCTACGCGAAGATAACTCAGAGGACTACAACATCCAAGAAGACATTGGGCCAAAAAGCCAAAACATGAAATGACTAAAATGCCCTTGAATGTGACCTTGAGTGTACTTTCCATGTCAAAACCATCCTAAAAATGCCATAACTCCATCGATACAACTCGGAATCATGCACCGTTGGCGGCCACGCGAAGAGAAATCAAAGGGCTTCAACTTCCGTGAAGAGCTCGGGATTCAAACCCGAATGATGGAATTACTAAAATGCCCCCGAAGATGCAAAAGTCGACGAAACAATTCCGGAAAGCATCCGAACTTCATACTAAGCATCCAAATACCTACAAAAGCTCAATTAACCCCTGCAAAACATGTTAACATAGAAATCCGAGGTTGTCTGGTTAACGAGCATAAATATAGGGATTAAGATACCCGAGGGGGCTAATAAGGCGTAGGTTAACGGGTGAAATACGCAATATTTGCGTCGTATCAATTGTCACGGTCATTGACCGTGATAAGTCCGTGACAAAAGTTGTCACGGACGTGTCACGGTCATTGACCATGACAATTGGGGTCACGGTTATGTCAGGGTTTAGAACCGTGACAAACGTGTCACGGTCATTGACCTTGACACGACCGTGACACAAAACGCGAGTTTTTTGTCAAGGTTAATGACCGTGACACGACCGTGACAAAAAAAGTTATCTAGCCTCGAAATGTCACGGTCATTGACCTTGACAAGGTGAATTTGTCAAGGTCAATGACCTTTACAAATGGGAAGATTTGGTGTAGTGAACACTCCATTCTCATTCGTAGGACACACTTTGAGCACACCTAGTGAGAGAGTCGAGTCGTCAAGTGAGAGAGAGATGTCGCAACATAGTAATGCACCTACCAGTGAGGACGAGCTTCCGTAGCGCCCGTTGAGAGAATTCTTATATCCTGAGCGCACTGTCACTCCGGGATGCATTATACTCCCGTATAATGCCGCGCAGTTTCGTTTCAAAAATGGAATGATCCAAATGCTACCACATTACCACGGTATGGATTCTGAAAAGCCATACCCCCATATAAGGGAATTTGAGGACGTGTGTGATACTCTCAACGATCAAACCTGCACACAAGAGGTAATCCGCCTTAAACTCTTCCCCTTCTCACTTAAAGATAAAGCTAAAGCCTGGCTATGGTCTTTACCTCCAAGCTCGATTCCATCCTGGAATGAGCTCCAGTCGAAATTTCTCAAGAAATTCTTCCCACCACATCGAACAATCTCTATCAAGGCTCAAATTCAAGCGTTTAGGCAACATGAAAATGAGCCATTCCATCGATGTTATGAACGTTTCAACGAGTTAGTTGCCTCATGCCCTCATCATGGATTTGATCCATCGCAAATCATCTCCTTTATCTATAATAGGTTGAATCTTAACTCTAAACAACTTGTTGAAACTATGGGAAGTGGTCCGTTTATCGATTTAGATGCCCACGATGTTGATCTTCACATGAGGTATGTCGCCGAGACTACCCAATCCTGGGATACCTCTGACCCGAATTCTCAAAATCGAAATCGACAATCCACCACTGCTCCATCGGCATCCGGCCTATTCCACGTAGATAAGAATTATATGACAGATTGTCGATTGGACACCATTGAGAAAGGATTGCGAGACCTATGCGAGTTATATGGAAAAGGACCAGCTGGACCCATTCCGAACCCTGTCGTGAAGGTGTGTGCGATTTGTGAGGCGGAACATTCAACTGAGGAATGTCCGACGATACCCGCCTACAAAGTAATGTTGCAGGAGCAAGTTAGTGGTATAGGAGGCTTTAAGGGTAATTTCGGTGCCCCGCACGGGAATTCATACAACCCTTCGTGGAAAAATCATCCCGGTTTTATCTACGGGCAACAACATGCCGTAATGAACCCTCCTTCGCATGTTGCCCCTCCTCCACGACAACAATTTCAACAAGCTCCACACATGCAAGGACATGTGCAAGCACCACCACCTCACGGAAATTATATCCCGCCACAGTGGAGAACTCTCGAGGATACAATGAATCAATTCATTGCAAACCAGACCGCAACCAATGCCAAATATGATCGTCTGATTGGCGACATAAATGCGAATCTGTCAAAAATACAATCCTCGTTGAGTGTCCAAGAGAAGGGCAAGTTTCCTGCCCAGGGCCAAAGACCTCTCCAAGGTCAAACTAGTGTTAGCTCGACACCCCATGACCATCCTGAACAATGTAGCGCAATTACCACTCTACGTAGTGGGAGGGTAGTTGACTTGTCACCTCCCCCATGAGACGTACTTAAAGACAAGGAGATTTCACCCGGCACGAAAGAGGCCGAAGATGTCTCCTTAAATGAGGGTGACAAAGAAGACGCTAGTGAGCCCGAGGTAGTAGTGAAACCACCCTCCGCGGCATCGTTTCCTCAAAGGCTAATTCCTTCCCATAAAGGAAACCCACATGATGACGTGCTAGACGTGCTAAAACAAGTTAAGCTGAATTTACCTTTCCTCGATGCCATTAAGCAAATTCCAGCTTATAGAAAAGTCATTAAAGACTTGTTGACGGTAAAGAGAAAGATGAAGGTAAAGAAAAATGTGTTTCTAGCACAGAATGTGAGCTCCATTCTACTCAATGATCTCCCACCTAAATTCAAAGATCCCGGTGCACCCACTATTTCCTGCATCATTGGAGAAAACAAAATTGAAAAAGCCTTACTTGATTTGGGAGCAAATGTCAATATCTTCCCTTACTCCATCTATAGGAAACTTGACTTGGGAGACCTCAAGACCACAAAATTCACTCTCCAATTAGCGGATCGAACCGTGAAGATCCCAAGAGGCATAGTCGAGGATGTGATCGTCCAAATTGACACTTTCTACTTCCCGGTAGACTTTGTCATTTGGGACACGGAGCTCTCCTTTAACTCGAGCAACCATGTTCCCATCATCCTTGGGCGCCCTTTCTTAGCTATGGCTAACGCAATCATCAATACTAGGAATGGTCGAATGCAACTCACCTTTGGGAACATGACCTTAGAGACCAACATCTTCCATGTCGCCCAACATACGGGGGAAGAAGATGACCTTCATGCGGTAAGCTTCATAGACGAGATCGTAGGGGATTACTTTGAGGAAAATAATTGTATAGATGCCCTAGGGTCCTGCTTAGTATCGAGCCATGAGAATGAGGGGTCCCACAAGAGAGAGTCGTTAGGGGTGTGCCGTATTTCATCAAGTAATAGTGGTAGTTGTGACAATGAGAGAAAAGTTGGGGAGAGGTGTGTAGTGACCGCAATTGAAAGAGAGAGAGAGGGGTTAGAAAAGAGAAAGCTGGTGGAGTTGGAGATCAAGCAAGTAAGAGAAGACGTAGGCACTACTCGAGAGAGAGAACTAGGAGACATGAGTATGGAAGATTTTGAAAGAGAATTCGGGCAGGTGGATGAAAGTATTACTATTGAAGGCCAATCCCTATTGGATTCATGTAGTCACTTAGAAGAAAGTGAATTGAAAGAAAAAATTAATGAATTCCTTCGTTGTGACAATCCACCCACAACACTAGAGGCCCCGAAGGCAAGTGAGGAGAAAAGTCATGGTTCATTTGACTTAGAACCCGACCCGTGCATCTTAAAAATTGCACGAAACCTAGGTGTTCCCTCCGAGTCAATGCACGCAGATCACACTTTGAGCCAGCATCACGAGGATCCCTTTCCAGTTAGTCACGACGAGTCTCCCGGTCTATCCTGTATCTATGGGCGAGGTCCCAACTTGTTCAAATTGTTAGCTTATAATCCTAGGACGGGAGAGACAAGGAGAACATCCAACCCCGTGAGTGGGGTCGGGTGAAGTTATGGAGAGATGAGAGGTCGTCGCACCCCCGACGCGTATGGGGTGATTATTGTTGTATTTTTGAGTCATGCATGAGTGTCATATAGTGTCTTGTTGCATTTTTCATATTTGTTTATTTTATTTTTCCGCACTTATTATTCGCTTTGAGTTAGATTTTCGTCCTTTTTGCTTGAGGACAATGCAAAAGTCTAAGTTAGGGGGGGGTCACAAGTGCGTATTTCTAAAACTTCACAAATTTTCAAAAATGCCCAAAAAATTCCAAAAAAAAATCATAAAAATTTGAAAAACCCAAAAATATTTTTGTTCAAAATAAATAAAACTTGGAATTCAAATTTTTCAAAAATATCATTAAAAGTCAAATTGGAGTCTCAAATTGTAAACATCCAACATACACAAAGCCGAAATTGACCAAAGATGGAAATTGAGCGAAAATTGACGACTTAGTGAATGAATGTGGAGATTAACAAACCCGGTGAGATTCGAGCCTATCACGTTTTGCGAGTTTTTAAATCAATCCGAGTTAATTGTTAACTCAAAGTTCTTTTTAGCGCTTAATAAGTTGTCAAGGATCTCAATCCTTTCATTTTGATCGATTTTAAAACATGTGTGCAATATTGCCTTGAAAAATGTGCCAAATTAGCCTCTAAACTTAAATTCACCTCGAAACGCATGTAGTAACGCAATTGGCATTTTGGACAATGAAGTAGGCCCTCGTTTGTCACCCAAAGTTTTGGCCAGAAAAAAGTAGCAAAAAATCACCCTTTGCACCCAAATTGAGCCGAATAATTTTTCCTTTCGTTTGATAACCCAAAAAACCCAAAATAGCCGGAATTGTGAAAAATGAAAAAATTCAGATTTCTAGTCCAAAAAGTGCATATAAAGGGGCAAGAAACAAAATAACATGCTCAACAAAAACAAAAACAAAACAAAACAAAAAATAGAAAAAGAAGAAAAAAATGAGCAATAGCCCGGAAAAAGCACAATTGAACATCATTAATGACGTTTCCAATTCCAACCTTCCATACCTCCTTCATTTTACCCAATGCAACCTTCAACCCGAAAAAGTCCTAACCGAGTCCAAATTGCGAAAATTGATTACCGTGTGGAGAGCTAAGACACCAAAAGATAATATAAGAGGCTAAGTGCGCGAAATAAAGGCAATGTTCCCGTTTTTAAAATCGTAATCCGTTGATGAGATCCTTTCGCCATAAAGTTTCCATATTTCTACTTGTATGCGTGAACTTGCTTCCATTACATTTACTCTTTATATCACGCATGCCGAGAGAAATGCCATAATCCGAGAGATTCGTTTGTGAGAGCGTTCCGTGAGAAATTGAAATCAAAATGAATTTTTGGATAAGTAACGTAATGATCAATCAGTGAAAATTGACGATTATATTTCCGGCTTCGCACACACACACTACGGTTTGAGACTCGTAAATATGACTTGATGATGACTATTTTCTGGAAAAGTTTGAATTGCTCAATTTTTGCGTATTTTGAATTTTCTTTGAGTCGAATTTTGTGGGTATATTCACTGCAAACCCTCACAAGATACAACTCATCCTACTAGGGTAACCTAGAGGTTTAAAGGCATGTTACATGCGCTAAATGCAATCTCTTGCCCGCGAAAGAGGTGCTCTATCCCAATAAAGTCTTTGATGGGTCCTTAACTCATACTCTTATTCTTTTACATTGCTCGGGACGCGCAAAGTTCTAAGTTAGGGGGGTTTGATTGGGCATAAATATTGTATATTTATTCCCCTAATTTCAGTATATTTGTGAACCCGAGTGATGTAACATATATAGATTTGATGCACATTAATGTTACTAGCCTTCGTTGGCGAGTATTTTGTGTTTCGTGCTTCTCTTGTTGGTTTTATAGGTTAATTATGCAAGCAGTGCAAAAGAGGAAGCAAGACAATGCTAGAAAAGCTAAGAAGGCAAGTTCAAGGGCAACTTAGTAATTTTGCAGCCCGAACCAGAAGGAGAAGTCAACTGGAAAGTTGAAGAGCTCGGAACAACGAGAACACTGGAAGAAACGGTACCCAAATCCGAGCTATAAGTGTAGACCTCCAGGCCAGCACCCATTCGTGAACCCAGGCCGAACCGGTTTGGGGGGCGAACCGGTTCGGGGTCCCTGATGCGCGAATTTTCTCCTTTATTCTGATTGGTTCCCAAGACTCCTATTAGGTTAAAACTCTAAAAAAATTGTAGGGAACGTGGGCAGCAACGGAGGATCATCCATTAGGGATAGTTTTAGTCAGTTTTTGATAGAGAGAAAAGGAGAGGAACATCTAGGAACATCAAGGGAATTAATTGCTTCAAGATTCAATTGTTACGAGTTTATTTTTCAAGTTTTTATTCAAGATTCAAGATTCTTGTCATTGTTCTTGCATGCTTAGTTTCCATATTCGATTCAACTTATTGTTGCGTTCATAATACATATTTACATGTTTCAATATAGTTTCATCATGAATTAATATACATGCAACGTTATTATTTCATGCATTAGTCCATTTGACATGTTCGGCTAGGTTTTAAAGGTTGGGATGCATGAACCCAACCTGATGTGTTAGTGCGTGTGCATAACGTTAATCCGATGAATTTAACGATTGATCTTGATCGTATCGTGTAATTACATAATAATTGTGGATCCTTATATCTCGTTTACCTTTGGGTACTCGTGATTAATTAGAGTACAATTTGAATGCAATTATCGCGATACCGATTTACTCATCCTCAGATTAGGTATGACGCGGGCTTGAACCTCGTATACATAATGCTTGGAAGTCCTAAATTCCGGGTCGGATTAATCGGATAAATTTATGATTGACATTGTCACTGCATTACACTAGGGTTGGGGGATTGTATTCCCATCCTGTTTTCTCATCATTTAAGTTCAAAAAGTTTTGATTCAATTTTTCAATCATAATTCAGGTAATTTAATTAGTTGCATATTTCATCATAATTTCACGATTGCATTTAGTTTAATCATTCCCACAACCAAATATTTTCCTTTTTTTAGAGTCATCGTTAGGATTCCTCCGTCTTATCCCATCGTCACAACTCCGTTGTCCTTTTTCCCTGAGGATCGATACCCGACTTGTCGGATTATTACTTGAGCGACAGGCTTGCACTTGAGCCTAGAGAGTACACAGTTTAGAGACACATTCTGAGTTGTGTCAACGATCCAAGACCGGGGCCAATTCTGACCCAAAAGTGGTGATGACCGAGGACTGAGGTCAATTCTGACCTAACTCAAGTGACGATCCAAGACCGGGGCCAATTCTGACCCGATAGTGGTGAGGATTAGATTTTGGTTTTGCTGAGGAAAGAGCTCTGTGATTATGATTTGAGCTGGGGAGCTAATAGTTAAGGAAGATTTTTAAGAGACATCGTAGGAGGGAACAACCTATTTTGGGTGTTGTAATAGAATTTCGCTGGGGAAGTGATCAGGTGATCCTTAGGGATTTTCCGGAGCTTTGTCGGGAGGAGTTTTCACTTAACTTTTGAGGATTTCGTTGGTGAAGAGGGGTTTCGCTGGGGGATAAGAACTGGATTTGAGGTTCTTCTGGGGAACGATGAATAAGCTGGGGAAGATTTTGGATCATCCTTTGGGAGAGATCGCCTGGGGCGAGTGATTCTTCTGAATTCCGCTGGAAAAAGTATCATGCGATGCTGTTTCGCACTGGGTAGCCGATGGCTGGGGAGGCTTTGTGTCTTTGATTTGAGCGAAGGAGCTGATTGTTGGGGAGATAATCGGTTTAGGGTTGTAAACTCTGTTGATGAGGTGATTAAGTGGTCCGGGTGTATTGCTCGAGAGGTCATTCGATTGGATTTTGAGGGTTCTGTAGGGGAAAAAAGAGGTTTCGCCTGAAGGAGTGCGAAATTTTCTTGATGAAAATGTTTTAAATCCCTTTGAGGATTTTTAGGAATTTTCTGAGGATTTTTCAGGGTTTTCGGGCATTTTCCAGGAATTATTGTACGAAATTTTAAGGGGGGTGCCGGCCGGCATAGACTGAGGGGTGCCATTCGACAAGGGCACGGACTTTTGGACTACCTCAGTAAGGCAAGGGGTCAGTGCCGATTGGTATATAAAGGGGGCGAATCCTCTTCATTTTTCACAACTTCTTGCCTTCTTTCTTTCTACGATTTCTCTCTGCGAATTGTTCTAACGTTTCGATCTTCAAGAAATGTCCACCTTTGTGAGCACCGCAGTCCACCAAGAGTGGTTGACCATTGATAACTGGACGAATGTGGATTGGAGGGATAGGGTGCCCCTTGCTTTGGGGAACGAGAATGCATTCGATGCATTTGAGCCGGTTGCAAATGAGCGGACCTTGCTGCGGGAGCCATCGCGTCATCGCTCTTAGAGAGTGATTCCCGACGGTTATGTAAGTAACCTGACCTTTGGCATTCCTTTCTTTTTGGGTGATTTTTCTTTCTTTCTTGACTTTTGATGAGATTTTTCCTTTTTCTAGTCTGATATTTCCTTAAGGAACATGCGTGCCTGTGGGACGACGGGGCTTAAGGATGTTTGGGAGCATCTTCCACCCGTGGTGGGCTGGATGGTATCATCAGCGGGTTTTGGGAGGTTAGCGTCTGCACTAGATGAGACGCCTCATTCGACAGCGGTCTTGTGCGCTTTGGGAGAGAGGTGGTGGGACACTACCCACACCATTCATTTTGGATTCGGAGAGATGACGGACTCCCATAGACGTGCAGTAACTGTTGGGGCTGGATTGTGATGGGGAGCAGATAGAGGTGGATCGCTCCTTATGGGTGAGACCGGAGGCAGTGCGTGCGACACTTGGTGATGTGGGGAGGATAGTCTCCGGAGATTCTATCCGGTTGTCCTTGCTAAAGGAGGTTCTGTTAAGCAGGGAGATTGATGTAAAAGACGAGCTGCAAGTGAGGCAGATGGCCCGGTTGTTCATCATGTTGGTGCTGGGAGGCTTTATGGTGGCTTCGAGCGACGACGTCGTCCATTTATGGTTTCTACCGTACTTGAGGATGTTTTCGAACATCCCTTTCTATGATTGGGGGAGTCTGACCTTGGCGACCCTTTACTTTTCTCTGGATGCATTTAGTCGGTGGTGCCGGCAGACTTTTACTGGAGCCACGTATCTCCTTGAGGTATTCTTTACTTTGCGCATTTTCATCTCATGCATTCACATTTTCCTTATGCGTCTCTTTATGCTTGTGAATTCAGACGTGGTTCTATGAGGTGATTGGGTGCAACACCCCACTGATTGCTCTGAAGGACGACACTGTTGGGGACTTCTGTCGATTGTGTCACTGGCGTAATGCCAACCGGTAGTCGAAGGGATCTCTCTCCCTGGAGGCGGTGCGTCAGGTCTTGAAAGACCTGACCAGTGGTAGGGTAAGACTCTTTCCATTTTAGTCCTAGTTTTTGCACCTTTTGATCTTGTATTGATTTATGCTTGCTTGGGGATTTTCAAGTGACCTTTCATCCTTGGGGGACTGCCATTCAGGACACGGGGATGACTGGGGTGAACGCACAGATGAGGCATTTGTTGGCGCATGAGTTCGGCCATTCCTAGTATCTTGGGGAGAGGGTAGTTCGTCAGATCGCCGAGGGGGAGGTGGTAGTGCCACCCGCGCAGCCCCCTATGTCTATGAGGCGAGAGCTGTGACAGCTGTTGGAGGATAAGAGGATCGCGATGATGATCGACGAGTCCTACTCATTTACACTGATACGGTTGTGCCGTATGACTATATGGACTTTATGACGAGTCGGTTGATGGCGCCCATCATTTATGATGCACCGTCCTTCCCTCCGGCAGGTTCGAGTCGGGCGGTGGGTTCTTCCCACAGCGGCGACGGTTCGTCGACATCTGGGGCGGCGGAGATTTCGGAGGTCCCTTTTGTGCAGTTCCATACCCCTTCGTACAACATCCAGCGGACTGATGGAGGGATGGTGCCTATGCTGCACCTTCCTCTTGCGATGGATCCGGAGGAGCTGGGTTTGACAGAGGAGTTCCTTCGACCTTCGGTATACCTTTCTGTTCCTTTCTTTATTTTTTGTTTTGGTCATTCCTGTTTTGATACTAATTTTTCCTTTTTCTTGCAGCAAGTCTGGGTGTCGACCACTTGGCTCAGGGACATCAGAGACTGGACATCTTCGACGACTGCCCATATTCGGGATGCGGTTCCCGTTCCTTCTTGCTTGGTGTCATCTGCTTCGTCCGGAGAGGACTCGGGCTCGAGTAGTGGTGGTGCGTCGTCTCACCGTAGGGGGAAGAGAGCGCGTCGTAGGGGTGGAAGCTCTTGAGAGAGAGAGAGGGAGTGAAATGTGGGTTCGGGCTGAGTCCCATTATTTTTGGCTTTTCTTTTCTTGTTTTCTGCAAAACTGATGTAACACAGAACACAAATATATGAAATGCAATGGGAGTTTTTTTTATTATTATCTTTTATTAATGATGAATGAATGCATGCGCTTTTTACTTTTCTACTGAGACCGTAAAAAAGGAATATTTTTAGAATTTTCGAAGGAAAGCTTTTATTTAAAAGGGGAATCCTATAAGGAGAAAACAGGATTCTTGAAATTCTTTTGATAATATCAATTTATTTATATTGAGTTTTCTGATTTGACAAAAGAGGAATGGAGGAAATTTCCAAAAATGGGGGGTTGCCGATCGACAAGCACCCTGGCCTGCCTATCGGCAGTTCAGTCCACTCCCATCAATTGAAAGCTTTGAATGGTACCCTCTTCAACCTTTGGTACCTTGCGGGGTAGGATTCCCCTCGATCTCTGCAGGGATTGTGTCTCTTGTGAGGGTTCTCAAGTATAAAAAGGGGTAAGGGTGGAGTGTTTTCATCACACCTTTGCAGTATTATCTACTTGCCCACCATCTTTTAGCCTTGCAAGATGGCTCTCCCTGGTAGCACCGAGTTTGCCAACTACCTCGAAAGCTTGGAAGCTATGTGCTCTTATAATGTCGACTACGATGCTTTCAACATGCGTCGAGTCTCCTTGTGGTGCAATCAGCCTATTGAG
This sequence comes from Sambucus nigra, assembly GCA_949130495.1. Classification (NCBI taxonomy): domain Eukaryota; kingdom Viridiplantae; phylum Streptophyta; class Magnoliopsida; order Dipsacales; family Adoxaceae; genus Sambucus; species Sambucus nigra. The sequence continues at coordinate 142,556,217 of OX422212.1, forward strand.
TGGAATATGCTGATGGCGGCGGTACAATTTTGGTACCCCGAAGACCATGTATTCCGCTTTGGATTGGAAGAAGTTTGTCCTACCTACGAGGAATTTTCTGCCATACTGGGTGTAAATCCTAGTGTTACTGCGACTTTGCCCAAATTTTCCCATTCTCCTAGGGATTTGTTGTCCGGGCTTCTTCATATTTCGCCTTCGGCGGCCAGATCATTGGTTGCTGGAGGAATGATCTCCCTCCCGACGGTGCTGTGGTCCGTGCATTTGTGGGAAGTAGGTGATGCTGGCTATGCTGGAGCCGTTATTCTGGGTCTGATTTCCAAATTATTACTGGTGACTGGGGAATTACAGGTGGACCCACAACTTGCAGCCATTACTTCATGGATGTCATACCGTCGCAATCCTGCGGCAGTGATACTGGCGGAGACTCTGAATGGCCTGGATGCTTGGAGAGAAGGCCGTTCAGACTTTTTGAGGTGTAGCCCTGTGATGCTGTTCATGTGGTTGTCTGAAAGATTTTTCTTGTTGACTCCTCCATAATATCCCTTGTCGGTCGTACCCAACTTCTTTTCGCGTTATTTCATCCGCGTTGGCCTGTATGTTGAGAACTTGGAGAATTGGATTGTGGAGCATGGGGCTCGTGAGCTGTATTGGTCAGTGCCTTGGTGGGGGCCGTTGCAGCCCGTTCTGGAGCTAGGATAGTATTCATATGTACGGCTAGTTGGTCTCAGGCAGACCTCTTTTTACTTCCCTTAGCGGCTTTTGCGCTAATTCGGCTGGGCGCAGGTCGTGCCCCATTGGACATCAAATTTCTTTCTAGTAGAAGATTTTACTGAGCGCTTGCATTTGTTTCTTGGGTCTCTGTGGGAAAATAGGTGTCCGTCGACCCGTCCCTCTCAGTCTGTTGGGAAGGTTTGCCATGTCCCCAAAGATTATATGAGGTGGTTGTGGAGGAAAGTAGTCAGTAAGATGTTGGCAGTAGAGACTGGTCAAAGATGGTTTGTTTTATCTGACTCCATGGAAGGGGGTGTTATGGTCTTTTCAAAAATGGTTAAGGCTCATAGATCCATGGAATGTTTGCGGCACTCTAATCAGGCAGGGAAAACTTGGGGTCCTCAGGATGTAGATGATGAAGGTGCAGGCTCTTCGAGTAGCTGTGGATAGGACTCCTGGGGAGTTTATTTATGTAATAGGGAATATATGTGGGGATTTTATTTGGCTTTTTACTGTGGCGGGGAAGGGAGTTATTTGTTCCTTTTTCTTATGTAATCCGTACTGTAATTTATTATTAATGAAATAAACAAGTTTCAAATCATCCAGTTATGCCTTTCGATGAGTTTTGTATTTTGAATTATGCATACTGATCGCTAAGGCATACATAATCCTTTTGTTCAAATAATTCTAGAATGAACCGCCGTTCTCGGAGGTAAGAAAAGAATAGTATTTTGTGAAAAAGAAAGGGCCGCACTTATGTAAGGAGTATGAGCTGCCTACGTACCTCTAGAGTTTTTGAAAAGTTTTAAAATTGTTTTTGTAGAGGATCAGGCCCACGTAGTTTTGGGTAAAGGGAAATGAAGAGTTTTTTTTTTTTTTTTAGAATAGAAGGGGGATGAGAAGAGTCGTAACGCGTCTAGATTTCGGATTAGGGGTAGAATTTCTTGAGACGTTCCAGATTGACTGGACGAGTCATATCTTCCCCATCCAGGTCAGTGAGCATGGCGGCACCGTCGGATAAGATTTTCTTCACAATGTAGGGGCCGCTCTAATTGGTCTTGAATTTTCCTCTGGGGTCCCAGATGGGTTCAATTATCTCTTTGAGGGCTAAATACCCCTCTCGAACACCGCGGTCCTTGACTCTCTTGTTGAATGATCGCGCTATTTGGCGACGATACCCCTGTATGTGATAAAGAGATTTTAATCTTCTTTCATCTAGGAGGGTTAGCTCATCAAGACGGATTTGGCACCAGTCTTCTTCACTAACCTTGCTTTCGAGCATGATGCGCAGCGACGGTATTTCGAGCTCCATAAAGAGGACTGCTTCCATGCCATAGACCAGGGAGTAAGGGGTAGCCCCGATAGAGGTTCGGATTGAGGTTCGATATCCCCAGAGGGCGTATGGGATCCGATCGTCCCAATCCCTACAGCTTTCGGTCATCTTGCGGATGATGGCTTTGAGGTTCTTATTGGCGGCTTTAACCGCGCCATTGGTCTGAGGTCGGTAGGGAGAAGATTTGTGTCTCTGAATCCCGTACTCGTTGACAACTTTCGTGACTTCTGCTTTGAAGTGTAACCCGTTATCTGACACTAGCTCATGTGGGACCCCATATCGGCAGATGATATTCTTCTTGAAGAATTTGGCCACTTTCATGGCATTCAATACTGCGTATGACTCAGCTTTGACCCATTTGGTGAAGTAATAGATGGCGACCAGGATGAACTCATGTCCGTTTGAAGCCTTTGGTGTAACCTTCCCTATGATGTTGATACCCCAGATGGAGAATGGCCAGGGAGAGGTCATGTTGTATAACTCTCGCGAAGGCAAGTGTTGAAGATTGGGGAATTATTGGCATTTGAGGCATCTTCGAACATAGGCGGTGCAATCCTGGGTCATGGTGGTCCAGTAGTTGCCCTATCGGATGATCTTTTTGGTGAGCATGTGACCATTCATGTGGGGTCTGCACTCCCCGCTGTGGATTTTCTGCATTATTTTCTCAATCTCAGCCCCTGCGATGCAGTGTAGATGAGTTCCATCGAAATTCCTCTTGAGTAGAGCTTTATGACAGATGATGTACTGGGTGGACAATCTTCGGAAGGTTGTTCGGTCCTTCTTGTTGGAACCCTAGGGATATCTACCATGTTTGAGGAGGCACCAGATATCATAGTACCAACAATCGGCTGGCTCGAGATCTTCGGTGGAGGCAAGCTTCACATGGCAGCAATGGGTCGGTTTGTCTTGCTTTTGAACTAGTAAGGGGGTCATTGTTATTCCCTCGGGCATGTCGACCATGGAGGATAAAGTGGCGAGAGCATATGATAGGTTATTCTTTGCTCGTGGTAGGTAATGGAAGGTGATATCTCTAAATTGGGAGACTAATTCTTCTAATTGGGCATGAAAGGGTTGGAGCTTTTCGTCCTTGACTTTCCACTTTCTGATCACTTAATCGATGATGAGGGCAGAATCCCTGTAGACATCAAGGTGTTGAATGCCCTTTTCGAGAGCAACTTTGAGGCCCACTATGCATGCCTCGTATTCCGTCATGTTGTTGGTGCAAGGGAAATCCAATTTAATGGCGATGGGAGTGTGGGAGTCGTCTGGGGCGACCAGAAGTATCCCAATGCCATATCCCTTTCTGTTGGCATCGCTATCAAAGAACATTTTCCATCGAAGGCAGTATTGAGTGGTGCAGAGGATATTTTCATCTGGGAATTCGTAGATCCAGACATCTGTTTCTTCTACATGGTAGTCAGCGAGGTAGTCAGAGATAGCTCTTCCTTTAATAGCTTTCTGTGTGACGTACACGATATCAAACTCGGTTAGGAGCATCAACCATCGGTCCATTCGGCTGGATAAGACGGGTTTCTCAAGTAAGTATTTGATGGGATCCATTCGGGATACAAGTTTGATGGGGAAGGTGAGCATGTAGTGTCGTAACTTTTGGGTGACCCAGACAAGTGCGACGCGTGCTTTTTCTAAAGTAGTGTAGTTGACCTCCTACCCGGCCAATTTGCGAATGACATAATAGATGGCTCTTTCTTTACAGGAGTCTTCAAGGTATTGGGCTAGCAAAGCCCCGGCTGCAATAACGGTTATGGTTAGGTATAGGAGCAAAGGGAGACCAGATTGTGGTGGGATGAGTACTGGAGGTTGGTTCAAGTATTGTTTGATTTGATCAAAAGCTTCTCGGCAGGCCTCGTTCCAAACCTTGGTTGAATCCTTCCAAAGGACCTTGAAGATTGGTTCATAGATGGAGGTTAGCTGGCTGATGAACCGGCTGATATATTATAATTTCCAAAGAAAACCTCGGACTTATTTCTATGTTCGGGGTGGTGGCATCTCAAGTATGGCCTTCAGCTTTGCAGGATCTGCTTCTATCCTCTTTTTACTGACCATGAATCCCAAGAGTTTTCCCTTTGTAATGCTGAAGACACACTTTTGTGGATTAAGTCGCATCTGATATTGTCACAGTCGTTCGAAGAACTTTCGGAGAGAGGGAATATGACCTTCTCTAGTTTTGGTCTTGATTATCATATCATCCACCTAAACCTCGACCTCTTTGTGAATCAGATCGTGCAGGATGGTTGTGGCAGCCCTTTGGTAGGTAGCCCCAGCATTCTTGAGACCGAATGGCATAACGGTGTAGCAAAAGGTTCCCCGTGGGGTGATGAACGCGGTTTTTTCTTAGTGGTCTGGGTGCATCTTGATTTGGTTGTATCCGACAAACCCGTCGACGAATGACTTGAGAGCATGACTGGCTGTGTTATCCACTATCATGTCGATGTTGGGTAGTGGATAATCATCCTTCGGAGAAGCTTTGTTTAAATCTCAATAGTCTACACACATTCGAACCTTTCCTCCTGATTTTGGTACAGGTACAATATTGGCTAGACATTTGGGATATTTAATCAGTCAAATGAAACCCACATTTAATTGTTTGACCACCTCTTCTTTGACCTTGAGCGACCATTCGATGCGGAGTTTTCTCTGTTTTTGTTTAATTGGCTTGTAATCTGGGAGAGTGGGGATCTCGTGCTGTGCTATTTCAGGATCGATGCCAGGCATATCATCATAGGAGCATGCGAAAACATCTACGAACTCCTTCAGCAATTCTTCGAGTTGTGCACACTCATGCTCGTCAAGGGTGGCACATATCCTAATCTCGCGCAGTTGGCTACTAGAACCAAGATTAATAACAACAGTCCCTTCTTCGTTAACTTGAATGCGGTTATGTTGTTTATTATTAACCTTATTTAGATCAATTAAGAATTGTTCATTCGCAAAATCATCATCATCAAAAGTTCGATTAGAATCTAAACAATTAGTGTAAGGCACAACAAGATACTCAAAATCTTCGATTATTTCATTGATAGGAAAAATACCATTGAGAACCTCATCAAAAGAGGTCTCGATTACATTTGGGCAACGATAGACAATAGAAGAAGAAACAGGGTAAGCATTGGGGTTAGGGGATATTTCAAGAGGTAGAACTAGCACAGCATGCCAGTTGAGGAGAGGTGTATCAGTAGCTTTAATCAGACGGGATGGGTCCATTGATGTAGTGCATGAATGAACCATGCAGAGAGCCAGCCCCAGTGTCTGTAAGTTGAATGAATCTTTGGAGTCACTTTCCTCAGTTTCTTCGGTATCTTTGATGATCGGTTGTACGCGGTGTGGGAAACTTTTGGCCCATGGGTAGCTATCTTGGAAAAATATCTCCATTCCAGGCTTCATCTTCTTGTCTGTATGGTCATACCACGGTTCTGGAAAACCGCAAAAGGGGAAATCCTCGGCTTCTTTGATGAATCGCCCATTTAAGGAGCCTCCTGAGATAGTTCGGATACAGTTTAATCCTCTATTTGGTCGAGACTGGTGGATCATTCTGAGCTCTTGTTCTGATGGTTCATACCCCAAGCTGTAAGGAGGGAAAGCTTTCTTCAGTTCGATGGGCTCAAGCATCCCTTGCTGCCTTTGCCCTAGCCCCAGTCCGGGCATGGAGTGCATAATTATGAACATCTGAATCACATTGACATTGCCATGAGGGTCATATTCTGGACAAACGCTTTCTTTGAAATCGTCCCCTTCCTGGAGTAGGAATGGCTCGACTCGAAATCCCGATAGGAGCATATCATTTGACCCGTGCTGTATCTCAAGAATTGGACTGCTAGTGCTTGCACCCTCGATATTTTCGTCGTCGCCCAAAATGGTGATGACTCCCCCGTCAGTGAAGAACTTCAATTTTTGATGGAGTGAGGAAGACACACCTTCGATATTGTGGAGCCAGGGGCGTCCGAGCAACAGGTTGAAATAAGCTGGGATGTCTATGACTTGGAACTCAACGTCAGGGTTTATAGGGCCAACCCCTATTGCAAGTTTTATGGACCCCATCACCTCACGATGGGTATTATCGTAGGCACACACAGCGACAGAGGTTGGAGCGAGGTCGCTTTCTTTCAGGCCTAAACACTTGAAGGTTCTCAATGGGCAAACATTCAAGGAAGATCCATTATCAACAAGAGAGAGTGGCACGACCTTTCCCATAACTTCGACGGAGATGTTGAGTGCATGATTGTGATTCGACCCAATTCTCGGGATTTCTTCTTCAGAAAATGATAGCATTCAAGTAGAGGTTAAGGATCCTACCAGATTTACCACCTCCTCTGGTGTGGTAGAGGGAGGAACTATGGGTCCAGTGAGTAATTTGATTAAAGCATTTATATGTAGCTGGGAAGACATGAAAAGCCCCCATAGAGTGATGTTAGCTTGAGTTTTCTTTAGTTGATCAAGGATCTTGCTCTCCTCAATGATCATCTCTGGCATAGGAAGGTTTTCAACTCCCTTCCCCTTGTCATTTGCTGGTAGTGAGCTTGGAACTTGGTAATGTCTCCCTGATCTGGTCATGTGATTTACTGAAGAAGGAAAAAACATAAATCCCGTTTCCTCGTCAATATCAGGTTGCTCTGCCACCCTGTCTATTTCTCTGAGGAGTTCTTCAAATGATATCATCCCACATATGTCGACTATTGGGCCAGCTCTTCCTGAAGCTTGTTCTTCGCTCGAATATTTGAATCCCCCCCCCCCCCCCCATCCGGTGGCAATAATTTTGTCTTTTCCTGTAAAGTCGATGCATTCCACAACTTCAACTGCTTCTTCATACAAGTTCTCCCATTCTGTGGGGAGATGTGTGATTGAAGGGACCAAACGCCCTTGTAGCTTCAAAGTGTCAAGTACCCCGATGATACTGCAAATGCTGTTGGTCTGCCTGAATAATTATGCCATAGTCTGAACAACATCATCTAAGCTGACTTTGTCGGTTGGTACCACCCATCCGTCTGAATCTCGGGACCATTTTCGTGCTTCTAAAAATATTGTACTGAATCTCTGGCAATCGATGACCATCTGTGAGGGAAATTTCAACCCGAATTATATGAGTTGATTTAACACCTCTGACAATTCCATATCTCCATTTTCAGAACGGGTACGGACAACAATGCATGCTCTGGTAAGGAGTGACAGTGCCTGATCGGCGGAGCTAGTAGGGTGTAGGAGGAAATATGGGCAAATTTGAAGAGGTTTAGGAGGGTATAGGGGTGTGATTTGGGTTGATGGATCAAAATTCGGGTTTTCTTCCAAGAAGATGGCATTGGTGTGATTTGGGAGTGGGTTGTGAGTAATGTTTATCTTAGGATTGGCTGGTGGGGCGATGGTACCCCGGTCAATGAGATCTTAGATTGCGTTTCGGAGGTGAAAGCACTGGTCGGTGGTATGGCCAGCAGTTTGGTGGAAGGCGCAATGAGCATCGGTCTTGAAGTTCCTTGGGAGTGGATTTGGCAATGGACGTGGATCCAAAGGTTTGATGACGTTTCTGCTTAACATGGCTTGGTAACTTTGGAGAGAGGAGCATGAAGCTCAGTGTATTCCCTTCAGACGGGAGCGGGGCGGCTTTCTGGTGCCCATGATGTGGTTAGTTGAGAGATATTGTTGATGGTTGAGACTGTAGCATTGGCAGGCTTGTCATACTTTCTAGGGGTGAACTGTTCGGACACCTTCTTCGGTTCAATTTCTGCTTTAACGAGGCTTTCCTCAATTTCCACTCCAGCCACTCTGAGAGCTCGAAAGTGGGGATAGTATTGTCCTCCCCTCGTCGCTCGGACATGGGGCAAGACGTTCTTCTTCACTATGTTGACTTGTTCTTCCTCGGATGGCCGATTAGTCATGGTAGCTGCTTTTTCCCTCCATCGAGCTATGAAGTTACTGACTGATTCTCCAGAGTTTTGTTTGAGGAGTTCTAAATCACGGCGGGTGACCTCCAGCTCTTCATTGTATTTATATTGCGACATGAATTCTCGGGCTACATCCTCCCACCTACGGATTCTGGATTCCTTAAGGTATAGAAACCATCAGAGGGCACTATCCTTCAAAGTTTGCTGAAACAATTGGGCCATCACTTCTTCAGAAGCCCCTAGTACAGTTATGGAACGATGATAACTACGAAGATGAAAAATTGGGGGACCATTCCCTCCGAACTTCTCGATATTTGGCATCTTGAACTTCTCGGGTAACCTTGCTTTAGGATAAGGAGAGATATGGGTGTAGTCCATGTAATTCCCAAAGATCCTGACTTGGTCAAACTTCTTGGTGAGCATCTTGAGATCCTCTTTAACTTTATTCAACTCCTCCTCCTTTGGATCAGCGACCACTGGAAGGTTAGCCATAGGCTGGGCAATGTTTGGCATTGGAAGCTGGGCAGGCGGCGGCCCATTGGCGGGGGGGCACGTGGAGCATGCTGATATTCTTCTCGGACCCAGATAGGCTCAGGTGGACCCATAGCATGAGGAAACAGGGCCTCGGGCTCTTGAGGAATAGGAGCTTGGTTTCGTTGCATTTCTCGGACCTCAGCTTGGAGGTTGTCAATCTTGGCCACGAGCTGAGATAGGACTGTCAACAGATCTGATTATATGATTGGTGCTTGATCTACATTCTCCATGGAAGACGGATGGATTTCGGACTCGAAAGAAGTAGTAAAGAACGAATGAAACTCCAGGGTAATTTGACTGAAGACCGAAGCCAATAGGGAGCCAGGCCAAGGGCTTGCAATCGACCTAAGAAGGCGTAGGATAAGATTTATTTTTTGAGAAAAAGGGAAGAAACTATTTTTGTATTTTTGATAAAGAAGGGAGAAATGTTTTTGGATTTTTTTTATAAGGAAGAGAGAAATATTTTTGGAGACGGAACTCAGCATGATTATTATGATTATTATGTTCTCGCTTGTATTTAATTCTCCTAAATGCAATGCCGGACGGGACCCGAGCCTGGAAAAGTGGGGGTCTTAATATATGCAAAGCTACGTTTAGACTTGTAAACAGGCTCGCGGACAGGGTCCCGTTTTAAAAAATGCGGGAAAATTGGGTGGCAGATCGACCCAAAATTTTGACAGAGTTTCGGGATAAAACCGAAAATCTAAAGTGCATGTCCTAAGTCTGACACCTATATGCGAGTATGCAGTTAGTTGGGTGACTCGGCATGGGTTCCCCCCTTTGGCGTGACTTCCAAGATATACGTCTTGCTCTTGTGGGCAATCGGTATGTGTGGACAAGCCATTTGATATACCTGAGTGTACGTGAATTGCCTCACTATATACCTCGTGGGGATGGTATGTGTGAGAGCGAATTTGATATACTCGGTATACGTGAACAAATTCCCTGTGATATACCTCCCGTCATGACTTCGGTCAAGCGGTACGATGCGGGGGAACCGTTCGATATACGTCGAAGGTACTTGGCCAATGGAAGGTGAGAGTCATATCGCTTAGGCTAACTGCGACCTACCGGACCAGCGCCCATCACGAAGTGACCCTCCAGTTACTGGGTACAATTTGGTCAATAGCGATGCTCTTTGGTTATATCGTATGAATCATGTATGATTCTATTATTAGTATCTTATGAGAATGCCTTTCTTAATTATGCCAAACAGGGAACAAAGTACAAGTACCCCAAAAGGTACGCCAAGTATGGATGGGTGATGCATGCAACATGGGGATATAGGTGTGTTGAATGTTGATATTAATCTTGAATGTTGGAGAGCAGTCCTTGCACTTTGAATGATGATGAAGAGTGGTTAATTCACCAAGTTTGATGAAAGGGATGATGAAAAATGGAAATAAAAAGGGCATTTGGAAGTTGAAATCACGCTGCCTTCGAGAGAGGTTTCTAGGATTCCTTGAGAGAGATTTTTATCAGATCTGGGATCACCTTGAAAATGAGGTGAAGACCACCTTTTATAGCCCCAGGGGAATGCCGATCGGCGTAGATCCCCTTCCTGCCTATCGACGGGCAGGTGCCGATAGACAGGTTCTGGAACCTGCCGTTTGGCAGTGTGTTTCAGGCTTTTTCGGAAAATCGATCGTCGAGGGAAAACCATTGGTCAGAATCACACATGGGGCAGACTATTGGAAAGGTAATTTAGAGACCTTCGAAATTCCTTTGGACCGCTCCCGGGTTCGAGAGTTAACTTTGGGTCAAATATGACTCGGAAGAGTTTGTCGGTTCATTGGACGGGGAATCATTCGGACGCAAACGGATCGTTCGTCCGTATGGTAAATTCGAATCATGCACGGGGCATACCGTTGGAAAGGTTAGGAGATGTACTTTGACATTACAAAGAGTTTGACCCAGTTTGGAGAGTTCACTTTGGTCAACCGGGCCTAAGAAGCGCTCGGTGGCCTCCTGGAGTCAAACGGATCATTCGTCCGCATGGAAAGTCAGAATCGTGCACGGAGCGGACCGTTAGAAAGAGTATTCAGGTCCCTTTGAAGATTCATTCATCCCCAGTCGAGCTGAAGAGTTGACATAAGTCAAACAGAGCCCGAGAGCGCCCGGTGGCCTCTTTGTCAGGTTTCGGATGCAAATGGATCGTTAGTCCGCATGGTAAGTCGGAATTGCGCACGGGGTGGACCGTTGGAAAGGGTATTCAGTTCCTTTCAAAGATTCATTCAGTCTCGGTCGAGACGAAGAGTTTGACTTTTGGGTCAAACTGAGTCGAGGAGTGCCCGATGGCTTTCAGGTCAGTGCTCGGGACATGACCTGGGTTTGCGGTGATGAGTGGAGGTACTAGGTACCTAAGGTGAGTTAGGGCTAACAAAATGAGGTTTCTACACATAGACCTCTTTTAATAGTGAGCGTCATATAGAGGGTACTCATATTTATAAGTATGGTAATAATAAGATCGAACAATTTAACTACCTTGCAAATCGTGAACTTAATCTCTAACAAGAGTATATAGAAACAAATTCACCCATTATGGATACAACTATATACAAAGAGCATTGACATAGACTGTGATGACTTGTGACATATGCACAATAAATTGAATCTTAACAATAAGTTAAAGAAGTTGGGATTTCAAGTTCTAATCATAGATATCTATACATCAATCATATATATGCTTCCTCCTAGTTTGCTACGTGCAAAAATCATAGGTTTTTAAAACTAATACCGAATGGATGGAGATCAGACACACTGAAAAGGTATGTATATATATATATATATATATATATATATATATATAATCATACACTTTATTAGTTAGTTATAATTTCATATTATTATAATTATTTAATCACTAATTAATTTTTATTTTTGTAGATAATGTCGGGCGACAATGGACAAAGTGTACCAAGTGACAAGGTAACACCCTAATGAGGATACTCATCTCGTGCACAACAACAAGAATTTTCACCACCAGATGCTGAACATTTCATAACTCCACCCTTGCTTCAATCCACGACTCTAAGTACGACTCCAAGTATGAGTAGACAACAAACTCTCGTTGCTCCAATGCCCCCATCCAGCTCTCCCGGTACCTCCCGCTCAAATGAAAAGAATCCCATTGGGTTCTCCCTTACCGGGAATAAACCCACGGGTGATAAAAATGACCTACCGAGATTTAAAGCCAAGTGTTTGTCGCTGGGAAAAATCAACTTAGGAGTTGGGGGATCAGACAACTTGAACCTTGTTGATCAAACCATTAAATATGACATCTATGATCAACTCTGCAATAAGTTTTTATTTCCTGGCTGTTCAAACCATAAGGTTCTTTCTTTGGTTGCTGTTTGAGAACATACCGGAGAAACCTTCAGCAGAGACATTTCTCGAAGGGTCCATCGAGCTTCGATATTTTGGCTCTGAAACATTAAGTGCCTCTAATGTTGAAATGTTGGTGGAGCCACGGAATAAGTTTTTGGAGAATGAGGCAAAAGGAAAGAAGTAGGTCTAGAGGGAGAAAAATAAAGAATATAAGGAAAAGAAATTGATGTCCATAGGCTAGGCTCCAAATCTAATGAAGATTTGAAAAATGAATGGCCAAGTAAGATAAAGGAAGGTCTAAATTCCAATTAACAACCAAATTGAAACAACTGGTACGTACATGCCCAATCAAACAAAGATAATAAATTTCTTTCGCACTTAGTTAAGACTCTGGAATCAATAAAGAGCATTAATAGTCAGTTAAATTGGAGCCTTATAATGACATCAAAAATGATGCCCTGGCCTAAACTTTTGAAAATGAAAAATGGGGGAGGACAAGTGGTGTGGATCACACATGCCAAAAATAAAATTAAAACATAGCGTACCTCTTGTGGACTAGCTTTCTTCAGTTAATAATTATATCTAGGCCCAAAAGGAACATATGTTCAGGACCGATGGGGATGTCTAGGAGATTAAAACTAACCTGGGACCCTTTACGAGTAAAATTGGGAAACTTGTGTCTCTTTTTACTCAAGGTTTTCCTTACCCTCCTTCTCAAAGTTTCTCTTTTTCTCCCTCTGCATGTTTCCCCTCCCAAATACCGTCTCCTTTAACATTCCCCTCCCAAATGTCGTCTCCTTCAACATTCCCCTTCCTAGTTCCTCCTTCTCTCACAAGTATTCGATCATCGTTAAGCACTCACGGTGACTACGATGAGCTATAATATTTGAAGGACCTGGATAATAGTTGGATTGTTGGCTTGTGCACATTCATATCCATAGTTGTGGAAGATAAAGTACACGGCCTACCTTTGTAGAAGGTTAAGGCTCAGGTGATGGTTATTGAAATATACAATGGTTGAGAAGATCTACTCTTGTACATTGACAACAATGAAGGGAAAAATTGAGGCATTATGAAGATTCTTTTATCACTTAGCCAATTTTTCTGTTGGACAAGTTCTAATAATATTTTTTTTAAGTTGTAATAATATTTTTTTTAATTTTAGATGTAATAATATTTTTTGTTTGTTCAGTTGTAATAATATCACTTGGAAAATTTGTTTAATTTGTGTTTAAGTTATGAAATTTTCGTAATCATATTAATTTTTTATACGCAACATGAGATTTGTTTTAACCTATTAACACATGACTCAAATTTAAAGATTATTAAATGGATTTTCTACAATAAAAAGACTGGATGGGGGAGACTAACTAAATAACAAATAATCATGTAAAGGGCGTTTAAGAAATTATTAAATATGTTTATAAGAATCTTAAAAGTGACAATATTTTGTGTCAGTGCACCCATTGTATGAACGGAAAATATAAGTTATTAGAATACATTGAGTTACATTCAATAAAGTGGAAAATTTGTCAAGAATATAAATTATGGACATACCATGGTGAAAAAAATATACCTTATGTTCCAGAAGAACTTCCAGTACCCGACCACATAACGTAACCCCAATGGATGAAAGTGGTACATGATTTGTTAACACATCATCCGTAGACTGGAGTCCACAACCATTAAAACTACTAACCTATGGATACAAATAATGCACATTATGAGCAAGTAAATGAAATATTTGATGATGAATTACTAGGAGATCGAGAATACATACAGTTGAAAGCTGATGTGGCTACATTGTTATATAAATATTGCGATGAATATCACTCGATATTATATCTAATGATTAGTTTGCATAATTTGAAGAATCAATTTGGATTGTCTAGAAATAACGTAATCGGAATTCTTAAGTGGGTTAAAGAAATTCTCCCAAAAGAGAACACGTTACCAGACAATTATCCTACCATGAAGAAAATCTTGAAGGGTTTGGGTTTTAAGTACAAATATATTCATGTATTCAAGTATGATTGCATATTCTACCACAACGAACACGAAGATAAGGATGAGTGTCCTATATGCAATGAGCCTAGATATGTGGTTTGTGAGAATGGAAAGGACAAGGCTACAAAATAACGTAAGTTCTCCCAAGTTCCAAATTTTTTTTGAAGTATTTTCCACTTAGTCCAGGGCTAAAATTATTTTTCACTATACTGTGGATAGTATAGGCCATGACATGGCATGCTTGATGCGAGGTGGGTGGAAATCTGATGCCTCATCTTGTTGATTCACTCAACTGGAAAATTTCAAACACACGACACCCCGAATTTGCAAAGGAATCATGCGTCCGTCTTGCATTATCAATCAATGAATTTAACCATTTTGATAATTTAAGTACTAATCAGAGTTATTGGCCAGTTCTCATGGCGCCTTTGAGTCTCCCTCTAACATTGTGCATGAAAAAGGATTTCACATTGTTATCTTTATTGATACCCTGGCTGAAGGCTTTTGACGATGATATTGATATATTCTTAGCCCCATTAATCAAAGAACATAAAGATTTATGGGATAAAGGTGTGATGGCATTTGACTCTCATAAGGGTGAAGAGTTCACACATAAAATAACGGTGATATGGGCGATCCACGATCTGTATGCTTATAAGACCTTGTCCGGTTGTAATGTTCATAGTTATTATAGATTTCCAATATATGTGGAAGAAACTGAATCCAGTTGGATATATCCTAGTGATAAGATAAGTTATATGGGTCATCGTAGAATTTTACCGACCACTCACCTATTCAGGAACGACAAGTCAAACTTTTTGCCTATCGGTCATGAGCACATGACGCAACCTACTATAAGGAATAGATAAGTAATCAAACACCCTCAATTTGTAAACCTGAAATGTAAAGCTAGGGAGGATTCGAATGACCCTAGTAAAGTGAAGCCATTGTCCAAACGATCAATATTTTTTAACTTGTCGTATTGGAAAGATCATCGTGTATGGTATGTAATTGATGTGATGCACACAGAGACGAATGTTGCAGAACATTTAATAGGAATATGTTTGAATGGATCTCATTCAAAATATGAAGAGAAGCCCAGCGTTATCTACAGGATATGAAAATAAAGAAGAAATTTTGGTTACAAATGATCCTATAATAGGAAGAATTTCTATCCCCCCAGTTGCTTTCAATTTGACTACTAGAGAGAAGAAAATCCTCTTAGACACATTGTTCAATTTGAAGACTCCAACTAGTTATTCTGGTAATTTACACATGATAGTAAGCTACCAAACATAAGACTTGAAACATTTCAATTCTCACGACTGGCACGTAATCATCCAATTAATCCCTCTGTTATTTATGCATTACTTCTCTAAACTCAAATATCTCTGCGAGGCAATTATAAAAATCAGTTTGTGTTTTACCATAATTTGTGCAAAAGTGGTAAACATAAGGCCCATTAACGATGTGAAATCAACTTTCGCTTATATAGTTTGTGTATTAGAGAAATACTTTCCTCCATCGTTCTTCGATATCAGCATCCACCTGCTTGTGCATTTACACGATGCGGCTTTGTTATGTGGTCCCGTTAGGTATCACTAGATGTATCCTTTTAAGCGCTTGATGAAAACCTTCAATGATTAAATAAAGAATACATGGTGTATTAGATGGTCAATTACTAAAGAATACATTACTACCGAATCATCGTTATACGCTCAAGAAGATATGCCAGAATAAGAGGTGAGGAGGTTCAATCCCCGTAGAGAACGAGTGATCATAGAACATGACAAGTTTGAGAATTAATTGACTTTTGGGAACCATAAATAGGGGAAACTCACAAATCTAGAATACAAACAAGCAACTCGTTATCTCTTCGAATCACAAGATAATGTCGAAGACTGGAGAGAGAGTATCGACTGAACTATTCTTCTTTGATTATATGTATTTTATATATTATGACCTAAACTCTAAAATTTACCTGTAGGAATTATGAGAATGAAATTACCCAAAATCAAAGGAAAAATTGCACGATAACTGATTTTAGGACATGGGTATCAAAATACATAATTTTTACCTCTTATGTGTGTGGTTATTTATTCATGTGTTGTAAAAACATGCCCTAATAGAAATTCATTAATAAATGAAGCTTCTAAAATAGTGAAAATTTCAATTTATGCCTTGACTACCTGTGTCGTTGGCAAAAGACATAAAAATTCAAAAGATACTGTGCTAACCTATTATGGGATAATCCAATTTATTCTAGAACTCGATTACTTAGATTTCAAATAAATCGTATCTATTGTGATTGGGTGAAGGTGGAGGATACTACGAATGCTTGCAAAGTGGATCCTGACTCCAAACTTATTATGTTAGATTTATTAAAAATGAAGAGTAAAGATCGCATAGTTTTTGAAATTTTTATTCATGCCTTTCAGAACGTAAATAAGGAATTATACTCGAAGTGCATAAACGATGGCAATTGGTTTATTATTATGCATGCACCAAATGGTATGACTACATAATCAGACGCACTAAAGGTCCAAAAGAGTTCCAGGCAGCTCTTGATGACAACATAATTGGAAGGATCTTTTAGTTGATTTAAAAGAAGATTGAGTATCAAAATATTATTTTATCATGGTCAATCTTATTTCTATCCTATTATGACATATACACTATATTAGCGATTTTTTTTATTTATGAATGTTTAGTTTGATGTATGGATGTTTAGTTTAAGTTATGAATATTTAATATGACTTATATATGTTTAGTTTGATGTATGAATGTTTAGTTTGATTTACAAATTTTTAATTTAATTCATGAATGTTTAAGGTAACAAACACCTCTCACGAGATGCTTGGTTTGATAATAGAGTCTCCAGAGTTTGTGACTGGATTAAATTGACCTAGCTCGATTTCCATGTGTTCCGATACATATACATTTGTTGATTAGTTTCACAGATAAAATCTTGGTAAAATGAAGGAAAATTAACGTCCCACATGGGACAAAAATCAACATTAGTGATATCCTCAAAATTTGGAAACTCTAATTCGGTGACAAGTTTCCAAATTTTGAGGATACCGATAATGTTGGCTTTTATCCCATGTGGGATACTAATTTTATCTTCATTCTATGAAGATTACCTAAATGAAACTAATCAGCAAATGTACATGTACAGGAATACGCGGGAGGTTCCAGGATCAAATTGGTCTAATTCACATTTAGAAGACTCTATTTAATGGCCTTCTTGAATTACAGGAAGTAGGTATTCTTTACTTTAACTATCATTTTTATATAATTGATGTGAATGTGTGAAAATAAGCACACTTAGGCTTGAAAAACTTAACTCGTAGAAATTGGTCGCATAGTCGTGGGACTCCTGGTTTGAGAATTGGACATGAATTTGAAAATAGGCACACTTAGGCTTGAAGAGGTGTCACGATTGGGTCAAAACCAAGAACATCCCCAAATGGCATGAACACCTCGCACGGGACCAACATAACTTGTAGCAATCGATCTCATAGTCGTGGGACTCTCGATTTGAGAATAGGACCCAAATTTGAAAATAGAAACACTGAGACTTGAAAACGAGATGTGAGTGGGATAAAACCTAGAATAACACCCAAGCGGCCCCGTAAGGGGCTCGAACACCTGGAATGTGTCTAATGTAACTCGTAGCAACCGATTGCGTAGTCGCAGGACTCCCAGTTCGATAATAGGACCCGAATTTGAAAATAGGCACATTTAGGCTTGAGAATGTGCTGTGAGTTGGCTAAAACCCTGAACAACCCCCAAACGACCCCGCTAGTAGCACGAACAGTTCACACGTGACAAACATAAGTGCAAGCAACCCACCTCATAGTCATATGGCTCTAGTTTTGAGAATAGGACCCGAACGGTGCCTAAATGGTCCCGCAAGGGCACGAACACCTCGCACATGACCAACGTAACTCGTAGCAATCGATTGCACAGTCGCGGGACTCCATATTTGAAAATAAGATTCAAATTTGAAAATAGGCACACTTAAACTTGAAACATGCTGGGAGTGGGCTGAAAACCCTGAACATTCTCAAAACAACTTCGTAAGGGGCACAAACACTTTGCACGTGTCCAACGTAACTCGTAGCAATCAGTCACGTAGTGACGAGACTTCGATTTAAGAATAAGACCCGAATTTAAAAATAGGAACACTTAGACTGAAACCCCAAATAGTCCCCAAATGTCCCCACATGGGACACGAACACCTTGCACATATCCAACGTAACTCGTAGAATCGATCGAACAGCCGTGAGACTCTCAATTTTAGAATATGACCCAAATTTAAAAATATACACACTTGGGATTTAAAACATGTTGCGAATGAGGAAAAACCCCCAATAGCCTCCAAACGGCCCCACAAGGGGTAAGAACACCTCATACATAACCAACGTAAATCGTAGCAACTGATCGTGTACTCGTGGGAATGTCGTTTGAGAATAGGACCCGAATTTAAAAATAGACACACGTAAGCTTAAAAATGTACCACGAGTGGGCCAAAATTTCGAACAACCCCCAAACGTTATCCCAAGGGGCATGAACACCTCGCACATGTCCAACATAACTATTAACAACCGACCACATGGTCGTGAGACTCCCGATCTGAGAATAGGACCAGAATTTGAAAATAGGCACACTTAAGACTAAAAACGTGCCACGAGTGGATCAAAACCCTGAACAATCCCTAAATGGCCCTGCAATGTAACACTCTGACCCATATTTAAATTATCGTTGGAATAACACAAATCCAATTGAAATTGAGGTGTTAAAGGGGAAGGGGGGAATTTTACTTTATTAAGAAAAACATTGATTTAATTGATTTAAGGATATAATATTCATTTATCAAATTTTAATTTAAGAAGAATAAACGTTTAACATGCATAATAAAACTAACTTATGAATTTGTTTATGAAAAACCATTTAATATCATAATTAATCTATCAAAATGAACTTCATTGAGTAAGACAACACAATAGTCCAAATCCTATAATAGAGTTCCAGAACATTAATTAAAGTACTACAAATATAAATCTTAAACATATTTTGGAATGATCGACAGATCATCTAATTTCAAGTCGTACCCTCGACATCCTTACCGTGATCCTTTCCAGTGTCACCAAGTGAAGTTCCTGGGGTGGGAAAAGTAAAGGGGTGAGTAAATGCCCAATAGGGTGGGAATACTAAGCAATAATTTGATAAACAAAATACTATGCATATATAATATCTTTCAGTATTTTGTAAAATAATTTCTATTTCATTGAATGTTAATAAAACTAGATGAACCTGAGTTATGGGCCCAACTCACAGTCAAGCATTTTCATGTCTCGTGCCAGAGACTCAACTTATTAATCCAACTATGTTGTCATCATAATATTAATAAGTTCCATTTATTCAAATTCATTAATCCATTCAATTTCAATCTTTCATGAATATTACTTTTATTACTTGGGATTTGCAAACATCCACAATTTGACGGCCTTTGACCATCGGTATCGAGCACACATATGCTACACTGGCCAGGTTGTTCGGGGTCTATCACCTCTAGGGGCGTCATGCCCTCCTAATTATTCTTTTTGAAAACATCTAAATATCATTATCTTTTCACATATTCACATTCTTTCAAATATTCACATTCCTACAATTATTCTCATTATTTCAAGTACTCGCATTAATCATTCGGTGCCTTACATTTAGCACTTATAATGACACCGTATTTTGAGCACTTATATCTAATCATCCTTTACTTTATTTATTCATTAATGCATTAACACATTTTTAGTACCTTAAAAATGGTTTTACTAGCATTTGAATGTAAAGAAACATTATCTTCCACTAATTTTTCACATAATTACCAAAACTGCCATTATGCCATATTTCCACCAAAAATGGGTTTTCATAAGAAAAAATATTTTTATAATACCTTTCTGTTTTTTTATAATATTTTACACATTATAACATTTATTACATCATTAAAATCACCATTTTAATATAGACTTTATTATACAGTTCAAATGGATTTTCTACATCATTCTTACACCATTGTTTTTATCGTTTTAATGGGTTATCAAGTGGGAATCATGACATTATATTTACTAACTATTTTTCTACATTATTTTTTTTCATTTAATCATAAATTTAATCGTTAAAATTACCATTTTAATGTAGAGTTCAAATATGAGGTTTTAAGTGAGTTTTCTACACCATTTTAAGTCATTATCTTTACTTTTAATTACATCAGAGTAGGAGTTGAAATTTATTATTCTTTTAAAACATAATGAAATCTATTTATTTCATTTCAAAACATATCATTTTTCATGTCTAAATATTATTCAAGTATATTCACACGAAATGAGAGTTTCTACCAAAAAATTCATGTGTATGCATCCTACACATTTATATTCAAGTAGTATATGATTATAACATTTTTTTTCTAACAATTTTATTTTTCTAATCATTCATTTATAAAAGCATGTTATTATGAAATTTAATCATCAAAGCTAGTTCATTTTAATACATAAAAAATATGGGTTTGCATAATAGAAAATACAAGAACTAGCAATTTTTAATAAGAAATCATCTTTCATCAACATGGATATTTTAAGCTTTTGAAAATATGAATTTAGGAAGAGAAAAACCCTACTTGATTTATGAAGAGGATATAACTTTGGAGAAGAAAACTTTAAGTCCTCCTAGATTGCTCATAAACTCCACTCCTATGCTCCTAAAATAAGCTTTTAAGCCACACCAAGTTGTCCTAACCCTTGTGTGATTTTTTAATGGAGTTTTGAGCTTATTTAATGGAGTTTGAGGAGAGAGAATATGGGTATAAGGGTGAGATGTGAATTTTAGAATTATTTGTTTCTCTTGAGGATATAAGAGAGAGGAAGAGGATGAAGGATGTTATATTTATTTGGTTTACTAGGTTCATGAATCCCCACCCCCGCCCTCACCCTTATTTATACTCATTTTTAAGCTTTCCTTTTCAATGTTTTGACTCATTTAAGTCTCCTAGGCTTGAAAATACAAGTGAAAACGTTTTTCCCAAGTTTGAAAAATACAAAACCCATCCACCCATTAAATGAGCCAATCACACCGCATAAAATAATTTTTACTATAAATTAGACATAAAATCTTCCTAAACTGGGTCTAAGCTATTTTTTTGAAGACATCAAAGAAGCGAAAGTTATTCAAAATTAAATTTTACATTTTTCTGTAAAAGTTTCAGATTTTTCAGAGTACTTTTATTTTTTTGACGAAAAATGATTTTTTTTTTTTGTTGTTGTTGACCCCATGGTAATTTTAAATGTATTTTTATGAGTTTAAAGATATGGTCAAATTATTTTTTTGACTTACTAATTGTCTTAAACAATTCGTACAAAGTTATATTTTCACAGTGTCGCATATCGTCGAAAAGTGTTGTATTCTACTATTCGTGTCTGTGCATCGTACATTTCTTGTTCGAATTGCATAAAACTTTACCAAAGTGCTTAAATAATTCATATAAATATAAATAAATTCCCATGCGAGACATACAATGAAGAACTTTTGTTAATGACACTTTGACATATAAATAGACCAAAAATACAAGTACGTAATAAAAAGTGCAGGTATTACATTCTCCCCCTCTTAGGAAATTTCGTCCCCGAAATAAATCCCAAGTCACTTGAACAACTGTGGATATTTCTCACGCACCTTGGCTTATCTCTCCCAAGTGGAGCCTTCAACGACCTGTGATTCCCAAAGGACTTTCATCGAGGGATATCTTTGTTGCGCAATACCCTATCCTCATGGTCCAAAATAGATAAAGCTCACATAAAAAAAGTAGTATCCTCCTGCAACTCGATATTTTTCTAGTTGATGACATGATTAGGATCGTATAGATACTTCTTCAACATTGAAACAAGAAACACATAATGAACGTGAGTCAACTGAGGAGGCAATGCCAAACGATAAGCGACTTCCCGATTCCGCTCCAAGATCTCAAAGGGACCAATATATCGAGGGCGAGCTTGCCCTTCTGGATAAACCTCTTTCTATCGGTTCGCGGTCTAACTTTCAGTAACACGTGGTCACGTACTCGAAACTCTAGAGGTATATAAAGATTAAAAGCACAGTTTTTTTACCAAATATGGGTTGTAATAAGTATCCGTCCAATCAACTTAACCTTCTCAGTCATCTCCATGATCATATCGAAACTTGTGAGATGTTTCTCGCCAACCTCTGCCCAACATATCGTGGAATGGAACGGTCTCCCACATAGTTCCTTAAAGCGGGACATATCGAAGCTCGACTGATAATTATTTTTGTAAGAGAATTCTACAAAAGGCAAGTTCTTATCCCAACTACCCCGAAAGTCTAAAGTACATCCTCACAGTAAATCCTCTAAAATTTGAATAGTATGCTCAGACTGCCCATCAATTTTGGGATGATAATCCATACTTAAATTCATATTAGTACCCAATTACTTTTGAACCTTCCTCTAGAACCGAGAGATGAACCGAGGATCCCTATCTAAAATAATAGTGAGTGGAACACCATGTAGTCAGATAATCTCCAGAATATAAAGTCTAGCTAATTTTTCTATGATATCCATTACTCTAATCGGTAAAAAGTGTGTTGACTTAGTGAGAAGGTCTAATACAGCCCAAAACGCATCGTGCCCTCGCTCAGACCAATGCAAAGATGTAATAAAATCCATATTGATATGCTCCCACTTCCACTCGGCAATTGGAAGTGGTTGCAATAATCCAGCTGGCTTCTTGTGTTCAGCCTTCACCTAATAGAATGTGTAACACCTTGCCACAAGCAAAGCCACATCTCACTTCATCCTGGACCACCAAAAATATCTGCAAAGGTCCCTATACATCTTATATTGAATCGAGAATGGTGAAACTCTACCAGAATCTCAGCTTGAAGCTCCTCAATTGTTAGGATATTCAACCTACCCTTATATCGGACCCCACCGTCATGATCAATAGTGAGAGTATCAAATTAATCACCGCGATGAATGTGGTTTTCGAAAACCATGATCTCATCAACACATAACTGAGCATCCAAAACCTTCTGATGAATGATTGGTCTAACTAACATACCCTATAAATATGCCCTATCATTTCTCCGCTGAACATGAAAATAATAACGCTGAAGTTCGGCATACATCTTTCCATGATAGGATTTCATTGCTGCTAAGGCAGAACCCGAATTCCTTCTATGGTCATCAAGCAAAACATTTGCCTTTCTAGGATGGTACTCCAAAGTAAAGTCATATTCTTCTGAAAGCTCGATCCATCTCCATTGTCGAAGGTTAAGATCTCGCTGAGTGAAGATGTATCAGAGACTTTTATGATCAGTGAATACCTTAAACCTCTCACCATATAAGTAATACCTCCAACTATTAAAAGAAAACGCCATAGTGGATAACTCAATATCATGAGTGGGTAGTTCCTCTCTTGTGTCTTAAGTTTTCGAGATGCATAAGCGACCACCTGGCCCACCTGTATAAGAACTGCACTAAGACCAGATCTAGAGGCATCACAATACATTGTATACCCTCTTCCACGCTCGAGAAGAATAAGAATAGGTGCTGAGGTAAGCCTAAACTTCAACTTCTGTAAGGTAACTTCACATTCATCTCACCATTAAAAATGGACATTTTTCTGCATCAACCGAGTAAGGGGGGATGAAACTTGAGAGAAATCCAGAACAAATATCCTATAATATCCATCCAAGCCATGAAAACTCTGAATCTCTATGACTATCTTTGGTATCTACCATCTGGGGATGGCTTCAACCTTTGAAGAATCAATGAAAATTCCCGCACTAGACACTATGTGGCCAAGAAATTTGACCTCCTCCACCCAGATTTCACATTTTCTAAACTTTGCATACAACCGATTCTCCTTGGGTACATGAAGTGTAGTATGCAAATGCTCCTTATGATCAACATCAGAAGCATAATATATCATAATATCATCAACAAATAACAACACAAATCTATCCAAGTATAGTCAGTAAATACGATTCATGAGGTGCATGAATGCAACAGTGGTATTAGTTAAGATGAAAGGCATGACCAAAAACTCGTAATGTCTGTACCTCATCTGGAAAGTTTTCTTAGGGATATCTTCCTCCCTAACTCGCAATTGGTGATACCCAAATCAAACATCAATCTTGGAGAACTTCCCCGCTCACCGTAACTAATCAAATAAATCATCGGTAATCAATGCAGAGTCTGAGAGTGTTTTCCTTCTTCTTTACAAAAAGGATCGGTACTCCCAAGGGGACGCACTAGGGTGTATAAGACCATTACTAGTGTGATCATTCAATTAGAGCTTTAATTCTCGCAACTCCATTGGGTCCATCCGATGAGTAAGGATGGAAATAGGTGAAATACTTAGATGAATATCTATAGCGAAGTTAATCTCTCGACTCGGGGGTAATCCTGGAAGTTCCTTAGGAAATAGATCGGGACAATACATCATAATAGGATAATCTTCAATCACATATGCAGGCTATTCTTATGCCATAATGCTGCTTAAACATCCACATAAATTTTTTGATCTCAGGTAGAAGAGAATTTGCAAGGATAATCTATTCTCTGCTCACTACTAAAGCGATAGCGAGACCCGTATGGAAGAGATACTAACACACTGTGCCGATGGAACTCGATAGTGGCATTGAAATTTGATAGCCAACCCATACCGAGGATAACTTCAAAGCCATCCATATCCATTAATATAAAATCGTACTCGAGAATATAGTCTCCAACTATGATTACACAATTTCGATAGACTTTGGTAATGACAACACCGCCACCTATGGGCAATCCCACAAATATGAGTGGGCTAAACTCAACTACCTATAACCCCAAATAGAAATCTAAGGAACTAGATATAAATGAATGAGATTCTACTGAATCAAATAGGGATTTCCCCAAGTACTAAGTAGGACAACATCCTAATCCAGGGGATTAGTGAAACTCACTATGTGCTTATCCCACCATCGTTGGGACTGCTCAGTCAACTGTAAAGTATCAAGCTTGACTTTGTGCCCAGTCCGCATGTCAAAAACATACATAATGCGTTCGACCTCATCAAGACACTCTTCTGCCACATCAGTTCCTTTAGTGCCCTGAAACTTGAATAGTCAAAAATCCTTCAGCATAGAAGCTGCAATAATACTTTCTACAATCCTGCCATGATTACCCCTCTCTTATTATGAGAGAGTGTCAGCTAACTAACTCAAGGCCCTTTCCATGTGATTGAGCTCGATGTTCTCATAAGCGACATTGTTATGCCTAGCTGCCATCTGATAAGAACATGTAATTTACTTACTAGTTTATTCAAGGAAACATAAATAAGGAAGACATGTCATCACTCCGACGCACACGTGAATCCCAATGCTCTGATACCAAGTTGTAACACCCCGACTCGGATTTAGATTACCATTAGAATAACCCGAATCCGAATTGAGGTATCAAAGGGGAGAGGGGAAAAGTTTACTTTATTATTTAAGAAAAATAATTATTTAATTGATTTAAGGACATAATATTAATTTGCCAAATTTCAATTTAAGAAGAATAAACGTTTAACATGCATAGTAAAACCAGCTTATGAATTTGTTCATGAAAAAAAAATTAATATCAGAATTAATATATCGAAATGAAGTTCACTAAGTAAGACCACAAAATAGTCCAAAACCCATAATAAAGTTCCAACATATTAATTAAAGTACTACAAATATAAATCTTAAGCATATTATGGAATGGTTAACAGGGCATCTAACATTGAGTCACATCCTCAACATCCTTACCGAGATCCTTTCCAGTGTCACCGAGTGAAGTTCCTGGGGTGGAAAAAGTAAGGGGGTCCGCGAATGCCCAATAGGGTCGGAAATACTAAGCAATAATTTGATAAATAAAATAATATACATATACAATGTCTTTTGATATTTTGTAAAATAATTTCCATCTAATTAAATGTTAATGTAACTCCATGTAATTCACCTGAGCTATTTGCCCAACTCACACTTAACCATTTTCATGTCACGTTCGGATATCATTATCTTTTCGTATATACACATTCTTATAATTATTCTCCTTATTCCAAGTACACGCATTAATCTTTCGGTATTACTTATTTACTTCATTATTTGCCCTACTATTAAAATAGCCGAGGAGGCCAACTAATAATAACACCGTATTTTGAGTACTTAGATCCAATCATAATTTACTTTAATTATTCATTAATGCATTAACATATTTTTAGTACCTTAAAAATGGTTTTACTAGCATTTTAAAGTAAAGAAACATTGGCTTCAACTATTTTTTCACATAATTACCAAAACTGCCATTATGCCATTTTACACCAAAATGCATCATTTAAATGGGTTTTTAAGGGAAAAAATATCTTTATAATACCTTTCTATTTTTCTATAATATTTTACCCATTATATCATTTATTAAGTCACTAAAATCACCATTTTAATATAGATTTTATTATACAAAGTTCAAATGGGTTTTCTACATCACTCTTACACCAATTTTCATCGTTTTAACGGGTTATCGAATGCGAATCATGACATTATATTTTCTAATTATTTTTCTACATTATTTTACTCATTTAATTATAAACTTAATCATTAAAACTAATATTTCAATGTATAGTTCAAATATAAGGTTTTAAGTGGGTTCTCAACACCATTTTAAGTCATTATCTTCACTTGTTAACAACATCAAAGTGGGGGCTCAAATTTATCACTGTTTCAAAATGTGATGAAATCTATCTATTTCATTTCAAAACATATAATTTATCATGTATAAAAATTATTCAAGTATATTCACATGAAATGAGGAATTCTACGAAAGAAATCCATGTATATGCATCCTACACATTTATATTCAAGTAGTATATGATTATAAAAAAAAAACAATTCTAACAATTTTCATGTTCTAATCATTCATTTATACAAGCATGATATTATGAAATTTAATCAACAAAGCTAGTTCATTTTAACACATAAAAAGCATGGTTTTGCATAATAGAAAATACACGAACTAGCAATTTTTAATAAGAAATCATCTTTCATCAACATTGGTGTTTTAAGCTTTTGAAAATATGAATTGAGAAAGAGGAAAAACCTCCTTGATTTATGAAGTGGATATAACTTTGGAGAAGAAAACTTTAAGTCCTCCTATATTTCTCCTAAACTCCACTCCTATGCTCCCAAAATCAAGCTTTCAATCCACACCAAGTTGTCCCAACCCTTGTGTGAATTTTTAATGGAGTTTTGTGCTTCTTTAATGGAGTATGGGGAGAGAGAATATGGGAATAAGGGTGAGCTGTGAATTTTAAATTTATTTTTTTCTCTCGAGGATATAAGAGAGAGGGAGAGGATGAAGGATTTTATGTTTATTTGGTTTACTTAGTTCATGAATCCCCCCTCCCCACCCTTATTTATACCATTTTTTAAGGTTCCCATTTTAATGTTTTGACTCATTTAAGTCTCCTAGGCTTGAAAATACAAGTGAAACAAGTTTTACCCAATTTAGAAAAATATAAAACCCAACGACCATTAAATGAGGCAACCAAACCACCTAAATTTTTTTACTATAACTCAGACTTAAAATTCGCCTAAAAGTGGGTCTAAACGATTTTTTTAAGACGTCGAAGAAGGTGAAGTTGTTCAAAATTTAATTTTACATTTTCCTGTAAAGTTTTACATTTTCTGAGTACTATCATTTTTTTTTACGAAAAATGATTTTTTTTGTTAACCCCATGGTAGTTTTATATGTATTTTTATGAGTATAAATATATGGTCAAAATTTTTTTTGACTTACCAATTATCTTAAACAATTTGTAAAAAGTTATGTTTTTGCATTATCGCATACCGTCGAAAAGTATTATATTCTACTACTCGTGTCCGTGCATTGTTCGTTTCTTGTCCGAATTGCATAAAACATTACCAAAGTGCTTAAATAAATCAAATAAACATAAATAAATTACCATGCAAGACATCCAACATATAATTTTCGTTAATGACAAGTTGACATAGAAATAATCCGAAATACAAGTAAGTAATAAAAAGTGTGGGTGTTACAGCAACGGGCATGAACACCTCACACGTATCCAACATAACTCTTAAAAACCGACCGCATAGTCATGGGACTCCTGGTTTGAGAATAGGACCCGAATTTGAAAATATGCACACTTAGACTTGAAACATGCTGTGAGTGGGGCGAAACTCCCAAGAGAACCTAAATGGCCCCGAAAGGGGCACGAACACCTCGCATATGTCCAATAACTCTTAGCAACCCAGTGCTTAGTCGCGGGACTTCTGGTTTGAGAATAGGACCCAAATTTGAGCATAGTCACACTTAAGCTTGAAAACGTGCCGCAAATGGGTCAAAACTGCGAACATACCCAAAACTGCACCGCAAGGGGCATAAACACGTCGCATGTATCCATCATAACTTATAAAAGTAGATCATGTAGTTGTGGGACTCTCGGTTTGAGAATACAACCTGAATTTAAAAATAGACACACTTAGGCTTGAAAATGTTCTCCTAGTGATCCAAAACCCCGAATAGCCCCCAAACGGTCCCGCAAGAGGCACGAACACCTTCCACATGACTAGTGTAACTCATAGCAACTGACTGCGTACTCACGGGACTCCCGATTTGAGAATAGGAGCTTAATTTGAAAATAGGCACACTTAGGCTTGAAAATATACTGCGAGTGGGTCAAAAACCCAAACAACACCCAAATGGCCCCACAAGGGGAATGAACACCTCACATGTGTCCAATGTAACTCGTAGCAACTGATCGCATAGTCATGAGATTTCGATTTGAGAATAGGACCCGAATTCGAAAATAGACACACTTAGGCTTGAAAACTTATCGCGAGTGGGCCTTAATCCTGTAAACACCCCAAATAGTCCTGCAAGTGGCACAAATACCTCGCACGTGACCAACGTAACTCATAGTAATCGATCGCATAGTCGCGGGACTCTCGGTTTGAGAATAGGACCTGAATTTTAAAATAGGTACACTTAGGCCTAAAAACGTATCCGAGTGGGCCGAAATGCCTAACAGGCCTCTAACATCCCCACAAGAGGCACGAACACCTCACACGTGTTCAACGTAACCCGTAATAACCGATTGCATAGTTGTAAAACTCCCAATTTGAGAATAGGACCTGAATTTAAAAATAGGGACACTAAGGCTTGAATTCGTGCCATAAGAGGGCCGAAACCCCAAATAGCCCCACGATGGGCACGAACACCTCATAGGTGATCAACTTAACTCGTAGCAACTGATCGCGTAGTCGCGAGACTACTAGTTTAAGAATAGGACCCAAAATAGCTAAAAAAAAATTCAATTTAAAGATTATCATGGACTTGAACCATGACCATGATTTATTTATTTTTCGTGATAAATCTGTGGTCGCGAATTTGGTGTGTGGTCAAAATGAAGCATGTGTAAAATTTTGTCACAACTTTGGTCCGTGATCGTGTTGGAGCGAGTTTTATTTAGGTCACGACTTTTAGTCTGTGACCATGATTGAAGGTTTGTTACGCCTGGTCATGACTTTAGTCCATGACCATAAATAAAGGTTTATCACGCTTGGTCAGCACCGAGTCATGAATTTAGTCCATAACAACCTGGTCACGACTCTTATCCATGACCAGCCAATCTTATAATGCCGCATGCCATGGTTCGTGACTACTCCTTTTGATCAGGGATAAGGTACGTGACCAATGGTTTTTATCATGCCTTTTTTGGTCATAAATCGGATCCATGACCCGTGGGCCTGGTCACGGCCTGGATCCATGACCATCCACATATTTAGTAAAGTGCTATCAGAATCATTTCACATTTCCCCACATCAATACGGATACCCGACACCATCTAAAAGCATATAAGGACTAATATTAATGCTCGCACCTGGCCCTATTCTACCTTAAAAAAGACAATTATATCATTAGCAAACAAAATATGGGATATCCTAATTAGATTTGCATTTAATGGCCAAATCCTAAATCCGTTGATCAACCCTGTCTCAACCACATGTCCCACCATCTGGCTAAAGGCCTTCATAAAATAATGAATAGAAATGGAGACAACAGATCTCCCTACTGAAGCTCGCGTGAGCTGGGAAAGAATCCCTCTAGAACCCCATTAATCGTAATAGAGAATAAAATTGTAGAGATCCATCTCTTGATACAATTACATCACCTTTCTTTTAACCATATCCTTCGTATCAAGTAAATAATAAATCCCCCGTCCGCATGATCATAATCCTTTTTAATGTCAAATTTTCACGTAATACTCGGATCCCCACTTCTTACCCTAGATTTCACGCACTCGATACCCACTAGAACTACATCGAGGATTTGCCTACCACTAAAGAAATCATTTTGGGATTCAGATATTAGCAGGTTAATGATTTTTCTGAGTCTAACCGATAATACCTTGGCAATAAGCTTATAACTACTCCCAATCAGACTTACTGGTTTGAAATCACGAACTTCTATCGACCCCCCCTCTTGGGGATCAAGTTTATGAATGTCGCATTTAGCCTCATCAAAAAGTAACCTATGTCATGGAACTCTCTAGAAAATTCCATCAGATCTCCTATGAGAATAGACTAGCAATGCTGAAACAAATCCATCGTGAACCCATATGGACCGAGAGACTTATATCCATTCATTGAATTTAACTCATGTAAGATCTCCTCCTCTGTGAACTTCCCCTCTATAATCTCAGCTTCAACCCTAGAAATTATATCCAATACTGTCCTATATAGAAAAGGTCACCATCCTTCTTCCTCTCTATACAAATCCTCATTAAATTATGAGATGACCCCCCCCCCCCCCAACCTTGCTGGCCTTTTCAAATTCCATACCACCTAATGTAATTTTCCCTATATAGTCAAATTGCTGATGTGAGTTAGTCACTTTATGAAATAATTTACTGTTCTTATCTCCCTATCTTAACTACGATGTTCGCAATTTATGCCTCCAACTAATTTCTTCTTTTATAAGTCTTCTCCTGATTTCCCACTTCATATCCTCCATCAACATCTTCTCCTCTCCTCAAAGACCTCATCCCATTCCTTATCTTCTAAGAAATTAACTTCCTAAATATACCTCGTGGTTGTCTCATTCACATTCCCGAATACATATATATTCCATCGTTTGGTATCTTCCTTGAGAAGTCCCAACTTTATTGACAACCTGAAGCCACCATTTCCCTCCACCACTCATTACCCATATCCATGAAATACATCTCTTTGAGAAATATATTCTTAAATATGAATGTGGTCCTTACACCTCTACATCTCCCACACTTTAATAGAATCGGGCTATGATCAAATGTTACCCTAGGTAAACAACATTGTGTCAGACCTGAAAAATATTCCTCCCACTACTGAGAAATTAGAATGCAGTCTAAGAGAAACAAGGCGGGGATGTCATTATTTCTAGACTACGTGTACAAGCCCCTTCTAATGAAAGATCCATGAACTCCATTTCATCTTCTAAGTCCCTCGTGTATATGTGGATATCCGGAATTCCTCTGTCATGGGTCACCCCAAAAGGAGAGAAAATAAGAAAAACTCTCTTGGTATGTGCGGGGATTAGAGGATGGAGGTCCTCCTTTTACTACTCGCACGATCTTTGCTAGATACCATGGATATAAATCGTCCATCATTAAAACGGGATGAAAAGATAAAAAAATGAGTCTTCAACCTATTTTGCTCAAAATAGGCAAAAGAATACAGTTGTCCCTAAAATAATGGCATCACAAAGACAAAATGATGCATACAAAACCAAATGAATTGAAGGTTCAGGGACTAAGTTATGGAAAGAAAGGTGTTACGCACTCATTTCTCCCTTTTGATCTCTCATGAGATATAATAATCTTATCGTTTTTATCCATGATGTGACTCACATGTATAATGCGTGTTATGTGAAAAATAGGTGAGAAAAATCAATTATCCTATTCACATCATGGGAAGGATGGAGAGGAATCATTCTAAAGAGCATACAAAAGAAAAAGAGCAATATAAAAATACGATGTTCGTGACCACCAAATCCCGATTCATTATGAGGAAATGAACTTGTATGTTTGGTGGGAACAATAATATGTAGGTGTATACATACTCGCAATACTACTAAATATGAGATTTAAATAAAGTAGCGCAATGAGAAAAGTGGGATTCAAATATCGATAATGGTTCGAGATGCCTACGTAGACATAATTGGAATCAAAGTCAATGTAGTTTGACATATCATGAGTGTGGGGTTTAAATAAACACACTAATCAAGTGAAATAAAAAAAGCATAAGGGTAGACTTCCTAGAATATTTTGCTACTCGTGTTTTCAGAGGAGCGTGATGATTTTATAGTGGTGGGATGATGTTAGAGTAGGGATGAAGTAGGAGGAAAAAGTGAGGTATGAAATGTAAGAGGAATGTTGGAAATTTGATTTTTTTGGAACAATGGCGCACTAATTTTGATGCAGAGAATTTTTCGATTGCTAAAAAGAGGGTCCTTGGGAATGAGGTCATAACCTCCTAGTAAAATTTAGGATTAAGGTGTATGTCAATCTCCATAGGCTAGAGCCTTCCTCTTGACAAACCCTAGGCTTGCTGGCGAAGTAAAGTACACATCTTCCCATAGCTAGAGGGTTTGAGGTGCCTCTAGGCAGTCTGATTGAGAGCAAACCATGTGCTCATGTAAGGGCACTGTCATTATTTTTTAGTTCGCCGCCTCAATGCAAAAACCTAAACTACAACTACACTTACAAAACAAGTACAGCGGTAAGTCGGGTACCATAAGAAATCCATAGGTAATGTCGTATAGATTTTAATTGATTTATTACTTTAAGAATAAAAGTGTAAAAGGTGATATGTTGGAAATGGTGAAAAGGGTAAAAAGAAAAGTTAAAACTAAATTACAACTAATTAAAACGAAAGTTGGGATAGCATTCCTGCCCTGAGATAAACAACGCATGGTTAGAATTTCGGTTCAAAATCTATTTAACCGTGCATTTCAATTAAGCATAAACATCACACAATAAGGAATCCAATCAAAAGTTGCGAGATTAAACATTTAACAGAATATGATCACACGCGGATAAAATTCTAATAATCGCTATAAACACTAACGTTGGATGAAAAATAAAGTTAAACACATAAAAATCTTACTTTAATATGCGATGTTTCAATTAAACGCAATTTTACACAAAACCCAACTTTCGGAGATACACGCCCATTAATGGAGAAAACGCAACCCCAACCCATAAACTATGGAGTAGACATAATTAAGGCATGAAGTAAACCTAATTAACAAAAGCAAATAACTAATTAATCAACAAAAAGTAGATACAAAGAAAGAAATAAAGGAAATACAAACTATATTAATGGTAGGGATGATGAATAGTACAACTTACAACACCCAAAGGAGCCACACCTAAAGAGAGATGAAGATGATCCCTCAAAACCCCAAAAACCCTAATCTAATCTGACCTAAAATGAATTATATCTCATCAAAATGAGATGAAAAGGTTTATATATAAACCCTAATGGAAAACAAGTAAATAAGAAATCTGAAAAAAATAAGGTTTATATATAAACCCTAGCAATGAAGTACAAAGCAAGAAGAACTACAAGTAAACCACAAAAAGGAGATATGTACAAAGGGGATAAATGCCACTTTCGCGGGCGAATGATTTCATTTAGCATACACAATAAGTCGTTAAACTCATAGGTTACCCTAGTGGATGAGTGTCGTCTCGTGAGGGTTTTCAGGGATGAATCCCATAAACATCATATAGCTTCCTCAAAATATGTCCAAACCAACAAAACAGACATGCTCAACAATAACGAACAAGATTTCAACATGTTATTAGAAAAGTGAGTAATTCACACAAAATTCCATAGTTATTAGCATTTGTAAGAGGGTAGTTTAGATTAGATAGAGGCGTAACCCCTTTTGAGTATAGTAATGATAAGTTAACTAACAACACTTGTTGATTAACTACAAGACATGAAAGCATAACTTAGTGAAAGATAAACTTAGTTTGAACTCATAAATCACTCATGTATAACTCAAAAGTTAATAACGAACTCAAAAGGAACTCACTTAGAGGGAGAGATAAGTAAGCACCCTAGGTACACCTAAGCAGGCAGCCAAATACCCAAACACCCTTTAAGATCTCTATCAAGTATTAAAAGCTTCGTAATAAATGACAATGGTGGGTGAGTAAACTCTCTGGTTTGTAATAAAAAATCCCTCTTTGACGTATATTCTCTCTAGTAATAACTTCTGAACTCTTAAAAAAGAACACCCTTTCCTCAGAGGTGGTTGGGACTCTCAAATAGCCTCCACACCACTCGCGAGGCAACTCAGTCATTAATAACAGTGAAATACATCCCTCAAACTTTATGTCACAAACATTAAATTCCTGATGCACTAGTTAGCTCCACGTCATAAACATTAAATGTCAAGACGTGCCTTTTGTCAAACCACAGTGTGTCAGGGGACTGTCATCACAGAGGTGGCTTACCAACTATCTGACAGCCCTAAATACCACGGTGGTTTACTCAAGTGCATATTTGACATTGCTTAGCTGGTTAGTGACATCACATAAAGTAGATGTGACATTAAGTAAAAGGTTGTCTGGTTCATAACTTAACGCCCGATGGAACTCAAAGATGCTCTGCCCGAGGTTCCATGGTTAGGGTCTTTTGGTGTTTTACCAGGTGTATCTAAGATGGTCAGGACAAGCCCCAATGGTGCCTCACTTCTCAATCCTCCAAACCAAGTCCCTCTAAAGTTCCCACGGTGAGGTCGTTCGATAGAGCATGAAAGCTCTCCCAGGCCCTGCCAAGCCTAGTCTCTCGTGAGTACCGTTTAACCTCACACTAAAAAAATCATTATAATCGTTACAACACGTGTTCAATATAAATTAAGAGATACAACAAGGCTAAGTAAAACAATAGAACTAAATGATCAGTTATCGCGTCTAGCTTCATCGTTGGATATCCCTTTGGGCTACCACGCTGACCTACCTCACTTTGAACTACATCACTGCCTTACTGAGCTGCATCACTTTGAGCTGCAACGCTCCCTTATTGAGCTGCATCACTTTGAGCTACAACACTGCCTTACTGAGGTACCTCGTATTGAGCTACAACACTGCCTTAATCCCAAATGTTATTATAAATGAGGAAATTATCACTAAACTCAAGATTACCTTCAAGCCCCTCTATATTTTCCTCTTCGTGAAGAGATTTGTTGTGGGAACAAGAAATATCTACACAAAAAACTTCTCAATCCGATGAACCTTCTCTGCGTGAAAAAAATTTCGGCATCTTTTCTTTCGTTGCAACCACTGCGGTTAACGCCTTTAGGAAAAAGTAAAATTCTCCCCGATGTACCTGAGTCAAATCATTACAGTTTATTGGCACTTTAGCGAAGGGACATCATAACTTTTTCCTGTTACTGAGCCTCAACTGTTCTGCATTGACGATTTGAAAATCTCCCGATAGACCTGCTGACTTTCTCAAATAACCATTTCGGCTTTGGGGAGATGAACCGTTATTGGGTATAATTATAGGTCGTGAATTATTCGTTAGGACGATCCCTATTCATTGAGACTTGTGAAATTCTACATTGTAAACTTCTTACTAGGAAATTTTCCTTATTTGAAGGTACTACTTCGTTTGGGCTCTATCGCGTCATCGTTTTGTCATGTTCAAAAGAGCAAGAAAATTCTCCCCGATGTAGATTAGTCTCATTTGAACAACGTTTGGACTTGTGAAGAGGGGACATCGTAGATTTTTTCAACCGTTAAGACAGCTTCCTCGGTAAGAGTTATTGGATATGTCTGACAAAAGTTCTGGTGCCAAAATTCAAACTTGCCGAGGAAGAAAATCCATTTCCCTTACTCATGCATCACTTCATTAATGACGTAATGTTGTGTGACACCCCGACTAATTAAATACCGGGTAG
This sequence comes from Sambucus nigra, assembly GCA_949130495.1. Taxonomy (NCBI): domain Eukaryota; kingdom Viridiplantae; phylum Streptophyta; class Magnoliopsida; order Dipsacales; family Adoxaceae; genus Sambucus; species Sambucus nigra. The sequence goes on from OX422212.1 coordinate 142,592,074, forward strand.
CTACTCCTTTATTAAATTAATTCAAAATGTCAAGTTAGTTCAGTTAATAGCATCACTGTCGAAAACATTTTAATGATTACTAACCACATAGTATTTAAAAAGTGAGTTGCCAAATTTTAAGTTAACTCTGATTAACATGCAATAACTGAAATGTAAAGGATAACATAACCATTCACAATACAGTCCAACTATAGTAAATCAACAAGTAAAAATGAGTCTATAGGAAATACTCCTCACAACAATCCCAATATGGAATGAAATAAAACAAGTCTGTATCCTAAATTAATTACAAACCAAAAGTCTGAATAACTGAAAGAAATGAAATGTCTCTAAAAGAAATGGGCGACATGCCCTACAACTGATGAAATATGAATATAGAGTTAAGGCAAATGAAGCATCTACTAGCAAGGCCCTGTAACTTCCACAACAGCTACAGCTCGTCACCTGACTGGAAATACTATGCATGGTGTCCTTGTGGCTGGGCACCTAAAAAGGTTTTTACAAAAAGTAGATTTGAAAGCAAACGGGTCAGAGCCCGAAAGTGGAGAGTATTTTAAAAACAGCAAGTGTTTTAATAACATTAAAATAATGAATGCAAAATACATGTTAGGACGTGCTCTCACATGAAATACTCACCTCTCGACTAATTGTGCACTCCTAACGTATCGTACCCATTCAAGTGATTCTCATATCTAGCTAAACCGACATAAGTTCTAACCTTCCAACTCAATTCATACTATGAATTCCCAATGTTATCACTTAAATAGATAGCTTTACTTACTCTCGGATTCTCAATTATTAGCATTACCATTTACTGGAGGTTAACCCCTTAATTATCTTCTCAAGGAGTTACTATAAATTATTCTCATAATTGAACATAACAATTTTGTTCATTTAATCGTATATCATTCACATCATAAATATACAATACAAGCACCCTGAGGCTAAGCTGCGGTGCACACATACTCTACTATCCATCCGGGTACATCACGTACATAAGGATTACAAATTCCGAAATCTCTCAGGAATTGTTAGAAGAAGCACAACACACGAAAATGGAGGCGAACATAATTCAACATATCCATGGGTCACGTAAATACCTACGCTCCATAGTCAGCTAACTTATTAACTCACAAATAATTCATTCTAGCATTATGTTCTTAAGGTACCAATCTAACTCCGAGAACACAAGGATTAGATGGCCCTAAGCCAACGTAAACCTCCCGTGATAGCAAGTATGGTACGTATGTCATACACATAAAATCATATACATATACTAAGCATGCACACATCTTAGTAATTACCATAATTTATTAGTGGTATACTTCTCATTCTTATACCAATACACGTGTCCCCGGTTTATATATACACATCATCCATTATCCTCACGTCGTAATTTGTTATACGCGTCCTAACCCATAATTACCATTTGGTTCAAATCATTCTTCTATATTTTACTTCCCAATATATCCCGAATATCCCAACTATATCAATTAGTCATCAAGGTAGATTTATCTCTACCATTAACCAAGGTTACGGGACACTAGAAATCAAACCAGGCCTCGGAGGCCAAACTGTCAACTCTTTAGAAGTCTCGTTCGAACGAAGTGGGCATCTAACGAGATCTCGTTCGAACGAAAGGCATCGAATGAAAATTCCCCTCGTTAGAAGGAAAATTGTCAACTCGTTAGAAGCTCGTTCGAACTAGCTCGTTCGAAGGACCTGGGCGGGTCTTCTAACGAGGTGACAGTTTCGAGCCCAGAAATTTTCTTTTACGTTTTTCCCAATTCTCTTCACCTCTAATCTCACCTAAACATCATTCCAACAATAGTTTAAGGTTTCTAATCCTTCCTAAACATACTTAGGTCGTATTTTAACATATTTATAGGGTCAATTCATCCTAAACAACACCCAACTAACAAATCTCCCAATTTTCCCAAATCTCATGGACATGAACCCTAGAAAATATAAAGTCATCAATAAGCATAATCAAATCCGTTTTTGTGATATAAAAGATGTATTTCTATCAGAATAATTTCCCAAACATGATTCTACATGCAATCTCCTTATCAAAATATGAATTTCTAATTCCAATTCTTTGGGTTTTTATCATTCTCCCAAAACAATGAAATTTTCATAAATGCCTAAACATGGAAGAAACATTCGTTGCAAATAACGTAATTAAACCACTTGCCTTAATCGTTCTTCAGATTATTGTAGATTGGAGATGGTTGGATTCCTCTCTCTCTCTCTCTCTCTCTCTCTCTCTGCAGAATTCTCCTTTCTCTCTCTCTATACAAGTTCTTCTCACAAGAAGACAATGGAGGTTGAGGTTGGTTTTTGGTAAGTTTTAATCTTTCCTTAACTTCTCCTGTAGCCCACTACTTAGTTTAGTGCTGATAATGGGTTTGTGGGTTTAATGATAAATCATAATTAAACTCTAATTTTCTTGGGTTTTAATTACCAAAATTCTGAAATTACCAAATTACCCTTTTGGGTTGCCGGTATGGCCCAAAAATGCCCTGGGACCCAAACTAAACCCCCGGCTAGTGTTTTTTGACTATTTCGACCCTTCTGTACGCGTTGGCGCACTCAAAATGGCCATACGGTTGATAAAAATAAAATCCTCTTTTTAATTAAAATAATTATATTCCTGACGCGACTGTCACACGCGTCCTAACAAAATTTCCAAATTGCCGTATTTCTATCTCGCGACAATTTAATATTCTCAATATTCATATATTGCCATATATACACATTATAATCAAATACCAACTCACATCTCGTTAGTATTTTATCTGGATTAATTCACATTTAATTTAATTAATCCCATAAATAAATATCGATAAAAATGCGGGGTATTACATACTTCCCCCCTAATAACAGAATTTCATCACGAAATTCAGAACTAAAAAGTATCTGGTAAAAACAACTCTGGATAACGTTCGCGCATCTCATCCTCGCGCATCTCATCCTCGCGCTCCCATGTGGACTCCTCGGCATTATGATGCCGCCACTGAACACGTACTAACGGAATTATCTTTGACCGCAGTTTCCGCTCACTTCTGTCCAAAATAGCAATAGGCCCCTCCTCGTAGAAGCTATCGGGCTGGAGATCGATGTCCTCCAAAGCAATGTGATAATGAACCAAATCATATCTAAGATATTTCCTCAGCGAGGAAATATGAAACACATCATGAATCCTGTGTAAATGCTCCGGTAGTCCAAGTCTATACGCAACAGACCCAATCCGCTCGATGATAGGAAATGGTCCCACGTATCTTGGTGCCAACTTCCCCTTCTTCCCAAATCGCATAATACCCTTCATAGGAGATACTCTGAGTAAAACTTGGTCCCCCACTTGGAACTCCCTGAAGAACCTCTTCACATCAGCATAGCTCTTCTGCCGATCGTGAGATATCCGAATGCGACTGCGTATCAATTCTATCCTCGCCGAAGTATCCTGACTCACTTCCGGCCCAAGTAGTTTGTTTTCCCCCACCTCCAACCAACATGTTGGGGAATGACAAGGTCTACCTTACAACGCCTCAAATGGAGCCATGCCAATGGTGAACTGGTAGGAGTTATTGTAAGCAAACTCCACCAGTGGAAGATACTGCTCCCATCCACCCCCGAAGTCAATGATGCACATCCGCAACATGTCTTCCAACATCTGATTTGTATGCTCGGTTTGCCCATCGGTCTGCGGATGATAAGCCGTACTCAACCGTAATTCTGTGCCCATGGCCTCCTGAAAACTCTCCCAAAATCGTGAAACAAATATCTTGTCTCGGTCAGACACGATATTTAGGGGCACACCGTGAAGTCTCACTATTTCTGTAATAAAAAGCTGGGCATACTGTCCCGTAGTGTAGTCGGTCCTTACGGGTAGAAAATGAGCGACTTTGGTCAACCTGTCCACAATTACCCAAATGGAGTCGTGACCTCTCTGTGACGTAGGCAACCCCGTGATAAAGTTCATGGAGATGCTCTCCCACATCCACATCGGGACCTCTAATGGCTGTAGAAGTCCTGCCGGTCTCTGATGATCCACTTTTACCAGCTGACAAGTGGCGCATTTAGAAACAAACACGGCAATATCTCTCTCCATCCCGCTCCACCAATACTGTCGTCTCATGTCTTGGTACATTTTGTCCCCACCGGGATGTACCGTGAACCGTGAGCCGTGCGACTCTGCCATCACCTCGTGTCACAATTCCTCCCCTTCCGGAACTACCAGTCTCCCATTGAGACGTAATCCCCCGTCTGAGCTAACGATATAGGACTCGGCTCCCTCTGCTAGTAATCGAACTATCTTCTCCTGACAGAACGAGTCATTTGCCTGTGCCTTCACCACTCTCGTGATAATCTGCGGTGTAACAGTCATCACAGACATGAACGATCGAACCACTGCATCCTGGTGTCCCAACTCTTTCCACTTTTCCTTCCACACCCCTGCCACTTCATCTACTGGCCTACGACTCAACGCGTCTGCTACCACGTTAGCCTTCCTCGGGTGATATTGTATATCAAACTGATAGTCGTTCACAAACTCAAGCCACCTCCGTTGCCGCATATTCAACTCCTTCTGCATGAATAGGTACTGTAGGGACTTGTGGTCTGTGAACAATCGAAACTTCTCCCCCAAAAGGTAATGTCTCCAAATCCGAAGGGCAAATACCACTGCCGCTAACTCCAAGTCATGGGTGGAGTAATTCTTCTCGTGAGGCTTAAGCTTACGGGAAGCATAAGCTATGGCCTGACTCTCCTGCTGTAATACACCTCCAAGTCCTTGTAAGGACGCATCGGTGAAAACTAGATACTCAACTCCCGGTCTCGGCAATGCTAACACAGGTGCTGAGGTCAACTTGTCCTTCAACTCATCGAATGCCAACTGACAGGCATCACTCCAAATGAACGGAACACCTTTACGAGTCAGATGTGTCAAAGGACCCCCTGTCTTCGAGAAACCCGGAATAAACCTCCTGTAGTATCCTGCTAGTCCCAAGAAACTACGGATCTCAGTCGGTGTCGTGGGCTATCCCCACTCCCTCACCCCGGATACCTTCCCCGGGTCAACAGATATTCCCCGATCGGAAATAATATGCCCTAAAAACTGAACCTCCTTCACCCAAAACCCACACTTCTCATACTTTGCATACAGCTCATTCTGGCGTAGCGTCTGCAAAACCTGCCTCAAGTGCTCGGCGTGCTCCTCCTCTGTCTGGGAGTAAACCAGAATATCATCAATGAAGACAATGGCAAACTGATCTGGGAACTCTCTGAACAACCTATTCATCAAGTCCATAAACACGGCTGGAGAATTGGTCAAACCAAAAGGCATAACCCGAAACTCGTAGGAACCATATCTCGTTAAGAAAGCAGTCTTCGAGACGTCCTCTTCCCTGATATGCAACTGATGGTATCCCGATCGCAAATCAATCTTTGAGAAGAAAGAAGCTCCTCTCAACTGGTCGAATAAGTCATTGATTTGGGGCAACGGATACTTATTCCGTATCGTGACCTTATTCAACTCCCGGTAATCCACATACAACCTCAACGATCCATCCCTCTTCTTAACGAACAACACAGGGGTACCCCACGGTGAAGTACTCCTCCGTATAAACCCTTGACCCAACAACTGTTCAATATGATCCCGTAACTCTCTCATCTCAGCTGGAGCCATACGGTAAGGTGCGCGGGCAATAGGCCGATTTCCCGATGTTAAATTAATCACAAAATCTATCTCCCTACTCGGAGATAGTCCAGGTATATCCTGAAATACATCGGCAAACTCACTAACAACGGGTATCGAATCAAGTGGTATCACCACTTCCTTAGAGGTCTCCTCCTCTATGTAGTACAAATGAGTGGACGATCCTCCCTCAGGGCGAGGCATCGCCACCAAAAATATCTCCTTCCCGGGAATGGCAAAGATAATACTCCTACTAAAACAGTCAATCATGGCTCGGTACGCAACTAGCCAATCCATACCAATAATGGCATCATACTCGGTCATCTCTAACACTAACATATCCGCGGGTAAAGTAAACCTCCAAATCTCTATACCCACGCCTCTACATACAAGGGAAATCACGGAACCCCTACTCAACGCCGAATCTACACAAGTAAACGTACTCTCGACGGTGTCTAACAACCCAATGGTGTGTGCAAATCTCATAGCAATGAAACAATGTGTAGCCCCCGTGTCAAATAAAATGCGCCCCATAGTCCCCTGAATAGAGAACATACCCTCAATGGCCGGTGGATTATGTGGGGCTGCGACCTGTTGGAGCTGATACACTCTCCCATACTGAAGCTGTCCTTGCTGAACTGGGACTGCTGGAATGGGTGGTAATGCTTCCATCTGTGGTGCTGGGAGGGCGGCGGGAAATATAGGCCTCTGTGGCTTGTGTCGAGCACCCTGATGCTGCTGCTGTGGGGCCTTGCCCTTATCAGGACACTCCTGATGTTTGTGGCCAATCTTACCACAAATGAAACACTTCCCCTGGAAGTTTCCCCCTCGCTGTCCCTGCTGACCACGGCCCTGGTGACCGTTACCATTTCTGCCCTGGCCCTGCTGAAACTACTGTTGACCATTCTGACCCTACTGGCCCTGATGGCCGTTCGGACCCTGATGGCCCTACCTAAAACCTCCATGTCCATGCCTGAAACCCCCTGATCGGAATCTCTTAGAATCCCCCTGCTGGGAACCCTGATCACCCTGCCTATACTGACCCTGAGCTGATTATGCCCCGCTGGAACCATTTCCCCCTGTCTTGCCCTGATGGCTGGACTCTCCTGATCACTTCCCCTCTGCCAAGTGAAAGCGGTGGTCCTGGCAATGGAGCAGTGCAGCGTTAACCATGTCAGAATAAGTGGCCAACGAGAGGTTCCCTAATGAATGCTGACGGATCCTCCAAGTCAATCCATCTGTAAACTTAAGAATCTTCTTCTCTTCTGTCGGTATCTCATCTGGGACAATATTTAGCAAATTTGTGAATTCGGCCTCATACTCGGCCACCGTATTACCCTCCTATCTAAGGCTCATCAAATTCCTCCTCATTTCCGTGTGAACAGCTGACGGAAAATATTTGCGATCGAACCGCACCCAAAACTCCTGTATAGAGAGAGTATCTTTCTCCTCTGCGGTGGTAATAGACTCCCACCACTGCAATGCAGATCCCACTAGCTTGAAAGTAGCAAGTATCTACCTTTGAACATCGGTGCACTCATACATCCTCAAGTGCCTCTGGATATCCTTCCTCCACTGACTAGATACCACAACATCGGAGCTACCTGCGAACTCCGGAGGGTGTGCTTTCTGAAAAGTATCTCGAACATGTTCCCAAGAAAACGGGAATGCATGTTCCTGAACTGGCGCGGCTATTGGCGCCTGGGGTGGTGCCTGTTGTACAACGGTGAGAACGACATTTACCGCTAGGGCTACAATGGTTGCAACCTCGGCGGCATTCATGGTGCCCTATACTGGAGCTGGCTGTGGCTCGGGCTGTGCATTCCTAGGAACCCGTGGTGCACGTCATGGAGGCTACTGAAATAAGAGTAAAGTCTATAAGTTCGCAGTTATAAACTTAAAATAGCTGAAGAGCGAAGCATACATAAAGGAATACAACAGTCCTAAAATATAGGGCTCTACATCAAAGAAAACTCAGCATAAACATAATAAGCCATACAGATCCTAAAGGACACTAGAACCTGATGCTTTGATACCACCTGTAACACCCCGACTAATTAAATACCAGGTAGCTTCTCCTTTATTAAATTAATTCAAAGTGCCAAGTTAGTTCAGTTAATTGCATCACTGTCGAAAACATTTTAATGATTACTAACCACCTAGTATTTAAAAAGTGAGTTGCCAAATTTTAAGTTAACTCTGATTAACATGCAATAAGTGAAATGTAAAGGATAACATAACCATTCACAATAAAGTCCAACTATAGTAAATCAATAAGTAAAAATGAGTCTAGAGGAAATACTCCTCACAACAATCCCAATATGGAATGAAATAAAACAAGTCTGCATCCTGAATTAATTACAAACCAAAAGTCTGAATAACTGAAAGAAATGAAATGTCTCTAAAAGAAATGGACGACATGCCCTACAACTGATGAAATCTGAATATAGAGTCAAGGCAAATGACGCGTCTACTAGCAAAGCCCTGTAACTTCCACAACAGCTACAGCTCGTCACCTGACTGGAAATACTATGCATGGTGTCCTTGTGGCTGGGCACCTAAAAAGGTTTTTACAAAAAGTAGATTTGAAAGCAAATGGGTCAGAGCCCGAAAGTGGAGAGTATTTTAAAAATAGCAAGTTTTTTAATAACATTAAAACAATGAATGCAAAATACATGTTAGGACGTGCTCTCATATGAAATACTCACCTCTCGACTAATTGTGCACTCCTAACGTACCGTACCCATTCAAGTGATTCTCATATCTAGCTAAACCGACATAAGTTCTAACCTTCCTACTCAATTCACACTATGAATTCCCAATGTTATCACTTAAATAGATAGCTTTACTTACTCTCATATTCTCAATTATTAGCATTACCATTTACTGGAGGTTATCCCCTTATTTATCTTCACAAGGAGTTACTATAAATTATTCTCATAATTAAACATAACAATTTTGTTCATTTAATCGTATATCATTCACATCATAAATATACAATACAAGCACCCCGAGGCTAAGCTGCGGTGCACACATACTCTGCTATCCATCCCGGTACATCACGTACATAAGGATTACAAATTCCGAAATCTCTCAGGAATTGTTAGAATAAGCACAACACACGAAAATGGAGGCGAACATAATTCAACATATCCATGGGTCACGTACATACCTACGCTCCATAGTCAGCTGACTTATTAACTCACAAATAAGTCATTCTAGCATTATGTTCTTAAGGTACCAATCTAACTCCGGGCACACAAGGATTAGATGGCCCTAAGAGAACGTAAACCTCTCGTGATAGCAAGTATGGTAGGTATGTCATACACATAAAATCATATGCATATACTGAGCATGCACACATCTTATTAATTACCATAATTTATTAGTGGTATACTTCTCATTCATATACCAATACACGTGTCCCCGGTTTATATATACACATCATCCATTATCCTCACGTCGTAATTTGTTATACGCGTCCTAACCCATAATTACCATTTGGTTCAAATCATTCTTCTATATTTTACTCCCCAATATATCCCGAATATCCCAACTATATCAATTAGTAATCAAGGTAGATTTATCTCTACCATTAACCAAGGTTACGGGACACTAGAAATCAAACCAGGCCTCAAAGGCGAAACTGTCAACTCTTTAGAAGTCTCGTTCGAACGAAGTGGGCATCTAACGAGATCTCGTTCGAACGAAAGGCATCGAATGAAAATTCCCCTCGTTAGAAGGAAAATTGTCAACTCGTTAGAAGCTCGTTCGAACTAGCTCGTTCGAAGGACCTGGGCGGGTCTTCTAACGAGGTGACAGTTTCGAGCCCAGAAATTTTCTTTTACGTTTTTCCCAATTCTCTTCACCTCTAATCTCACCTAAACATCATTGCAACAATAGTTTAAGGTTTCTAATCCTTCCTAAACATACTTAGGTCGTATTTTAACATATTTATAGGGTCAATTCATCCTAAACAACACCCAACTAACAAATCTCCCAATTTTCCCAAATCTCATGGACATGAACCCTAGAAAATATAAAGTCATCAATAAGCATAATCAAATCCGTTTTTGTGATATAAAAGATGTATTTCTATCAGAATAATTTCCCAAACATGATTCTACATGCAATCTCCTTATCAAAATATGAATTTCTAATTCCAATTCAATGGGTTTTTATCATTCTCCCAAAACAATGAAATTTTCATAAATGCCTAAACATGGAAGAAACATTCGTTGCAACTAACGTAATTAAACCACTTGCCTTAATCGTTCTTCAGATTATTGTAGATTGGAGATGGTTGGATTCCTCTCTCTCTCTCTGCAGAATTCTCCTTTCTCTCTCTCTCTACAAGTTCTTCTCACAAGATGACAATGGAGGTGGGGGTTGGTTTTTGCTAAGTTTTAATCTTTCCTTAACTTCCCCCGTAGCCCACTACTTAGTTTAGTGATGATAATGGTTTGTGGGTTTAATGATAAATCATAATTAAACTCTAATTTTCGTGGGTTTTAATTACCAAAATTCTGAAATTACCAAATTACCCTTTTGGGTTGCCGGTATGGCCCAAAAATGCCCCGGGACCCAAACTAAACCCCCGGCTAGTGTTTTCTGACTATTTTGACCCTTCCGTACGCGTTGGCGCACTCAAAATGACCATACGGCTGATAAAAAATAAAATTTGCTTTTTAATTAAAATAATTATATTCCTGACGCGACTGTCACACGCGTCCTAACAAAATTTCCAAATTGCCGTATTTCTATCTCGCGACAATTTAATATTCTCAATATTCATATATTGCCATATATACACATTATAATCAAATACCAACTCACATCTCGTTAGTATTTTATCCGGATTAATTCTCAATTAATTCACATTTAATTTAATTAATCCCATAAATAAATATCGATAAAAATGCGGGGTATTACATGTTGTCTTTTCAACTGCTAGTACGCTCCCCAAAATATCACGTGTCCACTTGAAATGATTACATGCGGCTCCACACGCGTGTTGGTGGGAAACTCAAAAAATGGGTTAAAAGAATTCAAACGTTTATTTTTCAAAACACTTTTCTTTTCTTCATCTTCTTCAATATCCCATCTACTTTAGAGAGAGAAATTCTGTCAAAACTCTATTATTGCCAAGATTTTCTCCTCATTCATTTCCTCTGCAATTATTCTCGCTTTCTATCCACTCCATTATTACTTCTTTAGTGCCTTTTCTAAGATTTTCTTGTACTTCACTGTCATCTTCAATGGCCTTCTCAAGAAATCCTACTACGTCTACCACTAATACTCCACCTAACACCCCTGCTACCAGCACCTATGCTGCCACCTCTTTGACTGTCTCCCTCAAGGAACATTTACGTTTCTACCGCTGGTCCCCTATATTTGTCAAGGGTGCTGATTTGCTAGTTTTTGCAAAACTTGCTTTTAATGCCAAGTATGATGCCATGGTGCTTGGTGATAAATACAAAGACGCTACTGACTGGGGATTTCTCCCCCAAAAAGGACTCTTCGATTTCGTCTTGAGCGAGGGGACTTCCCGTGGTCCCATATTGACTTCGAAGGGCCTAGAGGCTCTCCTGATCACTTCGCTACCTACAACTCCCACATACAGAGTTCCCATGCTGATACCCTCGCCCAAATTGGGCTTCATTGGGCCAAGTGGTTCGGTGAGTTTACCCTATCCAAGAACTGGGCTTCATCGAGCCAAGTGGTTCGGTAAGACTGGTGTCTCGCTGGAACGTTACTACTCACACTTTTATTGCTGCATGGGGTGAGTTTACAATAATATTGGAAGATGTTTGTGAGCTTCTGGGCCTTGAGGAAATAGGCCATGATCCTTATTCTGATGAAGCCTTGGACGCTCAAGAAGCTGCTGAACATTCAGAGATGGATCAAATATGTCGAAGGTGTATCGGTTCTTCAAAAAAATCAACCTTCACCCCTCTCATCAACTATTTCTTCAAGGATCCTTTTGAGGATATCTCTTCTGAGGCTTCCCCTGATCAAGGTACATCATTAAAACTACCTTCTTACATCCTTATCATTCTCTCTCTCTTCCTTTTAATGGGGAAACCTAACAACTAACCCCGAAGGGACCTCATCAATATATCCCTTCGTTTGGCCCGGGGTATCAAGATTCCTCTGGATACAATTTCCCTGGGATCATTCTACACATGGCTTGATATCTTGACATGGAACGGTCTCTTGGCCGTCATAACATGGACAACTTTGCCAACTGCGTACTTTTGACAGGCTTACTTTATGTGCATTTACCCGATGTAGCAACTAAAACCAACAGTCCTCCTTCAAGGGGAGAGATTTTGCCCCCACGTTCTTACATTTATCACAAGAGGCAAAGTCCAAAAGAGTTGACCTTCGTTATTGACAAGTAGGATAGTTTTGTTATGTGACCTTATGGAGAGGAAGTTTTCCTCCACTCTTGTGATTTCTTCAAGGATGAGCCAAGCTTGTTCCAACCAACGATTGTGGACCTTATAGAAGAAGACCCTTCACTTTTCATGGTCCTCATGTTCTCTCCCAGCTACCTGCCATCCTACACCGAGTGGGGGTACTCGTGGAAACATTACAACCCCATCAGTGTGCCCATCAATTTGGTTTTGACCAAGGGTCTCCTCACCCAGTCTTCCAGCTAAACCACCCCAAGGTCACGTTCAGTGAGGGTTGTTCTCTTTTCACTTATACTGCTACGTAGGGAGTAAGACCCATAATGTCTAGCAGAGTCGTCATACCCAGTTTGTTCAGGAAAGGTGATGTGATATTTGCCACCAAGTATTGGCCGAAGTAATTGGACCAAATCTTTGAATTTATTGAGGGGACTCCTATATATATCCCCCAGTGCTTTCGTTTTCTTCGCAGGAACTGGGTTTAAAACGCAATTCCATTTTGGGAATAGAGTTCCCTCTAAGAAAAATACCCAAGGATCCTCCCATTGAGCTTCCTCCACATTGCTCCATGATTCTTGTTGTTACCCCAAAGTCTAAAAAAGCCTTGACACCCAAACAACCTGCTCCTTCTGTAGGTATTTCTGGTGAAGGGGTTTCAACCGAAGCAGCTTCTGCCGATGGACCTTCCCAATCCTCAGCTAAAAAAACTAGGAGGTCCAAGTCTGGTACTTCCTCAAAGACTAAGTCCCAATCTCAGCCTTAAACTCCTTTGGAAGAATTCGCCATTGCCTTAGTTCCTCCTTCCATGCCTGCAGAAGTGAGTGAGGAGTTGAGAAAGAGAATTCAGGCTGAGGTGGAGCGAATAAATGCTGAGTTTCGATGACACGCACCTATCGTTCCTCCTCCTACTTCCTTCCTTACTATATTAGTTGATCTAATGGAACCAGGGTCAAAGAGGAGGAAGAGCTCAAGGGTTCGTTAAAGTACTAGTGTTGCGGGTACGAGGAAAAAGACTCTGGGTATTAAGTACCAAAAGAAAAGAGCTCCAAATGTACATCTCGTCCCAGTTCCCTCTGTCATTGACTCCCCCTCCATCTTCGCCAATGGTAATATCCTCCCATTCTCCCTCTGGATTCGAGGTATGAAAGTGTGTTGCTGTTATTACTCCTATTTTTCTAAAACGAAATGCATCTGTCTAACTCTTAACAACTTTGGCGCAGGGGGTTGAAGAAGAAAGACCCATCCCCCCCGTGAATCCTTTTTGGGGGGACATTTCAGTTCCTCTCAGACCGATGTAACTCATTCCCGTTCCCTCTTGATTGGGATTACTTTCTCTCGCCATTTGGCCTCACACAGTGCAAAAGATGCTGTTGCGGGGGGTGATTCCATTGAGTCTGTGGACATTTCTTCTCAACTAGAGACAACTCCCCAAGCTTCTTCTGAATTAACACATCAGCCTGAGGTTCTTCTTCCCATCATTCCCACTATAGAAATTTACCCTGAGGTAACACATTCTCAATCACTGTTAAGTCTGACATCTTTTCTCTCTTCCACCCATTTTTGCAGTTTACCACACTGAACTTTAATCTGTTGGGATGCTTTAGGTCGAAATGGCATCTTTATTGGCTAACATTTTTCATCCCACTGTGTTTATGAGACCCATAACTGAATCTCACCTCTTCAGTACCATAACTAAGGTAAGTAAAACTGAGATATATTTCTTCTTTCTTATGTACCTATTCCCCATTTCTAACACTTACCTTCATTTTTGCAGTTTTTTCCAGATCTTATCCCACCAACTTATCTTGGTGGTATGCCTATTCCCAAGTCCAGCATTGACTTTTTTGCCAAACGTGGTGGTTCGTCTGCATCCACTATTGTTAGAGCATCCCTTGGAGGTCAAACACCTTCTCTAAGCGAGACTAATCCCATGTTGGCCTTGGTACCTTTTATTAGCGTAGGAGCTTCACCGCACATTGAGCTTCCCACCATTAGGGGTTCTATGGGGGCTTCCATTATGTCTCCAGGTATTGCTAAGGTATTTCTCTACTTCCTCTTCCTTTCTCATTGTTTGTCCTTTACTTGGCACTGTACAATCTACAAGGCTCTCTTTTTCAAACATTCAAACTCCACCGGTAATGGTGACTTAACAATAAAAACCACTTGTTAAGATTTGTTTTGAAACATCAACCTCTAACGGTGACACCCATAACGGTGACTTAACAATGACAACCACTTGTTAAGATTTTCGTCAAAACTCCATCAATAACGGTGACTTAACAATGATAAACACTTGTTAAGATTTTTCGTCAAAACTCCACCAAAAATGGTGACTTAACAATGATAAACACTTGTTAATATTTTCATCAAAACTCCACCAATAATGCTGACTTAACAATGATAAACACTTCTTAAGATTTTTGTCAAAACTCCACCAATAATGGTGACTTAACAATGATAAACACTTATTAAGATTTTTTTTTTTTTGCAGCATCCACCTCTAACGGTGACACCTATAACGGTGACTTAACAATGATAGCCACTTGTTAAGATTTTCATCAAACTCCACCAATAATGGTGACTTAACAATGATAAAAACTTGTTAAGATTTTTTTTCGCAACATCCACCTCTAATGGTGACACCTGTAACGGTGACTTAACAATGAAAACCACTTGTTAAGATTTTTGTTGAACTCCACCAATAACGGTTGCTTAACAATAATAAACACTTGTTAAGATTTTCGTACTCATTACCTATTTTAACCGTTCGCAGGTTGCTAGCGAGTGTCTTCAAGCTGGAGAGAGGTCTCCCCCAGTCCCTTCGCCTATTGCTTCCCCGCATCAGGAACCAGCTATTGTAGAAGATTCTAGTCCTAATGACCAGGGTTCCACACTAGGTACTGTGGCTAATAGAAAATTTGGTTGTGAGCTTCCTCCATCTGCCTCAGCTCCCCATGAGTTATGCCTCATAGTCCTTCAATGTTCTCCTCAGATGTCTGCCAGCCACCATTTAGTTATCGAACAAATTTTCATCCATCATCCTAAGACTTTCACTATTGACTGCCTTCGTTCAAACATTCCAGTGATGAGCCTCAGACTTTAAGGAATGACCATAGTTGTCATGGATTTAGTTAGCACCCCTGCCTCCAATGTCACTAGGCCCTGCTTAATGAATTTCTAGGCTATTTAAAGGAGATGGGTAGAGATGGTTTTTAATTCAAATGGATGATTGGACATTTGAAAACTCTAAAGAGCCAACAGTTAGAAGGCCAGAGGGAGATGTTGCTGCAATATCGAAAGGCCCAACGAACTGAGGGAGCTAGACTGGCCGAGCTAGCATCCCTACTAGAGGTTGTTGATAAGAAGATAGAGTACCTAGAAGAATCTCTTTCTGTAGCAAAGATAGAATGGGAGGAGCTTCTTATCGAGCGGGCACAAGTTCAAACTAGGCTAGATGTTTCTATTAACGCCGAACGGTTATGCCTGACAGCCTCTTCGGGGTTGCCTGGAGACTTTTTCGCAGCTCCAGACTTGTGGTTCCTCTTGGGTCAGTGAAAATAGTTTTTTCATTTGCGTAGGTTTTCCCTTATGTAATTCTTGGGCAATAGCTCCCAATTTTGTAATGTCCCAATGTTTATGAATGAGAAGAAAAAAGTGTTGTATATTTTTTTATGCCCTTTCGTTGTGCTATGACTGCTTTACATAAGTTACCAAACTCTGCCATTTTTCATATTCATTCAGATTGCAATAAAAGACATCATTTTTTAGGAACAACGACTTATATATTCATAATAAAACCACTAGATACAATGGTGATCCCAAGTTAATTACTCATACATAATAGACCTTCAACCATTTATTGTTAATCTTTAATGGTGCATCTTCTTCTATCTTAGAAATTAACCAATAATCTGAATCATAAGCCTCCTTTACAATGAAAGTTCCCTCCAAATTTTTTGCAAACTTTGGCAGCGGAAGCCCCTTGATATGCTTTACTGATACCTTTAAAATAATATCTCCCACCACGAACATCCTTGGTCTCACCAAGTTATCATATTCTCTTAAAAGTTGCTTCGTGTACATTTGGAAGTGTTGCATCGCATTGTCTCTATGCTCGTCCAATGCTTCCAATTGCACATGTCTGTTTTGAGGGAGCATACTACTTCACAAGGCATATCGGGCTGAGGGAACTTCTAACTCAACTGGAAGGATTATCTCAGCCCGATAAACGAGGGAGAATGGGTTGTACCCCATAGGCTTCCTCTTCATCGTGCGATAGGCCCATAACACCACTGGGATCTTTTTATCCCAGGATCCGAGAAAATTCTCCATTATTTTTGCCAGAATATTGACCAACGTCTTGTTGGTTGCCTGGGATTGTTCGTTCCCCTTCGGGTATGCCAATGTTGAGGGATGATGAATGATAGAGTATTTATCCATCAGCATTGTTACTTCTGAGTTAACGAATGGAGTTCCATTATCAGAGAGAATAACTTTTAGAATCCCAAAACAATAAATGATATACTCCCTGATAAAGTTGGCTACTACTCCTGCAATTGCTCTTCTCAGTGGTATCGTCTCAGCCCATTTTGTAAAGCACTCCATTGCTACTAGTATCCAAATCTTCCCTCTTAAAGAAGGGTGTATTTCCCCTACAAGGTCAAATGCCCAAGTATGGAAAGGATACGGAGTTGCTAGGGGTTGCAGGCCCACCGATGGGGAATGGATCATATTTCCATGTAGCTGGTAAGCTTTATACTTTCGATCAAACTCTACGGAGTCTTTCTCCATCATTAGCCAATAATAACCCAACGTCATCAAATGATCGTACAACTTTGCCCCTCCTATGTGAGCTGGGTCATGAGCTTATTTTAGGACTTCGCATGCCTCTTCCTTTGTGATGCAATGCAATAGCCTATTGAAGTACACTCTTCGATACAGCTGTCCCCCTTGAACATAGAACCTTAGGGCCTTTTTCTTGAGTCCCATCATGTCAATCTTTTATATTGGGGTAACTCCATCATTTATGAAATCAATATAGGGCTGCCTTCAATCTCGTTAAGCTTCAATGAAATAGCACTCAACTGCCTCGAAGAAAAGTTAACACTTGTCACATTTTCATTGTAGCTCTACTACGTCTTACTTCATCCTGGGCTAGAAGTATCCCTCTCTTTGAATTCTTCTGTAAAGAGGGATTTCAATTATTTTACACTGCTATTCGTGTGTCTTCTTTAATCTTCATTCTACATTTTCTAGACTGATGCATCTTGACAACTATCCTCCTGCGTTCTTGTAGTATAGGTTTCCTTTATTTGTAAAATATTGAGCCAGCTCCCTCAGCTTCATCTTTCCTTATCCAGACTCCAGTTGCTTCCTAATCACTCCCATCCAATCAGAATCATCTTCCATCGGCAGGATTGATTGTACCATAGAGGGAGCTGTTCTCCGTTGGATCACCATCGTAATTGAATCTTCCTTCATAATCATCTTCTGGGAAATGGTGGCATAGGTATCTAGATGGCGATTCATCATTCTGGGATGCCTCCTAATTTTTATTTGATGGAACTAGTTGAGAAGCCTTTGAATGATCATTCTATAAGGGGCTAAATTAAGGTGCTTTAATGCATATTCCCCATTCACCTGCTGGATTACCAAGTTTGAATCACACTTTATGTAGAGTGAACGAATTCCCTTTCGAAGGGCCTCCAGTAATCCTAATACCAACGCTTCATACTCTGCTTCATTGTTGAAGCAAGAAAAATCTAGCTTGTAGGAGAAATAAATTTTTTCAGCTCCTTTTGAAAGAATAACCCCTGCTCCTTCTTTCTTTTCTGTCGAAGATTCATCAAACTGCATCATCCATTCTTCATCATTCGTGTTTAAGTGTTTGGCCTATAAATCATCCCCTGGAATGCTTTCTCTAGGTGGCCCAAATGTCCCAGAGGGAAAGATTACCAAGAGGTCTGCGTATAATTGGATCTTAATTGCACGAGGGGCCACGCACTTCAAATTATACTCTAAGAGGATGGGGAACCACCTAGCTGCCCTACCAATCAATATAGTTCTTGCCAATAAAAACATAATGGAATCACATCTTATTACAATATGAATTGTAAAAGATAATATATAATGTATAAGTTTTTGTACTACAAAGACTAAGGCTAAACAATATCTTATCAAACTACTATACATGACCTCTGGCCCATGTATGATTCTACTCAGATAGTAGACCGGTCATTACTGCCCATCCACTTCTTGAGCCAGTAGATCTCCAATGGACCTCGTAGTGGATATGAGGTACAATTGCAATGGTATTCCTTCTTTTGGATGAATCATAGTTTGTGGTGAAATTAGCGACTTTTTCAGCCTGGTAAAAGACTCCTGGTGAGTTACCTCCCATTTGAACTTCGTGTTCTTTCGCAGCAGTTGCATCAATGGGTGTGTTATCTCAGCTAACCTCGGGATAAATCTCCTAAGGTAGGAAACCTTATCAAGTAAACTCTTCAGTTCCTTCGTCATTCTTGGGCTTGGAATTTTTAAGATCGTTCATTGCTTATCTTGGTCCATCTTCACCCCTTGTCGATCCACCACAAAACCCAAGAATTTCCCACTAGTGACCCCGAAGACGCATTTCGATGAGTTCATCTTAATCTTATACTTCCTGCAACTGATGAATACTTTCTTTAGATCATCTAGATGGGACTCCTCCTTCTTCGACTTAATGACCAAATCATACACACAAAACTCCATGAACTTATGGAAGAAATCAAGGAAAATTTCCATCATCGTTGTTTGGTACTTTGCCCCTGCATTCTTCAGTCCAAATGGAATTACTTTATACATGAAATTTCCGAACGAAGTTCTAAAGGCTATTTTTTCTACATCTATAGGATCCATCTTGATTTGATTATACCCTACATATCCATCCATGAAGCTGTACATCTCGTTCCCAGCCATTGCATCTATCAAGCTATTAATTGAACGTAGAGAGAATTCATCTTTGGGTCAAGACCTATTTAAGTCTCTGAAGTCCTCACAGATCCTAATTTGATTGTTGTCTTTCTTTCCTACTGGAATGATGCTAGATAGCCAAAGAGGATGTTGTATTGGTTTGATGAACCCTGTCATCAACAGACGTTGGACCTCCTCCTTAATTTTCAAGTCCAACTCATGTTTGTATGTTCTCATTCCTTATTTTAATTGAATGGATGAAGGCATCGCGTTCAACTTATGACAGCTTAATTCTTCATCCAACATTTCTATTTCTGTGTACCTCCATGCAAAGACGTCCACAAACTCTCGAATTAACTCAACCAAGGCCTCTCATTTCTCTTCGCTAAGATCCATCGAGATGTAAATAGGATATGGGTCCTGTTTTTCCTTCGCCAAGTTCAATTGCTCTAATTCATGTACATGTGGCTTCAGTTGATCTACCATGTAATTTGGTACTTCAACGACATCTTCCACGAACTCCTGTATGTTGGATTTGTCTATCACCGTGCATTTCCCCCATTGATCCACCCTAAAGCACTCATATATCGGGTTAACCTCTTTATCAGATTCTTTGGCTTCCCATTCACACCATTATAACTGATACACCGCCTTTCCCTCTTTGGTAATAACCGTCTTATACTGCCTGATGGCAGTTGCAACTACCTTCCTCTTCTTTTCCCTAAAAGCTTCAGTAACTCTTTCTCCTGTAAATCGACTCAGCACACCTTGTCATTACACCTCACAATCCATTGGATCCATTCTGAGCCTCGCCTTGTATTTATGATTCTTAGAGACCTTCTGGGGTCGAGGAACCATGTGGTGGGCCTCTTTCGTTGTTCCTTTATCTCCCATCATCTCTCCCTCTTGACCATTCATAGGTCCCATTCTTTCCCTAATTGACGGAACCCATGCTCTCTCCATTCGCCTAGTTAGGACTTTGATGTCCTCCTCCAACTCTATGTAGAATTTTACATCCACTAGGTGGGCCTCCTCAATAGCGAAGGCCCTCTTCGTCACCTTACTAGTGATCTCAGTTCCCTTGATATTGTCCTTAGCGCATTGATGATACATCAAAGGAACTAGACCCTGTTTATGCATCCACACCCTTCCTATTAACAAGTGGTAGGAAGTTTCACCTTCTATTACATGGAATTTAATACGAGAACTCAAGTTTCCCATTACAATCCCCACATTCACATATCCGATGGATTTGGAAGACTGGTTATCATAACCAGAGATCACTAAAGGCATTGGCACCAACTTTTCTTTGGGGATATTGGCTGCGTGGAATGAGTTGATTGGCATGATGTTTATCGAGGCACCCCCATTCATGAGCGCCCTTACAAAGTTAACACCGTTAACTCTGGTTGTAACGTATAACAGTATATTGTAAGGAAATCTCACATCCATGTCTACATCACTAAATGTGATTTCGGACAAAAACTTTCTCACTATCCTTGCCATTGGTCCCCTCCATTTTAGTAAGGGGACTACGTTCTTCCTCACGATATCCAGAATCGCTTGAGTTATTTCTAATATGCTTTCTTTAGGCATCCCCACCTGGTCGAATAATTAGGTAAACTTTGGGGATCTTGAAACAACACAATACTCCAAGGCTGGATCAACCTCTTCATCTTCAACATTGTAGGCTTCCTCGACATCCCTAGAACTTGACTTATCGTAAGCTAATACCATATTTTCCATCCCTTTGGTACAGCCTTCTAATGTTTCCTCAAATCCTTCCTGCTCCCTCGCCTGTCTTCTTGCTCCTTCCTGTACTTCCTCATCATAAGCCACCACCATATTAGCCCCGTGTATTGGAAGTGCATTTTTCTTGATTTTCTGTTATGGGATTTGCAAAGTCCTAGGTTTCACATGTTTGTCAATGATCTATCTCAACGTGAAGCAACTTCCAGTTGGATGTTGGATCTTCCGATGGATCTGGCAATACCTGGGATCCTCCCTTATTATCGTATCTGGCTCCTCAGTGGGGACGCCCTTAGGTTCATACACCGTTCCCCCAAATAACATTTCATTATAGCAACTCACAGCTTCTTCGACCGTGCAAGTCAGTGGCAGTGGGTCTCGTCCGAACTTCCTCTTATTGTCCTTCTTCGCTTGTTTGCCTTCGCTTGTTCCTTCAGCATATCCCATCTATATGAGCTGGGATCTTCCTCCTACAGGTTGTATCAGATGTCTAATCATCATGGGCATGACCATAGGGTTCGGTCGTACCACCAACAAGATGTTCCTTGCTGCCTTGAGGCACTCCACAAAACTCCCCTCACGCGTCTCATTAATAAGATGGCAGATGTACTCAGAAACTAGTTCTTCCGCACAGATCTACAGTAGTTTGGATTCTTTGGCCTCCTCCCTCACTTTGAGGGACCTTTCCCTGAACCTACGAACGTATGCCACCACCTTTTCCCATGGTCGTTGCTTCTCTCTCCCTAGTTGGGTCAAGGTCCACTCATCTTTTGCCAGAAAGAACTTCTGGACGAACAAAACGTGCATCTCCTCCCACGTGGAAACACTCTTAGGTGCTAAGTGAGAATACCAAGTATACGCTTTGTCCGTTAAGGATTTGGAAAACTCCCTTAACATGAGTTTTTTGTTGTTACAGTGAGCCCCCATATGTTCAACGAAGCGTTTAATGTGATCCTTAGGGTTCCCACCCTTTCCTATATACTTTTCAAAGATAAGAGGAATATAATCTTTTAGATAAGGTTCATCGTTATACTCCTGAGGGTATGGCGTCCAAAAGTCGTCATAAATCGAAGCTACCTCACTCGCATATTGCGAGGAAGCTTGCATGAACTTGAGCATATCCTTCAACATTTATTTTCTCATCTCTTCTATAGCTAATATCATTAAGGGAACGGCCAGAGGTACCATATGCGGGGCGCCCGTTGCACCTGGAGTAATCACCACAGTTGGAACGGTTGGTACTCCTGGAGTTCCCACTGTTGGATTCACAATAGGGGGTATACTTTTTGGGACAGTTCCTCTTAAAACTGCACTTGGTGTGTCCATTGGAGCTGCCCCTGGTGTCACGAAGGAGTTGGTTTCACATCCCCCCAACACCATTGTAGCTACGGGGCTTTGTAAAAACTCATAAAATTTGTTCATAAGGAGTGACACTTAGGTTTATCCCAACCCAATGCTCATTGAAGCTTGTGTCACCCTTGAAATGCCTGTCGCCGTTTGAACTGGAGGTACCTCTAGTTGAGGGGCTCCGTCCCTTGAGGCCTCCAGCTCTCTTGCCTCCTATTCTTCATTGTGTTGAATTTCATCAAAGTTAATTCTTCGATTAACGTTATCTTGCGCCATACTCCTTGCTTAGAATAATGCCTCCCCAACAGAGTCGCCAAATGTAAGAGGGTAGTTTAGATTAGATGGAGGCATAAACCCTTTTGAGTAGAGTAATGATAAGTTAACTAATAGCACTTATTGATTAACTACAAGACATGCAAGCACAAATTAGTGAAAGATAAACTCAGTTTGAACTCACAAATCTCTCGTGTATAACTTAAAAGTTAATAACAAAATTAGAAGTAACTCACTTAGAGGGAGAGGGAAGTAATCACCCTAGGTACACCTTGGCAGGCAGCCAAACACCCCAACCACCCTTTAAGATCTCTATCAAGTATTAAAAGCTTAGTAATAAATGACAATGGTGGTAGAGTAAACTCTCTAGTTTGTAATAAAAAATCTCTCTCTGATGTATATTCTCTCTAGTAATAACTTCTGAACTCTTAAAAAAGAACATCATTTCCTCAGAGGTGGTTGGGGCCCTTAAATAGCCCCCACACCATTCTCGAGATAACTCAGTCATTAATAACTATGAAGGACATCCCTTAAACTTTATCTCACAAACATTAAATGCCTGATGCACTAGTTATCTCCATATCATAAACATTAAATGCAAAGACGTGTCTTTTGCCTAACCACTGTGTGTCTGGGGGTTGTCGTCACAGAGGTGGCTCACAAACTGTTTGACAGCCCTAAATGCCATGGTGGTTTACTCAAGTGTAGATTTGACATTGCTTAGGTGGTTAGTGACATCACATAAAGTATATGTGACATTAAGTAGAGGGTTGTTTAGTTCACAACTCAATGCCCGATGGAACTCAAGGTTGATCCGCCCGAGGTTCCACGGTCAGGGTATTTTGGTGTTTTACTAGGTTTATCTAAGATGGTTAGGACAAGCCCCAATGGTGCCTCACTTCTAAATCTTCCAAACCAAATCCCTCTAAAGTTCCCATGGTGAGGTCGTTCGATAGAGCATGAAAGCTCTCTCAGGCCCTACCAAGCCTAGTCTTTCGTGAGTACCGTTCAACCTCACACTAAAAAATCATTATAATCGTTACAACTCGTGGTCAATATAAATAAAGAGATACAACAAGGCTAAGTAAAATAATAGAACTAAAGGATCCGTTCTCTCGGCCAACTTTTTTGTTGGAGATTCCTTTGGGTTGCCATGTTGACCAACCACACTTTGAGCTACATCACTGCCTTATTGGGCTGCATCACTTGGAGCTGCAACGCTGCCTTACTGACCTACAATGCTGCCTTACTGAGCTACCTCATATTGAGCTACCTCATAGTGAGTTGCAATGCTACCTTAATCCCAAATGTTGTTGCAAATGGGGAAATTATCTCTAAACTCAATATTACCTTCAAGCCCCCTCTACATCATTATAGAATAAACTTCATAGAATTGAAAAATTAAAAGTGGGAGGGGAGAGAGCACATGCATAGTATAAGTTGTCAAAACTTAAATAAATCGGATAAGTGTTAAAGCATGCATAACTCAATCCTCACCGAGAATTACAGTCAACAAATGAAATCACTATGAAACGAAAGGTAATATAAGGGACATGTAAGCATAGAGAGTAAATGTAAATGGAAACTAGGCCGCACACATGTCACTAATGAAGAACGCTATATATAAAATGAAAAACATGTAATCTCAATGAAACATACCGCTCATTAAAGGAGGCAAAATCTATTTTCACAGATTATCAAAACTATTTAAACTTTTAAATTGAATGCACCCTACGATCACATAGGGCTTGTATAGGGTTGCAATGTAGGCTAGGCTCGGGTTATGAAATGAAGAAAATATGTACGGATTCAAAGTGTTCGACGATAAAAAAATTGGCATAATGGAAACTCTCGAGAAATTTAAAATTAGAAAATAATTTCCATAAAGGCATTAAATGTGAAATTGGAGAGCGATAAGGATTATAGAACACTGTGTACAATATATACATACTTTCTCTTTCTTTTTCTTTTCTTCTTTTTCTAACTTTTTCTTTTGTTTTTCACTTCTCTTTTTCACTTCTACCCTTTTTCACTCTTCTCACTCTTTTCATGCTTAATTGCAATCCTAAGACAATAACATCATTCAATCCCGTGTAACATTCCAAACAAACGTATGGAAGGTAATATGTATGGTTTATAACTCCAATGTGGAGCTAGTTATGGGATTTTGGGGTTACGAAACGAAAGTCTAATATTAAGGCTGAAAGGGGTTGATGAGGGAAATATGTAAGGTGATGTCAAGGCCAATATGGGTGATATAACAAAGATGGCCTATGATCATTTCCTAAGGTTTATGCAATTCTTGAGTCAAAACAACTTTGAAAATCATGCTCAATCATTAGAAATTTCAAAATTTTATATACTTAGTACGATGTTGTAAATTAAATTGGTTGAGAGTTGTAGTACGAGTTGAGGCAAGTGGACTCGAGAAAT
Organism: Sambucus nigra; assembly: GCA_949130495.1. Lineage (NCBI taxonomy): Eukaryota > Viridiplantae > Streptophyta > Magnoliopsida > Dipsacales > Adoxaceae > Sambucus > Sambucus nigra. The sequence continues at coordinate 142,616,938 of OX422212.1, forward strand.
GTTTATGTAATTGGGCTCGGGTACAGGGTGTATGAGCGCCCTGGTTAGCTAATTTGATTATAAAGTTAAAGTAATTTGTCATGAGAAGTGGGAGAGATAGGTATAGTGATCTTGAGGGTACATGTCTTAGGAGTTAGTTGAGGTTCGGAGTCATAGGCTCAATTTAATTTCGAGGAAGAAATTCTTGTAAGGGGGGAAGTCTGTAATACCTTGTGATTTTGGGACCGAAAATTTAAATTATTTGGGATAAATAAAATTTAATTTAATTGGAGAATTTTAAGTTTCGCCCTTGAAGTCAAAATTTGAGGATGTTATAAAGTATTTCGGATGACGATTCTGAGTGCGCAGTTAATCCTGAATGGGTCGAGATAGTCAAAATGATTGTCCTTGGGTTTTATTTTGGTTTCTAAATATTTTAAGTTAGTTTGACTCGAATTGGAGTAAACGAGTCATTTAAAGTGTGTATTATCATTTAAAGTTGGGTATTTTGGGAACAAGGCTTATAAAGCCTATGGGAGATGATAATCTCATTTTTTAGATTAAGAGAGAGAGAGAGAGAGAGAGAGAGAGAGAGAGAGAGAGAGAGAGAGAGAAGAGGAAAGGAAAGGAATAAGAGAGAGAAGAAAAGCTTGGAGATTCCGACCAATACGTGATCTCGAGGATGATTCAACCACTAAAACTTTGAGGAACGTGATTAATCTGGCTAAATTATCTATGTGTGTAATTTATTTCATGATTTGTGGGTATAAATTTTGAATTTTGGGTTATTATGTCAAAAACCTAGATTTTGGGTATTTAATCTTGCATTTGATGTTTATACATGGGTTTGAGGTTGTATAATTAGTTGGGTTAATCTATTTGATGAGTTTTAATGTTAGAAACATGATTGGGTTGAAGATTTGTGGTTAGAACATGATATATAGGGTTTTTGGAGGGTTAGGCTTCGTCCAAAATTAAGAAGGGCCAAAATATCTGGTATGGCCACTCAATCATAGCAAGGAAGTCGGTCGACCACGCCTCAAGGAAGAGACTACTGGTTGCTTCACAAGGCAATTTCTAGAATTACGGTCGATCGAGGGTCAGGGGCCAATCAACCGGTCCTCTATTTTTAGCCCAAGAATGGGATTCTCTTGTTACCCCTTTTTCTTTTGGATTTAAGAACTTGGGAGCTTCTTGGTTAATGTATTAAAGAGGGTTAGGTTATTATAACGTGAGATTGATACCTTAGGATAGTAAGGCGGTATTCAGGTCTATTTTAGGAATGGCTTATGAGGGTATGGTACCTCTTTCATTAAGGAAATGATTGTAGGACTAAAAGATAGTTGGAGTATATTAATTTGATTGGGGTGGACTATCATGAATTGGTTATACATTATAGATGTAGTTTCTTTTTACCTATGTACTTTCGAAGTCAAGTGGTATCACAGTATACGTTTTAAGTATATCACCGACTAGAATAGTTTGTGTTTATACTTATAGCCGAGATACTTATTGTATATCGGTGTGCAGGCGGATATCGATGGTGTCTGAAGGACGATGGTTATATATATTCGGTTATAAGATAGCACCCTTAATGTGGATCAAATTGGGAGACTATTTATAGCATAAGTCTGATGGATGAGTAAGCTTCAAGTATATATATATATATATATATATATATATATATATATTGTGAATGATATATATACTTATTCTGTGAGAATACCCAGCAAATGCTATCATGGGAGGTTGTGCGATGTGGGTGAGGCCCCTGGTTTGAGGAGCAAGGTGCGTATAGTCCCCAGGTCATAGTCATCACCCTATATATATATATATATATATATATATATATATATATATATGGCACAGATGTATATACCTTGCGGGATGGATTTTTTATATATGATGTGATTGAATATATATATATATATATAGTGTGTGAATGATATATATACTTATTGTGTGAGAATACCCAGCAAATGCTATCATGGGAGGTTGCGTGATGTGGGTGAGGCCCTTCGCTTGAGGAGCAGGGTGCGTATAGTCCCCAGGTTATAGTCGTCCATTATTTATTGTGTGATTTTTATTCTGGGTGAGAAGTCTTGGGTATGATTCGTTCTCACC